>CM062292.1:118773249-119973249 GCA_031216915.1 Pictodentalium vernedei
ATGCCGTCAACCCTACTAGGGGCCTCTTAGGCAATTGCCGTATATCCATGAGCACTTTTGCCACTAGCTCTTCATTTGATTGTGACGACGGAAGCACACTCTGGACAACATCACGGAAACATCACCCTGTTCTTGTTCCACTGAAAAAGAGAGTGAAAAACTAGAGTGACCCGGCAGAGAGAGGACCGCATGGTCCTCTCCCCGCTAACAACCTACCGTGACATATGCCTCCAACGTTGTCATCCCAATTGATACACATTGAACAAAGGTTAGTGCGAGTACGTTGACTACAATTAATACAGAAATCAAGAATCAGAGGAAGATATCCTCCCATTACAATTTGAACAATAATTTTTCAAAGTGAAAAAAGTAAACAGTCATAGTACTCGCACTAAACCTTGAAAACAAAGATACATAATAAAATAATCCATAATAACAATGCGAAAAAATTATTCAAAAAAAAAAAAATTTTTGAAATTTTTTTTTCAGAAGAGCCCAAGTTCCCAATGGGAACCTTGAGCCCAAATGGATCCCAAAAAAGCCTAAATGTGGACAAAAATTTTAAATCATTTAGAAATTAATGTAACACATACAGACAATATTAATGTATCTTGCTATGAACTAAACTAAGCAGAAGACAAGTAACCACTATCAGAAGTAACTGTTGTCAACCCAAACAAAAAGTGTAAACAAACCAGAGACATGACTCCAGGCACTGGTAAACATGGCCTGAAATCAGTATCCAGTTAAAACACTATCTGATGCAAAACAGAGATTTCCCAAGAAGATACTGCAGAGCATCAGATGGTAGATGCAGACCAAAACACCTAAACAACCCTAGGGTGAGGACGTAAACATGGGGAAAAACAGAAAATAATTCTGTTTCCAAGCCAAAACTCCCAAGAAATTTTAGTAATAAACATTACAAAAAATGAGCCAAAAGCATGGGAGAATAGCTAGGGGGGAATTAAGGAAAGGGAGAGAGGAAACACTGATCAAACAATGCAACATTCATAGCAAGAATGACAACAACAGGGCCATGCCTCAAAAATAGGCAAAATTGTAAAAAAATTATAAGTTACAGCCCTGAACATTTGAATCCACTGTTTTTCCTCTCCTCCTATTATTTCCTCTTCATATCCACCATTTCTCTCATAATTATGCATCTGGCATCATTAAAACTGAGATTTACAAGCACAAATATCAGTGAGGTGTTACTGATTTCAGGGCCAAACAAATAATGAATTTTTGCGCCAATTTCGAGACCTCCTTGACACTGCGCATGCGCAGTGGAGTAAAAGTATGGAGGACCATATAGGACATGTAATTTTCGGTTTTAGATGCAAATTTTGGGGATTTGGGGGGGGGGGGGGGGGGTAAAATTTGCGTTTGGCCCTAAATATTTTAGAGTTAGCACCAGCTAAGTCTGGGTCATTGGTACAGTATAAAAATATTATTTCTTGTTTGACAGAGCTCAATGAGCTTTGTCAAAAAAGATATGATTTTTTAAAATCTCACTTGCATTGTGGGGAACCTTTGCTGCTGAAAACTTTGGTATTTTGACATCAGAGTGCAGAGAGTTAAACAAAGGGCAATAACTCCAATAATTTTCATCGGATATCGCTGGTCATCGTACTTGACATAGACATAGTTGCTGTAGAGACATTTACTGAAAAGAATTGAAATTTGTTAACTATTGTTCAAGTTATGCCATAAACAAGATTTACAGAATATTTTCATAACAAGAGGCCCCAAGAAGCCTTAATCACTCACCGGCCAAAGTGGTTCAAAGAAGTATTTGGGGTCACATTCAGTTAGACATGGTTCATCAACACTACAAAGGAATGAAGTCATGAGAGACAAATTATATGGAACTAGGGACATGGCTTGAACAAACTTGAATCTTACCCCCCTGAGGATGCTGCATACCAAATATCAAAAGCATTCATCTGCTGGATCTGAAGAAGATTTTTAAAGAAAAATCCTCATTTTGAACCAAGTTATAATTCGGGCACCCACAGTGAGCCCAAATATGAACCCAGGGACTTGGCTTGAACAAACTTGAATCTCAGCCCTAAGGATGCTGCATACCAAATATCAAAAGATTCTGATTGGTAGATTTGAAGAAGAAGATTTTTAAAGAATATTCCTCATACTGGCGTAATTTAAACATTTGGGTTCTCACAGAGAGCCCAAATATGGGCCCAGGGATTTGATTTCAATACATCTATGAAACAATCTTCCAAAGATGTTACATGTGACATTTGAAAGCTTTTGGAGCAGTGGTTTGGGAGAAAAGTAGGCTTAAATATTTTTCCCATTACTCACAAGTGTTAAAAAAAGTCCCGAAAAAGTACCCCATGATAAAACAGATATCAATTTTTTTTACCATTCCAATCTGTTGGCCCTAAGGAAGCTTCACACCAAATAAGAATTCTCAGAGCCGTGTAGTTTTGGAGATATGGGCCTTTTAATTTTTTTCCTATTTTTAGCTCGGCTCCCATGTGGCGACGGGAAAATTTTTTTTGGCATAAATTAAGTACTTATGACCCAATAAACCCTCATATCAAATTTGGTTCAAATCAGCCTCTCGGTTTGGAAAATAGAAATTTTGGGCGGGGCAAAAATTCTTTCCCCTCCCATACTGAAGGCAAATATACCTTCTCGAACTTCTCTTGAACAAATCTGAGTTTACACCTCAAAAGGAAGCTGCACACCAAATATCAAGTCTCTGCTACTGCTGGTTCATATGAAGAAGATTTTTAAAGATTTAAGCGCACTTTTTTGGGCATGGCCCTACTGAGGGGTGAGACAACTTGATCTGAACAAAATCAAAATGTGATGTCATAACAAACTATTATCTCAAATTTCAATTACATTGGTTCAGTGGTTTTGAAGGAGAAGATGCAAACACCATGTTCACGGACGACGGACAGTGTGTGATCACTACAGCTCTCCTGACTTTCAGTCAGGTGAGCTAAAAATAAACTACGAAAATTAACTTTTGATGGCAAAGAAATTATTACAAAAATAAAAAAATGCCTGCTACTTGCAATTTTACAAAAAATAACCTGAGAAACAGAAGAACTACTTTCTGGGGCCTAAAGTGTGTATTCAATAAACAGGGTTTCACTGTATGTGATAGAAAATCAATTTTATCAGATAACCATATTACTCACCACAAGAATAACATCTGCCATATCCACCGAAATAGGCTCCATTTCTATATCCAGGTGAATCTAAGTCTGAATCTGAGAACGAGTCGGATTCTGAGTTTGAAATATCATACTCTTCCAAAACATGATTAACTATTGAATCGTCACTGAATTCATCATCACTCTCACTTTCTACCACTATTGGATTTGGAACAATGACAGGAGAAGGTACAGGAGCTGGAGCCTGTGCTCTTCCCCGGCCTCGACCTCTACCTCTCGCACCTCCTCTTCTTCCCCTCTGCCTTCCTCTTCCAGTACCGGTTGCACTTGCTTTGGCCCTTTCTGCAGCCTGCTTTTCTTCCTCTGAAGTGAGAAAGTACAGCCCTTCTATAATACACCCAACTAAAATAACCAAAGAAAGTTCAGAAATAAGGTCATATTTGTCCAGTATTATTACCACTCAATCTATAAGTTACTAGTCGATTAACATAAGTTTGGAGGCCCGTTAAAACTCCATAATGTCAGTGACATCATTCGACTGAGCCGGGCCGCGGGCGATAATGGTATAAATAGCCATTAGTGGCCAGCAGCCCGGCTATTTTTAGATTCAAGTTAGCTGTAACAGGGAGTGGTAATAATAGTAAGAACATGATTGTTGTGAGGCATCATGATTCATTAGCAGCCCTGCAGCAATGATGAATAGCCCTTGGGCTTATTAACGGCCTGAGTCTCGGGCCTTTAATAAACCCTCGGTCTGTTCATCATTGCTGCAGGGCTGCTAATGAACCATAACGCCCTCCAAAATCATGTTATTGTTATATTCACAGCATATTTGCAATGCAAAAAAGTTCCAATGAAAAAATGTGAACATGTAAACATACTTGGAAGCACCAAAATTGTGTGTGTCGAGAATTTTTTGACATTTACAGTTTGTTCTCAAGAAATGGCATGATGAGAAACTATAAAACAGAAATTAGAATTTTTGTAAAACCACTTGATTCTTGCAATCAGTGTCTAGCCTAAGATAAGGAAGTCAGTAGGGCATGGTAGACTGCAAAAACTTATAATCTATCAATCCACACGAGATTCTCTCAAATATTCTAACACTAAAGCAGGGATATTCCCACATTCATCACTATCAACTTTGATGATGATAGACTTTTAAGGAATGGCACCCATGTTGTTTTCCATGTTTGGTGAACATTTTTTTCACAGAAAATTCATTTAGTTATTTTTTTATAATTAGTGATTTATTGGTGTTTAAGGTCACATATTTTCGCAACTCTACTCTTCCCTACTGACTTCTTTATCTTAGGCACATATTTCTGTACAATGGCTAATCGTAACTGTAACATGGAAATAAAGTCAAGTTTTTATCACCTCCAAAAATCTTTATGAATTTGAGTTATTATGCTCATTTTGGTAAATCGATAGAACCAATGCTTACGTTAGCAAATTTTAAATAACACACACTCTGCATTTATTCTACAGCATACTTTGATAAAGTGGCTAGGTTTTAGCATTATTCAAGTCAGAAAATGTTTTATACTGTAAAAAGTAAGTATAACGACAGACAGACCGACAGTGTCTTTCAGACTGACAACAATTACAGAGGGGAATGGTTGATTCGCAACAAGGTTGATTCTAGGGCTGGGCGGTTTATCGGTTTTTCGGTTCGGTTCGTTTTTTTTTTTTAAACCGAAACCGAACCGCCGCCTTAACAAAAAACCGAGACTTTCAGTTTCAACAAATTTCCCAGAATTGGTTAAGTTTATGACCACTCAATCACTTGCTTTCAGCACGCCAAAGGCTTAAATGTCAGGCAAAGGTAAATGCTGTGCCATTTATGCTTACTTCGAGAGGACTGACAACAAATCCCCCCACCCTCCCCCCACAAATAGTGGTAGCAAATTTCTTGTATCTTAAACAATATCTACAGAACCACCAGCAGATGGAATATGAAAAATTAAAAAGTCGTACGTAAAAATCCACACATGCAATTCAAGAATTGTTAAGTAAATTTACTGAACCGGGCATATTCGACCAAAGAGGTATTGCAAGTTACCTGACAATATGTGGTGTAAAAGTATTATAAATTACCTTTGACCTAAAATCATCTGCGTACAGCACGTTGTAAATTAGATTGGTGGTAAACATAAAATTTATTGAGTTTTAAAACCTCAAAGTTCACATGGGAAAAATGACGAGTAAATTATGTTAATTAACCGACCACTGGCACGTTCTCTGAAGTCACATGCTCAGAGATAACGCTGCGCATTGGCAGTTATGTTTTTTGTCAACAATAAAATGGTTAAATTAAAATAGAACACATCCAATTAAATGGATGGCAGGTAACTATTGAAAGTTTTTTTAAAACTTATTGGGAATTGTTTGTATACTATTTGAACTTACTTTAAGGAATCGCGCAGTACTGCAGGTCTGTCAGGTACACACGCTGCATTCCCAATACGAAGATGTTATAATCAACACGTGTCATGACCATGTGTATTTTGTAAACACAACAAATCGCAAGATGCAATATTGCAAACTTTCTTTCAACCCCCATTATGCAGCAGTCTCCCCTCCCTTCAAAATCATCAATCGCCTGTCTTGAATAAGATGAAATCAACGCAGGGATAAGCCAAGAGGGCAAAGTAAAGTTGGTAATATCTTTGCCTTGGCACCGCCCATTTCGCCCAATTTCTATGTTTGGGCAGAATTAAAGTAAAAAACGAACATCTGCAGTCGAAATTAAGAGAGATATTGTGAAAGCATTGGAGTGAGTTACCAATAAAACTGATTCGTATATCACGACTTACTTCAACAATAGTTATCAAAATCAGAAAAAATATGATTTGTGTTCCTCTTATTCCACTGTCATTTGAAGCAGGAACCATCAAGAAACACGGGGCACGTCTATTTTCAAGCGATGTGATAATTACCGAAATAAGCACAACAATTGCACATTATCCACCAAAACCAGGGTGAGAGCATTGCGACTCCATAAAAAATAAGGAAATGTTGATTTTTGCTAAAATGTAGCTTTTCTTGTGAATTTCTGCATCTTGTCTTGACAAGGTCCCAAATCTCACTGACAGAACAAGGCAGCTCCCACCAGTGGTGGAGCCATGGTTTGAAATCCTGTGGACCATGCTAGTGGAGATTTTTTTTTTTTGGGGGGGGGGGGGGGGGGTGGGGGGTGGGGGGGGTGGGGGGGAATCTCAGGACTGAGGGTACTGTACTTGTACTGAGGGCAGGAAATCAAAAATAATTTTTTCAAATTTGGGGATGGAAGAAGCAAGTGGGATTTTGAGTGGAGGGTGGGGGGGGGGGGGGGGGGCTGGTCTCCCTAGATAGTAGATACCTCATGGCTCCACCGCTCCACCACTGTTGCCCACTACAGCAGCCCAACACATTATGTCCATTTGCTGAGAAGAGTGGTGAACACTGATTAACCCGAATGACTCAACTCGCTATATGAGCCTCATGACTTGGATGACAAATACAGACAGATTTTATGTGTACATTACCCTCTAAAATGTGGATTTCTACAATATATTATGAAAAACCGAAAACCGAACCGAAAACCGAGTTTTTGTACAAAACCGAAACCGAAACCGAACCGAAATGCAAATTTCAAAACCGCCCAGCCCTAGTTGATTCGCACCAACCCTGAGAAACTCTGCAGAGTCAGGCGCAGTGTTGAATGGAACACATTCTCCAGACATTGTGTTTTTTTTGTAAATGGCCATCATTGTGTTATTTGAAACTGTGTAGCTAGTTTACCAGTTATGGAATTAAGTGAATTTGGGGAGTAGGATAATTGTTTGAATCAATGATATATCAAACAATAACCTTTGCTTGATATAAAAGTAACAGTTGCATTTGAAAATAAATCATATATTATCAGTCGAACTGGGAAAAAAAACACGCAAACATTTATTCGTTTTGTATTTCATTTTTCCAAAAAATATGATTTGTGGATGAACTGCTCTTTCAAATATAATTTACAGCACTTCATCCCCTATAACGTTTTGCCAATGAGATGTTTCGCCCTGTGTCGTGGCATAATTTTCACATTTCACTGAGAAAAAAAACATTCCAAACACCCTTCATTTATTACCCAACACCCCTCCAGTGAATAACCAATGAGGCAGCATGGACCACCAGGACGCTGTGTGGGGGCAAATAACCACAAACAATCTCTCGGGAGAAATAAGAAAAAAGCCACCCGCCAGCATCCTTTTGGGGGAAAAATGGCCTGAGAAACAGACAATCAACTTTTTATGGCCTTATGCATGTTTTTGTACAATACCATTTTAAACTGTATCAGTTCCCACTATATGTAAAGTCATATTAAACAAACTTGACAGCTTCTCCAATACTACTTTTTATACTGCTGTGCGTATTCAATTTTATGCATTATAATACTGGCAGTGAGGAATGTGCTATATAGAGCTGTCCGGTTATGAAATTTCTGTTCAGTTTCGGTTTTGATGAAAAAGTCGGTATCGGTTTCAGTTTACATTTTTTATTAAAAAATCAGCACAGAATTTTAAATAACAAGAAAAAATTAACATAATATCAAAATTTGATCAAATCCAACAGTACTCTGAGTAGTGCATGAATAATAACAAAACACAAAAAAATAGCCCTTAACCCTTAAGGGCCTAATACCAACTCTGATCACATTTTTTACAACAGAATAGGTGCCCCTACATGCTGTCTTTGTGTTAACTTGTAAGTTACATTCCAAGCTCCTGGTAGTTATTTTTAGCCAAGTTTTGGCTGCCTATATAGGCAGCTAAGATTTGCCAAAAAACAGCGACTAGGTCACAGGATGTAGCCTGTGAAAGTGTAGCAAAAATATGTCAAAATCTCTAGGCCCTTAGGGGTTAAATTAGGGTAAAATAAATAAAACTTTATAAATGATATGACCAAGTGTATTGGAAGAAATTTTACCCAATAATTAACTATTCCGAAAATACATTTGCTGGTGTCATGCTGTAAACAGAATATTTCTAGGAATTGTGAAACATGACAGCCAAGGGAAATTGAAACCAGCTTTTTAAAACAGACCACAATTTCAAGAACTGATGCATTTTTGGAGGGAAACTGTGCCATATGCTTTGTTAAAAGTACATGTAAACAACTAGGATTCACGGATTGACCAACATATTGTTTATTGTTCTGAGCTTGAATTTGTGTCACTTTGTTTTGATATTGATAATCACTCAACCTTCTGACATCATTTCACAAGATAAAAACTTACATCAGAGATAGGGCTGTCATGATTAATCGATTGTTGATTGGTTACGCCAAAATTGATTAGTATTTTTTGTTGTCGAAGAATTGGTAAATTTTACCCCGTTTTAGACATTTAATAATTTAAAAAAAAAATTTGATGAAAAAACTATTGTTTCTAAAGATAAAAGGTCAAGAACATCGACGTTAAACTCAAGAAGCCATTAGAAGCATTTGTCTTTTTGGTGCATTCAAAGCTTTGATGTTCTGAACTTTTGAACCATCAGTGTAATAATCAAGACTGGTCGGCAGTTGCAAAGTTCGCAACTGACGACTGGTCTTGATTATTACAATGACGGTTCAAAAGTTTAGAACATCAAAGCTTTGAATGTACTAAAAAGAGGATCATCTGTGTTGTTTACTTGAGGTAGGTCAACTGATTTGAACTTCATTTTTAACGACTTCAAAGAGAGGGAGTATGGGGGGGGGAGGGGGGTCATCTAGGTATGATTAACTGATTATTATTGATTATTTGCAACAATTAATCGATTCCTAAATTCAAAAATCATGACAGCCCTAATCACAGAATCAAAACATTGCAAGAATAAGTTATGTTGTTTTATCAAGACAGAAACGGGACACTTTGCTTATTTGCATTCCATTGGAGTCATGACACTGTGACAGGCTACTGATTTGTTATGGTTTTGTTGTAGGCATGTTCTTTGCTTAATTCTTGACAGATGACTGAAGTTACAGGTGATGCTTATGAGTACTGAGAATTTTCTTTTGTTTACAATCGAAAATGGGTGATAAATGAATAAGGAGAACAACATGGAACAATGATTTATTTGAATAAAATATCACTCACTATGTTGCAATTTTATTGAGAATAGTATTTGAAAACACGGAAGATCCCAACATTTGTTGTTTTTTTTCTGGTCTAGTGTATATTGCTGGGAAAAATAAAAGACCGACAATGCGTTTTTTCTGGAAGTGGAACAGTCGGTTTCTGTTGGTGATCAATGGAACCGAAACCAAGTAGATCTGACAGTCCTCCGGACAGCTCTAGTGCTAGATACACATAATGTAAGAATGCAACTGATCAGATGTTATGTGTCTGAGTGACATCATGAAGTGAATGAAATGCTTTGACACAAAACAGTGTCAAGCTAGAAAGTTATCAAACAGCCTAAGGTGATATTTTTCTTTACAAATATCAGCTTCCTTGAGTTAATTCATGTTTTAAATACAGAACATAAACCTGGTAGAATACATGGTGTAGGAATCAATGACTCGTGGTGGAGTTTTTCCTGTATTTCATTATTAGAGACCGATTACAATTAAAGACCGATTGCACTGAGTAGCAATTTCGGAAAATTATTTAATAAAGTAATAAATGCGAGGCTGAATGAGTATTTAGAACTCAACGATTTAATAAGGATTCAGAAAGTATCATGGAAAAATTGACAGTGCATTCATTTTGCGCATGTTGACAAATAAATATAAAGAAGAGAAGAAACCGATGTATGTGGCTTTTGTTGATTTTAAGAAAGCATTTGATTCGGTTGATAGGTTGTTACTGTTTGAGAAAATGAAGTCATTGCGTATCGGTGGGAAAGTCCTCAAAATTCTTAGCTCTCTTTAAGAGACCAGTTACTTTTCTATAAATGCTTCTTTAGGACTGAGCCCACCTTTACTCTCAACAGTGGGTGTTAGATAAGGATATCCTATTTCTCCCTCACTATACGTGAAACATACACGTGTCCCGGGTGAGACAGCAGGGTGGGATGTTTCTATCTTACCCACCCCATGTGACCTACTCATTTGCATATTTTATTAGGTCGGTGGAACTATTTCACCATCGTCTGCACAATTGTAAATAAACAAAATGGCTTCATGACTTCTCGTACGTAATCCACATGCCATTCAAAATCAACAATGCTGATTTGTTTCAACCCCATGTTTCTCTCCAGATTTAATAATATAACTACGCAAATTTATTGATCGATCAATAATCTCACAATGCCCTTTACATTAGAGTTTGACACGTGCAAATTCATTAACCCCTTAACAGACAGTGTTACAAATCAATTTTTTAGTATATACCTATGGTATATACCTAACTTTTGTATGATCTTTCAGATGAAATTGTTCATTTTTCGAAACGACTACGACTTG
This sequence comes from Pictodentalium vernedei, assembly GCA_031216915.1. NCBI lineage: Eukaryota > Metazoa > Mollusca > Scaphopoda > Dentaliida > Dentaliidae > Pictodentalium > Pictodentalium vernedei. The sequence goes on from CM062292.1 coordinate 118,783,827, forward strand.
ATAAATTGGGTATGTCAGCATGTGACCACCAATTATCTATAATGACGTAATCCTCTGGGGGAGAAAAATCATCCTTGATGAGTCTGAAGGTGGGAATGGGGAAATCTCCCCTCGGGGCAAGATATTTGAACCAGACCCTCGGCAAGCCTCGAGTCTGGTTCAAATATCTTGCCCCTCGGGTGAGATTTCCCCATCCCACCTCCAGACTCATCGGGGATCATAATAATCCCCCACTCTTTTCAAAATTTTTATTGATGACATATGTGGGATATCTGATGAATCCTGTTCACCACTTAATGTGAATGGACAATGACTCAATCACCTACTTTTTGCTGATGACCTGGTAATGTTATCAGAGTCTCCAGCCGGATTAAATAAATGTGTTCAGAAGTTAGAACACTATGCGGATAAAAACAAACTTAGTGTCAATATTAATAAAACAAAATGCATGATTTTACAAAATAGAAAAGATAGAAAAGATCCTATGTTTTGTATTGGAACAGCGAAATTAGATATCGTAGATCAATATAAATACTTAGGTCTTGAATTCACATACAATGGAAACACAAAACAATTTCAAGAGAATTTAAGTACAAAAGGATCGAAAGCAATGTTTTTCCTTACAAATTCTCTCAGAAAGTCACTTGACTTAACTCTTGATGTGAAATGTAAACTTTTTGATAAAGTGATTAAGCCTATTTTATTATATGGTTGTGAGATATGTTCCCATGACCTTAATACTCCTTTTGAGGACACTACAGCCTGTGAACAAGTCCACTTGAAATTTTGTAGACAAATATTAATGTTGAATAGAAAAGCATCTAATCACGCACCACAGGGAGAATTTGGTGGATATCCTATTATGATCAATGCTATCTTATATCTCCATAAATATGTCGATAAATTATCCAAAATTGCTGGCGATAACATACTCTCCAACTCAATCAAGGAGTCACTCAAATGTAAACTTCCGAAAACTTGGATAACTCAGTTATCTCGTTACAATATCAAAGTTTCCAACACTAATACGTTAACCAATAGCAATGGAAAATGCCTGAAAGATGAATTAGAATCTCAGCATAGAGAAAGATTTACTAAACATATGTTCAATGATGACAAAATGAAAGGTAATAATAAGTTACGAACATATCGATTAGTTAAAAATGAATACAAGCTTGAACCTTATCTGAAAATCACCAGATCTCGACAGGCCTGTGAACTGTTTACTGGACTTTGGGTTAGTAACCATAATCGGGAAATAGAAAAGGGTAGACATAAGCAACCTCCAACGCTCCTAAATGACAGGATATGCCAGGTGTGCGATACCAGTGAAATAGAGAGCGAAAAAACATTTTCTTATGTATTGTGAGGCATACGTGTAAATTAGGGAAACGGGGTTTATAAAATTATAAAAGAAAACAAAGAATTTGAACGATTAAATGATTCGGAGAAATACTATTATATATTGAAAAAAACTGACAGTAAATCGATTAATAATATTTCTAACATGATCTGGTCATTCTTTTGTAAGCGAGATCACCTTGTTAAAGAAAAAAGTCATTCATACTTTATATTATACATCATGTTTACTAATTCTTCTTATTTGTTATGTTTGTACTGTAGAGCTGTAGGTTTTTAAATTTCTTGTTCGGTTTCGGTTTTGCTTTTTCAGGTGGAATAAAACCTTGATTCGGTTTGGTTTTCGGTTTGTTCATGAGGCCAAATAAAATTCAATAAAACTCATTCTTTTGTCCGGAGTCATAACTGAATGGCAGTGAAATTGAGTGAAACTCAATGAATGCCCGAAATAAGCTATAATACATGAAGAATCAGGAAGGCCAATATAATAATTACCTAAATATACAGAACTTTTATTGTGCTTGGCCATTTTTCGAGGTCTGACACCTACACGCAACTTGAGGAAAGCTGCAAACACAACTCAACTGAAATGTCGGAAATTCACAGAATGTAGCCTTCCCAGAGTAGTGAGAGTACCCAGACACTGCCATTGGCAGTGTCTGGGTACTCTCACTACTCTGGGATGGCTACATTCTGTGAATTTCTGCAGCAAGAGAGTATTTAATAAAAAACGAAAAACCTTAGATTACGGGATGTCGATGGTTTTGGTTTCATTTTTTTAAAAAAAACTAAAAATCTCGGTTCGGTTTTGGTTAACCTACAGCTCTATTGTACTGTGCAACTGCCATTATGGTGTAATGCATTAAACTATTAAACTAAACTAAACTAAATTTTGTCAAGTGGGCGTTTCCATTGACTGTTGAGGCTCAAATCATCACGTACGGTTACTATTATATGGCGAACTTACCTCCATTCATATAATCCTACTCTCCTTTACCTTTTCTTCGAACAGATCACCACCAAGGCTGCTTCCACCTCACTTCTAGCTAACGGTGCTTCTGCTGTTTACTTACGGGCGTCTCGAATGTGAAGGCAACGTATTGTGCTTTCAAGCTGGCATGCCCCGTTTCTATTGCTCCTCTTCTTTGTACTTTCTTTTCACCCTTTCGTTTATTTCAAGGTTTGACCAATATCATGTATCGCCACCTGGTAGATGACTCCCCATGCTTATCTTTTTATGCAAACTAGAATTACTACCAATTTTCTCACTGGTTTTGTCCCTGGCCGGGGTGTCGTGTCCTTGCACTCACAGTTACCTACTTGTGCCAATATGATGCTGTCAAAGCAAATGTGAATGATCTCTTAGGTATTTGCTCCCAGGACCACATTCTTAGGGCCTCTAGGCAGCCCTCTCTGTGTATGGGTGCTGTGCCCCAGCTTGGCACATGGCTGGTGATCAAGTTGGTGATTGACCATAGACCATGGGTTCCAGACGGCTATATATATGAGTCCATCTACTATATTATACCACCTTTTAGTGTAAATTTATAAATGACCAACATAAGCTCCTGGCTTTCTGTTAGATCCCCCCACCCACCCATTACAAAACAATATGGTAATTTGTCTGTTTTTGTTATATTTTTTGATGTTCACTATTTATACAATCAATCCTGTAACATATAGCAAACTTATTGAACAAAATATTGTTTAAACTAAACATTCCTTGGTGATCTGAGTTAAGCAGAATCGGGTTGGTAGCTGAGTTTTGCACTTATTTATTGATGTGAAAGACATTAATAGCTGGTGTCGACTGGTTCAAGCATTATACCTAGTGAGCTGCACACATACCCATGCAGGTCACATAATCTCTGCAGTTAAATGAACCGTTTGCCATGAACAATGAAATCCTGGACAAGTTCAAATATAAAGTGTTTTTCTGCATTATCAAGGAATTCCAAACCAAACAAAAGAGTACTAGCATCAAGAGTAGATGGAAGTTATTCAATTGTAGTACCGCATGCATGTTCATATACTGGACAACAGAAAATTAAAATTTTTTAGTAAATTTTGTTTCCTAACATACCTACCACAGTTGTTTACAATTGGCTGTAATGTAAGTGCAAGCCCTACTTCGGAACTAACTCAAGCTTTTGAGAAACTTTTCCAAACAAGCTGGAAAAGTAATAGAGTGCAAAAGCATGAAAAAGATGGAAAAAGGGTCGAGCGAGACCAGCGCTCGAAATTACAGGTAGTCTCACTGCACACCTCTTGTGTTTATCGAGCACAAGGGCAACAACCGTGACGTCAATTCCGTATTTCCGCCAACAAGAACTTTGTGATTTAGCAGGGAGGCATCGATATCAAAGATATCCCCAAGGAGAGTGGGCCTCCGGTAAACAATTGTGGTAGGTATGTTAAGAAACCAAATTTACTAAAAAATTTTAATTTCTTTTCAACCTACTCACAATTGTTTACAATTGGCTGAATAAACAATAGGAGGTGGTGAATCACATAACCAATACCAACAAGAGCAGCAGAAAGAAAAGCAAGGAGGGCAGAGAACAATAGCGAAACCTGTAATGAAGATAGAGAGAAGGCACCTGAAAAGAACAAGGCTGAGCAAAGCACAACCTCGAGAAAAACAACTTAACGAGGGTGCACAACAGCCTGAGCAGAGGGCCTAAAGAATAAAGGTCCTCAGATTGCTGCTGTAGGTGGTGGATATAAAAGGAGGAGAAGGTAGAAGCATTCCTCCAGTAAGCCGCATTCATAACATCCCGGAGCGAAACAGTATTGGAGAATGCCCAGGATGTAGAAATGGCACGGACCTCATGAGCATTAAACCGGTTCGAAACAAGATCCGAAGCAGACAAGCGGGATTAAGCCAGCTTGATTGCAAGACAGATCCACCTGGAAATAGAATGGTAAGAGATAGACTGCCTCTTAGGAATGAGAGACAGAAAGAATATCTTCCGACCCCTCCTAATGAACTGAGTGTGATTAATGTAAGTCTTGATCGCACGAACAGGACAAAGAAGAGGTCTCCGACCATCGACAGCGGGGAGAGCCCGAATGCAGATGAGAGGAGGTACTGAATCAGGAAGTTGATTCTTAGTCAGAAAAGAGCAATCAGAAGTGAAGGTGACACTGTTAGCCTCATTTCTGAAGAAAGCAGAATCAACAGATAGCGCATGAAGCTCACTGACTCGTCGAGCACAAGTAAACGCTAGAAGAAAAGCTGTCTTATAGGTGAGAAAACGCATATCAGTCTCAGATAAAGGCTCGAATGGCACCCCCTCCAAACAGTGCAACACCCATGCCAAGTTCCACTTGGGTGTAAGGCGCAAAATTCGAGGCCTCTTCAAAGAAAAGTGCCGAATGAGTTTGGAGAGAAAAAGATTACGACCGATGCACCGCTTTCCCACATAAGAGAAAGTATCAGACAGCATAGACTGATAGCCCTTAATCGTAATAGGCTGGAGGCCCTTGGAGTCAAAAAGATATACCAGAAAATCCACAATTTGAGCGATTGATGCATCAGGGTAATCCACATTGTGACCTGCTCACCAGCGGCAGAAAACCTTCCACTTCGCAGCATAAGTCATGCCAGTGGAATGTCACCACGATGCAGAAATGCACTCCACTGTTCGTCTCGAAAAACCTCTACATCGGAGACAGGACCTGATAAAAGACAGGCGTGAAGGTACAGGCTCGCCAGACTGTTGTGATATTTCCTGGGACGACCTTGGGAAAGAAGGTTGTGATGTAGAGGTAGACAAATTGGCCGATCTGCCAACAGAGGCCACAGAAGATTGATCCACACACTCTGTGGAGACAGAAGTGCGATCAGAATGATCCTGCAACTGCAAGCACAAATCTTTGCTAATACTTGAGGAAGAATCAGTGCAGGAGGGAAGGCATTGCTGATCCAACCTGTCCAGTCCAGGGACAGAGCATCTACCGCAAATGCCAGAGGATCTGGACAAGGGGAGACAAAGGTCTCTATTTGATGATTCCTGCGAGTAGCGAAAAGGTCGACCTGAGGATGGCCCCACTGCTCGCAAATCGCCTGAAACACCGACCGATGCAGCATCCATTCGGTTGGAAGGACACTGTCGCGTCGAGACAGGAAGTCTGCTTGGATGTTGAGATGAGCGGGAATGTGTCGAATGGACACCCGAGCATTTACATCACGCGTAGAAGAAGATCCCGAGACAGCCGATACATGGGAATCGAATGTGTGCTTCCTTGATGCCATATATAGGCCACTACTGTCGAATTGTCCAAAAGAAGTAGGACAATATGGTCCGACAGGTGAGGGATCCAAAGCCGAAAACTCAACAGAAGAGCAAGGAGCTCCTTCTGGTTGATATGAAGGCCCACCTGCTCACTGTCCCACTCGCAGTGAGTAGACAGACCGAGAGGATCCAACGTCGCACCCCAGCCCCGATCGCTTGCATCTGCAGTAAGGATGCGCTCGGCCAAAGGAAGATCCAATGGAACACCCTGTGTCAGCCAGGGAACATTGGCCCAAGGGTGGAGGTGACAAAGCAGGGATGAGGAATAGGAAGTTCCAGGTCCAGCAGATCTACATTCGGACGCCAGTGATCCAACAGGAAGTGTTGGAGAGGTGGGACAAACAAGCGACTGAGCAGAATGAGATCTGTCACCGAACCACAAAGGCCCAGCATCCGAAGGAAAGTCCTGGCCGAGACCGAGAAAGGTTGAAGCAGGTTCCGAGTCAAGGCAGAAAGAATTGTCGTCGCTCGAGCATGGGGGACCGACACAATATTGTGAAGAGTGTCGAAATCCATCCCCAAATGACGAAATCGCTGAGAAGGAAGGAGATTCAACTTCTCGCGATTGACTCTGAAACCCAGCGATGCTAGTAGGCAAAGAAACTGCCTGACATCTAACTCCAGAACAGCAGCATCATGGTGCTGTTGGAGGATGTCGTCCAGGTAGTCTGATGAAGTCACAGCCGACTGAGTATGGTGGAAAGCAAGCACATGTGACATCAGTTAGGTGAAGGCCCAAGGAGCCAGGTTCAAACCGAACGGGATAGCTCCGAATTGATAGACTCAATCCCGAAACGAGAACCGAAGGTATTTCCATGACGCCAGATGAATGGGTACATGGAAGTCGGCATCCTTCAGGTCGATACTAGCAGCAAAGTTGCCCTGATGAAGTGAATGACGAACCGACCAGAAAGTCTCCATACTGAAACGAGGAGCTATTATGTACTCGTTCAGAAGACTCAGATCGATGACAGGACGAAATTGGCCGTTTTTCTTCGGCACCAAGAAAAGTCTTGAGTAAAACCCCAGTGAAAGGGTGTTCCTGATCACCTCGATCGCCCCTTTGGAGAGGAGATTGTCGATCTCCTGCACCAGAAGGTCTGACGTAGAGAATTGGAAGCGACCCGAGTCGAGAGGGGTACCCAAGATAAACTGGGGTGGCGATGGAAGGACAGTCACAGACCGGATTGTATGATGTCGAGGACCCAAGTGTCCGACGTTATCTCTGTCCAACGGTCATAAAACAGCGAAGCCTTCACCCGACTGGAGGTGAATCGAGGTGAGAACCTTCACTTGCAGCCTCGACGAGGCCCCCGAGAGGAGAAACCACCACCTCAGGAAGTGACAGAGTCCTGAGACTTTCCTGCCTGAGGCTGCCAGCAAGTCTGGCCACGTCTGCCCTTCTTCTGAGCAGATGGAGCCAAAGGCGTGGCCGACATCGCTGATGAGGCAGGCGCAGCAGGATGCTTGGCGGGCCTGGAACGACCACCAACCGCAGCAGCAGGTTGGTCCAGCTGTCGCAGCAAAAACTGGTCCTTCGAATGACGAAGAACCTCGCCACGGACAGCTTCCATGGAACCATGGAACAACTGAGGTCCAACCAAAGAGGCAGACCTCAGAACAGCACGCTGCTCAAAAGGAAGGGATGGAGAAGAATCCAACACCACATCTCGGCGTGCTAGCTCCAAATTAGCCGTGTTACAGGCGTGAGCATGTGTTAAGTTCACGAGAGCCTGTGACAAAATGCGAAAAGGCGCCTGAGCATCATCAAACTCCCCTGGTGGAAAATATTCAGCCAGGGCAGCGACGACATGGTCCGTGAGAGATAACATACCCAGCATCTCTCGGGACAGGCCCACCATAGATTCAACTACCGACATCGGGAGAACTGCCGACTTAGGCTTAGTTAACCCGAGGGAAGAAGAATCCTCATCCACAGTAGTCATCCCTTGGGAGACTGGTGGACAGACGGAATCGTAAACATGAAACCGCGATGGATACAGAATGGCATCAGCTCTAGAAAAGAAAGAACCCTTGAGGGTCTTAGAATGCATTTTGGCGTCTAAGCCCTGGAAGGACTCAACAACCTGAGCCGATTGCAGAGGATGCAAAGCCCCAGAGCTAGAAGGCTCAGCAGGGTTACGGCGCTCCACAGTGGACCGCAGCCGGACGGTCACAGATGGCTGGTCTGAAGGTTGAATGTCCGGCAATAAGCCAAAGACAAAATCCAAAGCCTGCCCCAAGACTGACAAGGGGGGCCCATCACCTTCATGAAAATCGTCATCCTCTGTTGCAGAGGAGACGTAGCCCAACTCGGGCTGACCAGCAGAAACCTCCTGTGAATACTGTGCAGTATCCAAGTGGCCAGGCGAGACATCTCGGCGACTGACCAAAGGAGGTTGTGCCTCAGGAGGCACAAGGAGGCCAACTTGAGGGTTGCCATAAAGCAACCGGGTGTGAACGCCAAAACAGCCTGTCGCAGGTCACCCTGAGAATCCGCCGCAACATCATCGACCGACAGAGTGTCCTCCCAATGGACCCTTCTGGTAGAAGAACCCAAATCCTCAGAAGAGACCGACGTCGAGCATTGATCGGCAGACAGAATAGGGAGATGTTGAGAAGACACCTGAGGATAGTCCCGATTGTGACGCCCAGGGGCAATCACTGACCTCTGCGGAACAGAAGGTCCTGCCTGCAAATCCACTAAAGAGACGGATGACGTACGTCGATCGGTAGCTGTACCTGGGACGCGGTGAGAAGACACCGGAGGATAGTCCCAAGAATGACAGGAACCTGTCATTGGCCTCTGCGCGGCAGAAGGCCCCAACTGCCCATCCTCTGAGACCGACGGCAAGCATCGATCGACATCCAGACTCGGAACACAGTGAGGAATCACTGGAGGAAGGTTCCGAGAGTGACAGCTAACCGCGGCTGTCACTGACCTCTGTCGAAAAGCAGGCCCTGAATGCCAATGTCCCAACCCCATCCTGCTAGATGGCACACTAGCAGGGGAAGGAGGAACAATAAACGATTCACTCGAGGGGCGAGGAATCGCTGCCGAAGCGACCGAACGGCTCAACCGACTAGGAGCAAACCTAGCCAGATGAGATGGAGCAGACAGCAAACCCACACAGCTTCGCCGCAAAGCCAGGGGAGGCTGAGAGCTCACAGACATACCAGCAGATACAGCCTCGGTCCCCTGAGACAGTATACCATCCCCAGAGGAGATGGAAGAGCCACCATCATAAAGAATAAGATCTGTAGTAACGACTTCCTCAGCAACTGTCAACGGCGTAGGATCGCAGAGGGTCACCGAGATGACCTCGGAGAAGCTCTCTACGAAAACAGACACCTCAAGAGTGACATCTCAGAAGACAAAGAGACCACGGTCTCCATGTCAGGTATCACCGAACTAGCACCGTCAACAGTGGAAGAGGAACTCGCCACAGAAAAAGACAGATCAGCATCCTGTGTGACAGAGTCACCACGTGCACTAACAGAAATGTCTGATACGGCATGGCTACCCTTACCCCAAGAATGAAGGGTTCTAGCTCTGAACCTTATTAACAAAAGCCCAGAATTTTGAGGACCAAACCCCACAAATACCACATGATTGGGCCTGAGTAAAATTGTTGCTAGTGACACATGTGGAATGAGTCATCCACATGTTTCACTTGCAAGCAAGAGGTACAAGGAATAGTCTTTGGCATAATATGAATGAGAATAATGAAATCAAGCTTCCCGCCGACGGAAAACAGAACAAAGGTTGTGTTCACACGTGGAGGAAAAACAAGACTAAGTGTGAAGAAACAAGCAAAAATGATCAAAAATAGCATTAAATAATAACAATTTTGAAAGCTTGAAAAAGGATACAATCCACTTGCACACAATCAAATGAAGGTAGCACATACAATAAGTTGTTCACGAAGATAATAGCTAAGAATAGCACGAGTCACAAAAATATCCGACCATGTACAATGGGGGAAATAAAAGGAATTGACGTCACGGTTGTTGTGCATGCGCTCGGTAAACACAAGAGGTGTGCAGAGAGAGTACCTGTAATTTCAAGTGCTGGTCTCGCTCGACCCTTTTTCGATCTTTTTCGTGCTTTTGCACTCTATTATTTTTCCAGCTTGTTTGGAAAAGTTTCTTGAAAGATTGAGCTAGTTCTGAATTAGGGCTTGCACTTACGTTACAGCCAATTGTAAACAATTGTCAGTAGGTTGAAAAGAAATGCTCGGCTGTCTCGCATTCACCACAAACACAGAGGGGGGAAGGTGATAAGTGGTTATTGTATAAATGTGCTCTGAGATTGCTGCAGCACAAATGTAAACTACTGTGGTAAATCTGAGCAGCCCGCGATTTAGCTCCGCCGTAATATGTCAGTGGTCATGGATTGCCATCATTTAGGAAGGTCATAAAATTACTCAGGGATGAGTTTTCTCTGACAGATAATGGTAAGTTATTCCACTGATTAGTCATATTTGGGATAAATGAAGATTGGTATAGTTGCGAGATACAAAAGGGAACTCTGTGATTCTGGTGTGTATGTTATGACTTTGACTGCTTAACGAAACTGTTGGTGAACTTTGTTAGCAATACATCAGATGATGGTACATTTTGAAGAATTGTTTCAATCTGTGATTATGACGTCTTTCTTCAAGAGTGTCCCAGTGCGTTTCCGTATACAAGACGGCTTTACTGCCACTTACAGTTGCACCAATAACAATCCTAGCTGTTGCAATCTGAATTTTCTCCAGTTCAGCAGCCTTGGTCACCGTACAATTGTCACAAACCATATTACCATATTCCAGGAGGAGTCTAAAAAAAGCAAACTAAATTTTTTCCAGCACATTACGATGTAGGATGAATTTGTGACTCCTCAGTATGTCAATACATGACCAGGAAGCAGATATTGGCTACATGGTCATTCCATGTACAAGTATTGTTTGGTATCGCTCTGACAATTAGAACTCCACAAACAAATGGGCATTTGCACGACAGACTCTACAACTCATCTTAGTATTTAAGACTACTTAGGACATGGTAGTGTATTATTTGAGGATACCTTTTCAGGATTTGGTGTGATTGTCAGGTCTATTTGGGTAATTAGATATTATAAATTCAAAGTAATTTGTATATTTTTTGTACTTATCAATGGCCCAGACTAGCTGGTGATAACTCTAAAATTAATCCAGAGCCAAACACAAATTTTGCTCCCCAATCCCCCAAATTTGCATGCAAAACCGAAAATTTCATGTACTATCTGGTCCTCCATACTTTTGCAAACTGCGCATGCGCAGGTATCCAGAAAGACACCGAAATTGGCGTCAACCACCATTCTTTCTAGAAATTGCCTTCTAAATGTTGTAAACAGTGGGGAGGTATGAGTGCCCACTCATGGGAGGGCCATCCCCGTCTGGGCCATTGGTAAGTGTAAAAAATATACAAATTACTTTGAATTTATAATATTTTTATACAACAACCAATGGCTCAGACTAGTTGAATCGTAAAACGGCTGGAGGGCCTAGGACATGCAGGAAAATCCAATTACTCAATCACTTCTTAAAGGATATCTCCTACAGGAGAATAGAAGAGAAAGGAATTATATATGTCTTCTCATTTGCGAGAAACGAGAAAGACATAACACCAACAATGTAATTGAGCATTACATATTATATAATTCTCCATTTAATGCCAGCATAACCCATTATGCTAATTTGGTGAAGGGAAGCCAATATATAAAGACAGTCCAGAGAATGAAACTCTTTATACTCATTTAAAAGTGACCAAGGATTGTATATTAACACCCGTTTGACATGTGACATACACAAATGCTTCACAGTGAACTACACTTTGAAAACAATACATAAATGAGACATATTATTTGCTTCACACCAAGCTATACATTAAAACCATCCCAGCACCGACTCAGGACTACTGACCCCGGAGGAGGTCTTCCCTTGCTTTTCACTATAAAGCCAGATGATCATAAGGGAAACCCCCCCCCCCCCCCCCCCCCACCTTCCCCTTGTTCTGAGGTACATGACCACAGAATGAAGAGGGCAGTGGAACAGCGTCACTGCTGGAACGGGTTGCCAAATAACCATAGATGTAATCATTTAGTGGATGACATTTTGAGCAACAGACAGCAGACCTAAACATCTAAGGTCAGTGGAGATGGACTCTAAACTTCTAAGGTAAAACTTGGTAAATGTAGAAGGCTGTGACCAGTATGCAGCTTTCATGAGATCAGTAATGGCTATACTGTTAGAATAAGCCCAAGAAGTGGATGCACTGATATCTTAATAACAGAATGCTGATCTGAAGATAAGCTTTCATAGGCAATGCGTATTGCAAACTGAATCCATCTAGCAATAGAATGAACAGAAATATCTCTTCTGTTAGGAATCAATGAAAGAAAGAAGCTTTTTCTTCCTTTTCTTATAAACTCAGATCGGCGTTTATATATGCGCATAGCCCTGACTGGACACAGCAGAGGTCTACGGTTGTCCCTAGATTGCAGAGCCTTTATGGTAATAGGCTCAGGCCGTTTATCTGGAGCCTGGTTCTTAGCCAAAAATCCCACTTCTGTAGTTAAAGTAAGGGTTTTACCAACATTACAGTAGTGAGATTCATCAATAGATAAAGCATGAAGTTCACTAACTCTTCTAGCGGATGCAAAGGCTAAGAGAAATGCTGTTTTATAGGTCAAGAATTTGAACTCTACAACATCCAACAGCTCAAACGGAGCTTCCTTAAGCTTCAACAAAACCCAAGCCAAATTCCACTTAGGAATTAATCTGAGGGTTCTAGGTCTATTTTTAGAGAAATTTCTAACCAGTTTGGATAATGAAGCATTAGATCCAATTGCCAAGTTATCATGATGAGCGTAAGTGTCTGATAACATAGACCTATATCCCTTAATAGTGACAGGCTGCAGTTTGAGAACGTCAAACAGGTAGACCAGAAAGTTGGCAATATCTGGTATGGATGGATCATAGACGTCTATCGACTGACCCTTACACCAACGAAAGAAAACCTTCCACTTTGCTGCGTAATTCAGCGAAGATGAGGACCTCCTGCAGTTAGAAATTGCATCCACTGCACGTCCTGTAAATTGCTTGCCGTGCAAGAAGGACCGCACAATGGAAATAAGTGAAGGTTGAGATCTTCTGGGTTGTGATGCAGTGTGCGTGACTTCCCTTGATAAAGAAGGTCCTCTCGCGGAGGAAGCTTCCGGGGAACGTCCCATAACAGACACCTGAGAAAAATGATCCACGGTTTCTGTGACGACAGAGATGCTACTAACAGAATCTTGCAACGAGACTGTTTGATTTTTAACAGAATCTGCTGAATTAACGGCGTTGGAGGATATGCATATCTTATCATTCCATCCCATGAGATTGATGGAGCGTCTACTGCGAACGCTCGATGGCCTGGACATGGCAACACGTACGCCTGCAACTGATTGTTTTGGTGTGTCACAAATAAATCTATCATAGTTCGATCCCACTGGTAGCAAGTCTGTCTGAATACCCGCTTGTTGAGTTTCCACTCCGATGGCAACAGGCGACCTTTCTGAGAGAGTGAGTCTGCTAGTACGTTCGCGACCCGGTATATGATGGACCGATAGTTGAACATGATGATTCACGACCATCGGAAGAATTTTCTCCGTTAATTCGCATAACAGAATCGAATGAGTGCCTCCCTGGTTCCTGATGTACGCTACTACTGTCGAATTGTTCGACAATATCTGAACATGAGCGTCTGCTATAATGTGAATCCACTGTTGTAGTGCTAACCATATTGACATCATCTCTTTGATGTTTATGTGTTTCTCTAGGAACCAAGGGTCCCAAAGACCCTGACACTTCGAGTCTGTCAGGCTCAGGGTTGTGCCCCAACCTGATGGACTCGCATCCATCATAATCGTGAAAGCCGGATCCGGCAGTTGCATCGTAACTCCCTGAGTTAACCACTGAATATCTGCCCAAATCTGGACCTTTTGTTTTACCAGGTCTGTTAAAACAATACTGGTCTCGAGCAAATTGCATCTCCACGCTCCAGTTCTGAGTAAAGAATATCTGGAGGGGACGTGTGTGTAAGCAACCCATCGGAATAAGATCTGCAGCCGCTCCGCACAACCCCATCACTTGCATAAATTCCCTCGCTGTTAATGTGTCTGAGTGTAGACAAAAGCGAGCATAACAATTGACAAATTCTGCTCTGGGTAACGGTAGATGAACCAGATTGTTGTGAGTCTCGAAGCTCATTCCCAAGTGAATGAACGATTTGGACAGAGCTAGATCCGACTTCTGCTCATTTACGATGAAGCCGACAGGTCGGAGCAAAAGAATCAGACTCTGAACATCATTCTGAAGAGTAGTTTTGTTGCCATATCTCCATTATTCAAATGAAAGCCCAGGGCACCAGGTTCAGACCGAAGCACGTCGCCTGAAACTGATACACTATCCCTTGAACGGTGAACCGTAGGTACTTTCTGAATGCTGGATGTACCAGGACATGAAAGTACGCATCCTTTAGATCTATGCTTGCCGCATAGTCGTTCACTCGAATGCTCGCCCTTGCCCGCCGAATGGTCTCCATATAGAACTTTGGAGCTACGATAAGCTTGTTTATCCAGCTCAAGTCTATTACCAGTGTAACAGGGTATCTCCGCCCCCCCCCCCCCTGTGTATCCCCCCCCCCCACCACCCTGGGTATCTTCCCCCCACCTGTGAGTAAAAAAAACAACAAAATATTTAAAGTTATAAAGCATTATTATACAAGGGAAAGTCAAGTGGAGTAGTGCTATGGCGGCCTGGGAAGATTCATGGGACTGGGTATCTACCTGTTCATAAGACCCACAGGCCTGTGTATCTTACCCTTCACTCATAATTTTTTTCTCAACTCTCAAGCTGGCAATCTATATTGTATAGGGAATTGTGGATACGCATATGGTATCTCCTCCCCCCCCCCCCCCCCCCCACACTGATAGACACTTTTCTGATAATATAAACCTTTCACTGAAAGGTGTGCAATGTTATTATAATTTCTAAATCACAATGATGAGTGAATATGTGGGTGGGGGGGGGGGGGGGAAGATACACAGGCCTGTGTATCTCCCCCCCCCCCCCCCACCTTAGCCTTCCATAAAGTGCTCCCCATGATGTTCATTTTGATAGACATTGTTCAGATATTATGGACCTTTCCCTAAAAGGCATGGAATGTTATTATAATTTCAAAATAATAACATTGATAGGTGAATATGTGGGTGGGGGGTGGGAGGGAAGATACACAGACCTATGTATCTCTTCCCCAAAACCCCCCCCCCCCCCCCACCCCCCGGCCTGCCATAAAGTGCTCCCCACGATGTTCATTTTGATAGACACTTTTCTGATATCATAAACCTTTCACTGAAAGGCGTGCAATGTTATTATTTCTAAATAACAATGATGAGTGAATATGTGAGTGGGGGGGAAGATACACAGTCCTGTGTATCTGCCCCCCCCCCCCCCCCCCTCTTAGCCTTCCATAAAGTGCTCCCCATGATGTTCATTTTGATAAACACTTTTCTGATAATATAAACCTTTCACTGAAAGGCGTGCAATTTTATAATTTCTAAATAACAATGATGAGTGAATATGTGGGTGTGTGTGTGTGTGTGGAGGGGGGGGGGAGATACACAGGCCTGTGTATCTTCCCCCCCCCCCCCACCCCCCTTAGCCTTCCATATATATGAATATATTTTGATAGACACTTTTCTGATAATATAAACCTTTCACTGAAAGGCGTGCAATGTTATAATTTCTAAATAACAATGAGGAGTGAATATGTGGGTGGGGGGGAAGATACACAGGCCTGTGTATCTTCCCCCTCCCCCTTAGCCTTCCATATATATGAATATATTTTGATAGACACTTTTCTGATAATATAAACCTTTCTCTAAAAGGCGTTGAATGTTATTATAATTTCTAAATAACAATGATGAGTGAACTGTTCTGTAATTATCAACCTTCCACTGTAAGGTATGGAATGTTATTATAATTTCAAAATGTGTACATATTTTTTGCTTGTCTACTGCCAATAAAGATCTGAATTGAAAAATATTTTTTGTCTGAGTGAATTTTTTTCATCAAAAAACCTGTCAAACCTGGAATGTCAGAAAAAATAATAAACACCATCAATAGTCATGCCTGATGTTATAAATGTTAAAAAAAATATTGGAGGGGGGAAGATACCCAGGGTGGGGTGGGGGTGGGGGGATGCACTAGTGTATCTTTCCCCGGGGGGGGGGGGGGGGGGATACACAGGGGGGGGGGGGGAAGATACCGTGGGACACCGGTCAGAACGAGCTGCCTAGCTTCGGCAAGAGGAATAGGTGACTGTAAAATCCTGGAGAATTTTGATTCTCGACTGCCTCTATTGCTTCCTTTGATAAGAGAGCCTGTACCTCCGATAGGAGAGACTCTCTTTTGTAAGGATTTGACGGAAGATTTGTTCACAGCGGACAACTTGTTAGTGGTGGTTTTGCTCAGAAAGATAGCCGTAGGCCGTCCGAGACCACACTTTTCACCCACTGGTCTTCTGTAATTGTTATCCAGTCTGTTGTGAATCTTGATAACCTTCTGCCAACTGGCAAGCAATAGAGGTCCTGACCATGACCTGTAGGGCCTGCGAGGCTTACGGGAGGAGAAACCACGCCCCCCTTGTGAAGAACCTCAACCCGTCGGCTTAGGGGCATCTGCCCGGTAGTCACAATCAGACCCCCTTCCCGGGTTGCTGTATTGACGATCCCTAGAGTAATTATAGGAGGGTTTTCTATACCCTCGCAAGGAGTCCCCTTTTGACGATTTCTGTCCGGGACGTCCTCCTTTACTCTTTTCTGCTGCAGCGGGTCAATTAGACGCCGACTTTAGAAGCAGAGTATTAGACGCTTTCTTTGTAGCTTGGTCATAAACCAATTAAAACTTGTCGTCAAATATTGTGTGTCCGGATACCGCAGCGACCCGTAGAGAGTTTTTCACCTTGTCATCTATTAAAGATGACGACACAAGGGCACCATCACGTCTGATTAACTCAAAATTAGCCACTGTTAAGGCAGAGTTATACTCTTGGTAAACATAATTGCCCTGGAAAGAACTGTCTCCTAAAGAGGTATGAACGTCCTCAAATTCCTTCCCATTGAGACGTTGCGCCACTGCTCTTGAAAGGTGATCTGCGTAAGACATAGCGTCCGAATTCGCTCTGTTTGAAGATATTGCCGTCTCAATTGTGTCCGAGCAAATTGTGAATGAGGCAGGCAAGGATAGCTTTAGATCCTCAGTCTGTTCATCCAAATGCATAGGAACTCTCTGTACATCTTCCCCGACCGTTTTAAATTAACGTGGTCCAACAAACGGTAAATTTACGGAAGAAAATGTCAAGAAACTGTCTTTTTTCTTCCTACTGAAGAGTTTGAATATGGCGTTGTCTAACTGGCCAAAGGTCTGCGACACCTGCCTAGACTGAACCGGAAAAGACAGGACTTCCTCCTTTGTTCGGATAAAGTCTGGTTTCCTTCTAGTAGTAGCAGCATTCTGATTTGCCGGAACAAATTCAGGGTAGTATTGATGGATTAAATCCATCGCAACCATGTGCTGTTCCGAAAGGGAAGGGTAATCTTCGTCCACATCTCTTTCCCCATCCAACTGAATCAGTTGAGGCTCTCGGTCTACGGCATCTGAACATGCAGATGACTGGACCAAGCTGGGATGCTGCGATGAGCTGCGCAATCTGCGACAGCAAGTCTGTTACGGAGGCCTGAAGAGCGGCGGTCTTCTGTTTCTTGGCCGCCTGCTGCTCCTGGGACAGTGTGTCCGAGATTGCTCTTTTCTCTGGATGTCCCGATAAATGAGGCCTTGTCTCCTTACCTACCATATGGTCCGACTTCTTTGACGATGAGTGGTCCCCTCTCGGCGATGCAGGCTGGATATCCGAAGTCGTGTAGCTAAGGTGCGGTTGTGTGTGCTTTGAAGATGATGTTGTAGAAGCCGAAACTGCAGCCGAGGCAGGCTGCGAACTATATGGAGTGTCCCGGACTGAAGGCGTGGACGTATGCTCCGACTGACACAAGTTTCTAATCACAACATCTGGCCCCAGATGCTGCTGGGAAAGAGAGGGACCTCTCTTGCTCGCAGTCCTTTCAGACCTCGCTGAGCTCCCCACGGTACTTGCCGGCTTCTTCCTCTGTTCTGTTGTCGCTGGGTAAGCCTGTTTATGTTTTAAGGTGCTCGCTCTACCCAATCCACTCCTCTCGACTGCAATGGACACACCCAATGTCACGGTACCCACGGATGGAGTAATTGCTTCACCGGTCGAGCTAGCTGGCGACAAGGGACTAAAACCACCGGCTAGTGGCTTTTTGCCCTGTCTAATATTCATGAGCACCTTGGCAGCTAGCTATGTTTGCTCATCTGAGTGTGACGACGGTAGCACACTATCTTCAGGCATCACGTAAACATCACCATGTTCTTGTTCCTCTGAAAAAAGAAACTTGATTGACTTTGTGGCGAGAGGACATGCATTGGCCTCACGCCACTAAAAATGTACCGTAACACCTGTCTCCAACGTTTATCATCACTTCCGATCAAGGTTGGACAAGAATTTGTGGGAGTACAATGACTACAAGCATGGCAACAAGCATGTAAATCCGAAGAAGACTTCCTCGCCTTGCATTTCGAGCAATAAGCTTGCATAATGAATCAAAACAAAGTCAACAGTACTCCCACCAACTTCACAATAAATATATGAAAAAGATACATAATAAATAACATTCAAAATATAAATTGAAAAATTATTTCCCCAAAAAACATTTTTCGAAAAATTCTGACAGGAGCCCAATTTTCCAAAGGGAACAGAGCCCAAATGTATCCCAATAGAGCCTAAGTGTGTACAAAATTCCCAAAATTAATTGCTACACAACCGGAATATTTTTAATATTTACAACAATCCTACCGTGAGCTAAATAGGAAATTACATATATTTATACAACGTTGTCAATGTAAACAACGTCCGAAGAAACACCGGAAACAAGACCCCAGGCACTGAATAAGAAGGCCCGAAGTCAGTAACAGATATAGAACTATCCGATATAAAGCAAGATCTTCAGTTAAAGAAAAAACAATACATCGGATGTATGATGCATGACCCAAAATGCCTAAACACCCCAAGGGTGCGGACGAAACCATGGGGATACAGAATAAAAAATCTGTACAACACTTCAAACTCCAATGAAATTTTATAAAAAAAATTTCAATAAAATAAGCCAAAAAGCTTGGGAGTTTAACTGGGGGGCTTCAAGGAAGGATAGGGAAGGAACACTTAACAAACAGTGGAAATATCATTAGCAAGAATGATGACGTCAGGCCCATGATCCGAAATTGGGAAACATGAAATAATTTATATTAAAATTATAAAGTTACAGCCCTGAACGTTTCCAACCACCGTTGCTTGCTTCCATCATCCAAATGTGTCATGGATCCACCAATTCTACCATTGATTTGTGTCTGGCATCATTAAAACTGAGATTTAAAAGCCCTGATGTCAGTTTGTTGTTACTGACAGAAGGGCCAAACCAAGAATTATGGTTGGCGCCAATTTCGGTGTCTTTCTGAATATTTCACATGCACAGTTTGCAAAAGTGTGGAGGACCAGACAGGACATTAAATTTTCGGTTTTACAAGCAAATTTGGGGATTTGGAAGGCAAAATTTGTGTTTGGCCCTGGATTAAGTTTCGAGTTAGCACCAGTTAGTCTGGGCCATTGGTTGTTGTATAAAAATATTCTCCCATTCAATCAAATACACTTGAAGCACATCTACAGAAAGTTAAAAAATTTATAGTAATTTATATATTTTTTATACTTACCAATGACCCAGACATAGCTGGTGCTAACTCTTAAAATATAGGGCCAAACACAAATTTTGCCCCCCAATCCCCAAAATTTGCATCTAAAACTAAAGAAAACATGTCCTGAAAGGCCCTCCACACTTCGCCCCTACTGCGCATGCGCAGTGTCAAGGACAGTCCGAAATTGGCGCCATTTATCATTCTAATAACCAGTGCCTGGTAAGCGCTATGTACTCAGCGGGGAGGCAAGAGTTCCCAACTCCTGGGAGGGCCATCCCCGTCTGGGTCATTGGTAAGTATAAAAAATATATAAATTACTATAAATTTTTTAACATTTTTATACTGTACCAATGACCCAGACATAGCTGAATAGTAAAAAGGCTGGAGGGCCAAGGACATAGAGCAAAATGGAATACGCTCAATAAAATAAAATAGAGTCATCCCCTGTAGGGAAAAGAAGTAATAGGCCTTACATGTATCTTTCTTATTTATGATAAATTAGAAAGATACAACACCTTCCAAAATTGAGCTTCATACATCCATGTACTCTATTAATATCCAATATAATCCTTATACTAATAATTTTTACAGTAAGCCAATAATAAAGTAAGTCTAGAGAATAGAGACTCTTATACTCCTAAAAGTGTCTGAGAATTGCATAATCATGTCCGTTGACATATGCAATATTCAAAAGCTATACTTTAAAAACTAAGACTTGAATGAATTTTATAAACTTAAACTTCTCACTAAACAACCATCCCAATAACAGCTCAGAATTACTAACTCCGGAGGAGGTATCCCCTTGTTTTCATAGTAAAAACAGGTGACCCAAGGGAACACCCTCCCCCCCCCCCCTTTTTCTTGCCCTGGGTCAAATAGCCCAGAGCGAAGAGGGCAGCCGAACGGAGACACTGCCGAAACAGACAGCCTACCTAGCTATAGTAGCAACTGTTAAGTGAATGACATTCTGAGCAGTAGATAATAGACCTAACAAAAGAGGCCTCAAGAAATTGACTCGATATTTCTAAGATAAAATTCATGAATTTGGATGGCTGAGCGCAATGAGCGGCCTTCAAAAATCTATAATAGCGACACTATTAATGTAAGCCCAAGAAGTAGAAGAACTCTTACTTCATGAGCCGAAATCTTAAGCACAACTGCTAAGTCAATGATATACCATAAGCAGTACCGATAGTTAATAGAATCAATTAACAATAAAATGGAGCGTAACGTCCTTCTACTAGACATCAAAGACAGAAGAAGCTTACGCCCTTGTAATAAACAGATATCTGTTTATAAATACATAAACTGTACCCGGAAAGAGTAAAGGCCTATGCCCATACGAAGACGGAAGGACCTTAAAATAATAGGTTCCGGATAATAGGAGCCTAACTCTTATGCAACAATCCAACCTAAATAGTAACGGAAGTATTGATTCCGAAACTATGAAAGTGAAAATCATCCATCGATAGTGCATGAAACTCACTGACTCTACAGTAAAAGAGAAACCAACAGAATTACTGTTAAAAAGGTCAGAATTTGAAAACTACTGTTTCCAGAGGCTCAAATGATTACTCAGCTAAATAAGAACCGAAGATAAAATCCGTATAGGAATTTAATCTAAAGATTCTAAGTCTATTTATCAAAAAGTTACTAACTGACTTAGATAAAGAGACAAAAGACTCAATTGTAAACTATCGTAGAGTGCATAGGTATGAGGTAACATAAACCTATAACCTAAATAATAACAGGCTGCAGTAGATCTTGTGAAACAAGTATACTAAAAAATAGCAATGAGTAGTATGGAGGGATCAACAAAATGAACATAATGATCCCTACACCACAACGGAAGAGCCTCCACTTTAGTCGCATAGAATAGCGAAGAAGAGGATCTCCTATAGTAAGAAATCGCGTCCAAAGCTCATCCAGTACAGTGCTTACAATGCAATACGGACCACACAACGGAATACATGAAGGTTGCGACCTTGCTGGTTGTGATAAAGATGACACGATTTACCCAGTGAAAAAAGATCCTCACATAGAGGAAGATTTCACGTTAAGACCCACAGTAGACAAGAGAGTAAATTACTCATGATCTCTGTGAAGATAGAGATGCTATCAACAGAAATGTATTGTGGTTGTTTATCTTAGCAATACCTGCTAAAACAACAGCGCCGGAGGATACGCGTATCCTATCATTCCGTCCTATAGATCAATAGAGCGTTAACACTATTAGCTCAGAGATCTGGACAAGCTAACACATACGTCTGCAATTGATTAGCAAGCTGTGTCATAAATAAATCATCATTGGGCGCTCCCATAGATAGCAAATCTGACTGAATACTTGTTTGTTGAGAGTCCATTCTGACAGCAACAAGCGACCCGTAAGAGAACGGGAGTCCGATAAAACAATCAGACGACCCGGAATATGACGGACCAAAACTGAACTTGGTGTACTATAACCAACAGACGGATTCTTTCCATTAAATTGAATAACGGAAACGAAAGAGTGCCTCCCTGGTTCCGGAGATACGCCACTACTGTCGAATTAAAGGACAGGAATTTGGGCATGCGTTTCTGAATAATGTTCATGCAATGACATAAAGCAAGCCTAAAAAACATTATTCCGCGGAAGTTAAACTGATAGCTAAAAGACTGCGGAACCCAAAGACCCTGGCACTTCGAATCCGTAGGGATCAGTATATATCCCAATCTGTTTGACTGGCAACCGTCATACAGCCACACTCGGGTCCGGCAACTGCGGCGGCACTCTCTGAGTCAACCACCGAATGTTTGCCCCAGTCTGAATCTCTTGTAACACTAGATAGACAAGAGAACGTATAAATTGAGCAATTCATGGATTGCCGGAAAGTTGCCGTCGAAGAGAAGCTCCTCCGAGAACGAAGCAACTCTGAGAGAGTTCTTAACCTTACTATCCACGCGTGTGGATGTAGCTAGGGCTGCGTCACGTCTAACTAACTCCAATCAGCCACTGAAGGGCGGAGTTATACGTGAACAAACTACTGCCCTCAAAAGAAATTACATTGAGAATAATATCCCGTAAATCTTTTCTTGAAGACGTAATGATAACGCCTCAGTAAGGCGGATTACGTATAATAAAGCGTCTAAGTTAAGTCTACTATACATAATGTCGTTCCCAACATTGAAATTGGAAAAGACATAAACGGCGAAAAAGAATATATGCAGTCTTTAATCACACCGTCTTGACGCATATGAACTCTCGGTATGCCCGGCTCTGCCAAAATAAACTATTTGTAAAAAAGATAAAATGGCAGAAATGAGCAACGCGGACAAGAAACTAAACTATCATGCTTAGTAGCAGGCTTGTATATATATAAATATATAGCGTCGAAAAATAAAACACATGTTGTAATGACAATATTGGACTGCGTCGGTAAGTCAGGGACAATGTCCCTGTACCGATCGAAAAATCCGAGTCCAATGACGCTATAAGTCTCTTATCCAAGATCGCAGCAATGAAGTCCGAAATAATAATCACTGGAAGAAATGCCAGAAGATATGAAAGGCATCTTCCGATACTACTAAAGGGAAAACTCGAAATCTTTCGAATCCCTTTCGCCATCCTGTCGGACCGTATAAAGCGTTCGGTCGTCCGTAGCTGATGCAACCGCGGACCGCACCGACCCAGCGCCGTCGGATAATTCCTGATTTGACCGAGAAACTGTCAATTGCTGGGATGCTGCG
This sequence comes from Pictodentalium vernedei, assembly GCA_031216915.1. Lineage (NCBI taxonomy): Eukaryota > Metazoa > Mollusca > Scaphopoda > Dentaliida > Dentaliidae > Pictodentalium > Pictodentalium vernedei. Next base: position 118,807,102 of record CM062292.1, read on the forward strand.
AAACAACTGTGCTAACTCGGATAGCACGTCCGTCACTGAGGCCTGAGGAGAAGCGGTCTTACGATGCATTGCCGCTGGAAGCTCCGTGATCGTTACCCCGTGCATACTTCCAATATGCGAGCGAACGGAGTGTATAGGCCTCGTGTCCCTTGGCTACCGGATGGCGCGACCTATTCGCTGTGGAATCACTGAATGCCGAAACTGATCGGATACTCGAGGTCACGTAGCCAATGTGCGGTCGTGTGCCCTGCTTTGAGGATGAGGAAGCATTAAAGACAGTCTCTCGGACTGTCAATATAACGGAGCGTCCCGAGCAACGGACATACCTCCGATCTGTCCTCAATCTGCCGTCACTGGGTGAGTACTAAAGTAATTAAAGTGCTCGCATCACCCAAATCTCCTTCCTAGACCGCAACGGACGAACCCGGCAGCCGAACCATTCGATGAATGTACGCTACACCGGGTGAGCTAGCGAATGTCACTCCGTAAGCGATAGACATATTCCATGAGCACTTATTGCCGCTAACTCTTCATTAACTATGACGACAGAGGCACACTTTTGAAAGACATCTCCATAACTCTTCGAACAAGAAACCAGAAATGCTTGGATAGCAAGCATAAAATAATAATATATATAGCGTCGTTCAATAATTCGAAAGTTTGTGTGACATTATTGGACTATGTCGGAACTGAGGGACGATGTCCCTGAACCGAACCAAAAATTTCTAAGTCCACCGACGCTATCAGTTTCTTATCCGGCATCGCAGCATATGTTGTTCCGAAAGGGAAAGCTTGAAATCCTCCGAATCCCTTTCGGTATCCCGTCGGACCGGATGAAACTTTCGGACGTCCGTACCCGCTTCCGCGGAGCGTCCCGACCCAGCATCGTCGGATAAAATATATGCGACAGATTCAGTTGATGCTGGGATGCTGCGATAAACTGTGCTATTAAGGAAAGCACGTCCGTTCCCGAGGCCTGTGCAGTAGCGGACTTACGATGCATTGCCGCCGGAAGCTCCGTGTACGTTGACTCCCGCACACTTCCTATGCGAACGTCCGGAGTCTGCAGGCCTCGAGTCCCCGGCTACCGACCCAGGGCTGTCGGATAATTCTCGATCCGACACCGTTTCTGTCGGCTGCTGGGATGCTGCGATAAGCTGTGCTATGTGCACAAGAATGTCCGGCGTCGAGACCTGCGGAGGCGCAGTCTATCGCTTCTTCGCCGAGGGCAGCTCCGCATCAGATGGCTCCCGCATACTTTTCCTATGCGAACGTCCGGAGTCCATCGGTCTCGAATCCCTGGCTGCCGGATGGTGTGACCTGGTCGCCGAAGAATCCTTGATCGGCGAAGCTGGTAATATATCGGCGGTCACGCAGCCAAGATGCGGTCGTGTGCGCTGACGAGAAGAGGAAGCCTTAGCAGTCTCAGCGGACTGCCTATACAGCGGAGCGTCCCGAGCGACGGACGTAAGCTCCGCTAGCGACACATTTTGTACCACAACATCTGGGGCCAGATGTTGTTGAACGAGAGAGGGGCCTCTCTCGCTTGCCGTCCGGATGGACCGGAACGAGCTATGAACCGGACTAAAAGGCTTCCTCCGTTCTCCCTCCGATCCGCCGTCACTGGGTGTGCATTAAGTTAATTTATAGTGCTCGCATCACCCCAAAATTTCTTCTCGACCGCAACGGACGAACCCGGCTGCCGAACCATTCGGTGAATGGACGCTACACCGGGCGAGCTAGCGGACGTCAAAGGCCGTCGAACCTACTAGGGTCCTCTTAGGCAATTGGCGTATTACATGAGCACTTTTCTGCTAGCCCTTCATTAATTGTGACGACGGAGGCACACTGTTGGAAGACATCACAGATACATCACCCTAATCTTGATCGTCTGAAATAGAAATTGATAAAGTAGAGTGACCCTGCGGGGAAAGGACCGGAGTGTCCAAATCCCCAACAACATACCGTGACATACGCTTCCCATATTGTCATCGAAATCATAAGATACAGAACAGGAGTTAATGCGAGTACACTGACCACATATAGAATGATAATAAAGTCAGAGGAAGACTTCCTCTTAAAACAATTGATCAATATCCTTTCAAAGTGAAAAGAAAACAAGTGCTGGTACTCGCACTAACCCCTGGCAATCAAAATACATAATAATAATATGATCCATTAATATAGAAAAAATAATTGAAATCAAAATATTTTGAAAAAATATTTTTTCAGAACAGCCCAAGTTTCTGAAAAGTAACGTTGAGCCCCAATGGATCCCAAGCCTAAGTGTGGACAAAAATTTTAAAAATATTTTAAACAATTTATTCAACACTTATGAACAATAATAATGTATCTAGTTATGATTAAAATAACATACAGATATTATTTTTTAGAAATCCCCCCCTCACACAGAGGGCTGTTGTAAATGTAAACAATGAGTGTAAAAACACTAAAATAAGACTCCAGGCACCCAGACCCGAAATCAGTTACCAAAAATACACTATCTGATGCAAAACAGAGACTTCCAGGGAAGAAACTGCAGAACATCAGATGGTAGATGCAGAACACAACGCCTAACCACCCGTAGGTGAAGACGTAAACATGGGGAAAGAACAGAATTCATTCTGTTATTCAGCTAAAACTCCCAAGAAATTTTAGTAATAATAATTACAGAAACTATGCCAAAAGCATGGGAGAATAGCAAGGGGGAACTTAAAGGACAGGGAGAGAGGAAAACACTTGAAAAAACAGTGTAACTAAATAATCAGAATGACAACAAAATGGCTGCTGCCTTGAAAATAGGTAACTTAACATAATTTCATTAAAAAATTTTAAGTTACAGCCCTGATAATATTCTGTCACACATTCTTTTCCTCTCCTCCTTTTCTATCCTCCTTAGAATCACCATTTCACTAATATTTATGTGTCTGGCATCATTTAAACTGAGATTTAAAAGCACAAAGATCAGTCAGATGTTAACTGATGAAGGGCCAAACTTAGAATGATAAATGGCGCCAATTTCGGAACGTCCTTGACACTGCGCATGCGCAGTAGGGGCGAAGTGTGGAGGGCCTTTCAGGACATGTTTTCTTTAGTTTTAGATGCAAATTTTGGGGATTGGGGGGCAAAATTTGTGTTTGGCCCTATATTTTTAAGAGTTAGCACCAGCTATGTCTGGGTCATTGGTACAGTATAAAAATATAAAGTTTTTTCAATCAAGGTACTGTCACTTCCCAAGGTAGTAAAAATTTGGGCTACTAACAAATTTGGGCTCCCAGCCCTTAACCAGTTATATGTAAGCAAATGATAAAAAAATACTCAAGAAATACCTTGCTTCCGAGTCTCTATCAATTCTTTTCTTCTCTCTTTCAAATCATCTGAAAAGTGTTCAACCATCTTGTCAATGTAACTATCGAGGACAATTGATCTCATATGTGTTGTGATAGCTGCTCTGCATACAGGGCATTCCTTTTTGACTTTCATCCATTCTTCAATGCACATTGAACAATAGGAATGAGAACAATTTAAAGAGGTAGCCTGAAATAATGAAAACTCATTTAATAACAATGATAAATAGAGGATATGGAATAAGTGTTTTTCTCATATAATATTTATGAAATGAGTCTAAGAATTTTCCGTTTTGGCGAGCCTCTGGCGAGCCCAAACGGAAAATTCGGACGAGTTTCATGAATATTATATGAGAAAAGCACTCATTTCATATTCTATTTATCATATGACACACACACGCACAAATTAGCCACTCAGTAAGACTTTTTAGCCCATCACCTAACTTGAGTTGCAGACGGCACTTGGAAAAAACATCCTCGTATAACTAAAAATTTTCACTTTTTGCTTCAAAAATGTAGGTTATGAACCCTCATTGGAACGAGCTCATCGAGCTCGTTCCAATGAGGGCTCATAACCTATGTTTTGGAAGCAAAAAGTGAAAATATAAAAAAAATGAATGCCGTTTTTCTGGTAGGTAAAACAATAATACAATATAACCCACCCTAAATAGGACAGATAATGTAAATTCTCCCTACTGAAATTATGCAAATGTCACCCAGTTGTATTTTGTTTAGCCAATCAAATTGTCCAGTTTTGAAATTGACCAATGAAAGCTCCCAACTCTAATTATGCAAATTATGAAAATGTGGCTCAGTTGTATTTTGTTTAGCCAATCAAATTGTCTAGTTTTGAAATTGACCAATGAAATTGACGGAAGGCTTTATTTATCACCGATTAATATGAAAACAAAATATCAAATGTTTTAAAGTGAACAAAACAGAAGAGTCATATGATAAATAAATATTATCACTATTAGGTCCCACAAAGTAGATCGATCTTCTGTTTCTTAGGCCGGGCGACAATTTTTATTTTATTTTTTATTTCTGTATTCCTTTGCCATCGAAAGTTCATATTCTTGGTTTGTTTATGTTTTAGGCCTCGTAATCTACACAATAGCATGAGTGGTGGTGTATTTTGTCCCTTGAATGCAAGAAGGCTTTGCAATGCTAAAGTATTGCAATGCCTTGTTGCACTCAAGGGACAAATTTATCAATTTTATTAAGTTGGGTAAAATATTATATACCAGACAAACCAATGAATTTTTATTTTTTTAAGTTTGCATTGGTTATAAAAAGAGAGCATGTGGCAGCCCAAATGACCATGCGGAATGCCTGAGAAACAGATTCTTAAATTTCTTGGGTCTTATGTTCATATACAAAATGAGTCGCACTCTTGTTCCTAAGGCTATATCCCAGCTTGTCTTTGATAGATTTTTCTCCCACCACTAAGGTACTGAAACATATATAAAGTTGTGTGAGACATCTTGGAGAGATACGCCTGTCTCATCCCAACCACATGACAGCTATCTCATCCCACCCACATGACCAACCTATATTGGCTTATTAGCATATTTAATGAGCACAGGACCATTCAATCATCGCGTAATCATCTTCTGTAATCAAACAATATGATGACACATTTTGGAAATATTAGCAGATGAATGTTTGTCAAAGAAAATAGAAATAAAAACACAGACTGCAAAACCAAAAGACACTTGACATTTTATCGTGAATGCTTTGATAAACGCCATTATGAGTGGAGTGAGGTGAACGAAATTCCTATCGAAAGGTTATGTGAATACATTGCAGAATTCATAATATGACGTCATCAGAAAGTATCAATGTTCATTTCGCTACAAATCTTTAACCCCTGTCTTGCTGGCATTGGGATTTAATTTTGTGGTACAGTAGAATCCTCTTAATTGAATATCCATTTTGCCAGTGAAAATTATTCAATTAACAGGAGTATACAATTAACAGGGATTTGGTCAGTTTCCTGTGTTCTGGAGGTAAACTGAGCATTTATTCTATTATATCTTGTTTGACAGAGCTCATAGAGTTCTATCAAACAAGATATAATAGAATAAATGCCTGCAATTGCATGTCAATTGTGCACATGCCTTCAACCAATGGTCCCCTGTCTATGTGGAGTTAATACACTGGGGAGTCTGACATTTGCTCACAGCTTCTCAATGATTTTCTCCGGATACTCTGGCTTCCTCCTCCTGTAAAACTGTCTGACATGAAGTGACTCTGTAAAAATTCCAATAAATAAATAACTGACAGAGCACTCCATTCATTATTATTTTTAGTCATCAAAATTAGTTAATATGTCTTTGCCATGTAAAAATTTATGGAGAATGTATATAGTCACTCTCATCAACTGTAAATAAAGCAAATCCATGCAGATAAAATATTTTCACTTCATAGATAATATCAAGCACATCCACAGAATATGAGTTATGGTACCTGCACTATTAGTAAAGCTCAAATATGAGTTTCCAGCACTCTATCGGTTATTGAGTATACAACTGAGGCCTACAACAACAAAAGTTAAAAAATTTATAGTAATTTATATATTTTTTATACTTACCAATGACCCAGACATAGCTGGTGCTAACTCTTAAAATATAGGGCCAAACACAAATTTTGCCCCCCAATCCCCAAAATTTGCATCTAAAACTAAAGAAAACATGTCCTGAAAGGCCCTCCACACTTCGCCCCTACTGCGCATGCGCAGTGTCAAGGACGTTCCGAAATTGGCGCCATTTATCATTCTAATAACCAGTGCCTGGTAAGCGCTATGTACTCAGCGGGGAGGCAAGAGTTCCCAACTCCTGGGAGGGCCATCCCCGTCTGGGTCATTGGTAAGTATAAAAAATATATAAATTACTATAAATTTTTTAACATTTTTATACTGTACCAATGACCCAGACATAGCTGAATAGTAAAAAGGCTGGAGGGCCAAGGACATAGAGCAAAATGGAATACGCTCAATAAAATAAAATAGAGTCATCCCCTGTAGGGGAAAGAAGTAATAGGCCTTACATGTATCTTTCTTATTTATGATAAATTAGAAAGATACAACACCTTCCAAAAATTTAGCTTCATACATCCATGTACTCTATTAATATCCAATAATCCTTATACTAATAATTTTTAAAGTAAGCCAATAATAAAGTAAGTCTAGAGAATAGAGACTCTTATACTCCTAAAAGTGTCTGAGAATTGCATAATCATGTCCGTTGACATATGCAATATTCAAAAGCTATACTTTAAAAACTAAGACTTGAATGAATTTTATAAACTTAAACTTCTCAATAAACAACCATCCCAATAACAGCTCAGAATTACTAACTCCGGAGGAGGTATCCCCTTGTTTTCATAGTAAAAAACAGGTGACCCAAGGGAACACCCTCCCCCCCCCCCCCCCTTTTTCTTGCCCTGGGTCAAATAGCCCAGAGCGAAGAGGGCAGCCGAACGGAGACACTGCCGAAACAGACAGCCTACCTAGCTATAGTAGCAACTGTTAAGTGAATGACATTCTGAGCAGTAGAGAATAGACCTAACAATAGAGGCCTCCAGAAATGGACTCGATATTTCTGAGATAAAATTCATGAATGGATGGCTGAGCGCAATGAGCAGCCTTCAAAAATCTATAATAGCAACACTATTAATGTAAGCCCAAGAAGTAGAAGAAACCTTACTTCATGAGCCGAAATCTTAAGCACAACTGCTAAGCCAATGATATACCATAAGCAGTACGCTAGTTAATAGAATCCATTAACAATAAAATGGAGCGTAACGTCCTTCTACTAGACATCAAAGACAGAAGAAGCTTACGCCCTTGTAATAAACAGATATCTGTTTATAAATACATAAACTGTACCCGGAAAGAGTAAAGGCCTATGCCCATACGAAGACGGAAGGACCTTAAAATAATAGGTTCCGGATAATAGGAGCCTAACTCTTATGCAACAATCCAACCTAAATAGTAACGGAAGTATTGATTCCGAAACTATGAAAGTGAAAATCATCCATCGATAGTGCATGAAACTCACTGACTCTACAGTAAAAGAGAAACCAACAGAATTACTGTCTAAAAGGTCAGAATTTGAAAACTACTGTTTCCAGAGGCTCAAATGATTACTTAGCTAAATAAGAACCGAAGTTAAAATCCGTATAGGAATTTAATCTAAAGATTCTAAGTCTATTTATCAAAAAGTTACTAACTGACTTAGATAAAGAGACAAAAGACTCAAATGTAAACTATCGTAGAGAGCATAGGTATGAGGTAACATAAACCTATAACCTAAATAACAACAGGCTGCAGTAGATCTTGTGAAACAAGTATACTAAAAAATAGCAATGAGTAGTATGGAGGGATCAACCATATGAACATAATGATCCCTACACCACGACGGAAGAGCCTCCACTTTAGTCGCATAGAATAGCGAAGAAGAGGATCTCCTATAGTAAGAAATCGCGTCCAAAGCTCGTCCAGTACAGTGCTTATAATGCAATATGGACCACACAACGGAATACATGAAGGTTGCGACCTTGCTGGTTGTGATAAAGATGACACGATTTACCCAGTGAAAAAAGATCCTCACATAGAGGAAGATTTCACGTTAAGATCCACAGTAGACAAGAGAGTAAATTACTCATGATCTCTGTGAAGATAGAGATGCTATCAACAGAAATGTATTGTGGTTGTTTATCTTAGCAATACCTGCTAAAACAACAGCGCCGGAGGATACGCGTATCCTATCATTCCGTCCTATAGATCAATAGAGCGTTAACAGTATTAGCTCAGAGATCTGGACAAGCCAACACATACGTCTGCAATTGATTAGCAAGCTGTGTCATAAATAAAACATCATTGGGCGCTCCCATAGATAGCAAATCTGATTAAATACTTGTTTGTTGAGAGTCCATTCTGACAGCAACAAGCGACCCGTAAGAGAACGGGAGTGCGATAAAACAATCAGACGACCCAGAATATGACGGACCAAAATTGAACTTGGTGTAGTATAACCAACAGACGGATTCTTTCCATTAAATTGAATAACGGAAACGAAAGAGTGCCTCCCTGGTTCCGGAGATACGCCATTACTGTCGAATTAAAGGACAGGAATTTGGGCATGCGTTTCTGAATAATGTTCATGCAATGACATAAAGCAAGCCTAAAAAAACATTATTCCGCGGAAGTTAAACTGATAGTTAAAAGACTGCGGAACCCAAAGACCCTGGCACTTCGAATCCGTAGGGATCAGTATATATCCCAATCTGTTTGACTGGCAACCGTCATAACAGCCACACTCGGGTCTGGCAACTGCGGCGGCACTCTCTGAGTCAACCACCGAATGTTTGCCCCAGTCTGAATCTCTTGTAACACTAGATAGACAAGAGAATGTATAAATCAAGCAATTCATGGATTGCCGGAAAGTTGCCGTCGAAGAGAAGCTCCTCCGAGAACGAAGCGACTCTGAGAGAGTTCTTAATCTACTATCCACGCGTGGATGTAGCTAGGGCTGCATCACGTCTAACCAACTCCAATCAGCCACTGAAGGGCGGAGTTATACGTGAACAAACTACTGCCCTCAAAAGAAATTACATTGAGAATAATATCCCGTAAATCTTTTCTTGAAGACGTAATGATAACGCCTCAGTAAGGCGGATTACGTATAATAAAGCGTCTAAGTTAAGTCCACTATACATAATGTCGTTCCCAACATTGAAATTGGAAAAGACATAACGGCGAAAAGAATATATGCAGTCTTTAATCACACCGTCTAGACGCATATGAACTCTCGGTATGCCCTGCTCTGCCAAAATAAACTATATGTAAAAAAGATAAAATGGCAGAAATGAGCCACGCGGACAAGAAACTAAACTATCATGCTTAGTAGCAGGCTTGTATATATATATAAATATATAGCGTCGAAAAATAAAACACATGTTGTAATGACAATATTGGACTGCGTCGGTAAGTCAGGGACAAAGTCCCTGTACCGATCGAAAAATCCGAGTCCAATGACGCTATAAGTCTCTTATCCAAGATCGCAGCAATGAAGTCCGAAAAATAATCACTGGAAGAAATGCCAGAAGATATGAAAGGCATCTTCCGATACTACTAAAGGGAAAACTCGAAATCTTTCGAATCCCTTTCGCCATCCTGTCGGACCCTATAAAGCGTTCGGTCGTCCGTAGCTTGATGCAACCGCGGACCGCACCGACCCAGCGCCGTCGCATAATTCCTGATTCGACCGAGAAACCGTCAATTGCTGGGATGCTGCGAAACAACTGTGCTAACTCGGATAGCACGTCCGTCACTGAGGCCTGAGGAGCAGCGGTCTTACGATGCATTGCCGCAGGAAGCTCCGAGATCGTTACCCTGTGCATACTTCCAATATGCGAGCGAACGGAGTGTATAAGCCTCGTGTCCCTTGGCTACCGGATGGCGCGACCTATTCGCTGTGGAATCACTGAATGCCAAAACTGAACGGATACTCGAGGTCACGTAGCCAATGTGCGGTCGTGTGCCCTGCTGTGAGGATGAGGAAGCATTAAAGACAGTCTCTCGGACTGTCAATATAACGGAGCGTCCCGAGCAACGGACATATGCTCCGAATGTAAAATATCTGAACCACAACATGCGGTCCCCTATGTTGTTGGCTTCCTCCGATCTGTCCTCAATCTGCCGTCACTGGGTGAGTACTAAAGTAATTAAAGTGCTCGCATCACCCAAATCTCCTTCCTAGACCGCAACGGACGAACCCGGCAGCCGAACCATTCAATGAATGTACGCTACACCGGGTGAGCTAGCGAATGTCACTCCGTAAGCGATAGACATATTCCATGAGCACTTATTGCCGCTAACTCTTCATTAACTATGACGACAGAGGCACACTTTTGAAAGACATCTCCATAACTCTTCGAACAAGAAACCAGAAATGCTTGGATAGCAAGCATAAAATAATAATATATATAGCGTCGTTCAATAATTCGAAAGTTTGTGTGACATTATTGGACTATGTCGGAACTGAGGGACGATGTCCCTGAACCGAACCAAAAATTTCTAAGTCCACCGACGCTATCAGTTTCTTATCCGGCATCGCAGCATATGTTGTTCCGAAAGGGAAAGCTTGAAATCCACCGAATCCCTTTCGGTATCCCATCGGACCAGATGAAACTTTCGGACGTCCGTACCCGCTTCCGCGGAGCGTCCCGACCCAGCATCGTCGGATAAAATATATGCGACAGATTCAGTTGATGCTGGGATGCTGCGATAAACTGTGCTATTAAGGAAAGCACATCAGTTCCCGAGGCCTGTGCAGTAGCGGACTTACGATGCATTGCCGCTGGAAGCTCCGTGTACGTTGACTCCCGCACACTTCCTATGCGAACGTCCGGAGTCTGCAGGCCTCGAGTCCCCGGCTACCGACCCAGCGCTGTCGGATAATTCTCGATCCGACACCGTTTCTGTCGGCTGCTGGGATGCTGCGATAAGCTGTGCTATGTGCACAAGAATGTCCGGCGTCGAGACCTGCGGAGGCGCAGTCTATCGCTGCTTCGCCGAGGGCAGCTCCGCATCAGATGGCTCCCGCACAGGGCTCGATTTAACTGGATTAGCATAGCACTTTGCTCTCCAATTTCTGAATTTTGCTATTCAAGATTTATTCGTTTCAAGTGCTTTTGGATCAACTGCTAATCAATTTTCCAGGGTGAATAGTAAATTGCTATTCAAAATTTTCAGATTAAATCAAGCCCTGCTCCCGCATACTTTTCCTATGCGAACGTCCGGAGTCCATCGGTCTCGAATCCCTGGCTGCCAGATGGTGTGACCTGGTCGCCGAAGAATCCTTGATCGGCGAAGCTGGTAATATATATCGGCGGTCACGCAGCCAAGGTGCGGTCGTGTGCGCTGACGAGAAGAGGAAGCCTTAGCAGTCTCAGCGGACTGCCTATACAACGGAGCGTCCCGAGCGACGGACGTATGCTCCGCTAACTACACATTTGTACCACAACATCTGGGGCCAGATGTTGTTGAACGAGAGAGGGGCCTCTCTCGCTTGCCGTCCGGATGGACCGGAACGAGCTATGAACCGGACTAAACGGCTTCCTCCGTTCTCCCTCCGATCCGCCGTCACTGGGTGTGCATTAAGTTAATTTTATAGTGCTCGCATCACCCCAAAATTCCTTCTAGACCGCAACGGACGAACCCGGCTGCCGAACCATTCGGTGAATGGACGCTACACCGGGCGAGCTAGCGGACGTCAAAGGCCGTCGAACCTACTAGGGTCCTCTTAGGCAATTGGCGTATTACATGAGCACTTTTCCGCTAGCCCTTCAATAATTGTGACGACGGAGGCACACTGTTGGAAGACATCACAGATACATCACCCTAATCTTGATCGTCTGAAATAGAAATTGATAAAGTAGAGTGACCCTGCGGGGAAAGGACCGGAGTGTCCAAATCCCCAACAACATACCGTGACATACGCTTCCCATATTGTCATCGAAATCATACGATACAGAACAGGAGTTAATGCGAGTACACTGACCACATATAGAATGATAATAAGGTCAGAGGAAGACTTCCTCTTAAAGCAATTGATCAATATCCTTTCAATGTGAAAAGAAAACAAGTCCTGGTACTCGCACTAACCCCTGGCAATCAAAATACATAATAATAATATGATCCATTAATATAGAAAAAATAATTGAAATCAAAATATTTTGAAAAAATATTTTTTCAGAACAGCCCAAGTTTCTGAAAAGTAACGTTGAGCCCCAATGGATCCCAAGCCTAAGTGTGGACAAAAATTTTAAAAATATTTTAAACAATTTTTTCAACACTTACGAACAATAATAATGTATCTAGTTATGATTAAAATAACATAAAGATATTATTATTTAGAAATCCCCCCCTCACACAGAGGGTTGTTGTAAATGTAAACAATGAGTGTAAAAACACTAAAATAAGACTCCAGGCACCCAGGCCCGAAATCAGTTACCAAAAATACACCATCTGATGCAAAACAGAGACTTCCAGGGAAGAAACTGCAGAACATCAGATGGTAGATGCAGAACACAACGCCTAACCACCCGTAGGTGAAGACGTAAACATGGGGAAAGAACAGAATTCATTCTGTTATACAGCTAAAACTCCCAAGAAATTTTAGTAATAATAATTACAGAAACTATGCCAAAAGCATGGGAGAATAGCAAGGGGGAACTTAAAGGACAGGGAGAGAGGAAAAACACTTGAAAAAACAGTGTAACTAAATAATCAGAATGACAACAAAATGGCTGCTGCCTTGAAAATAGGTAACTTAACATAATTTCATTAAAAAATTTTAAGTTACAGCCCTGATAATATTCTGTCACACATTCTTTTCCTCTCCTCCTTTTCTATCCTCCTTAGAATCACCATTTCACTAATATTTATGTGTCTGGCATCATTTAAACTGAGATTTAAAAGCACAAAGATCAGTCAGATGTTAACTGATGAAGGGCCAAACTTAGAATGATAAATGGCGCCAATTTCGGAACGTCCTTGACACTGCGCATGCGCAGTAGGGGCGAAGTGTGGAGGGCCTTTCAGGACATGTTTTCTTTAGTTTTAGATGCAAATTTTGGGGATTGGGGGGCAAAATTTGTGTTTGGCCCTATATTTTAAGAGTTAGCACCAGCTATGTCTGGGTCATTGGTACAGTATAAAAATATTCTTGTTTTTCAGACAATTTTTTTTCAATTTTATATGAAGGAAGGGAGTTTTTTTTTATTGCTTATGTTCACAAAACAGTTCAGAAAATAGTTAGAATCAGAAAATTTTAACTGCTTACATCTATGATATGGCAAACCAATGTTTTCCGCAGGGAAACTTTCCCATAGTGTAGATGAAAATTTAACAAACTATATCTTGTTTGACAGAGCTCTGTGAGCTATGTCAAACAAGATATAGTTGGTTAAATATTTGTCCTACAAGTACAAAATACTGTCGTAGAAGAGCTTGCCAGCTGATGAGGCAGATTTTCTATGATGAGGGATGTGCCGGAAAAACAAGATTTCTTTTTAACAGCCTAAGTGGGATCCACTGTACCTTAATAAAGAGTTCATTACAAATACTACACTGAAGTTCTGTTTCCATCAAATCAGCAAAATTTGTTAAGACATCTTCTCTAGATCTTAACATTTCTTCCTTCTGTTTTGTATTCTCTTCTTTGGTCTGGTTCAACTCACTTTCCAACATTTTCTTTTCCAGTTCTTTATGCGTTATTATTTTATCAAGCTTTTGTTTTTCTTTTATGAGTTCATTTTCCAAAAGTTGGTCCTTTTCCTGTAGTGCCTTTTCCATCTCTTCTTGAAGCCTTCTCTCCACATGTTCTTTTTCTTCTTTCAACCTTTCCTGCTGTTCATGCAGCTGTGTGATCAACATCTGTTCCTTGTTTTGTAATTGTCTAATTAACTCCTCACGAATATTTTCTTCTGCCTCTTTCTTTTCTCTTATGAGATTTTCCTGAAAAATGTGGAGAGAAAAATTAACCCCTTATCAAACAATATTTTATCCTATCCATTAGGTTTTCAGTCTTGTCTATTTGTGTCGGCAGCAAATTCCAATGCAAGAATTCAGCATTGACTTCAGAGGTACAACATAATTCATAAGAACAACACAAAGCGGGACATATGCCCCAGATGGTGTCATAATGCCATGCTGAATTGGCTAGCTGGACCAAAAGCGAAAGGAAGAATTGTCTAGCCATCCACAAATAACCCTTAAAATTATGATTTCAAATCCAACATGCAGTGAATGCAACACAAAGGGTGAGAAAAGTTAAAAAATTTATAGTAATTTATATATTTTTTATACTTACCAATGACCCAGACATAGCTGGTGCTAACTCTTAAAATATAGGGCCAAACACAAATTTTGCCCCCCAATCCCCAAAATTTGCATCTAAAACTAAAGAAAACATGTCCTGAAAGGCCCTCCACACTTCGCCCCTACTGCGCATGCGCAGTGTCAAGGACGTTCCGAAATTGGCGCCATTTATCATTCTAATAACCAGTGCCTGGTAAGCGCTATGTACTCAGCGGGGAGGCAAGAGTTCCCAACTCCTGGGAGGGCCATCCCCGTCTGGGTCATTGGTAAGTATAAAAAATATATAAATTACTATAAATTTTTTAACATTTTTATACTGTACCAATGACCCAGACATAGCTGAATAGTAAAAAGGCTGGAGGGCCAAGGACATAGAGCAAAATGGAATACGCTCAATAAAATAAAATAGAGTCATCCCCTGTAGGGAAAAGAAGTAATAGGCCTTACATGTATCTTTCTTATTTATGATAAATTAGAAAGATACAACACCTTCCAAAATTGAGCTTCATACATCCATGTACTCTATTAATATCCAATATAATCCTTATACTAATAATTTTTAAAGTAAGCCAATAATAAAGTAAGTCTAGAGAATAGAGACTCTTATACTCCTAAAAGTGTCTGAGAATTGCATAATCATGTCCGTTGACATATGCAATATTCAAAAGCTATACTTTAAAAACTAAGACTTGAATGAATTTTATAAACTTAAACTTCTCACCAAATAACCATCCCAATAACAGCTCAGAATTACTAACTCCGGAGGAGGTATCCCCTTGTTTTCATAGTAAAACAGGTGACCCAAGGGAACACCCTCCCCCCCCCCCTTTTTCTTGCCCTGGGTCAAATAGCCCAGAGCGAAGAGGGCAGCCGAACGGAGACACTGCCGAAACAGACAGCCTACCTAGCTATAGTAGCAACTGTTAAGTGAATGACATTCTGAGCAGTAGATAATAGACCTAACAAAAGAGGCCTCAAGAAATTGACTCAATATTTCTAAGATAAAATTCATGAATGTGGATGGCTGAGCGCAATGAGCGGCCTTCAAAAATCTATAATAGCGACACTATTAATGTAAGCCCAAGAAGAAGAAGAACTCTTACTTCATGAGCCGAAATCTTAAGCACAACTGCTAAGTCAATGATATACCATAAGCAGTACCGATAGTTAATAGAATCCATTAACAATAAAATGGAGCGTAACGTCCTTCTACTAGACATCAAAGACAGAAGAAGCTTACGCCCTTGTAATAAACAGATATCTGTTTATAAATACATAAACTGTACCCGGAAAGAGTAAAGGCCTATGCCCATACGAAGACGGAAGGACCTTAAAATAATAGGTTCCGGATAATAGGAGCCTAACTCTTATGCAACAATCCAACCTAAATAGTAACGGAAGTATTGATTCCGAAACTATGAAAGTGAAAATCATCCATCGATAGTGCATGAAACTCACTGACTCTACAGTAAAAGAGAAACCAACAGAATTACTGTCTAAAAGGTCAGAATTTGAAAACTACTGTTTCCAGAGGCTCAAATGATTACTTAGCTAAATAAGAACCGAAGATAAAATCCGTATAGGAATTTAATCTAAAGATTCTAAGTCTATTTATCAAAAAGTTACTAACTGACTTAGATAAAGAGACAAAAGACTCAATTGTAAACTATCGTAGAGTGCATAGGTATGAGGTAACATAAACCTATAACCTAAATAATAACAGGCTGCAGTAGATCTTGTGAAACAAGTATACTAAAAAATAGCAATGAGTAGTATGGAGGGATCAACAATATGAACATAATGATCCCTACATGGACCGGAACGAGCTATGAACCGGACTAAAAGGCTTCCTCCGTTCTCCCTCCGATCCGCCGTCACTGGGTGTGCATTAAGTTAATTTATAGTGCTCGCATCACCCCAAAATTCCTTCTAGACCGCAACGGACGAACCCGGCTGCCGAACCATTCGGTGAATGGACGCTACACCGGGCGAGCTAGCGGACGTCAAAGGCCGTCGAACCTACTAGGGTCCTCTTAGGCAATTGGCGTATTACATGAGCACTTTTCTGCTAGCCCTTCATTAATTGTGACGACGGAGGCACACTGTTGGAAGACATCACAGATACATCACCCTAATCTTGATCGTCTGAAATAGAAATTGATAAAGTAGAGTGACCCTGCGGGGAAAGGACCGGAGTGCCCAAATCCCCAACAACATACCGTGACATACGCTTCCCATATTGTCATCGAAATCATACGATACAGAACAGGAGTTAATGCGATAATAAGTCAGAGGAAGACTTCCTCTTAAAACAATTGATCAATATCCTTTCAATGTGAAAAGAAAACAAGTCCTGGTACTCGCACTAACCCCTGGCAATCAAAATACATAATAATAATATGATCCATTAATATAGAAAAAATAATTGAAATCAAAATATTTTGAAAAAATATTTTTTCAGAACAGCCCAAGTTTCTGAAAAGTAACGTTGAGCCCCAATGGATCCCAAGCCTAAGTGTGGACAAAAATTTTAAAAATATTTTAAACAATTTATTCAACACTTACGAACAATAATAATGTATCTAGTTATGATTAAAATAACATAAAGATATTATTTTTTAGAAATCCCCCCCTCACACAGAGGGCTGTTGTAAATGTAAACAATGAGTGTAAAAACACTAAAATAAGACTCCAGGCACCCAGGCCCGAAATCAGTTACCAAAAATACACTATCTGATGCAAAACAGAGACTTCCAGGGAAGAAACTGCAGAACATCAGATGGTAGATGCAGAACACAACGCCTAACCACCCGTAGGTGAAGACGTAAACATGGGGAAAGAACAGAATTCATTCTGTTATTCAGCTAAAACTCCCAAGAAATTTTAGTAATAATAATTACAGAAACTATGCCAAAAGCATGGGAGAATAGCAAGGGGGAACTTAAAGGACAGGGAGAGAGGAAAACACTTGAAAAAACAGTGTAACTAAATAATCAGAATGACAACAAAATGGCTGCTGCCTTGAAAATAGGTAACTTAACATAATTTCATTAAAAAATTTTAAGTTACAGCCCTGATAATATTCTGTCACACATTCTTTTCCTCTCCTCCTTTTCTATCCTCCTTAGAATCACCATTTCACTAATATTTATGTGTCTGGCATCATTTAAACTGAGATTTAAAAGCACAAAGATCAGTCAGATGTTAACTGATGAAGGGCCAAACTTAGAATGATAAATGGTGCCAATTTCGGAACGTCCTTGACACTGCGCATGCGCAGTAGGGGCGAAGTGTGGAGGGCCTTTCAGGACATGTTTTCTTTAGTTTTAGATGCAAATTTTGGGGATTGGGGGGCAAAATTTGTGTTTGGCCCTATATTTTAAGAGTTAGCACCAGCTATGTCTGGGTCATTGGTACAGTATAAAAATATTTATTTTCTAAGTCGGAAGAGTGAAAAAGGGCCATAACTCAGGGAAAATTATTGGAGTGAACCCATTCCTTGTGCAAATCAGTTCCCCCATGCGAGGCTATCAGCATACTGAAGGAGATCCAAATCTGACCGATGGCTTTGAAATTGCAATCCAAATCGTTTGTATGTATGGACAGACAGATGGATGGAAATCTCCACTAGATGCCCCAGAATCCTTCTATGGAGGTCGGGGCCATAACAAAATCATTTTTCATTGGCCAAACATTGCTGATGTAAATAATCAGAAATTCTCCCTTGCAGAATTTCAGAATTTTTGTGTTGGCAATTTTTTGCCAGTGCAAATGATCTTGCCTCACAATATGCCAGGATGCTGCCAAATGCCAATGCTAATTGACAGGTCTGGTTACTGTAATTTATCTGAACAACAGCCATCAACTGCAGACAACCTTCTGCATTATTTCCATACGAGGGAAATAAATTTTCCCTTCAGGTTTCACTTTAACACTCAACATGTTTATGCCTACAGTGGCTGTGACATCAATTGACATCATTACCCTTTCACAATAACAATTTGAACTAATGATTCCCAGAGTTCAAAGTGATAGAAGTCGAATGTATATATAGGGTATTATAAATAAGAGAGGGAATGCTGATTGGTTAAGTGTGCTTGTTTCTCATACCAAACCCAAGATTCCAAGTAATAAGTAAAATTTAATTTTCAGCTTCCAAAACGTAGTTTATGACCTCTTTCATTTAAACACACTCATTTCAGTGAGAGAGTCTTATCTTATATTTTGGAAGCAAAAATTTAAATTAAAGTGAGGCCATGTGTGTAACTGTCTATTACAATATCGGTAATGTAAAGTATTGTTCATGTCATATACAGCCCTAGATACTTTGACATCAAACACCAACTAGAGGTGTGACAGTCCCACATGGCTCCATACCCCCCCCCCCCTCCCCACCACCATCCATGATAATTCCAAGATAAAAAGGAGCATAACTCTGGCAATAAAAGTCTGATCAAAACTGTAATCCCAAGTGCACAGGTTCCCATAGCAGTGAGCATCTATACCAAGTTTCAAAGGAATCGACCCATAAACATCCGAGAAAATCTCCAGACAAAATTCTGGCATTCTAAGACAAAAAGGGGCATAATTCTGGCCAAACAAAGGTCCGATTGAAACTATAATCACAGGTGCACAAGTTCCCATGGAAGTGAACATCCATACCAAGTTTCCAAGGAATCGACCCATAAACATCTGAGAAAATCTCCTGACATAATTCTAGCTTTCTAAGATAAGTCAACAGGGGGCATAACTTTGGTAAAAATAGTCCGACTGGAATTATAATCACAAGTACTCAGGTTCCCATGGTAGTGAACATTCATACCAAGTTTCAATGACAATGGTCCATAAACGCCTGAGAAAATCTCTGGACAAAATTAGTCTATGGATGGATGGACAGACAAACTTTTAGATAAAACACTATGGGGTTAAATCTAAAAATAGAGATTTAGCCCCCTAGAGGTGAATAAAACTGATAGAAATCAATGTATTGTGGGGTTAACCCCACATCATGGAAAAAACACTTAATGTATCACCTGTACTTACAATTAACCCCACAATGTACCTCTGCAAAGAGCAGTGAAATCCTGTTAATTGAATGGCCATTTTGCCAATGAAAATTATTCTATTAACAGGTGTATTCAACTAACAGGGATTTAGTTTAAACAATATTTTGTTCAAATATTTGTTATATGAAAACATTACAAAATATAAGGACAAAGAAAGATCAATTTGATACAACAGTACACAGTATAACAAATAAATACAATTAATGACAAATAACTGTGTAATGGAGGGATTCAACAGAGCGCATGCTGCAGATGTGAGTCATTTCCCTCTCTCTAACAGGGACTTGATCATTTTCCTGTATTCTAGAGATACAAACTAAGTATTTATTCTATTATAGATTAACTCCTTGCATGCTGCAGGCAGATATTCCTGCCCAGGACAGGAAATGTCTTGCTTTTAAAATAAGTCAAATTTCAGGTTATTTAACCATATTTTCCCCTGTAAGTTGTATAGACCAATGATTTCTTCTGTCAAGCTTTCATTAATTTTTCATCAAATCTAGTCAGGGCTGCTCTACTGCAGCCATGACTAGATATGATGAGAAATATTTTAAAATTTCTCAGCGGATTAAGAGTTAAAGACCTGCATTGGATGCACTGAGGACAAATATGTCTATAACCAGAGGAATTTGGTAATTTTCAGGGTAATTTCTCGACATATTATAAGATTTTTTATTCAATTAACAGGGGATCACTCATAACCTCTGTGCAATTAACAGGTCGATTTGGAGTTGGGTATGGTAAATGATTTTGTGTTTGGAAGTTATGTTCAATTAACTGGGTGAGTGCTAGAAGCCACTATCATGGCTCTATTGAAAAGTGCTGGAAGCCACTTCAGTGGCTTTACACTGTATACTTTAGCTTGAGGTTTGATCAGCAGAAGTGGAAAATGCTTTTACATAAAATTGTTTGCAATTTATTGGAGAGTGTCAATTGGCACTCTCTACTAAATTGTAACAAAACAATTATTTATGAAGAGAATCTTGCTGAACTAAGGTGATTTATGCTGGTAGCAGGGTATCTTTAAAAAAAAAAAAACATGTTTCAAATCACCTTTGAAAAATAATTTAGCTCTCAACCAGTTAATTGGGCGCCACTGTAACCAATATTTACTATTTACTGATGTTTAAGGTCACATATTTATGCACAATGGCTGATCATGACCGTGACAGTTTTACGGGTGGAGGAAGCCGGAGTACCTGGAGAGAACCACCGAGCAACGACGAGCAGCTGCCAGCTCCCCAACATCGTAACTCCGCACTGCAGCACAGGCAGGGTTAGATTGGTTGAAGACATGCGTACCATTGACGTTCAGTACGCCTTAGTACACGGCGTCATCATGCCCCCACGTGGACAATGGAGATGAAGTGTCTTGCCCAAGGACACAACACGGTTGCCGCAGGTGGGATTCGAACCAAGGACCTCTCGGCTTGCAGCCTGCACCTCTACCTATTGAGCCACCGCGCTCCCACTGTAACCAATAAACAAAGTTTCAGATGGAAGGATGGATAGATGGGAGGTCAGACAGATGGAGCTCTTAACTATATCGTTCCCTGAGGGAGATAAGGCCACACAAAGTAGATCTTCTGTTTCTCAGGCCATTATTTGTGAAATTGCATGCGGGTGAGCGATTTTTTATTTTATTTTTTATTTCAGTAATTTCTTCTTTGCCATCAAAAGTTCATGTTCTTGGTTCAAGTTTTAGGCCTCATAATCTACAGAATAGCATGGGTGGTGGTGTATTTCATCCCTTGAGTGCAAGAAGGCTTTGCAATGCTAAAGCATTGCAAAGCCTTCTTGCACTCAAGGGACAAATTCATCAATATTTTTAACTTGGGTAAAATATCAGACATAAACCATTTAATTTTTATTTTTTTAAAGTTTAAATTGGTTATAAAAAGAGAGCATGCGGCAGCCAAAAGGACCATGTGGGAGGGCCTGAGAAAAAGATTTTTTATTTTTTTAGGCCTAATAAAAGCACTGTAAACCTGTTTTTCAATAAATTCTTTCTTTAACTGCTCCTCTTTATTTTTTAGATCAGTAACCAGCTTTGATTGACATTCTCGACGCTGTTTCTCTTGTTCAAGTTCTTGCTTCATCTTGGCTTGATCACTTTCTTTATCCATCAATAGTTTTTGCATCTCTGCAAGCTTTTGTTCATACTCTTTCATTTTAAGTCTTGATTCACTTTCCTGTTCACATAATTGTTTTTTGTATTTTCTGTAAGGGGACCATTGCTTATCACATGTACTTGGAGGGAGGGAATCACAAGAACTATCTGCTGCAACATTATTTTTTCTCCCATCATCTACAATATAAAAAATAGTACAGCTCTATTTCCAGGGATTCTTCTACACTCTTTGGGAAAGGATCCAGCGTCCATGCCACTGGAAAAATTTGAATTAAAAGGGGCTGCAATTGGGAATATGTTTTAGAGGGGAAAATTATACAGATACAAAGAATAAGAAAATTTACATTCGAATTGAGCAGAGAATATTAAGACTGATACCTGAACAACTGCATGTATACTACAAGTAAGTTTTATAATAAGCAATCAAATGGAATCATGTTCACGCAGTCTCTATTAGGCCTAAAAAAATAAAAAATCTGTTTCTCAGGCCCTCCCGCATGGTCCTTTTGGCTGCCGCATGCTCTCTTTTTATTACCAATTTAAACTTTAAAAAAAATAAAAATTAAATGGTTTATGTCTGATATTTTACCCAAGTTAAAATAATTGATGAATTTGTCCCTTGAGTGCAAGAAGGCTTTGCAATGCTTTAGCATTGCAAAGCCTTCTTGCGCTCAAGGGATGATATACACCACCACCCATGCTATTCTGAAGATTATGAGGCCTAAAACTTGAACCAAGAACATGAACTTTTGATGGCAAAGAAGAAATTACTGAAATAAAAAATAAAATAAAAAACCGCTCGCCCACGTGCAATTTCACAAATAATGGCCTGAGAAACGGAAGATCTACTTTGTGCAGCCTTAAGCTGTTTTTATAATATTAAAAAAAACTTGACATTTGCCTTTGAAGTAAGAGACTTCATTAGACAAGCTGTTTAAATTTTGTGTACCAATTGGTGTCCTTAACTGGATGGTCATAAGGTTATGACTACCCAGTTTAGGGCACCAGTTATGCATTCAATTTTGTTTCGGTGGGAATTGAGATCGGGAAATTTGGGGTTAAGAATTGGAAAAAATCATGCCCAAATGTTATTGGGAAAGGGTCCCATAAACAGCCCATAAACAAAGTCCTGTGACTGTATTGTGCACTATTTGGAAGTAATCGCATCCTGAGTAAGTGCACTTTTATCCCTGTCAAACTACACAATCAAGCCAGAAAATAAGCAGATTGACATCCGCAAAATGAGGTCCCCAGAGGGTGAATTTAGTGATGCTACCCTGCACAGCAGGGTAGCATCACTAAATTTACCTTCTGTGAACCTCAGTCTGAATCAGGGTCTCAAAACTAAACAGAAGAGGTACCCAGAGGATAAATTGGCCAACTGTATGGGATAGCATCATCAAATTCACCCTCTGGGGACCTCATTCTGCAAATGTCAGACTGCTTATTTTCTGGCTTGTACACAATTAGCTTAATTCAGTTCCTGAAGAAAAACAGTGTGCCCAACTCCGTACAATTCTATACCAGTAAATACAAATCATTTACATCATTCCTAACCTCTACTGGGATACATGTACATGTAATTACGTAAATAGATATTAAAATTTGACTGCATATAGCGATATACAGAATGAAAAGAGTGAATTACTTATTAATCGCAGTGCCATGTATTCTCCACTTGAAAAGTATTTATAATTTTCCATAATAGCACAAGAAACACTTGCATACTTTCATCCCATGAACCACCATGTACAACTTGGTGGTCCATGCAATGAAAGTTTGTAAGTGCTTCTTGTGTTTTGTCCTCAGATTTACTAAGCGAAAAATCTCTCCCACAGCGATTTAGCAGTAATCCACCCTCCACATACTATAGTCTCAATATTTTCTTTCTGTTTAATCAGTTCAGTTCATGATTTCACTACTGACTTCGCTTATAGCCCACTATATTTTGCATTGCACAGTGCAAATGCTGTCGTGTATTTCAGACTCCTGCATTCTTCTGCAGTAAGGAATGCATCAACTAACGAGCATTTTCTGTGCTTATTATGCTAGGACTTCTAGTTTCAACCATAGGTGCATGAGCACGAAGCCTGAATATAAGCAACCTGTCATTTGCAAAATGAGGTCCCCAGAGGGTGAATTTGCTGATGCTATCCCATACAGTGGGCCAATTTATCCTCCAGGTATATCTTTCTGTTTTGGCTTGAGACCTTGATTCAGACTGAGGTTCACAGAGGGTAAATTTTGTGATGCTACCCTGCTGTGCAGGGTAGCATCACAAAATTCACCCTCTGGGAACCTCATTTTGCAGATGACAGTCAGATTATTTTCAGGCTTGATGAAAACGTTTTGGTGATTATAATTCCACAAATTATACAAACACAGAAAACCTTGTAATTATATAGACACTGTTTTGAAATTATGCTACAACCTGTTACAAGCTGAAAATTAAACTGAAAACCAGCTTTTTATCAACCCAAAATAAAACCAACAAGAGGCCACAAGGGGCCTGAGGGCGCTCACCTGACATGGTAGCCTAAATATCAACCCAGAGAATTGATTTCAACAAGTTGCATCTGCTCCTCCTAAGAAAAGCTAAAACCAAATATCCAAAGATTCTGACCAGTGGATCTGAAAAAAAAGAAGATGTTTAAAGAATATTCCTCATATTGAACTTTGAAAGTTATAATTCGGGCTCCACAGGGAGCCCATATATGAACCCAGGGACTTGGCTTTAACAAACTTGAATCCCCCCCCCCCCCCCCCCCCCCCCCCCCCACTAAGCATGGTGCATACCCAATATCAAAAGATTCTGCCTGCTGAATCTTGAGAAGAAGATTTTCAAAGAAATTTGCCTGAAATGTACTAAGTTCGAATTCGAGCTTCTATAGTGAGCCCAAATATGAATCTAGGGAGCCGATTTGAACAAACTTGAATCAGATCCACCCCACAATGTTGCATACCAAATATCAAAACATTCCGACTGCTGGATCTGAAGAAGATTTTTAAAGAAAATTCCTCATTTTGAACTAAGTTACAATTCAAGCTCCCACAGTGAGTCCAAATATGGACCTAGGGACATGGCTTGAACAAACTTGAATCTCACCCCCCTAACGATGCTGCATATCAAATATCAAAACATTCCAACTGCGGGATCTGAAGAAGATTTTTAAAGAAAATTCCTCATTTTGAACTAAGATATAATTTGGGCTACCACAGTGAGCACAAATGTGAACCCAGAGACTTGGCTTGAACAAACTTGAATCTCACCTCCCCCCCCCCCCCCCCCCCCCCCCCCCCCCCCCCCCAAGCATGGTGCATACCCAATATCAAAAGATTCTGCCTGCTGGATCTTGAGAAGAAGATTTTCAAAGAAATTTGCCTGAAATGTACTAAGTTCGCATTCAGGCTTCTATATTGAGCCCAAATAGAAACCCAGGGGGCCGATTTGAACAAACTTGAATCAGATCCGCCCCACAATGTTGCATACCAAATATCGAAAGATTCTGCCTGCTGGATCTGGAGAAGAAGATTTTTTAATAAATTTGCATGAAATGCACTAAGTTCGAAATCGGGCTCCTATACTGAGCCCAAATATGAACCCAGGGGGCCGATTTGAACAAACTTGAATCAGATCCACCCTACAATGTTGCATACCAAATATAAAAAGATTCTGCCTGCTGGATCTGGAGAAGAAGATTTTTTAATCTTTTTCCCATTGCCTGCAGTGTTAAAAAGTGCTGACTCAGCACTTTTTCAAAGTCCTGAAAAAAGTACCTTGTGATCAAACCGATAGGGATTTTTTTTAACCATTCTATTCTACTGGATAAAAGTAAGCTTTATACAAAATAAGAATTCTCTGTGCCGTTGCAGATATGGCAGTTTCAAGGTTTTTCCTATTTTTAGCTCCCGAGGTTCCCACGGGGCAATGAGAAAATTTTTTATCATCTCATATCAAGTTTGGTTCAAATCAACCTGACAGTTCTGAAAATAGAAATTTTAGGCGTGGCCAAAATTTTTGCCCCTCCCATAACGACGGCAAATAATGCCCGACAAACTTCTCTTGAACAAACTTGATTCTAAACCTCAAAAGCACTCTTTATACCACATATCAAGTCTCTGCTACTGGTGGTTCATTAGAAGATTTAAAAAAATCTGGCCATTTTTTCTCCACACCTCTGCTCAATATGAGCCGAAACCTATTTTGGATAAAAATCAAAATGCCCCTATATAACCACTATTTACATGCAATTTAATTAAAATGTGGCCAGTGGTTTAGGAGAAAGAGGCTCAAACACCACCTTCACGCAGGACGACGGACAAAGAGTGATAAGAAAAGCTCACCCTGACTTTCAGTCAGGTGAGCTAATAACATTAAATTAATTAAAAATACCAGTACTGGAAATGAACAAAATTGACGGGTGCAGTTTTATGCTTCCGTGAAATCAGAGACGGGAGTAAATTGCACCCGTAAAATGCTAGTATATGAATTTCTAGAGAATACTGTCATCAAACACCACAAAGTTTAAATGTATAAGGACCTGCTGAACTATGACAGTAATTTGCCAATGGCCACAGAAGGCTGCTTTCTCAAAACAACACACATTCATATGCCTCACAGTGTATTAGTGCTTCACAATATTTTTTGGCAAGTGCATTTTTTAGCTACCGTAAAATACAAAGCACGGGTGTTGATAGGAGAAACTGCACTCGCACCCATATCATTTCCAGGACTGAAATACGAAACACCTATAAGGCCTCAAAAAGTACATCTGTTTCTTGGGCCATTTTTTATAAAATTGTATGTGGGCGGGCAGTTTTTATTTTTATTTTTTATTTGTGTAATTATTTCTTTGCCATCAACAGTTCATGTTCTTGGTTTGTTTTATGTTTTTGGACTCATAATCTACATTATAGCATGGGTGGTGGTGTATTTTGTCCCTTGAATGCAATAAGTCTTTGTAATGCTACAGCATTGCAAAGCCTTGTTGCACCCAAGGGACAAATTTATCAATTTTATTAACTTGAGTAAAATATAAGACATAAACCATTGAATTTTTATTTTCATAAGTTTGCACTGGTTATAAAAAGAGAACATGTGGCAGCCAAAAGGACATGTGGGAGGGTTTGAGAAACACACTGTTTACTTTTTTAGGCCTAAAAATACCTAATCTATACAAATATCAATTTTAGGCCATAACAAGAGCAAAGCCTAGCATAGCTAAATATGCTCATTAAGCAATTCGAGTTGTACCATTTTTTTTTCCGACAGCAGTGAAAAGTCTACCTAGCCATACATTTGAAAGGGCTAATCAGATGAGTCACCAAAGCATAGGTGCACAGGTTCCTATTGTGGTTATTATTCATGTCATGTATGAAGATAATAGGTTAAAACATGACTGAGAAAACCACCGGACAGAAAAAAGAGTTTACTGACTTCAGAGAGGAGTGAAAATTCTAAGTCCATGGGGCCATAACTTTGGAAGGGTTAACTGGAAAAGTGCTGATTTTTTTTTTGACAACAAAGCAAAGCTCATCATATACTGCTCTATTACATTTAATTGGATAGTGCCTGATAGGCACTATCCAATTAAATGTCAGAGAGCAAGGTATTGTATAAAAAATCTGATTCATATCAGGGACAATAAAGGCTTCCTCAGGCAGAATGTAGCTACAGACAGTGATTGCCTGTCACTTTTAGTAAAGCCCAAAATAGGGCTTCCAGCACTCTACCAGTTAACCATAAATCTAATCACCCTCAAAATTGCAGACACACAGGTTCCTATTATGGTTCTTATTCATGCCAAGTTTGGAAAAGACTGTTTGAAAGACAAGTGAGAAAACTTCTGGACAATACAGACTTCAGAGAGAAGTGAAAATTTTAGGTCCAGAGGGCCATAACTTTGGAAAGGTTAATCCAATCACCATCAAAATCACAGGTGGATGGACAGACATATCGATGGATGGATGGACAGACAGATGGAGTGACAGACAAGACAGATGAACAGACAGATTAACCAATCACCTAATAGGTTCCGTTGTTCAATGGGCATATAAAAAGGATTTGAGTTCTCAGGCAATCCCTGCGTGAAACTGAACTCCCTCACTGAATGTTTTTACTTGCTTGCAGTGTCTTCCAAAATTAATATGAAATCATGAGACATTAAAGTTCTACCTTTTTTGATTGACGTATGGACATTATTTGCAACAAAACATGATTAAAATAAATACAGTGTCTGTATGGACAGGTGGATGGATGTACAGACAGACAGATGGACAGACAGACAGATGGACTGACAGACAGATATAGACAGACAGACAGATGGACAGACAGACCAATCACATAATACGTTAAGCATTTTCTAACTGATTACCAACCAATTCCAATTATTTTGGGTTTCTAACCTCATAGGTCAATGAAGTGAAAAGAGCATGCATTCCAGCCTCGCCTGACCATTTTTGCTGACATTATTACCTCAAAGTGTTTATCAGTGAAACCTAGTAATAAAAATCTAAAACTTTTCTTTAATGGGACCTTTCTCAGAAGGTTATCTTGGTGAGGGGATACTGGTGCAGTGCAACTGTTATATTTGAGATCCTGTTTGCTATGTTCAGTAGAAAATAACTCAAATATTATGTGGGCGGTATTTATATTCTGAAAAAGGCAATAAATATAACTGAACACAAGTGAATTTAATATTTCTTTATTAACCCTTTACCCAATGAATCGACCACGTCCACCCACGTCATATGCAAATTCAGCAGCTGAAAAAATATTATTTTTCGAAAAATTTCGACAAAACCATATCATGTGACCCCTCTCTTTGGAACGAGCTTGTCGAGCTCGTTCCAAAGAGCAGGCTTGGCAATTTCAGGAGAGCGATTTTTTAGCTCTCCTTACTGCCCTCCTGAAAGAATTAAGGAGAGCGAAAAATTGCCCTCCTAAATATTTTGGTCTGGGATGATTGAGATTACATGTATTATGCTCACATTAAATTTTTGTTGTAAAGCAAAAATGTAATTTAACTTCGAAGTCACATAACATCACGTAATTTCATTTTGAAAGTGGTTTAGTGTTAAAAGTTAATGGCTGCAACCATACCCAAACACAGTTGCAATCATTTGAAGCAAAATGGGTCACAGCAATATTTTTTTTTTCTGTCAGTTTCAAGTTCAACAACTGACATCACAGTTTGAGGGGTAACTATTCAAGGAATATTGACACTATAATATACTACCATTACTACTATCCTGTCACGTGAAGCACTTGCACCAGCATGTGACTAAGATTCAAGCAGACCTGTTGTCCAAGAAAGTCATACGCCTACCACTACCACCTTCAACCCCCCCCTGGGGGGTTGAAGGTGGTAGTGGTAGGGGTATGACTTTCTTGGACAACAGGTCTGGGTACACACACAGGTCTTGTCAAGTGTGTGTTCGGTTGTTGAGTGAGACATCTAGATGTCTAAGAGTTTCGCTTTACCTTAGTAAAGTTAATAAAATCACTGATGTAGTCTGTTGGTTTCAGTTTCAATGAGTTCGTTCAACTGGATACTTAAAATGCTGTGTAAAGCTAATTGCTCTCCTGAGCTGATTGAGGAGAGCGATTTTTTGCCCTCCTGCATTTTTCAGAATGCCAGGCCTGAAAGAGGGGTCACATGATATGGTTTTGTTGAAATTTTTTTTAAAAATTTTAAAAATGATATTTAAAATAATAAATTTTGAAATCGCCTGCGTTTGGTAAAGGGTTAACTGGTAGACTGCTAAATGTCTTTGTGTTGGAAAAAAATGTTTGCATGTCTTTGTCTTATTAGAATTAATGAGAGAGGGCTCTTTAGGTACTCTAACATAAAACTGAAACAAGGAAAATCCATACAGATAATACAAGAAGTTGGCACAGCCAACAGATGCTCAACAAAATGCAAATTGATGGAAACATCATATTGATTTTCTCAAATGCAGAAATGTGAAATGGTTTAAGCCATTGGAAGGACAAGGGTAACAGTACACAGTAAACCTGTATTAAAAGATCCTTGGGAAAGAGAATAAACTGGCCTTTGAAGACAGGTCACTTTTAATTAGGGTTAATGTATAAGCAGGTTTGATTATATATGGTCATTTAATAAGATACCATAAGAAACGTTTTTATCACATTACCATTTTGTCATATTTCAAGGGACATAACTCTGGAATGGTAAATGTTAGAACAGTGAAAATCAAACTTGACCTACATTTCATGGTTGGTAGTATTGTTGCAAAATGATAAATTTAAAGTAATTTGTATATTTTTAATACTAACCAATGGTCCAGACATGGCTGGTGCAACCTCAATATTATTGAGGGCCAAACACAAATTTTGACCCCCCCCCCCCCCCCACCCCCCATCCCCAAAATTTTGCATACATTACTGAAAATTAAAAGTCCTATCTGGACCTCCATACTTTTAGTATTGCGCATGTGCAGTACTCAGGAAGAGACCGGAATTTGCGCCAACATCATTCTTCCTAGTTGTGCCTACTGAAGTGAAAACTCAGCGTGGAGGTATGAGTGCCCACGCATGGGAGGGCCATCCCCATCTTGGCCATTGGTAAGTATTAAAAATATACAAATTACTTTATATTTATCATATTTTACTACTGAAACCAATGGCCCAGACTTGGCTGAATCGTAAAAAGATGGAGGGCCTAGGACTTAAAGAATTAGCAGACCAAAATACAGCTCCTTATCTGGCATCACAACTCCCAAAGTGAAAAGGAGTTTCAATATTTTAAAGAATTACCTATATGTCTTGCAAAACCACAATATAGAAGACTTTCCACTGAAATAAGGAGCAATAAGCAAGTAATTCCCTATTACTTAGCATAAATGATTACGCTAAACTGGTGTAACAAGCCCACAATTTTAAGTTTAGTATGGAATAAGACACTTAAAATTAGGAAAAGCATGTCCAAGAGTGAGAGACTAACGCCCACAAACACATGCCATATATAATGTAACAAGCTGTCCATGATATCAGAATAATCTACAGATGATAACAGCTTAACTCATAGCTACACACTTATTAAAAGGTCAGAAGATGTAAGGAGAAAACCCCCCCTCCCCACCCCCTCACCTTTTTTTTCAAGGAATAATCTTCAAAACAAGGGGAGCAGTCTAGAAACAGTGAAAAAGTGGTACTGAATAATATATATATTCATCTAAAAGGCACCCGGCTATTAATTATTATTAATTTATTGGTGCTTAATGCCACATCAGCAGCTAAGGCTACATTGTGGTGATCCCGGTTATTAAAATTGCAAGCTTCAAAATGTATGCCGCATCCGGAATACGTAGATAGGTCGAAAACCGGTGATATAAAAATGTACAACCTTAAAACTTGTCCAGTTGAATCCAATGGAAAGTTATCTAATAGAACTATACGTTTCTTAGCCAACACGTTCAGGTGTACAATTCCAATAATGAACGACCCAATTGTATTGTAACTGTACAATGATATGAGAGTAGGAATAAGCCTAGTGTACCACTTTACGGTTGAAAACTGGATTCCGAATATGGAACGGGATACGATTAAAAAGCCTGTCACAGACCGTCCCCAATAATTCATTGTTTCCTAGGTCCATTAAAACCAATGACTGTTTGGACACTCCGAATAATGAAGTCAAAATTAGAGAACGTATGCTTAGACAGCCTGTTGGAAACTCCATAACTGATCCAACTAGCTCCAAAATTCTCATAAGCTCTATAGTATGTCAGAGCCAGAATCAAGAGAATCTATTCTGTATTAAGTTTGCCTAATAATGTATACATATTATGCACACAATAAACAGATTCCCACCTTAAAATGACGTTAATGCGATTAACCCGAGGAACAGACTCATGCGTCGCAAGAAAAGCAGACAGCTCTGCACGTAACTACTCAAGAGTAGACTAATTGCCACATTTGGAGAATGTCACCCAGATAACTGACATGCCTGCCATACAGGAACACGAAGGCTAGTACTATCAATCGAATGCATTCATAACAGAATTTTGAATCCAAGAACACTTACTGTCCAGGAATCATATGCTCATATATCAATTATGAACGATCAATCACAGGAAGCAAACCAACTAGAGTGGCTGGGCCCTTGCTGTCGCCGTTAGACCACAACCCACCCGCCAATCAAAGAGCAATAAAAGGCATGCATATAATTTGAATGCATACAAGGCTTACAGGAAGAGCACTGCGTCCTGCCCTGTAATCGCCTCTTAGCTCGACAAATAAATCATATCGAACCCCCCCCCCCCCCCCCCTATGGGGCCGATTTGAACAAACTTGAATCAGATCCACCCCACAATGCTGCAAACCAAATATCAAAAGATTCTGCCTGCTGGATCTGGAGAAGAAGATTTTTTAAGAAATTTGCCTGAAATGCACTTAATTCGAATTCGAGCTTCTATAGTGAGCCCAAATATCAATCTAGGGAGCCGATTTGAACAAATTTGAATCAGATTCACCCCACAATGTTGCATACCAAATATGAAAAGATTCTGCCTGCTGGATCTGGAGAAGAATATTTTTTAAGAAATTTGCCTGAAATGCACTAAGTTCAAATTTGGGCTCCTATACTGAGCCCAAATATAAACCCAGGGGGGGCCGATTTGAACAAACCTGAATCAGAACCACCCCACAATGTTGCTTACAAACTTGAATCTCACCCCCTAAGCATGGTGCATACCCAATATCAAAAGATTCTGCCTGCTGGATCTGGAGAAGAAGATTTTTTAATGTTTTTCCCATTGCCTACAGTGTTAAAAAGTGCGGACTCAACACTTTTTCAAAAGTCCTGAAAAAAGTACCTTGTGCTCAAACCGATATGAATTTTTTGCTCCCGAGGTTCCCACGGGGCAATGAGAAAATTTTTTTTTGCATCAATCAACTACTTATGACACATTATCATATCATATCAAATTTGGTTCAAATCGACCTCACGGTTCAGAAAGTTAAAAAATTTATAGTAATTTATATATTTTTTATACTTACCAATGACCCAGACATAGCTGGTTCTAACTCTTAAAATATAGGGCCAAACACAAATTTTGCCCCCCAATCCCCAAAATTTGCATCTAAAACTAAAGAAAACATGTCCTGAAAGGCCCTCCACACTTCGCCCCTACTGCGCATGCGCAGTGTCAAGGACGTTCCAAAATTGGCGCCATTTATCATTCTAATAACCAGTGCCTGGTAAGCGCTATGTACTCAGCGGGGAGGCAAGAGTTCCCAACTCCTGGGAGGGCCATCCCCGTCTGGGTCATTGGTAAGTATAAAAAATATATAAATTACTATAAATTTTTTAACATTTTTATACTGTACCAATGACCCAGACATAGCTGAATAGTAAAAAGGCTGGAGGGCCAAGGACATAGAGCAAAATGGAATACGCTCAATAAAATAAAATAGAGTCATCCCCTGTAGGGAAAAGAAGTAATAGGCCTTACATGTATCTTTCTTATTTATGATAAATTAGAAAGATACAACACCTTCCAAAAATTGAGCTTCATACATCCATGTACTCTATTAATATCCAATAATCCTTATACTAATAATTTTTAAAGTAAGCCAATAATAAAGTAAGTCTAGAGAATAGAGACTCTTATACTCCTAAAAGTGTCTGAGAATTGCATAATCATGTCCGTTGACATATGCAATATTCAAAAGCTATACTTTAAAAACTAAGACTTGAATGAATTTTATAAACTTAAACTTCTCACTAAACAACCATCCCAATAACAGCTCAGAATTACTAACTCCGGAGGAGGTATCCCCTTGTTTTCATAGTAAAAACAGGTGACCCAAGGGAACACCCTCCCCCCCCCCCCTTTTTCTTGCCCTGGGTCAAATAGCCCAGAGCGAAGAGGGCAGCCGAACGGAGACACTGCCGAAACAGACAGCCTACCTAGCTATAGTAGCAACTGTTAAGTGAATGACATTCTGAGCAGTAGATAATAGACCTAACAATAGAGGCCTCCAGAAATGGACTCGATATTTCTGAGATAAAATTCATGAATGTGGATGGCTGAGCGCAATGAGCAGCCTTCTAAAATCTATAATAGCCACTATTAATGTAAGCCCAAGAAGTAGAAGAACTCTTACTTCATGAGCCGAAATCTTAAGCACAACTGCTAAGCCAATGATATACCATAAGCAGTACGCTAGTTAATAGAATCCATTAACAATAAAATGGAGCGTAACGTCCTTCTACTAGACATCAAAGACAGAAGAAGCTTACGCCCTTGTAATAAACAGATATCTGTTTATAAATACATAAACTGTACCCGGAAAGAGTAAAGGCCTATGCCCATACGAAGACGGAAGGACCTTAAAATAATAGGTTCCGGATAATAGGAGCCTAACTCTTATGCAACAATCCAACCTAAATAGTAACGGAAGTATAGATTCCGAAACTATGAAAGTGAAAATCATCCATCGATAGTGCATGAAACTCACTGACTCTACAGTAAAAGAGAAACCAACAGAATTACTGTCTAAAAGGTCAGAATTTGAAAACTACTGTTTCCAGAGGCTCAAATGATTACTTAGCTAAATAAGAACCGAAGTTAAAAACCGTATAGGAATTTAATCTAAAGATTCTAAGTCTATTTATCAAAAAGTTACTAACTGACTTAGATAAAGAGACAAAAGACTCAATTGTAAACTATCGTAGAGTGCATAGGTATGAGGTAACATAAACCTATAACCTAAATAATAACAGGCTGCAGTAGATCTTGTGAAACAAGTATACTAAAAAATAGCAATGAGTAGTATGGAGGGATCAACAATATGAACATAATGATCCCTACACCACGACGGAAGAGCCTCCACTTTAGTCGCATAGAATAGCGAAGAAGAGGATCTCCTATAGTAAGAAATCGCGTCCAAAGCTCGTCCAGTACAGTGCTTACAATGCAATACGGACCACACAACGGAATACATGAAGGTTGCGACCTTGCTGGTTGTGATAAAGATGACACGATTTACCCAGTGAAAAAAGATCCTCACATAGAGGAAGATTTCACGTTAAGATCCACAGTAGACAAGAGAGTAAATTACTCATGATCTCTGTGAAGATAGAGATGCTATCAACAGAAATGTATTGTGGTTGTTTATCTTAGCAATACCTGCTAAAACAACAGCGCCGGAGGATACGCGTATCCTATCATTCCGTCCTATAGATCAATAGAGCGTTAACAGTATTAGCTCAGAGATCTGGACAAGCCAACACATACGTCTGCAATTGATTAGCAAGCTGTGTCATAAATAAAACATCATTGGGCGCTCCCATAGATAGCAAATCTGATTGAATACTTGTTTGTTGAGAGTCCATTCTGACAGCAACAAGCGACCCGTAAGAGAACGGGAGTCCGATAAAACAATCAGAAGACCCATAATATGACGGACCAAAACTGAACTTGGTGTACTATCACCAACAGACGGATTCTTTCCATTAAATTGAATAACGGAAACGAAAGAGTGCCTCCCTGGTTCCGGAGATACGCCACTACTGTCGAATTAAAGGACAGGAATTTGGGCATGCGTTTCTGAATAATGTTCATGCAATGACATAAAGCAAGCCTAAAAAACATTATTCCGCGGAAGTTAAACTGATAGCTAAAAGACTGCGGAACCCAAAGACCCTGGCACTTCGAATCCGTAGGGATCAGTATATATCCCAATCTGTTTGACTGGCAACCGTCATAACAGCCACACTCGGGTCCGGCAACTGCGGCGGCACTCTCTGAGTCAACCACCGAATGTTTGCCCCAGTCTGAATCTCTTGTAACACTAGATAGACAAGAGAATGTATAAATCGAGCAATTCATGGATTGCCGGAAAGTTGCTGACGAAGAGAAGCTCCTCCGAGAACGAAGCGACTCTGAGAGAGTTCTTAACCTTACTATCCACGCGTGGATGTAGCTAGGGCTGCGTCACGTCTAACCAACTCCAATCAGCCACTGAAGGGCGGAGTTATACGTGAACAAACTACTGCCCTCAAAAGAAATTACATTGAGAATAATATCCCGTAAATCTTTTCTTGAAGACGTAATGATAATGCCTCAGTAAGGCGGATTACGTATAATAAAGCGTCTAAGTTAAGTCTACTATACATAATGTCGTTCCCAACATTGAAATTGGAAAAGACATAAACGGCGAAAAAGAAAATATGCAGTCTTTAATCACACCGTCTAGACGCATATGAACTCTCGGTATGCCCTGCTCTGCCAAAATAAACTATTTGTAAAAATGATAAAATGGCAGAAATGAGCCACGCGGACAAGAAACTAAACTATCATGCTTAGTAGCAGGCTTGTATATATATATAAATATATAGCGTCGAAAAATAAAACACATGTTGTAATGACAATATTGGACTGCGACGGTAAGTCAGGGACAATGTCCCTGTACCGATCGAAAAATCCGAGTCCAATGACGCTATAAGTCTCTTATTCAAGATCGCAGCAATGAAGTCCGAAAAATAATCACTGGAAGAAATGCCAGAAGATATGAAAGGCATCTTCCGATACTACTAAAGGGAAAACTCGAAATCTTTCGAATCCCTTTCGCCATCCTGTCGGACCCTATAAAGCGTTCGGTCGTCCGTAGCTGATGCAACCGCGGACCGCACCGACCCAGCGCCGTCGGATAATTCCTGATTCGACCGAGAAACTGTCAATTGCTGGGATGCTGCGAAACAACTGTGCTAACTCGGATAGCACGTCCGTCACTGAGGCCTGAGGAGAAGCGGTCTTACGATGCATTGCCGCAGGAAGCTCCGAGATCGTTACCCCGTGCATACTTCCAATATGCGAACGAACGGAGTGTATAGGCCTCGTGTCCCTTGGCTACCGGATGGCGCGACCTATTCGCCGTGGAATCACTGAATGCCGAAACTGATCGGATACTCGAGGTCACGTAGCCAATGTGCGGTCGTGTGCCCTGCTGTGAGGATGAGGAAGCATTAAAGACAGTCTCTCGGACTGTCAATATAACGGAGCGTCCCGAGCAACGGACATGTGCTCCGAATGTAAAATATCTGAACCACAACATGCGGTCCCCTATGTTGTTGGCTTCCTCCGATCTGTCCTCAATCTGCCGTCACTGGGTGAGTACTAAAGTAATTAAAGTGCTCGCATCACCCAAATCTCCTTCCTAGACCGCAACGGACGAACCCGGCAGCCGAACCATTCGATGAATGTACGCTACACCGGGTGAGCTAGCGAATGTCACTCCGTAAGCGATAGACATATTCCATGAGCACTTATTGCCGCTAACTCTTCATTAACTATGACGACAGAGGCACACTTTGAAAGACATCTCCATAACTCTTCGAACAAGAAACCAGAAATGCTTGGATAGCAAGCATAAAATAATAATATATATAGCGTCGTTCAATAATTCGAAAGTTTGTGTGACATTATTGGACTATGTCGGAACTGAGGGACGATGTCCCTGAACCGAACCAAAAATTTCTAAGTCCACCGACGCTATCAGTTTCTTATCCGGCATCGCAGCATATGTTGTTCCGAAAGGGAAAGCTTGAAATCCTCCGAATCCCTTTCGGTATCCCGTCGGACCGGATGAAACTTTCGGACGTCCGTACCCGCTTCCGCGGAGCGTCCCGACCCAGCATCGTCGGATAAAATATATGCGACAGATTCAGTTGATGCTGGGATGCTGCGATAAACTGTGCTATTAAGGAAAGCACGTCCGTTCCCGAGGCCTGTGCAGTAGCGGACTTACGATGCATTGCCGCTGGAAGCTCCGTGTACGTTGACTCCCGCACACTTCCTATGCGAACGTCCGGAGTCTGCAGGCCTCGAGTCCCCGGCTACCGACCCAGCGCTGTCGGATAATTCTCGATCCGACACCGTTTCCGTCGGCTGCTGGGATGCTGCGATAAGCTGTGCTATGTGCACAAGAATGTCCGGCGTCGAGACCTGCGGAGGCGCAGTCTATCGCTGCTTCGCCGAGGGCAGCTCCGCATCAGATGGCTCCCGCATACTTTTCCTATGCGAACGTCCGGAGTCCATCGGTCTCGAATCCCTGGCTGCCGGATGGTGTGACCTGGTCGCCGAAGAATCCTTGATCGGCGAAGCTGGTAATATATCGGCGGTCACGCAGCCAAGGTGCGGTCGTGTGCGCTGACGAGAAGAGGAAGCCTTAGCAGTCTCAGCGGACTGCCTATACAACGGAGCATCCCGAGCGACGGACGTATGCTCCGCTAGCGACACATTTGTACCACAACATCTG
Source organism: Pictodentalium vernedei (assembly GCA_031216915.1). Classification (NCBI taxonomy): domain Eukaryota; kingdom Metazoa; phylum Mollusca; class Scaphopoda; order Dentaliida; family Dentaliidae; genus Pictodentalium; species Pictodentalium vernedei. The sequence goes on from CM062292.1 coordinate 118,844,822, forward strand.
GGGCCAGATGTTGTTGAACGAGAGAGGGGCCTCTCTCGCTTGCCATCCGGATGGACCGGAACGAGCTATGAACCGGACTAAAAGGCTTCCTCCGTTCTCCCTCCGATCCGCCGTCACTGGGTGTGCATTAAGTTAATTTTATAGTGCTCGCATCACCCCAAAATTCCTTCTAGACCGCAACGGACGAACCCGGCTGCCGAACCATTCGGTGAATGGACGCTACACCGGGCGAGCTAGCGGACGTCAAAGGCCGTCGAACCTACTAGGGTCCTCTTAGGCAATTGGCGTATTACATGAGCACTTTTCCGCTAGCCCTTCATTAATTGTGACGACAGAGGCACACTGTTGGAAGACATCACAGATACATCACCCTAATCTTGATCGTCTGAAATAGAAATTGATAAAGTAGAGTGACCCTGCGGGGAAAGGACCGGAGTGTCCAAATCCCCAACAACATACCGTGACATACGCTTCCCATATTGTCATCGAAATCATACGATACAGAACAGGAGTTAATGCGAGTACACTGACCACATATAGAATGATAATAAGGTCAGAGGAAGACTTCCTCTTAAAACAATTGATCAATATCCTTTCAATGTGAAAAGAAAACAAGTCCTGGTACTCGCACTAACCCCTGGCAATCAAAATACATAATAATAATATGATCCATTAATATAGAAAAAATAATTGAAATCAAAATATTTTGAAAAAATATTTTTTCAGAACAGCCCAAGTTTCTGAAAAGTAACGTTGAGCCCCAATGGATCCCAAGCCTAAGTGTGGACAAAAATTTTAAAAATATTTTAAACAATTTATTCAACACTTACGAACAATAATAATGTATCTAGTTATGATTAAAATAACATAAAGATATTATTATTTAGAAATCCCCCCCTCACACAGAGGGCTGTTGTAAATGTAAACAATGAGTGTAAAAACACTAAAATAAGACTCCAGGCACCCAGGCCCGAAATCAGTTACCAAAAATACACTATCTGATGCAAAACAGAGACTTCCAGGGAAGAAACTGCAGAACATCAGATGGTAGATGCAGAACACAACGCCTAACCATCCGTAGGTGAAGACGTAAACATGGGGAAAAAACAGAATTCATTCTGTTATTCAGCTAAAACTCCCAAGAAATTTTAGTAATAATAATTACAGAAACTATGCCAAAAGCATGGGAGAATAGCAAGGGGGAACTTAAAGGACAGGGAGAGAGGAAAACACTTGAAAAAACAGTGTAACTAAATAATCAGAATGACAACAAAATGGCTGCTGCCTTGAAAATAGATAACTTAACATAATTTCATTAAAAAATTTTAAGTTACAGCCCTGATAATATTCTGTCACACATTCTTTTCCTCTCCTCCTTTTCTATCCTCCTTAGAATCACCATTTCACTAATATTTATGTGTCTGGCATCATTTAAACTGAGATTTAAAAGCACAAAGATCAGTCAGATGTTAACTGATGAAGGGCCAAACTTAGAATGATAAATGGCGCCAATTTCGGAACGTCCTTGACACTGCGCATGCGCAGTAGGGGCGAAGTGTGGAGGGCCTTTCAGGACATGTTTTCTTTAGTTTTAGATGCAAATTTTGGGGATTGGGGGGCAAAATTTGTGTTTGGCCCTATATTTTAAGAGTTAGCACCAGCTATGTCTGGGTCATTGGTACAGTATAAAAATATAGAAATTTTAGGCGTGGCCAAAATTTTTGCCCCTCCCATAACGAAGGCAAATAATGCCCGACAAACTTCTCTTGAACAAACTTGATTCTACACCTCAAAAGGAAGCTGCATACCAAATATCAAGTCTCTGCTACTGCTGGTTCATGAGAAGAAGATTTTCAAAGATTTTGGTGCCCCTTGGGGGCATGGCCCCACCCAGGAGGAGGGGCAACTTCATTTGAACAAATCTGAATTGACATTAGGTAATAAACAGTTACCCAACATGTGAAAAATATTGGGCCAGTGGTTTCTTTGGAGAAGTTGGTTTTGTAAAGTTTACGCTGGACGACGACGGACGGACGGAAAGCGATTAGTAAAGCTCACCTTGAGCTTTGCTCAGGTGAGCTTAAAACATAAAAAAAAATTAAATAAAACAGTAAGTTGCATATATACTTCATTGATGATGATGGATGGGCTGTCAATGAAAGTTGCTATAGTACTGCATCCTAATTTAATATTAACTGAAGACTTACCTTTTGTTGGTGTTGTACAGACTTTTTTCCTTTTATTGTTTTGAATGCAATGATCAGTATTGCCATCTATATCATCTGAGGATTTAGGTCGCATACGTTTAACTTTGGCTGAAGAGAAAAACTGGAAAACAAACTCTGGGTTTATCTCTCCGGATTTTGCCACACCAAGTTGAACAATATCTCCATTCTTCAAGGAACATGCTACACCAGATTCCAGCTTTATGGAGTTCACACATATGCCATTCAAACTCTAAAAGAAAAAAAAGCTGTCTATCAGACTTCACTTTAGTGATGAGCTGATAGGATAAATGACCCGTCATCCGAATGCTGATGTTTTGGATAAGAAATCAGCCAACTGTCGATGCCGCTGTCAGACGTTCAGTGTTTTATGTTTAATTGATGTAATCACCTGGCAAGGCACTGTGTAAACCCCCAATCCTGACAACAGTTTTAGTGGTGTTGGTTATCAATGTTAAGGGCTCTAATTAATGATTTAATTATTGATGAGGAGCACATTTATTTTTACTAATGGGTGCTGCTATCTTGCACAATTGGGCTGCACGATATTCAAAACTGAATACCGTATCGGTATTCAAAAAAATACCGTGGTATACCGGTATATCAAAAACTGTTCAGATATATGAACGCAGGTACCACAATCGAGAATCGAGGCATCACAGTCGGAACGAATTAGCATGCCTTGATGATGCGGTTTGAAAACCCTTTACCCAACGCAGACGATATCAAAATTTATTATTTTCAAAATTAGTTGATCAGATTTTTGCCAAAGATTTCAACAAAACTATATCATGTTACGTCCTCATTGGAAAGAGCTCAATGAGCTCGTTCCAATGAGGGGTCACATGATATAGTTTTGTTGAAATTTTTGAAAATTATTTTTTGAACTGCTGAATTTGTATATTACAAGGGCACAAGCAGTCGATTCCTTGGATAAAGGGATTATATTATTCATTCGGGGCTACAGTTAAAAAAAAACTCAAGACATCTTGAAAATTAAATTGTAGGTAAATAAATAATGATGACAAACCGATATTTTTGTAATTACACCAGTATTCAATCGATATTAGTTTGAATACCGGTATATATCGGTTTATCGATATACCATGCAGTCCTATTGCATACATAATATTTGATAAACCAGAATCACAGCAGAATAAACAAATTAAAACAAACATAAACCCGAACACTACACTTTTATCTTTTATGGAAGCTGGTGCCAAAATGCATCAAAAGTAATACACACAATGTCACAAGCAAGTTCCTGTAATTTCAGACTGTCATTTTCGGATTTCTTTCATATCAAGCCAACATTTATCACTTCAGTGAACACAATTGTCTCATTTCTGGGGTGGCGGGATCAAAGTGAAGCTGACAATGATGGTACCAGAGCAAAGGTCAACATTTTCCTCACTCTTGTTCCTTTTTCAGGCAAATGCAAATAAATATTTTATTTAAAATTGTTTTATTACAAATTATTGGAGAGAGCCAACAGGAACTCTCCAATAATTTGTAATAAAACAAATTATTGATGAACAAATTCTGACAAGCAAAAATAATATAGCCCTAAACCAGTTAATCTGAATTCATAGCATGTATGACCCTGGAAACAACACCAAGTGAGTGGAAACTTGCTAGAGGTTCAAAATAAGGTCACTGAAGTTACCAGAGGTCATTGAGTGCATTTTTCAGAATTTCTCGAAATCGCATTTTCTGATCCTCGTAATGCATTCTCTAAGTTTCTAGATGTATTTTCCACACTCAATAAAGTAGGCGAGGCCAAAAATGTTGAAAGTGGGTCACACTTATATCTTATGCATGGTATGACCTAAAAACCACTCAAAACTCAATGGCAGTTAAAATGTGGGTCAAAGTCATGGGGGTAAACCAGGGGTCATTGAGTGCAATTTTTCTTAATTGCTGGAAATGGCATTTTTTACCCCATAATGCATTCCTGAAGTTCATACATGTATTTCTACACTCAAAAAAATTGGGTATGGCCAAACCTTTTAAAAGTGGGTAATGCTCGTATCTCGAGTATGGTATGACCTGTCACCTATGAACTTTGAGATCAACACCAAATGAACTGCAACTCAATGGAGGTTCAAAATATAGGTAAAGGTCATGGGGTCACCCAGGGGTCACTGAGTGAATTTTTCTTAATTGCTGAAATTGCATTTTATAACACCATATTGCATTCCCGAAGTTCATACATGTATTTTTACACTCAAAAAGGTGAGCAGGGACAAACATAACCTAAGGCTTAAAAAATCTGACAGAGCCATAAATTTTGAAAGATGGTCATGCTGATATCTCAATTGGAATATCAATTGGAACATTTCAAAATCAAGCTGAAACTCATTGGAAATTGAAAATATGTGCCAAGGTCCCTCGAGCTGTATATTGCCAAAATAATGATAATCACAATTTAAACCTTCTAATGCATTTCCAAAGTTCATATGTAAATTTAAATGCCCAAAAAGTGTGCAGGGTCAAAAATAATTTAAGGGATCCAGAGTCAAAAGTTTGAAAGCACGACACACAAACATGTCAGAGATATCGATTTGGGACCAATACATGGTTTGATATATAAAGTGTGTGTGGGCTTGGGAGGAGAGGTGGGGGAGGGGGAGGGGGGAGGTAGGTTGAGTCACTCAGTGCTGAATTTTTTTGCAAATCACTCATATGTTTTGTAAAAAGTTTTTCAAATACAGTACACAACGAAGTATTTCTAATTTCTTCAATATCTATTTCTGATTCCTTTATAGCACATCTTAAATGCTGGGCACACAAGTTATTTCTGGTTTCCTAAAATATTTTATCAGATTCATGTTGTAAATCTTTAAATGTAGTTTACAAAAACTCATTTCTGAATGCTTCATAACACACAGATTCCAAATTACAGGCCTGTCAATTTCAGATGAACGGACATTTGAGTCGTGTGGAGGTTACCTAAAGTGAAAAACATGCGAACGAAAAAAGGGTCATGCCAAATTGATGCCAGGTCATGCAAAATCTTCGCCAAGTTGAATGATCTACAAGTAGTACAAAAGAATGGTGAAATGATGTTGAGCATCAATTAGTCATCAGCTGCATAGGTGTTTGCGTCTGTCTGAAGTATAGCTGCTCTCTTGGCCAACTATTGGCCAACAAAACAGCTATACTTCAGGCAGATGCAAAAACCTTTGCTGATGATTAGTTGATGCTCAACATCATTTTAAACTGTTGATCAAAATCAGGGAAAGGCAATAATTCAGGTCTCTGCCACAAATAGTGATTATGGATGCCATTCTCATTTGCAGCATACTAGTCCAGGCTAAGGTTAGGCTATAATTGCGACTAACTTGTATCTGAATTGCTTCAACACAGCCTCATTATTGTTCCAAAAGATTCATCTGTATTCATCGGGATATTGCCCATAGGTGCAAGAACTTGGCTATGATACACTAGTTCAAATATAAACATTGTTGTGATACATATATATTTTGGCAACCTAATGGGTTACCTGAATCAAACATAGGGGAACAAATGATAAGTTACCAAAGTTCAGACCAAGTGAATGAAAAATGGGATATGCAAAATTTTGAAAATGGCAGGCCTGACTTTGTGAACATAGTAAATTCTGTTTCTCAAGTTTATCTTGTCTTTTCAGAGCAAGACAGATAGATTAATACAAACACATGAGCATCATTCCATGTGTTTTACACCATGATTACCTATTCTACTATACATGTATATAAAAAGCCTATGACAAATTTTAGCTTTACACACCAACCGTGGTGAACATGTGTGCCTGTGGTGAACACACGAGCAATGGGGTTTCCACAGTTAAAATTTACACCTATAGTGGAACTACATCCAAGTTGACCTTTGGAGACCTCGACCTGAATACAAACTTGTCTAAATTTAGGGCTTGTTGCCTCGCAAAGAGTGAAATGAAAGTGGCAATTATTTATTATGAGTTTACCTCTTGAGATACCAAAAATTTACAAATATGCGTTGTCTCATGTTAATAAAGCATCCATAACTTGAAATAGTATGTTATTAAAATGAAAAAGTACCGTGATTTGTGCATTTCTTTTTCCATTTCGCTTAGGCGATAAAATTGACAGCGAAAGTACTGCCCACTGGTGCCCGTGTCAACAAAAACAGATTTGCACGTGTTAATATTGAATGTTGTATTATTTAACATTTAAACTCTTAATAAGCTGACGTTCATGGTATAAATAAAATATACCCAAAGTAGATTGGTATACCAAAAGTGGTGTTAACTGCTCACCAAAGGCTCGTGGTTAACACCACTTCACCAATTGTGATGAACATTTGGTACACCAAGCTACTTTGGGTATATTTTATTTATACCATGATCGTCAGCTTTTATATTTATATATGAACTCATTGAAATTTGTTCATGGTTAAAAGGGGCTTAACTCAGAAACCATGACATTTTCATCATGTTATCCATGAAAAGCAAACAGAATAATATGTTATCCACAATCCATATTATAATGATAATAAAACAAGGGTATTCTTTGCCTTTGAGAAGGAAATTCAGTTAAGTAGTTAACTGTTGGAAAGAGCCCTTTCATCTTTTACCAACAATGCATCACACTACAGCATATTGATGACTTAATGAAAGGACCTCATGAAATAACCTGCAGTATACTAAGTTGGCTCATATACATGTGGTAACTTTTGCACTAACACACATTAACCCTTTACCAAACGCAGACAATATCAAAATTTATTATTTTAAATATAAATTTTTTTAATTTTTCAAAACATTTCAACAAAACCATATCATGTGACCACTCATTGGAACGAGCTCAATGAGTTCGTTTCAATGAGGGGTCACATGATGTGGTTTTGTTGAAATATTTTTTTTTTTTTTTTTTAAATATTCCTCATATTAAACGAAGTTATAATTCGGGCTCCCATGGAGAGCCCAAATATGAACCCAGGGACTTGGCTTGAACAAACTTGAATCTCACCTACCTAAGGATGCTGTATTCCAAATATCAAAAAAATTCTGACTACTGGATCTGAAGAAAGACATTTTTAAAAAATATTTCTCATGTTGAAATAAGTTATAATTTGGGCTCCCACAGGGAGCCAAAATATGAACCCAGGGACTTGGCTTTAACAAATTTGAATCTCACCTCCCTAACAATACAGTATACCAAATATCAAAAGATTTATTCTGGTAGATGTGAAGAATACTTTTGAAGAATGTTCCCCATACTAACTAAGTTACAATTCAGTCTCCCAAAGGGAGCTCAAATATGGACTCAGAGACTTGGCTTGAACAACCGCGAATCACACCTCCCTAAGGATGCTGTATACCAAATATCAAAACATTCCGACTGCTGGATCCGAAGAAGACTGTTTTTAAAAAAAATCTTTCATATTGAACCAAGTTATAATTTGGGCTCCCATGGGGAACCCAAATATGAACCCATTAGACTTGGCTTGAACAAACGTGAATCTCTCCCCCCCCCCCCCCCCCCTCCCCAAGGATGCTGCATACCAAATATCAAAAGATTCTTATTGGTGGATCTGAAAAAGAAGATTTTTAAAGAATATTCCTCATACTGCACTAATTTAAACATCTGAGCTCCCATAAAAAGCCCAAATAAGGACCCAGGGATTTGATTTCAACAAACGTGTGAAACAATCTTCCAAAGATGTTATATTTGAAATTTGAAAGCTTTTGGAGCAGTGGTTTGGGAGAAGAAGAGTCTTAAATGTTTTCTCCATTACCCACAGTGTTAAAAAATGCTGACTCGGCATTTTTTCAAAGTGACGAAAAAGTACCTTATGATAAAACCAAAAGCAATTTTTTTGGACTATTCCATTCTGTTGGTCCTAAGGAAGCTTCACACCAAATAAGAATTTTCAGCGCCGTGTAGTTTTAGAGATACAGGCGTTTGAAATGTTTTCTATTTTTAGCTCCTGTGGTTCCTACAGGACATTTTGAACAAATTTTTTGACATAAATCAAGTACTTATGACCCATTAATACTTCATATCAAATTTTGTTCAAATCAGCCTCTCAGTTTGGAAAATAGAAATTTTGGGCAGGGCAAAAATTCTTGCCCCTCCTGTAATGATGACAAATATTGCCCCTCAAACTTCTCTTAAACAAACTTGAGTTTAAAAAAATTGGGGCATTTTGGCCCTACCCCTTCTCAATATGAGCAGAAACCCAATTTGAAGAAAAACCCAAATGCACCTACATAATCACTACTCATGTGAAATTTCATCAAAATGTGGCCAGTGGTTTGGGAGAAAAAGACCCAAGCACCACCTTTACAATGGACAACAGACAAAAAGTGATCAGAATAGCTCACCATGACTTTCAGTCAGGTGAGCTATAAAATGGTTGCCTACAGGGACCAGCCTGAGCATTTAAACATAAGAGCCAGACTTGGATCCTATTTTTGAAATCTAGAAGCCAGATTTACTTATTAACCGTAGAGTGAGTGCTAAATTATTGTTGATTGGCAAATTTTGTTCATGTGTTTTGTATGCACTCTCCCATAAATTGTAACAATGCAAACCCACACAGATAATATAATTTCACTTCAAAGAGAAGTACATATAGAGCATGTAGCTTTTAAGTTGCAGCACCTTCACACCAACAATAAAGCCCAAATATTACCTTCATGCACTCTGCCAGTTAACTGTACTTATTTATTTATTTATTGGTGTTTAAGGTCACATATTTCTGCACAATGGCTAATCATGACCACAACAGTTTTACGGGTGTAGGAAGCTGGAGTAACCAGAGAGAGCCACCGCGCAATGGTGAGCAACTGTCAGCTCCCCAACATACTAACTCCACACAAGCAGGGTTAGAATTGGTTGAAGACAAGTGCACCACCGACGTGCAGTATGCCTTAGTACACAATGCCAGCATGCCCCCACATGGGCAATGGGGGAGGAGTGTCTTGCCCAAGGACACAACACAGTTGCCGCAGGTGGGATTGGACCCGGGGACCTCTCAGCTTGCAGCCTGCGCCTCTACCTACTGAGCCACCACACCCCCTTAACTGTAATTAATATTACTTTTGGATAACAATCTTGTTGAAAGCTTTCAACTGTGAAGGACATATATTTGTGCATTTAATTATATTCTTTTGGGCATAATTAAAGCTGTTTCTCAAATGATTGGAAAATATTTTTGTTACACCAAATAACCCTTCACTTTCACAATAGTTCCACATCAAGTCTTGGCTGTGTAAGTGACCAGTGGAGGAAATGGGGTCTTATGGTTACAGGCCAATTTAGAAGCCTATACTTTCAGGAGCCAAATCAGAAATTTAGGAGTCAAATTCACACGGGTTACTAAACAGGTTGGTCCCTGGTGCCTATATATTTACCTTGTTATCAGTAATAGTCCATCCAGTGGGTCTTTTCCTCAATGTTGCATGATTGCGAGATATCATATTAGACAGGATGGGATAAGTAACATCAGGAGACCTTCCAATTGTTACCTGAAAAAATGACAATTTTTGTTATACATGTACGTGGTAGTGGTTTGAATTACAGCACAAATATTAATCATCGGATGGATAAACGTCCCATGACGAGCAGTCTGTTGGGAGTGAAATGCAGATGAAAATCCTATTACCTGAGCAGCTATTTTGTCATTTTGTTTGCATACATTCCCAGAATTTAGAGAAATAGGGTGTTAACTGGTTAATAAGTACTAGAGCCACTATCATGGCTCTATGGCAAGTGTTGAAAGCCACAAAAGTGGCTGTACACTGTATGTGTTATGGTAGCCACCCCTGCCCCCAACTGCCAAGCAAGAGTTTCTAGACATTTATCTTTGTTGATATTGAATTAATAAATATCTTATCTTATCTCCATTAAATCATACATCCAATACAGCAGGTCATCAGATGTGTCCATGGGACACTAATGCCCCCGCTTTATGATAAACTATATTTAGTAGTTAACAGTAAAAAAATGGGCCATAACTCAAATAGAAATTATTATACCACACTCAAAATCAAACCTGTCTGGTATATTGTCTACAGTAAGCTATATTCCAAGTCTGATTGAAATCGGACACCTATAACTAAAGTTACCATCTGGAAATCAAAATCAACATGTCAAAAAATATCAGACCAAGCCCACCATCAATCCTAACCTGTATTATGTGGTTATTAACCTATGTATAAAATTTTGTTTCATTTCATTTAGTCAAGCTAAAGTTATTGTCCGAAAACCATTATCAACATGTTTCCAAGTTTGACAAAAGGGCCATAACTCTACCAAAAAATATCCGACCAAGCCCACCATCAATCCCAACCTGTATTATATGGTTATAAACCTTTGTATAGAATTCCGTTTCATTTTGTTCAGTCAAACTAATGTCATCATCCCAAAGACAATATCAACATGTCTTCTAAGTCAGAAAATGTCCATAACTCTGCTACAAAATACTGGACCAAGCCCACTATCAATCCCAACCTGTATTATGTGGCTATAAAGATATCTATAAAATTAACCAGAGCCAGAAGATGGCAGCTGCTTCATTTTAACAAAATAGAAAGGGTATACTCCATAGATGGTCTATGCAATATATGTTTGAATTTGGCTTAATGGTTGTGAAGGAGAAGACAAGTTTCCAAAAGTTAATGGATGACAGGCAATGACAGGTGCCGGACACCAAGTGATGGTAATAGCTCACACTGAGTTGCAGTCAGGTGAGCTAAAAAAAAGAGCAATGCAAAGCATTCCATGTTTCCCCTCTTGCAATACTGTGGATAGCTGCTAATTGGAGGGTTGGATTTTCACACAGGTAACAGATATGTGCAACAAAGGGTTTTCCATGAAAAAGTCTGATATTATTATAATCCCTGATGGGTACGGGTGTGGAATGGGAAAATCTCACCCTCGGGACAAGATATTTGGGCCAGACACTCGGCTGCCGAGTGTCTGGCCCAAATATCTTGTCCCGAGGGTGAGATTTTCCCATCCCACACCCGTATCCATCAGGGATTATTTTTCTCCCCCATCATACAGCGGTTACGCTAGCCAGAAGTAATCGGCGGTCTCATGCTGATATAATCAACTCATTTGGTATTCGTTGTTTTGAAAAACTAATGACACCATCGGAAAGAGTATGCAAAAGTTATGTATATACCAAAGGTATATACCACAGACTCAATTGGAAACGGTGGCATCTTGAGGTTTACCAAGTTTTAGAGCATCAAACTTTGATCACACGGCATTCTGATGACGTCAAAATGAATTAGTTGGTAGCAAGAAACTGATACCATATGCATAACGTCATAATAACGTTATAAATGTATAACGTCACGTGGGTGGGGTGGGATACATCTGTCTCTCCCTGATATCTCACCCAGGACACACGTATGTTACACATGCAGTGGGGGGGGAGAAGTCAACATCTAATACACTCAAGTTGGATTAATGTCTATAAATGTCTATCACCATACCAAAAGACATCAAAACCAATGTGTGAGTTATAATGCAAAATGTTCGTATGGGAAGTTTTTCTTAGTCTAACAAGGGCCATAACTCTGGTAAATATGCATAGATGAAAACCGCAATATGTAGATATTCTTTACCCCATAGTGGTATCTCACCATACCAGAGGACATAAAATTCTGGCAACCAATTCTCAAGTTACAATGCAAAATGTTTGTACATACAGTTTTTCTAAGTCTAACAGGAGCCATAACTCTGTTGCGTATGCATATGCATTAACAAAACCTGCAATATGTGGATATCCTTTCCGCCATACTGGTCTCTCACCACTCTAAAGGACATTTAATGAAAGTATCAATGACACTGTAGCTTAACTTGTGTGTTGTGTTTGATGAAAAGGATAATGTTCACTGTTTATGAAAGGATTATGAAATGAGACAAGAATTGTGATAATTGGGAATATGTTCATTTCTGTTTCCTGTATGCTATGTTTTTGATAAAAATAATATGAGGTGTACACTGTACTAAAGAGCTGAGGGGTGGGTTAATATGACCTCACAGTTAATGTATGTGCCCCTCACAGTTAATGTAAATCAACAAAAGTTACCAAGTTACAGTGAAATTATTCCAAAAACGAGTCATGTTATCAAGTTACATTGAAATCCCTTCATAAATATGGCCTGTAGACAGTGTTAAAGGTTTTTGGGCTTCGGGCCCCTGTTGCCGTCAGTTTCCCAATTGCGTCCAAAGGGGACGTTCTCATCTAGACATTATATGAAGTCAACCTACCAAGTTACAATGAAATCCCTTCATAAATATGACCTGTAGACTGTGCTAAAGGTTTTTGGGCTTTGGGCTTGGGCAGCAATCATGATTCAATGATCGCAACCAAAATGGGACATTCTCACCTGGGCATCATCTGGAGTGATCCTACAAAGTTACCATGAAATCCCTTCATAAATATGACCTGTAGACTGTGCTCTAGGCTTTCGGGCTTCGGGCCCCTGAAGCCGTCACAGTTGACCAATCACGACCAAAAGGGGATGTCATCATCTATGCATTTTATGGAGTCAAACTAACAGGTTACAATGAAATCCTTCCATAAATATGACCTATAGACTATGCTAAAGGTTTTGGGGTTTGGGGCTCGGGCTACCATCAAGGCTGAATGATCGCAACCAAAAGGGGGCATTTTCATTTAGAAATATCTGGAGTCATCGTACCAAGGTACAATGAAATCCCTTCATAAATATCACCTGTAGACTGTGCTAAAGGTTTTCAGGCTTCAGGCCCCTGTAGCTGTCACAGTTGCCTAATGGTGTCCAAAAGGGGCTGTTCTCATCTAGACATTATATGAAGTCAACCTACCAAGTTACAATGAAATCCCTTCATAAATATGAACAGAAGACTGTGCTAAAGGTTTTCAGGCTTTGGGCTCAGGCAGCCATCATGGTTGAATGATTGCAACCAAAAGGGGACATTCTCATCTGGGCATCATCTGGAGTGATCCTACAAAGTTACAATGAAATCCCATCATAAATATGACCTGTAGACTGTGCTCAAGATTTTCGGGCTTTGGGTACCTGTAGCCATCACAGTTGATCAATCACAACCAAAAGGGGATGTCATCATCTAGGCATTATATAGAGTCAACCTAACAAGTTACAATGAAATCCTTCCATAAATATGACCTATAGACTATGCTAAAGGTTTTTGGGCTCGGGCAGCCATCAAGGCTGAATGATCGCGACCAAAAGGGGACGTTCTCATCTAGACATTATTTGGAGTCATCTTACCAAGCTACAATGAAATCACTTCATAATTATGACCTGGAGACTGTTCTAAAGGTTTTTGGGCTTTGGGCCCCTGTAGCTGTCACAGTTGCCCAATCGTGTACAAAAGGGGACGTTCTCATCTAGACATTACATGAAGTCAAACCTACCAAGTTACAATGAAATCCCTTCATAAATATGACCTGTAGACTGTGCTAAAGGTGTTCAGGCTTTGGGCTTGGGCAGCCATAATGGTTGAATGATCGCAACCAAAAGGGGACATTCTCATCTGGGGATCATCTGGAGTGATCCCACGAAGTTACATTGAAATCCCTTCATAAATATGACCTGTAGACTGTGCTCAAGATTTTCGGGCTTTGGGCACCTGTAGCCATCACAGTTGACCAATCACGACCAAAAGGGGATGTCATCATCTAGGTATTATATGGCGTCCACCTAACAAGCTACAATGAAATCCTTCCATAAATATGGTCAAAAGACATTACTAAAGGTCTTTGGGCTCGGGCAACTATAAAGGCTGAATGATCGCGACCAAACGGGGATGTTCTCATCTAGACATTATTTGGAGTCATCCTACCAAGCTACAATGAAATCCCTTCATAATTATGACCTGCAGACTGTTCTAAAGGTTTTCGGGTTTTGGGCCCCTGTAGCCGTCACAGTTGCCCAATCATGTCCAAAAGGGGACGTTCTCATCTAGACATTATATGAAGTCAACCTACCAATTTACAATGAAATCCCTTCATAAGTATGACCTGTAGACTGTGCTAAAGGTTTTTGGGCTCCGGGCTCGGGCAGCCATCATGGTTGAATGATCGCAACCAAAGGGGACAATCTCATCTGGGCATCATCTGGAGTGATCCTACGAAGTTACACAGAAATCCCTTTATAAATATGACCTGTAGACTGTGTTCAAGGTTTTCGGGCTTCAGGCACCTGTAGCCATCACAGTTGACCAATCACGACCAAAAGGGGATGTCATCATCTAGGCATTCTATGGAGTCAACCTAACAGGTTACAGTGAAATCCTTCCATAAATATGACCTTTTGCCTATGCTAAAGGTTTTTGGGCTAGGGCACCCATCAAGGCTGAATGATCGCGATCAAAATGGGAGGTTCTCATCTAGGCATTATTTGGAGTCATCCTACCAAGTTACAAGAAAATCCCTTCATAAATATGACCTGTAGACTGTGCTAAGGGTTTTTGGGCTTTGGGCCCCTGTAGCAGTCACAATTGCCCAATCAGGACCAAAAGGGGACTTTCTCATCTAGACATTATATGAAGTCAACCCACCAAGTTACAATGAAATTCCTCAATAAATATGACCTGTAGACTGTGCTAAATGTTTTTGGGTTTTGGGCTCGGGCGGTCGTCATGGTTGGCAGATCATGCCCAAATCGGGAAATTCTCATCTAGACATCATGCACAGTCATCCTACCAAGTTACAATGAAATCCCTCCATATTAAACATGACCTGCAGACTGTGCTAAAAGTTTTTGGGTTTCGGGCTTGGGCAGCCATTATGGTTGACAGATCATGCCCAAAAGGGGACATTCTCATCTAGGCATTATACAGAGGCATCCTACCAAGTTACAATGAAATCCCTTCATAAATACGACCTGTAGACTGTGCTAATGGTTTTCGGGTTTTGGGCTCGGGCAGCCATACCGGTTGACCGATCGCGACCAAAAGGGGACGTTCTCATCTAGACCTGACCCCAAACCTGCATATGAAATTTTGTGACGATCAGACAAGAACTGCGGGGTGTAGCCCGTGCTAAAGGAAAATGTGAACAGACTCACAGACTAACAGACTTCCGCACGCGTGATGGCAATAGCTTATCTTGACTTTGTCAACTTAAGCTAAAAATTTAAATTTTATAGTAAATTTCCTTTCTTATACCTACCACAATCATTTACTACAGGCTTGCACTACAGTGGAAGTCCCTAACTCGGATAATATACTCTCTATTTTTGTCTTTCCCAAGCAATTTGAGAAAGAAAAGTGGTGCAAAAGCACCAAGAAAAAATAAGCCAAAACTGGGTCGAGTGCAACCGGCGCAGACCTAGTATGGGACGCTCTCTTCCAAGTACAACTCCATGACTTCCGTTGCCAGTGTGCATATGCATCGCTAATGACTCATTCTTTTTGAATCTGCCAACGTTAGAGTTATGTGATCAGCAGGGAGGAAGGATTCTTACCCGTATAAGAAGACAGGAGGGCCTCCATGTAAACAATTGTGGTAGGTATAATAAGAAAGGAAATTTACTATAAAATTTTAATTTCTTATCAACCTACCCACAATTGTTTACTAAAGGCTGAATAGACAATAGGCAGGAGGGAATCGCATAACCAACCCTACACATAACCCAAGTGCACTGGAACCGTGAACAGACAGAAGAGGTCCTAAGGCTTATCAACCATAGCATCACAAACATTAGTAAAAGACAATGAAAGATGAGGCGTATGGTTCTGTGCAACGCACAGACAGAAAGGGCAGTAACAACACGGAGCTGGAACTGACCCTGTAAAAAGCTAAATGGCTGGGATAGATAACAGCCTGAGCCGAAGAAAGAGGGCCCATAGGACAAATGTCCTCTGTCGGCTCTTGCAACTGTCGCAGATAAATGGAGAAGGTAGCATTTCTCCAGTAGGCTGCCATTATAACATCCGACAACATGACAGAGTTAGTAAAAGCCCCGAGAGGAAGACAATGCACGCACCTCGTGGCAGAAAAAACAATTGGTAATACAATCACCAGTAGCTAGATGAGCGGAAGCTGCACGAATAGCAAGACAAATCCATCGAGAAATGGATGCAGGAAAGATCTTGCAATCTGAGAAAATGCATATCCAAGCAGATCAGCACCCAAGAAAGTGTCCATCTTGGAGTAAACTGCAAAGTCCTAGGCCTTTTCAAGGAAAAGAGCTGAACAAGCTTGGAGAGGCAAGGATGAGTGTCGAAACAATGCGGTACCACATATGAAAAAGGTCTCCGAAGCATGGACTTGTACCCATTACTGGAGACCCCCAGAAACAAACATATACCAGAAACTCCACAAGCGGTGTGATCGAAGGAGTGACAGAAGCAACAGAGTGATCGCACACCATCGACAGAAGAACGTTCTACTTAGCCACATAGGCTAAACCAGTGCCTCCTTGAAGAAGAAAAGCAACTGCACTGCTTGTCTCGAAAAACCACTACGGAGGAGAAAGGACCCGATAACAGACATTGCGAAGGCACAATGAAGTCGGGTCAACTTGAAACCTCCTCGGGCGACTTTGGCAAAGAAAGTCGCGACATAAAGGGAGACATGCCGGAACTGCCGCTAACAGAGAGCGGAGCAGATTGATCCACACGCACCGAGACGACAGGGGTGTGATCGAAAGGATTCAACGACTGCAGGTTCATATCTGGGCGAGAACCTGAGGCGGAATCGGAACCGGCAGGAAGGCGTAGCCGACAAGACCGTCCCAAAGGAGGGCCAGAGCATCCATGATGAAAGCCAGAGCATCTGGACATGGGGACACGAAAGTGTCCACCTGATGGTTCCAATGAGTCACAAAGAGATCGATGGAACACCGCCATGTGGAGCATCCACTCGGTGGAAAAGAACCTGCCCCGTCGGGACAGGGAGTCGCTAGGACGTTCAGACGACCGGAAATGTGATGAACAATCACCCTGGCATTGACATCCTGAGTGAGCAGTAGAAGATCCCGAGCCAATTCGTACATTGGAACCGAGTGTGTGCCACCCTGGTTCCAAATGTAAGCAACCACTGTCGAATTGTCGAACAACAGAAGGACCTGACGATTCGACAGGTGAGAGATCCACTGCCTGAAACTCAGAAGAAGAGCAAGAAGCTCCTTCTGGTTGATGTGTAGAGATGCCGGATCCTGGTCCCACATCCCGTGAAGGGAATGACCTAGAGGATCCAACGTAGCACAACTGAGATCGCTGACATCTGCCGTCAGAACGCGATCGGACGTGGGTAAGTCCAACAGGACACCCTGCGTGATCCACTGAACATTCGACCAGTGGAGAAGGTGAGGATAAGAGATTCTGGTAACTGAAGCACCAGATCCGGAGAATCGACATTCGGCCTCCAACGACTGAGCAGAAAGTGTTGGAGAGGTCTGACATGCAGCCGACCTAGAGGAATGAGATCCGTCACGGAACCGCAGAGACCGAGCAGCCGGAGAATACCCCGTGGATGTGGACTGGGAGTCAGAGCAAAAGCTGAGAGAATCACAGCCCTGGCCTGGGGAATCACCACAGTATTGAACTGAGTGCGGAAGGCTATCACATGCGACATCAGTCGGCTGAAGGCCCAAGGAGCCAGGTTAAGGCCGAAAGGCATGGCCTTCAACTGGTAAACTCGCCCCAGAAAAGCGAACCTGAGATACTTCCGCGACACCCAATGAATCAGAACGTGAAAGTAAGCGTCTCGCAGGTCAATGCTGGAAGCGAAATCTCCCTGGTGAATGGAACGTCGGAACCGACCTGAAAGTCTCCATGCTGAACTTGGGAGCAATGATAGACTGGTTCAGGATACTCAGATCGATAACCGGTCGGAGTCGGCCGCCCTTCTTCGGCACCAAGAACAGGTGGGAATAAAACCCCACTGACTGAATGTTCTTGACGACCTTGATCGCCCCCTTGGCCAGGAGATTGTCTATCTCCGTGGACAAAAGCTCCCGACGTAAAACGTCTGAAGGAACTGTGGTTGAAAGAGGCACTCTGGACAGAGTGGGGTGCCTTTGGAAGGATATTTGCAGCCCGGACCGAACAACATCTAACACCCAAGGATCGGATGTGATGGTAGCCCAACGGTCTGCGAACTCTGCTATCCTTCCACCAACCTGGAAGAATCGAGGTGAGGACCTTCAGTTCGAGCCCCGTAGAGACCCGCGAGAGGAGAAACCACCTCCTCTACTGAATGAACAATCCTGAGACTTCCCTCTAGCCTGCCGGCGCTTACTCTTATCCCGTGAGTAAGAAGTAGAAGCGGTGGCAGAAGGATCAGCCCTTTGCTTCGCAGAGGAAGCAGAAGGGTACTTGTTAGTCTTTGAATGGTCCCTGCCTCCCCTAGAAGGCTCATCAAGCTGACGAAGCAGCAGCTGATCATTGGTAGGATGTCATCCCGGACCGTCGACATGGAACCTATGGAACAGTAGCGGACCTGCCAAAGAAGCAGATCGAAGTGCAGCGTGCTGCCCCCCGGAAGGGATCGGCCTGTGTCCAGCACAGAGTCCCTTCGAACTAGTTCCAAAATAGCCATGTCACAGACATGCGTGTGAGTAAGATGCATGAGCGCCTTGGACAGCACACGCAAAGGAGCCTGTACATCGTCAAACCTATCTGGAGGCAGATACGACATGATCGGAGACTCAGAGAGAAAGCATACCCAGCATTTCTCTCGATAAGCCCAACATGGACGCCAGAGTCGTCATAGGAATGACAGCCGACTTGGGCTTGGAAAGCCCGAGGGAATTGGGGTCCTGATCCAAAACCATCAAAGTCTGGCAGACTGACGGATTGGTGAAATCGTAGTAGCGATAACGCCGCAGAGGCAAAAAGGTGTCAACCCTGGTGAAGAACGGAGCCTTCATAGCCTTGGAACTTAGCTTAGAGTCCAAGGCTGAAAAATGCTACAACCACCTGTGCTGACTGGCAGGGTCGAAGACGCCCAGAAGCAGGTTGCTCCACAGGCTGTAGGCGTGCGACCGATGATTGCAGCCTGGCTGACACTGTCGGCTGGTTTGACGGTTTGAGATCCGGAAGGAACCCAAACACAAAGTCAAGACCTGCCCCCAAGTCAGAAGACTGCTGGCTCTCGACATCAAGGATGTCTGACTCCTCCCCAGAGTCGGAAGACACATAGCTCATCGTGGGCAAACCGGCCGACGCCTCCCATGGTGTAGGCACCAGGGGGATCAGAAAGCGGCCGGTTTCCAATCCCGGGAGGCGGCGCCATAGGGGGCACCTGGAAACCACTCGCTGCCTCGCTGGAAGCAACGGGAAGGCGCTTGGACAGAACCTGAGTGAGTAAGGAGAGGGCCTCCCTAAGCTCACTGCCTGTACCATAAATATGACCTATAGACTATGCTAAAGGTTTTGGGGTCTTGGGCTCGGGCAGCCATCAAGGCTGAATGATCGCGACCAAAAGGGGACGTTCTCATCTAGACATTATTTGGAGTCATCCTACCAAGCTACAATGAAATCCCTTCATAATTATGACCAGTAGACTGTTCTAAAGGTTTTCGGGCTTCGGGCCCCTGTAGCCGTCACAGTTGCCCAATCGTGTCCAAAAGGGGACGTTTTCATCTAGACATTATATGAAGTCAACCTACCAGGTTACAATGAAATCCTTTCATAATTAAATATGACCTGTAGACTGTGCTAAAGGTATTCGAGCTTTGGGCTCAGGCAGCCATAATGGTTGAATGATCGCAACCAAAAGGGGACATTCTCATCTGGAGTGATCCTACAAAGTTACAATGAAATCCCTTCATAAATATGACCTGTAGACGGTGCTCAAGATTTTCGGGCTTCGTGCGCCTGCAGCCATCACAGTTGGCCAATCATGACCAAAAGGGGAGTCATCATCTAGGCATTCTATGGAGTCAACTTAACAGGTTACAATGAAATCCTTCCATAAATATGACCTATAGACTATGCTAAAGGTCTTTGGGCTCAGGCAGCCATAAAGGCAAAATGATCACAACCAAAAGGGGACGTTCTCATCTAGACATTATTTGGAGTCATCCTACCAAGCTACAATGAAATCCCTTCATAATTATGACCAGTAGAATGTTCTAAAGGTTTTCGGGCTTCAGGCCCCTGTAGCCATCACAGTTGCCCAATCGTGTACAAAAGAGGATGTTCTCATCTAGACATTATATGAAGTCAACCTACCAAGTTACAATGAAATCCCTTCATAAATATGACCTGTAGACTGTGCTAAAGGTTTTCGGGCTCAGGCAGCCCTCCTGGTTGAATGATCGCAACCAAAGAGGACAATCTCATCTGGCATCATCTGGAGTGATCCTACGAAGTTACAATGAAATCCCTTCATAAATATGACCTGTAGACTGTGCTCAAGGTTTTCGGGCTTCAGGCACATGTAGCCATCACAGTTGACCAATCGTGACCAAAAGGGGATGTCATCATCTAGGCATTATATGGAGTCAACCTAACAGGTTACAATGAAATCCTTCCATAAATATGACCTTTTGCCTATGCTAAAGGTTTTGGGGCTCGGGAACCCATCAAGGCTGAATGATCGCGATCAAAATGGGACATTCCTCATCTAGACATTATTTGGAGTCATCCTACCAAGTTACAATGAAATCCCTTCATAAATATGACCTGTAGACTGTGCTAAAGGTTTTCGGGCTTCAGGCCCCTGTTGCCATCACAGTTGCCCAATCATGTCCAAAAGGGGATCTTCTCATCCAGACAATATATGAAGTCAACCCACCAAGTTACAATGAAATTCCTCAATAAATATGACCTGTAGACTGTACTAAAGGTTTTCGGGTCCAAATGGGGAAATTCTCATCTAGACATCATAAGGAGTCATCCTACCAAGTTACAATGAAATCCCACCATATTAAACATGACCTGCAGACTGTGCTAAAAGTTTTTGGGTTTTGGGCTTGGGCAGCCATCATGGTTGACGGATCATGCCCAAAAGGGGACATTCTCATCTAGGCATTATAAAGAGGCATCCTGCCAAGATACAATGAAATCCCTTCATAAATACGACCTGTAGACTGTGCTAATGGTTTTCGGGTTTTGGGCTCGGGCAGCCATACCGGTTGCCCGATCGCGACCAAAAGGGGGCATTCTCATTTAGAGATGACCCCAAACCTGGATATGAAATTTCGTGACAATCAGACAAGAACTGCGGGGTGTAGCCCATGGTAAAGGAAAATGTGAACAGACTCACAGACTAACAGACTTCCGCACACGTGGTGGCAATAGCTTATCTTGACTATGTCAAATTAAGCTAAAAACTGCACATCCTCCACGGAAGGGGAATAACTCTTACCAGACGTGGTCGAGTCGGGAGAGCTGGTGTGGGAGGAGCTGCACATCCCCCACGGAGGGGGAGTAATTCTCACCAGACGTGGAAACGACAGTGTTCCCCCCCTCCCCCCGTGTGTGGGGGAGGAGCTGCACATCCCCCACAGATGGGGTCGAGTCAGAAGTCCCCAAAACGACAGCGTTCCCCCTCCTCCCCCCCCCCCCCCCCCCCCCCCCCCCCCCGATTAATTAAAAATTAAGAATATTTATGTACCACGCCCTGCCGCCCCTTCATATTTTCAGCTTATGGTCCTCCATTAATGCCCGATTAATCCAGGTCCAGTTGTCTGTGATGCATCTATACCAGGTTAAAAAAATCACAAAGTAATTATTGATTGAAAATCCCACTGCTACCCTCTCCTTCATGACCTCTGCCCTATTCTTCGTGCCAATCCTCCAAGCACCCTCCTGTGGTTGCCTTTCACCAAAGTCTGCTAAGCTAATAATTTCCTAAGTCTGAAAGTGTGAACAGGACCAGATGTAAGTAGGTTGCTTGGAAGGTACTTTTTCAAGATCCTTCATATGCACACTTGTGCCCTGTACAAAGCTTTTCTTATCATCACTGAAGATTTTTTGGGGGTTGCGTAAGTCACCTATTTTCGTTTCGACACTTGAAGCTCCAACTGAAATGGAACAAAATAGAAATAAAAAATCTGCAAAAAGCTTCAATGGACAATTGATTCTCCCGTGATTTCAAATAAATGGTCGCTAATTTGACGAATGGAAAAAAAAAAATAATAATAATAATTTTCAGCCTAAAATCCACAATATGTGCTCTTTATCAAATGCCCATTTATCACACTCAAGCACATTCGATTCCTGAAAATAATCATTTTTATGTGAACTCAGTTCAGCCTTTCCTCATTTTGGCCAATTTTTAGAGGGCGACTTGGAATCGCCTCGACTATTTTTCTGGGCGACTTTGGGCTTAGAAGTGCGACATAATCGCCCTAGTCGCCCTCATGGCTGGTCCCTGGTTTAATGGAGTGTTAAAAAAGCAAAGGCAACTGTCTACATGCTTATGCTAGAAATCAATTAAAAATCAGTTTTTCATTTTTTGGCCACAGGTGCCTTTTTTGGGATGAATTGATATTCTGACGCGGTACACACTTGATAGGTTAATGTCATGAGGAAAAATTTATTCATGAAAAATATCTAAAAGAACGTTTTAGAAACTTTCTCGTCCACATCATGACACGCGGTTTGAAAAGTTGGAACTTCCTCTCTTAGTTTCGAACCACAGGCGACACGACACTTCGTTCATGTGAATTTAACATTCTCAGACACCATGAACGACTGTACTTTGGATTGTGGATATCCTGTAACCTGTCTAATATCCATCCACGGTACATGGTGGATGCTTTTATACAGAAACACCAACAAAGTGGAATTTTCAGGCATATTGGATTGTATTATGTGAAAGAAACATTTTCAGCTTCAAGTGAGCTTTGAACCAATATAAAAAGCCCAATCCACTGAACCATACTGTGTGTTTCATGTGCCTGCTTTGTCAGAGAAACTGAGTATATCATTTGGTTGGATATTCCACCCCTTGAGTGAATTGCAGACACCCCAATTATATTATGGGGGTTCTTTGAAGAATAACTCTGGTCATCGGGTGAGTAGATGAGTACAAGTGGAGTTTCCTCGAACTGAAATTTGCAAGACTTCAGTCGGATATCCCAAACAGTGGGTGGGGATGGGAATTTTATGAACCCATTCCATTCAAGACCCTGTCATGTTTCTAATATAGGCATATAATTCGTTTAGAGCGGACTGCCATTAAATCATCCGCACGGTGAAGTTTTTACCCCACACACTTGAAAGTTGATACAAAGAGTCCTCAAGACGTCCTCAAACAGACTGCTGTGTGTTTTTCCTTGTTCATTTGTCCTTGTTGTACATACTTTTTTTCTTTAACGAACTGTGGATGTAGGCCTACACGTAAGCTCAACTTATTGTACTTTCACTTCTGGGAGAGAGGGCTTGTCAGGTTTTAATTTTCATAAATTGTCACCAGACCGTTTGTTGTTCCTTTGAATATTCTACTTTCTTGTTCCTCATTTGTGGAATAAATAAATAAGAATATTATTTATTGATGTTGAAGGCTACATCAACCCCTTGGGCTATATTGTGGAGATCATCGCTATCCTTCTCGGTGTGGGGGCACGGTGGCTCAGTTGGTAGACGTGCAGGCTGCAAGCCGAGAGGTCCTCGGTTCGAATCCCACATGCGGTGACTGCGCTGTGTCCTTGGGCAAGACACTTCACCCCCATTGCCCATGTGGGGGCACGATGACGCTGCGTACTAAGGCGTACTGCACGTTGATGGTACGCATGTCTTCAACCAATCTAACCCTGCCTGTGCTGCAGTGCGGAGTTACGATGTTGGGGAGCTGGCAGCTGCTCATCGTTGCTCGGTGGTTCTCTCCGGGTACTCCGGCTTCCTCCACCCATAAAACTGTCACAGTCATGATTAGCCATTGTGCATAAATATGTGACCTTAAACATCAATAAATAAATAAATAAATCCTTCTCGATGTAAACATACTGGGAGCAGTATATGTGGACTCATCCTGCCAGAACAGAGAAGATTTTTTCTCTATTTGTAGCAGTTTTTCAGGTAGCAATCAGTAATGTTGGCAATCACCATTTGTGCATTTTTTGGACAGCAGTCCTGTCAATATACAAAGCTCACATTTTATGACCTGAGTTAGGAAATGGCTCAATTAGCAACAATTACATGTACATATAGGTGTAAAATGTATATTTCCATGGGTCTTATGTTCTTTTATCATCAGTGATTACGGATTAAAGACGAAGAGTGATTGAAAAGACCTGATGCGGAGAAAAATCAGTTTGGGATAAAAAATTAAACTATAAAAAACAACTCATTTCTTTCAGCTGCTTTAATTGTTTACAGGGATGGGATTTTTCAGAAAATTTGCTGATTTCAGTGAATTCATGCCCCAAATGCTGAAATTTTAAAGAAATTAAGTATTTATAAAACAAACAGGATCACTCTGTGTTCTTAGATTTTTTTTTAAAAAACTCCTGATTTTCACAATTTTTTTTTACATTAAGGGAATTAACACAAATTTCAGTGAAGTTTGTTGCTTGCCTTTCTCATCCCTGTCGTTTACTGATAAATGTTATAATATACGCTAAGCTCACTGTTCGGAAACGTTGAAGAGCAAACTGAGACAAATTAAACAAATCAGAATTATGAAAACTCCCTTAGCTTCAGAAGAATTTATCCCAAAGTGTCTGACAGTACTCTTATGAACAGGTCACCTGGAAAACAAGCAGTAGGCCTGGTGATCGAAATTAGGGAGGGTGGGGGTGGGGGTGGGTGGGGGGAGTCTTTAAGGTCATGTAGGCCTAAGGCCTATTTTTAACCACTCTGCGCTGGAAAAGGGGGGGGGGGGGGCGTTTTTCAATCAACATCACAAGATTATTGTTTATTTAACCCTTAGGCTAATACAAACATGCAGGCCATTTGCCAAAACAAGAAAAACTACCCCACCCCCCACCTTTGCCTCAGAAACCCAACTTGAGATCACTCAGTCGTGATTTCAACATCTTGTGGCGCGTGGGGGAGGGGGTGTCGGTCAAAATATTCAGGGGATGGTTTGACAGACGGGGTGAAATCATCTGCCAGCCTCGCAGTCTGGCCGATGAAAGTCGGTTTGGGTCAAATAGCGGCGATGGTTCAGATCAAAATGATGTAGGTCGGTTGCCCGGGGACGCTCTGGGCTAGAGCTGTGTGGTATTGAAATTTCAGGTTCGTATCGGTATTTTACGGGTAAATACCTCAGTTTTGGTACGGTATTCAGTATATGCATAGAACAATGAAAATAGTTGCAAACTGACTCAATTTTCCAACATTTAACCATATAGTAACTTAATAGGTTCAGCGCTTACATCTCGTGAACTTGACAAGTTACTATCAAGTTATTTAATGAATCATTCAATTAATTGTGAATCATCACACTGCATCGAGTGATTTATGAATTAACTTGCCAAGCTAACCAGTTGGCCTCTCTGTCCTTCGTACATGCACCATGCCCCTCCCCCGTTGAATCGGGTAGAAGAAACATATATGTTCTTCAACTTCAGGACTTTTCAGTAAGTTTTCACTGGTAGTAACACTCTTGGTCAGTCCCCCCCCCCCCCCCCCCCCGCCCTATCTTTCAAAGTGGCAACAAGATTAATGTCCACTGTCCAGTGAATCCAGTGTTCAATATCCACACAAATATGCAAGTAAATTGAAGTAATTCAACTGTAATTAATCTCTCTTTGATAATCCCAGTTGTGAAAACATTAAACATTATGCAATTATTGTCAGTCAAGCAATGCGTCAATGACATGGTGTCATCCACCTTTCATTGTTTGGGTTCATCCTTGATAAACAGGGAACAGGTCAAAACATACAAAATAACATGTTTTATGACATTCACTCAGTTGCAATTATAGGGGATTTTGAGTGGAATCACTCTATCAGTGTTCACTAACTTCACTTCTGGTGCTTGGTCTCAAACACATCTCTGAATATTCCAGAGAATCCATGATTTTTCATGACAAATTAGGGTAAATTTTAAATTTCCATGAAAAAAAAATGTACAAATCGATTATTTACTAATAAGAGCAAGCCAGAAAATAAGCAGACTGTCGTCTGCACAATGAGGTCCCCAGAGGGTGAATTTAGTGGTGCTACCCTGCACAGCAGAGTAGCATCACTAAATTTACCCTCTATGAATGTCAGGCTCTCAAAACTATACAGAAAGAGATACCCAGAGGATAAATTGGCCCACTGTATAGGATAGCATCACTAAATTCACCCTCATTTTGCAAATGTCAGACTGCTTATTTTCAGGCCTGAATAAGAGCAAATCAATTTCAAAGCATTTGCTGCGCCTCGATCGACCAAATGAACTTTGATAATGCTAAATCTGGTGTCGCCTGTTGGCTTCCATACATTGTTTTTTAATGTAACTTAATTTACTTAAAATTAAGGTCAATCACATCTTTCCCATGTATGCTGGTGTGCAGTATAAATCATTCATTTGAAAGAATACAAGAAAACATTTTATGCAAGCACACACGTGCAAGAAAATACCCATGAAACACTCTTATTTTGTGCATGCATCATGCAATCTCTCTGTATTAGAACAAAAACAAGAAACATTCTGTGAACAAAGTTGAATCTCCCACACACACACACACACACAAAGATTAGCTTTTTGGATTGATCGTCCCTATATGAAACTCAACTCTGAACAAAATGTAGGTGAGTTGGATAGGGATTGCCCCGGGCCCATCTCCATGTATTGCCAGTGGGGGTTCTCAAATATTTTTTTTGAAGAATTTCACGTTTAACAAGGGCAGTGGTGGTTACACTTTGGTAGTTAATATCTCCATTCAAAAGAGCCTGAGAAAAGTAGCCCAGCCCCACCACACAAGATAAGCAAAGCAGAATACTTAAATGTAGGCTGCAGACATTTCGTGACTTGGGGGAAAATATTCACACAGACATCCAATAAAATCGAGGGTGGATGTATCAAAACAAAAAAAAAGGTTTTAAAAAGTACTTTTAAATTTGGAGGTGACATAACACAATACGAATATTGCTGACATTGCAAACGATGAATCCCAGTTAACCCTTTAACTAACACAATATTAATAAAATTAATTTTAACATTTTTAAAAAAACAATTTCACAATTTTTCAATAAAACATTACAAATATGGATACCATTAGAACCAGCTTGACCATAACAATGATATCCATATTTGTATGTTTTTTATTGAGAAACTTCCGAGATATTTTAGGCTGTGGTAGGCTTATTCTGGTTAATTTTTCTGCAGGTTTTTGCCTGCTATGTTAGGTGAAGGGTTAAGTAACAAATTCCGCGTATTAGTATATCCAGTATATATACTGTTCCATTTTTCATTGTTTTCCATGTCAATTGAATTGACCTGGGAATTCAAGTCCACGTGATTTGGAACAAGAAAACCAGACAATCCGAGCAACGCAACGAAAAAAAGGAAGTGTGCTGTAAAAGGCCAAAGAGGCCAAGACAAAACAGTAGCAAAATGCACTGTAAAAACCCACCTTGAAGATGCCGACAAAAGAAAAACAGTAGTCTCATCGATTACCTGTGGTATTATTTTAGAATGACCAGTCTCATTGTTTTCTACCTGCAGTCTAATTTAGTTCGACCAGGTATTCAATGTCACCTGCAAAAAAAATGTGGGTCGGACTTTCTAGTCAGAATGTTTTTGTTTCACTGTTACTAAAACACTTTAGCAGAAGGCATTAATGTATATGTATGTATTACAGATTGCGTTGCTTGTATAGTTTAAAATCAATGCACGGAAATGAAAATAAAGCAAAACCAAATAAAGGAGAATTACAAATATTCCTTTCAGATTTTTGCAGAGGTCCGTTTTTCATCAACTCAATTTAATCTTCCTCATTGATATGGTACACCGTTAACTGTGTAAAAAATTGTCCCAGATATAACACGCGTATGCGCGCTAAATAAAACAGATGATCGGGTGTTTAATAAAATGATCAGCTGTTCAAAGTATCTGCAACTTAAAATGTTGATGAGGAATTGAAAGAAATGCTATAAAAAAAATCGCCGAGACGCGATAACCACTGGCAGTATTAAGCATTAACGTTTGTATGTCAGGTTGTCAAGATATTGAATTTTCAAAACAAGTGGATTATTTCCAACCACATGTCAACCAGTCAACCACCCACCCGAACCCCAATGTCCCCTGTGAATAAATTGCACAGTAATTTCCAGAAAATATATTGTATCAGCCAAAATGTTGGAAACACTGGATCCGGGTCGTATTTCTTCAGAAACAGAAGTACCAAGTTAACCAAGTACCAAGTTAACAACTTGTCATTTTTCATTTTTTTGCCGTCACTTTTTTATTTCTTTCTCTGATGTATTCGCAACGTCTGCTGCTTACCTGTCGCTTACAAGGTTCACATGTGTGCGTTTTCTTATAAATTCAATCAAAATATGCAGCATTTACTATCCACCTTGATGAGTAGACGTTCTGTCAATTTCACCGAAAAATATAAATACCAAAATAAGCAGTATTTTGATTTGGTTTCGGTATGGTTTTCATTATCCCTAAAATACCAAAACCGTACAGAAAATTTGGTATATCGCACAGCACTACTCTGGGCGATTCCACTACCCGTGGCCCCACTGTGTTTGTTATTATTGCTGGTGATATGAACACAGCCTCAAAAAGGAATGAGAAGCTTTTAAATGATATTGAAATTTGCTGCAAATTGCTCGTTAAAAATTCAGTTGGAAACTGAGCAGTATTATAATAATAATGATGCAATGTACTCTCTGACTTACATTATTACCCAGTATCACAGGTGTTCACACCCTTTGTTCATTCTATGACATTCACAGATCAGCTCAACGGAGCATACTGCCAGTGCTCCACAGATGGCCACACAAGGCAAACATCTCAACAGGTCCCTATTTTACACCTACAGTTAAAACTAGAAGTCCTGTCATGAAATGCGCACAAATAGCACGTTGATATGCGCGTTAATATACGCGTTATGGCCCAAGTAAAGCTATCAAATTCTGTACATATGGCCTGTGCACAAGCAATGTTTCAGCCAATGGACCTCCGGGTAACCCGGAGGTCCATTGGCAGAAACATTGCATGTGTTTGCTTTGAGTAACCAAGAGAAACTGCCGTGCTTTGGATGCCATTCGATATGGCAATTGCGCGCAATCCCAACGCGCAATTAAGCCTAGATAAGCGCACTATTCGTGACAGGACTTCTAGTTTTAACTGTAGGTACAGTGGGGATTGCGTAGTTCTGGTGAACATTCCCAACGTCCACAGCTGGCATGTAATGCAAAGTCGCAGAATCACACACTCAAACTTCGCCGATCGCACACCAGCCACTACTACGAGATGCACCCGAATCAAATGCCGAATGGTCACCCATCCAAGGATTAACCAGGCTTGATGTCGCTTAACTTCGGTGATCTAACGAGAACTGGACTCACTTCGCTTTTATGGTGATTTTACGAACAAATTTATCCATGTTTTCCAAATCAAACGAAGTCACAGATATTAGGCCTAATTGATAAAATGTTGGTGTCAAAACATTTTTTCAAAACGATCATGTGATGGGCTGTTCGTACATACACATCTCACACAAGTCTCGTCCGCGCATTCAACAATAGCACCGAATAACTCATTCAAGAGATGATTACCTGATTTGGCAGTGCCATTGATTTCACTGTCCGGGCTTTTTGGGAAAATTAAAACTGGTCATTTCGACCATTTTTTTCGCGTTATTTCTTTTCATTGTCACTATTAATTTACCAGGCGAACCCAATTCAAAATGATATCGTCGGTTGTTCGAGTCCAGTTGCAACACATTTCTTTTCCTAATGATATGGGTCGGAGATCAAAAGTAACGACCTCATGAATAGCGCATTACATTCTGCATAACATAGCGCAGAAGTTATCGCATGTTTAACTAGGTTTACTTGACTGTTTTGCACTAGATAGCACATTAACTAACAAGCGTTTTCTGCACTAGGCGTGACGGGACTTTTTTTAACTGTAGAACATGAATTATATTTGCAGTCAACTCACAGACTTGACAGCAGGCACCAATGGTTCCTGGAAGACTGTTAACATATTCGTACCAGAACTGATAATAAAATAATATTTCAGAAGAACAACTCATGTCCAAAGGTGCTTCATATATCCAAGAACAAAGCTAAAAAATCGACTGAGCTGCATGTGGGTAAATTCCAAAACTCTTGGCTTTGTTTTCATTATCCATTTGTTTACATTTTGGTTATGGTCATCTGGGCCAAAAAAAAGCACTGATATACAATGTCGCCTAAAATCAAATAATGAGAAAGATCGCCTTCATACTATACACTGTTATTATATGGAAACAGCATAGTTGCCATATTACTTGCAAGGTATTATGACACCTGGTTGAATTTCTTAAAATTACACAATTGTTTTGATGACAATTTGTGGTATCGCGTGATATGCGCATGTCTGTCAGTCATGACTCAGGGAATCCATCTTCAAAAATAAGTGCAGACAATATTGTCCTTCCTCAACTGCAGTCCTGTAGCTGCATCATACAGTGTTTTGAATGTCTAGCTTGGTTCTTGGATATCTGAAGCACATTTGGCCACAAGTTGTTCTCTGGAAATATTATTTTCAGTTCTGGTACAAATATGACAGCAGACCTCCAGGAACCATTGATGCACTGCCTGCTCTCAAGTCTGTGAGTTGACTGCATATATTTCTCGTGTTCAATACATCACAACCTTCATTTTGATGTATAGTTTGTGTTTATTTAATTTGTACTTAAGGAACATCAGAGGGGGGATTTTAAAGGGAACAAATTTCTCATGTGCTTTTTCAAGTTCTATACACCACAATCTTCATTTTGATGTATAATTTGTGTATACTTAATTTGAATTTATGTAATATCAGAGGTGTGAATTTCAAAGTAAACAAATTTCCCTTAAGTTGCAATTTATTTATTTATTGGTGTTTAAGGTCACATATTTATGCACAATGGCTAATCATGACCGTGACAGTTTTTACGGGTGGAGGAAGCCGGAGTACCCGGAGAGAACCACCGAGCAACGACGAGCAGCTGCCAGCTCCCCAACATCGTAACTCCGCACTGCAGCACAGGCAGGGTTAGATTGGTTGAAGACATGCGCACCATCGACGTGCAGTACGCCTTAGTACACGGCGTCATCGTGCCCCCACGCGGGCAATGGAGATGAAGTGTCCTGCCCAAGGACACAACGCGGTTGCCGCAGGTGGGATTCGAACCGAGGACCTCTCGGCTTGCAGCCTACACCTCTACCTACTGAGCCACCGCGCTCCCCCCTTAAGTTGCAATACAAGAAATTGAGATTTGTTTACGTTGACATTCCCACCTCTGGTATTCCAAAAATTCAAATTAATTACATACAAATTATAAATCAAAATGAAGGTTGTGATGTATACAAAGCAAACAATATATGTAATCAACTCACAGAGTTGACAGCAGGCACCAATGGTTCCTGGACATTTGCTACTGTACTGTATTCATACCAGAGCTGATAAAAAAATATTTCAGGTGAACAACTGGTGACCAAATGTACTTCAGATTTCCACGAATAAAGCTAGGCATTCAAAACACTTTACCAAGCAGCGACAGGACTGCATTTGAGGAAAGGACAACACTGTCTGCCTTTTGTATTGAAGATGGATTCCATGACCAACAGGCATACATGTGCGTATCACACAATATCACAAATTTTCATCGAAAAACAATCTCATAATTCAAAGAAATTCCAACAGGTTTCAGGATACCTTGCAAGTAATATGGCAACTGTGCAGTCTCCATATACTAAAACTGTGTAGTACGTAGGCGATCTTTCTATTTGATTTTAGACTGCCTTGTATATCGATGCTTTTTCAGCCCGGATGACCTTAACCAAAATATCGAATATTTGAAGCATGTGTGGCCATGAGATGTTCTCGCAAAATATTATTTTATTATCAGTTCTGGTACGAATACAATAGCAGACTTCTAGGAACCAGTGGTGCCTGCTGTCAACTCTATGAGTTGGTTACATATGTGTTTGTGTTCTATACATCTCAACCTTCATTTTGATGTATAATTTGTGTGTATTTAATTTGAATTTAAGGAATATCAGAGGTGGAAATTTCAAAATAAACAAAATTCTATTACTGATATAGCACCTCAAAAAAATAATAGTCAAAATTTGGACTTCTTATTTTTTTCATACCATGTCCCTAATACATACAAGTGACACAACATTTAAAGGAATGTAAAATTATAAGTGTGAGGGCTCTCTTGTCACTTGGACGTCTTGTTTTTGAAGACAAATATTTTACATATTATGAATGAAGGATTATTTTGGTAATTCGAATGTTAATGTTAGCAATGCATTTTGGCAATTACTGTATAAGATTCTGATTTTTATTGCATACTTCATTCTTGTCTAACAAGAGAAGTTTATATTTCTTAATATTATCGCCTATTCGTTTCAGAACTGGCGTTTCTTCGCTTAAATTGCTCATTTCAATAGTTTCTTTTTAAAAATCTGCAAAATAGTGCGTCACCGATTTCGTGGTAATGTGAAATACTTCTGCGCATGCGTTTAAGGATTCTTTTTCATTTTGTTGGTTGTTGATTGCACAAGCACGTGTAAGTTTCCAACGATTTTAATGAATAAAATACAAATCTTGCCCTCTTTTGACAGTCAGAATGTTACCAACGTAGAACAGACTATATATTTCTCCAAGCCACTGATTTTTGTTCTGAAGGTTTTTGAATATTCGATCGTGAGTTTGGAGTTTATAGTTGCTTACCTAAGTTCGCGTTACTGGCAATACTGCCCTTAGACTTAGTTTGGTTTAGTTCTAAACTTTAGTAATCATACTAACGACAATGTACATTACATGAAATCTAAACTTGCACCTAAAGACCGTAATATAATTTTTTGATGTGATACGTTCTGTGGCCCACATGTACCACACAAAAAATATGTTATTATTACAGTCTTTGGCCAGTTTGGGTCAAGTTAGGAGTCTTTGGACAAAATCGAATGTGCATGAGATTGCGAACTTTTTTTTTTTTTTTCAAAGGTGACAAAAGACCTACCCCCTTCCCAGATGGTGTGGCATCCGGTATTCCTTGAAACCACAGGTCACCGTAAGCCCAGGTAGGACACTGCAATTCACTGGAGGTCACCACTGACCCCCAGAAATGAATGGAATCTAACAGAATTACACAGAATCACATACAGTGGACCTACTTACAGTCTGTTATTCATTGATATCTTTATATTTTTCGCAGTGTGAAAAACTTTTACGATAGAGCATTGAAAATTACTGTGATCTCGACTCAAGTGTTTCTTACAAGTTCAAACAACGGTTCCAGTGGCTGTTTTACTGTTAATAATTCTTGTGTGTGCTCAGGCAGTCGGTGAACCGAGTCTAGAGGTTGATGACACCGCTAATCAAAGTGGTCAGCGATGTAAAGAGAATACTGCAGAGTGAAGCACTTTCCTCCAAACCAGTAAATTTTGGGCTATACGGGACCACCTTCGCATCTGTACTGCTTGCAGGCAGCCACTCCTTGTTTCACCCAGTATTAACCAAGATAGCACACGTTGAAGGATGGATGGTAAATGGGCTGAATGGTGGCACGACTGCAGCTGGAGGGGGGGGGGGTCAAGTTGCCCTACTGTGTTTTTCCTTGATACACCAGACTCACAGATTACTGAAGTTTTGTCATGTGACAGCCAGTTCTGTCTTAATAGAAGAAAGAACAATAAATGTGCATACATACCAGTCAAACCACAACCATTCAGTCTTATTTGTTAGAGGTCCACAGAAACGATGCAAAAATGAAGTGTTGCTGAAACTATCAGAGGTGAATAGTATGGTTTGGAAACAGTGATGACGAATTTGAGAAAATAGCATGCTTGGAGTACATAGGAAAATTCCTGAGTCAAGCACCACATGGTAAAATGGTAAAATCTTAACCAGCAATAAAGATTGTGAGGATGCTGGGGTAAAGTAATGGAAAATGTTAAGGCCACTCACCCCCCCCCCCCCACCCCACCCCACCCCCAACCCCCCCCCCCCCCAATACTTGTTTCAGATTGCCAACAGACCTTGAAAAAGGTTGGTGACCTGGAACAATCGTCGACCTGAGAACACTCGTTATTGCGAATTTGCAGCCATGTTTTTTTTGAAGGCTGGAGTATGCGATGTTTTTTGAGAGGAGGAAAGAAAACCGACCAATTGTGGAGTGGATTAATATATTGAAACAAACGTCGTAAGGACAACTTAAACCAGGAAGCAAGTGCGTTATGTTTGGGACTGAGTGTCGGAGGGGTTTAGGACATATAAGTAGTGTTCAACCGATAATTGGAATCAACTGGTTGTGGGCTCTCGGATGACCATGGCAACGGCTTCTGGAACATTGGTTCAACTAATTGTTGACAAGCATTTTGTGATGATTCATCAACTGCATTTTATTATCTTCTGCAAGTGTTCATTTGTTAATGTAAAATGATGTCAATGATACCATTCAATAAAGTTGAGAAACAACCACAATGTGTAGGTTGCACTCCTTTGACTCCGGTTGCAGTGAAATTACCAGTTGCATGCACTTGGGTGTAAATGTGGCTCTGAGAGCCATGTTTTCTACCCAAGTTTGTGCGACTAGTAATTTTACGGCAAACCCAGTCACCGAAGTTTAACACTGAAAAATGTTCAGTTTAATGCAGTGCTTTCAAGCCTCGACTTGTCTAGTAGTGCACAGTATTACAATCAGAATCGGCTGATTGTGAGCTCAAATAACCGGTAATCGATCAGTGACTATTTTTTGGTAATTGGTTGAACACTAAACATGGGATGTGATAGGTTGAAAATCTGGGAGCAATCTTGAGGCATTATTTTAGATGATTGATGAGCGATGTGTGTGCGAGAAAATTTCACATATTGATACCTTTTTAGGCCTGGTGCCAAGCAATTTGATTATCATTAATGGAATTAATAGACAAGCCAAGAAAAGAGTAACTGAATACTAAACGTATGCGACCTGGTCATTTATATTAAAAATATATTTGACCTTGTCACATTAACTGAAATATCTATAGCATAACCAACCCAATTATTCGTCTAATTGGTAGGGAATATGAATCTAAACCATTGATCAAGTTCACATTCCGAAAGCTTTGTCAATATCTCAGTACAAATCTTCTGCTGAAGCCTAAAATTTAGCAGCAGTTTGAGAAAAGTATGTTTGAAACACCCATTGAATGGAACCAATTCCTGACTATTTCAGAAGTCCCCACTGAGCTACGTAACATCAGTTTATATCATAGGTGTATGGGAAGCCCATATATTCAAGGGTGGAGGGGGGAGGGGGGGGGACTCGAGAAATATCAAGAATTTTGTATACATGTAACATTTCCCAAATTTAGCACAATTTTTGCATGAATGTTTATTTAAAAATTTCTAAGTGATCCCTCCCCTCTGGCCTGCATGCCTACAATTTATATAAATAAAAGTGACAGGGAGTTTCCAGATGTAAACATGCATCATAATTCTGGGGTCCCAAAACCCCATTTCGATGCATCTGAGTGATATTTTGAGGTTTTCACATTTCAAGAGTTGTTAATTGTGCACGAATAAGGATCTTTCTGATCCTGCAACCCCAATACATGTACCCTTATTCCTTGTAGACAACTTGATACAGGTGAGCATTTTAGGATTTCTTGGGTATCTGTTTTTCAATTAACAGAATAGTTTTGTAGATCAAATTCATGTAAATTCAAAAGAGCTAAGCTGCCACCGAAGAGGATGGGGGTAGAGCTGAAACGTTGAACCTATTAATTGACTAACCAATGATCAATGCCTTGATCAATCAAAAAAGTAATTGTTCGATTAATCGTTACTTTTGAACTACTGTATTATATTGATTAATAAAGGAACAAACTTGCTCTGAAACAAGACAAATATTACCAGACTGACTCACTTGAATTATATGAGACAGTGTAAAGCATGCAAGTTACATGCTGACATACTTGTTCACTTGCATGATCGTTATACTGTATCAGTAATTGGAATGGTCATTCTGAACCCTTTACCCATTTGGGTAGCAGACTGTACTTACAAAATAAATTCTTGAATTACTAAAAAAAAAATTCAATTTTGTCTCGAAAGCATGGCTTATGACCCCTCATTGGAAGGATCTGAACAAGCTCCTTCCAATGAGGGACCATAAGCTATGTTTTTGAGACAAAAAGTGAAAACAAAATTTTAATGGAGATGTTTGTATGTAGCACTGGATGGTTTTGTACGTCATGTTGGGTAAAAGGTTAATGCTATAAATCATCAACGGTACGACATTTATTCAGCTTCCTATTAGGGCAAGTCATTAATTTGTTAACCAAGGTTCATCTGTGTGATTAATTGACAGGAAAACCCTTTACCCATTCCAGCTGTACATGTAGGTGGGGGTATTTTGGATTACAGTATGTGGAGATCACTAAATCACCCATATAGTGAAGATTCCACCCAAGCAAAAATTGCAAATTTGTTGCAAAGAATAAGAAGCACAGTTTTAGCCAATGGATCCCAGGATTAAACCCGGAGGTCCATTGGCTGAAACATTGCTTGTGTTTTTTGTCCATATGTACAGAATTTGAAAGTGATACTTTGGGTGATAACTCCATTTGTTGGGTGATTTAGATACAATCCACTCTCCACATACTGTACATCTGTCTGTCTGACAGTGTCTGTCCATTCATATGTCCAGATCTATACCTCGGCAGTGCGTGGATGGATTTCAATGAAATTTGGTATGTTGTGATGCTGTATGTAACAGTGACGACATGCACCAGCCATAGCCCAGCGTTTGTTTCTACAGGATATATGGGGGACATAAAACTTGACTTTGAAACTTTTCCCTCTGTGCAGACGTGATTTCAGTGTGTTTTACAGGAGTGCAATCACTCTCCAGTGGTTTATATCATAACGGGTACATGACTTAGGTGCCATGTGTGTGTGGTTGATGTAGATGCTGATTTACATGAGTACCAGGTTAATCATAATATTTAAAATTTCAATCCTGCTGTCATAAAATCAATGAGTCTACAAATATGAATGTGTGAAACTGGTGTGGACAGATTTTAGATTGGGGGCGCGGTGGCTCGGTGGCTCAGTTGGTAGAGGTGCAAGCCGAGAGGTCCTCGGTTCGAATCCCACCTGCGGCAACCGCGTTGTGTCCTTGGGCAAGACACTTCACCCCGATTGCCTACATGGGGGCACGATGACGCTGTGTACTGAGGCGTACTGCACGTCGGTGGTGCGCATGTCTTCAACCAATCTAACCCTGTCTGTGCTGCGGTGCAGAGTTCAGAGTTACGATGTTGGAGAGCTGACAGCTGCTCGTCGTTGCTCGGTGGTTCTCTCCGGGTACTCCGGCTTCCTCCACCCGTAAAACTGTCACGGTCACGATTAGCCATTGTGCATAAGTATGTGACCTTAAACACCAATAAATAAATAAATAAATATTTTAGATTGTTCTCCAAGTCATCTCTCACCGTCTCTTATATATGAACATACTTATGTGGCTTGTCACTGAACATGTGTGTGGGGAGTGCGGTGGCTCAGTAGGTAGAGGTGCAGGCTGCAAGTCGAGAGGTCCTCGGTTCGAATCCCACCTGCGGCAACCGCGTTGTGTCCTTGGACAAGACACTTCATCTCCATTGCCCGCGTGGGGGCACGGTGATGCCGTGTATTAAGGCATACTGCACGTCGATGGTACGCCTGTCTTCAACCATTCTAACCCTGCCTGAGCTGCAGTGCGGAGTTACGATGTTGGGGAGCTGGCAGCTGCTCGTCGTTGCTCGGTGGTTCTCTCCGGGTACTCCGGCTTCCTCCACCTGTAAAACTGTCACGGTCATGATTAGCCATTGTGCATAAATATGTGACCTTAAACATCAATAAATAAATAAATAATAAATAGAACATGTGTGAAGAAAAAAAAACGTGAATAAATTTCAAGTTCATTCTTACTTTTCAGGTAAGACACCACAATGCAGATCTTTGTTAAAGGCTTGCAGACCCATACTCTTGATTTGACTGGAACAGAGACAGTAGAAGATGTCAAGGTAATTTTTTTTTTAACTCAAAGGCCATTAACCCTTTACCTAAAATGGAAAGCAGACGACACTTGCAAAAAAATTCTTGAACAACTCATTTTTTGGGGTTCAAAAACATAGGTTATGACTAGGGCAGTCACGATTATTCGATAAATCGATTGTCGCTTGGTCACACCAAAATCGATTAGTATTTTTCATTGGATGAAAAAACTATTGTTGCTAAAGGTAAAAGGTTAAGAACGTCGACGTTAAACCTCAAGAAGCCGTTAGAATCATTTGTCTTTCATTCAAGTACATCAAAGCTTTGATGTTCTGAACGTTTGAACCGTCGGTGTAATAATCAAGACTGGTCGGCAGTTGCGAACTTGCGAACGACCGGGCTTGATTATTACACTGACGGTTCAAAAGTTCAGAACATCAAAGCTTTGAATGTACCTAAAAGAAGATCGTCTTTGTTGTTTACTTGAGGTTGGTTAGCTAACTTGAACTTCATTTTTAACAACTTCAAAGAGAGGGAGAGAGGAGGGTCATCTAGGTATGATTAATCAATTATTTGCAAAT
The DNA here is from genome assembly GCA_031216915.1 of Pictodentalium vernedei. Lineage (NCBI taxonomy): Eukaryota > Metazoa > Mollusca > Scaphopoda > Dentaliida > Dentaliidae > Pictodentalium > Pictodentalium vernedei. The sequence continues at coordinate 118,883,697 of CM062292.1, forward strand.
AGTTGCGATGATTAATCAATTCCTAAATTAAAAAAATCGTGACAGCCCTAGTTATGACCCCTCGTTGCTGTTGGAATGAGTTCGACAGTCATAACCTATGTTTTTGCGACAGAAAATGAAAAAATAATGAAAATTAATTGGCGATGTTTGAGAATAGCGCTGGCTGGTTTTGGCCGTTACGTTGGGTAAAGGGTTAAGCCACTCTTACAGTGTAAAACAGCTTATTGAAGACCGTTATTTTCTTTCTGCATTTTGCATTTCGGCACATATTGATTTCACAAGAATTTCGAGTGGTCTCACGTTTAGTAGAAAATCTAAATCTTTTGGGAGCATCTAATAATTTTAAGTTTTGTTTTTGTAGAGATTTTTATCCGAAGCTGATGGGATTCCAGAGGAAGAACAGGTTATCTTGTATGCTGGCAAACCTCTAGAAAATGATTTTGAAGTATCATCTGTTGATGAGTTATCCACACTGGATGTTCAGGTCCGCATGTTGGGAGGTAGGTTATTTTGTGGCCACATTTGATTGAGCCAATTCTTAAGCCTTTAAGGTGTGGTTGGATTTTTTTATTGCTTAAATGTCTGTTCGATCCCCGTCCGGGACGACCTGCGTCGTGTCCTTGGACAAGGCACTTTATCCCAGTTGCCTACATGGAGGCACAATGGTGCCGTGTACTAAGGCATACTGCACATCAATGTGCACATGTCTTCAACTGCTGAAACCCTGCTTGAGCAGAGCTTGAACAGAGTTAGAATGTTGAGGAGCTGACAGTTGCTCAGTTCTCTCCAGGTACTCCAGCTTCCTCCACCTGTAAAACTGTAGCGGTCACGATTAGCCACTCTGCATAAGTATGTGACCTTAAACACCAATAAATAAATAATTCTTGTATTTCTTGTTTGACTGTAAAGAATGTTTTCCAGAAATTAAACTGTGAAACATGTTGTATGGGAGTTGCATGTATTTGAAGCATATGTAACATTTCACAAGGCTCCCAGAAATCCAGGCCTTTAAATTCCAGTGAACTCACACTGGCAACCGGTGCCCCCAAATTACAAAAATGTTCCCAAATTAGAGGGAATAATGCATAGTATAGTCTGTTTTTTTCTGCTTTTCTGTCCAAATTTCATGAAAAAGTAATTTAACCCTGAGTGTGAGAAGGTTGAAAATTGTAGACACTTTTGCTACAAAACAACATTTTACATCCTGTGGATTTACAGGGGTTGGTAGAGGTGCAGACTGCAAGCCGATTGGTCCTCCGTTCGAATCCCACCTATGGCAACCGCGTTGTGTCCTTGGGCAAGACACTTCATCCCCATTGCCCACGTGGGGGCATGGTGACGTTGTGTCCTAAGGCGTACTGCACGTCGATGGTGCACTTGCCTTCAACCAATGCTAACCCTGCTTGTGTGGTGTTAGTATGTTGGGGAGCTGACATTTGCTCGCTGTTGCTTGGTGGTTCTCTCCAGGTACCCCGGCTTCCTCCACCCATAAAACTGTCGTGGTCATGATTAGCCATTGTGCAGAAATATGTGACCCTAAACACAAATAAATAAATAAATGTACAGGTGTTTCTTGGCAAGTCTTGACTGCCTAGAAAGCTGGCCAAGACTAGTCTAGAAACAATTGCCAATGTATTATAATGTAACTTGAAGGTGGCACGGAAACGCTTCTATTGTAGTAAAAGGGGCGCTGTGGCGTTACGGTAACCGGTTCTCGTCCGATCACCGAAGTTAAGCAACATCGAGCCGGGTTAGTCCTTGGATGGGTGACCATCTGAGCGATCTATTCGGACTCCTGCATTTTGTCCTTGGGCAAGGCACTTAACCCCGATTGTCCACATGGGGACACGATGACACCATGTACTAAGGCATACTGCACATTGATTGTGCATATGTCTTCAACCAGTCTAACCCTGCCTGTGCTGCAGTGCGGAGTTACAATGTTGGGGAGCAGGCAGCAACTGACGTAACAAGTCGGTGATGTCATCAAATTAGTCCAATCGAAATGCCTGTGGAAATCAGGTCTGTACAAATTAGAAATCAAGGCAACCTGTCAGATGGTTACCTGTACTATTTTTAGGCAACCCATCTTTCAGGTAACTCTTTTTGTAGTTGTCAAGATTCTAGTAATGGGTTAAATCTAGTACAGCGAACATTGGTTGCCCTATTGCTTTTTAGGCAAATGGCAGGCAAACAAAACAGTGTTCTCCCCTTTTGAAGTGGGATATAGAAAAGAGTTACCTGCCTTTGCACATTCATTGTAATGCATTAGGCCCATCCAGAATGTTTGCTACATTCAGTCCTTTAGATTGGTTTAATTTGGGGTCACCGTATCCACCATAATTTAGGGACATTGCAGCCACCAGGATATAACATTTGTGTTACTTTGACACTTCTGACACAGTAAAATATTTAGAATTTTTATTAAACCTTTTCTCTCATTTTGGATGACAAAAAATGCCAACTACCGTTTGGGGCGACAGATAATTTGTGCACATCTCCATAAATTGGGGACACCTGTAAATGGCTTGAATTTGGAGCAATTTAAAGGCCTGGCTACTTTAGCTCCACCACCATTTGTTGTATTCAAATAATATTTGGCATGCTCCTACCTTATGGAGGAACTAATCTTATGGCAAAACAGATCAACTCATTTGAATATTTACACAGTTACTTTTTCTTGTTTCACCTTGGTTATTATTAGAACCTTTGTTTATTCAACATGTTTAGCTCTCTTGCTGTGTCACTATTTGGTGGATTGACATGAATATTTTTATACTGTACCAATGACCCAGACATAGCTGGTGCTAACTCTTAAAATATAGGGCCAAACACAAATTTTGCCCCCCAATCCCCAAAATTTGCATCTAAAACTAAAGAAAACATGTCCTGAAAGGCCCTCCACACTTCGCCCCTACTGCGCATGCGCAGTGTCAAGGACGTTCCGAAATTGGCGCCATTTATCATTCTAAGTTTGGCCCTTCATCAGTTAACATCTGACTGATCTTTGTGCTTTTAAATCTCAGTTTAAATGATGCCAGACACATAAATATTAGTGAAATGGTGATTCTAAGGAGGATAGAAAAGGAGGAGAGGAAAAGAATGTGTGACAGAATATTATCAGGGCTGTAACTTAAAATTTTTTAATGAATTTATGTTAAGTTACCTATTTTCAAGGCAGCAGCCATTTTGTTGTCATTCTGATTATTTAGTTACACTGTTTTTCCAAGTGTTTTTCCTCTCTCCCTGTCCTTTAAGTTCCCCCTTGCTATTCTCCCATGCTTTTGGCATAGTTTCTGTAATTATTATTACTAAAATTTCTTGGGAGTTTTAGCTGAATAACAGAATGAATTCTGTTCTTTCCCCATGTTTACGTCTTCACCTACGGGTGGTTAGGCGTTGTGTTCTGCATCTACCATCTGATGTTCTGCAGTTTCTTCCCTGGAAGTCTCTGTTTTGCATCAGATGGTGTATTTTTGGTAACTGATTTCGGGCCTGGGTGCCTGGAGTCTTATTTTAGTGTTTTTACACTCATTGTTTACATTTACAACAGCCCTCTGTGTGAGGGGGGGATTTCTAAATAATAATATCTTTGTTATTTTAATCATAACTAGATACATTATTATTGTTCGTAAGTGTTGAATAAATTGTTTAAAATATTTTTAAAATTTTTGTCCACACTTAGGCTTGGGATCCATTGGGGCTCAACGTTACTTTTCAGAAACTTGGGCTGTTCTGAAAAAATATTTTTTCAAAATATTTTGATTTCAATTATTTTTTCTATATTAATGGATCATATTATTATTATGTATTTTGATTGCCAGGGGTTAGTGCGAGTACCAGGACTTGTTTTCTTTTCACATTGAAAGGATATTGATCAATTGTTTTAAGAGGAAGTCTTCCTCTGACCTTATTATCATTCTATATGTGGTCAGTGTACTCGCATTAACTCCTGTTCTGTATCGTATGATTTCGATGACAATATGGGAAGCGTATGTCACGGTATGTTGTTGGGGATTTGGACACTCCGGTCCTTTCCCCGCAGGGTCACTCTACTTTATCAATTTCTATTTCAGACGATCAAGATTAGGGTGATGTATCTGTGATGTCTTCCAACAGTGTGCCTCCGTCGTCACAATTAATGAAGGGCTAGCGGAAAAGTGCTCATGTAATACGCCAATTGCCTAAGAGGACCCTAGTAGGTTCGACGGCCTTTGACGTCCGCTAGCTCGCCCGGTGTAGCGTCCATTCACCGAATGGTTCGGCAGCCGGGTTCGTCCGTTGCGGTCTAGAAGGAATTTTGGGGTGATGCGAGCACTATAAAATTAACTTAATGCACACCCAGTGACGGCGGATCGGAGGGAGAACGGAGGAAGCCTTTTAGTCCGGTTCATAGCTCGTTCCGGTCCATCCGGACGGCAAGCGAGAGAGGCCCCTCTCTCGTTCAACAACATCTGGCCCCAGATGTTGTGGTACAAATGTGTCGTTAGCGGAGCATACGTCCGTCGCTCGGGACGCTCCGTTGTATAGACAGTCCGCTCAGACTGCTAAGGCTTCCTCTTCTCGTCAGCGCACACGACCGCACCTTGGCTGCGTGACCGCCGATATATTACCAGCTTCGCCGATCAAGGATTCTTCGGCGACCAGGTCACACCATCCGGCAGCCAGGGATTCGAGACCGATGGACTCCGGACGTTCGCATAGGAAAAGTATGCGGGAGCCATCTGATGCGGAGCTGCCCTCGGCGAAGCAGCGATAGTCTGCGCCTCCGCAGGTCTCGACGCCGGACATTCTTGTGCACATAGCACAGCTTATCGCAGCATCCCAGCAGCCGACAGATACGGTGTCGGATCGAGAATTATCCGACAGCGCTGGGTCGGTAGCCAGGGACTCGAGGCCTGCAGACTCCGGATGTTCGCATAGGAAGTGTGCGGGAGTCAACGTACACGGAGCTTCCAGCGGCAATGCATCGTAAGTCCGCTACTGCACAGGCCTCGGGAACGGACGTGCTTTCCTTAATAGCACAGTTATCGCAGCATCCCAGCATCAACTGAATCTGTCGCATATATTTTATCCGACGATGCTGGGTCGGGACGCTCCGCGGAAGCGGGTACGGACGTCCGAAAATTTTCATCCGGTCCGACGGGATACCGAAAGGGATTCGGTGGATTTCAAGCTTTCCCTTTCGGAACAACATATGCTGCGATGCCGGATAAGAAACTGATAGCGTCGGTGGACTTAGAAATTTTTGGTTCGGTTCAGGGACATCGTCCCTCAGTTCCGACATAGTCCAATAATGTCACACAAACTATCGAATTATTGAACGACGCTATATATATTATTATTTTATGCTTGCTATCCAAGCATTTCTGGTTTCTTGTTCGAAGAGTTATGGAGATGTCTTTCAAAAGTGTGCCTCTGTCGTCATAGTTAATGAAGAGTTAGCGGCAATAAGTGCTCATGGAATATGTCTATCGCTTACGGAGTGACATTCGCTAGCTCACCCGGTGTAGCGTACATTCATCGAATGGTTCGGCTGCCGGGTTCGTCCGTTGCGGTCTAGGAAGGAGATTTGGGTGATGCGAGCACTTTAATTACTTTAGTACTCACCCAGTGACGGCAGATTGTGGACAGATCGGAGGAAGCCAACAACATAGGGGACCGCATGTTGTGGTTCAGATATTTTACATTCGGAGCATATGTCCGTTGCTCGGGACGCTCCGTTATATTGACAGTCCGAGAGACTGTCTTTAATGCTTCCTCATCCTCACAGCAGGGCACACGACCGCACATTGGCTACGTGACCTCGAGTATCCAATCAGTTTCGGCATTCAGTGATTCCACAGCGAATAGGTCGCGCCATCCGGTAGCCAAGGGACACGAGGCCTATACACTCCGTTCGCTCGCATATTGGAAGTATGCACGGGGTAACGATCTCGGAGCTTCCTGCGGCAATGCATCGTAAGACCGCTGCTCCTCAGGCCTCAGTGACGGACGTGCTATCCGAGTTAGCACAGTTGTTTCGCAGCATCCCAGCAATTGACGGTTTCTCGGTCGAATCAGGAATTATCCGACGGCGCTGGGTCGGTGCGGTCCGCGGTTGCATCAACTACGGACGACCGAACGCTTTATAGGGTCCGACAGGATGGCGAAAGGGATTCGAAAGATTTCGAGTTTTCCCTTTAGTAGTATCGGAAGATGCCTTTCATATCTTCTGGCATTTCTTCCAGTGATTATTTTTCGGACTTCATTGCTGCGATCTTGGATAAGAGACTTATAGCGTCATTGGACTCGGATTTTTCGATCGGTACAGGGACTTTGTCCCTGACTTACCGACGCAGTCCAATATTGTCATTACAACATGTGTTTTATTTTTCGACGCTATATATTTATATATATATACAAGCCTGCTACTAAGCATGATAGTTTAGTTTCTTGTCCGCGTGGCTCATTTCTGCCATTTTATCTTTTTTACATATAGTTTATTTTGGCAGAGCAGGGCATACCGAGAGTTCATATGCGTCTAGACGGTGATTAAAGACTGCATATATTCTTTTTCGCCGTTTATGTCTTTTCCAATTTCAATGTTGGGAACGACATTATGTATAGTAGACTTAACTTAGACGCTTTATTATACGTAATCCGCCTTACTGAGGCGTTATCATTACGTCTTCAAGAAAAGATTTACGGGATATTATTCTCAATGTAATTTCTTTTGAGGGCAGTAGTTTGTTCACGTATAACTCCGCCCTTCAGTGGCTGATTGGAGTTGGTTAGACGTGATGCAGCCCTAGCTACATCCACGCGTGGATAGTAGGTTAAGAACTCTCTCAGAGTCGCTTCGTTCTCGGAGGAGCTTCTCTTCGACGGCAACTTTCCGGCAATCCATGAATTGCTTGAATTATACATTCTCTTGTCTATCTAGTGTTACAAGAGATTCAGACTGGGGCAAACATTCGGTGGTTGACTCAGAGAGTGCCGCCGCAGTTGCCGGACCCGAGTGTGGCTGTTATGACGGTTGCCAGTCAAACAGATTGGGATATATACTGATCCCTACGGATTCGAAGTGCCAGGGTCTTTGGGTTCCGCAGTCTTTTAGCTATCAGTTTAACTTCCGCGGAATAATGTTTTTTAGGCTTGCTTTATGTCATTGCATGAACATTATTCAGAAACGCATGCCCAAATTCCTGTCCTTTAATTCGACAGTAGTGGCGTATCTCCGGAACCAGGGAGGCACTCTTTCGTTTCCGTTATTCAATTTAATGGAAAGAATCCGTCTGTTGGTTATAGTACACCAAGTTCAGTTTTGGTCCGTCATATTCTGGGTCGTCTGATTGTTTTATCGCACTCCCGTTCTCTTACGGGTCGCTTGTTGCTGTCAGAATGGACTCTCAACAAACAAGTATTTAATCAGATTTGCTATCTATGGGAGCGCCCAATGATGTTTTATTTATGACACAGCTTGCTAATCAATTGCAGACGTATGTGTTGGCTTGTCCAGATCTCTGAGCTAATACTGTTAACGCTCTATTGATCTATAGGACGGAATGATAGGATACGCGTATCCTCCGGCGCTGTTGTTTTAGCAGGTGTTGCTAAGATAAACAACCACAATTCATTCTGTTGATAGCATCTCTATCTTCACAGAGATCATGAGTAATTTACTCTCTTGTCTACTGTGGATCTTAACGTGAAATCTTCCTCTATGTGAGGATCTTTTTTCACTGGGTAAATCGTGTCATCTTTATCACAACCAGCAAGGTCGCAACCTTCATGTATTCCGTTGTGTGGTCCGTATTGCATTGTAAGCACTGTACTGGACGAGCTTTGGACGCGATTTCTTACTATAGGAGATCCTCTTCTTCGCTATTCTATGCGACTAAAGTGGAGGCTCTTCCGTCGTGGTGTAGGGATCATTATGTTCATATGGTTGATCCCTCCATACTACTCATTGCTATTTTTTAGTATACTTGTTTCACAAGATCTACTGCAGCCTGTGTTATTTAGGTTATAGGTTTATGTTACCTCATACCTATGCACTCTACTATAGTTTACAATTGAGTCTTTTGTCTCTTTATCTAAGTCAGTTAGTAACTTTTTGATAAATAGACTTAGAATCTTTAGATTAAATTCCTATACGGATTTTAACTTCGGTTCTTATTTAGCTAAGTAATCATTTGAGCCTCTGGAAACAGTAGTTTTCAAATTCTGACCGTTTAGACAGTAATTCTGTTGGTTTCTCTTTTACTGTAGAGTCAGTGAGTTTCATGCACTATCGATGGATGTTTTTCACTTTCATAGTTTCGGAATCAATACTTTCGTTACTATTTAGGTTGGATTGTTGCATAAGAGTTAGGCTCCTATTATCCGGAACCTATTATTTTAAGGTCCTTCCGTCTTCGTATGGGCATAGGCCTTTACTCTTTCCGGGTACAGTTTATGTATTTATAAACAGATATCTGTTTATTACAAGGGCGTAAGCTTCTTCTGTCTTTGATGTCTAGTAGAAGGACGTTACGCTCCATTTTATTGTCAATGGATTCTATTAACTAGCGTACTGCTTATGGTATATCATTAGCTTAGCAGTTGTGCTTAAGATTTCGGCTCATGAAGTAAGAGTTCTTCTACTTCTTGGGCTTACATTAATAGTGTTGCTATTATAGATTTTGAAGGCTGCTCATTGCGCTCAGCCATCCATTCATGAATTTTATCTCAGAAATATCGAGTCCATTTCTGGAGGCCTCTATTGTTAGGTCTATTATCTACTGCTCAGAATGTCATTCACTTAACAGTTGCTACTATAGCTAGGTAGGCTGTCTGTTTCGGCAGTGTCTCCGTTCGGCTGCCCTCTTCGCTCTGGGCTATTTGACCCAGGGCAAGAAAAAGGGGGGGGGGGGGGGGGGAGGGTGTTCCCTTGGGTCACCTGTTTTTACTATGAAAACAAGGGGATACCTCCTCCGGAGTTAGTAATTCTGAGCTGTTATTGGGATGGTTGTTTAGTGAGAAGTTTAAGTTTATAAAATTCATTCAAGTCTTAGTTTTTAAAGTATAGCCTTTGAATATTGCATATGTCAACGGACATGATTATGCAATTCTCACACACTTTTAGAAGTATAAGAGTCTCTATTCTCTAGACTTACTTTATTATTGGCTTACTTTAAAAATTATTAGTATAAGGATTATTGGATATTAATAGAGTACATGGATGTATGAAGCTCAATTTTTGGAAGGTGTTGTATCTTTCTAATTTATCATAAATAAGAAAGATACATGTAAGGCCTATTACTTCTTTTCCCTACAGGGGATGACTCTATTTTATTTTATTGAGCGTATTCCATTTTGCTCTATGTCCTTGGCCCTCCAGCCTTTTTACTATTCAGCTATGTCTGGGTCATTGGTACAGTATAAAAATGTTAAAAAATTTATAGTAATTTATATATTTTTTATACTTACCAATGACCCAGACGGGGATGGCCCTCCCAGGAGTTGGGAACTCTTGCCTCCCCGCTGAGTACATAGCGCTTACCAGGCACTGGTTATTAGAATGATAAATGGCGCCAATTTCGGAACGTCCTTGACACTGCGCATGCGCAGTAGGGGCGAAGTGTGGAGGGCCTTTCAGGACATGTTTTCTTTAGTTTTAGATGCAAATTTTGGGGATTGGGGGGCAAAATTTGTGTTTGGCCCTATATTTTAAGAGTTAGCACCAGCTATGTCTGGGTCATTGGTAAGTATAAAAAATATATAAATTACTATAAATTTTTTAACTTTCACACCATTCTACCTTAGCCTAGGGAAACAAATTTTATTGCAGGAGGGATGCCCTCGCATGTTTAGTTTCTGTGTTACATCACATTTCCTTCCTTGGAGGGTCACGACAGGCAGTCTAGAAAATCAAGGAGTGCAAAACAATTTCCCTCCTCAGATTGCTTGGGAGTGCAATTGCACCTGGAATTTTCAATACATATGCTTGTATGTCGTCTGTTATATGCTACATGTATTTTGATTACAGTACATGGGGGGTGGAGTGTCACCCAATCACCCGTGGAGTTGAGGTATCACTCAAGGTACTACTCTCCAAACAGAAACACAAGCCAAGTTTCAATCAATGGACCTTCGAGTTAAACCCGGAGGTCCATTGGCTGAAACTTTGCTTATGCTAATTACACTTTGCATTTATTGCTTGAGAGAAATCAGCACTCCACAGGTGATTTATTGACAATACACACTCTATACTGTATATTCACTTCAAGGTATTACTATTCTGGCTGAAAAATTGTACTACCTTCAGCTACATAGCGGAAAAATTGGCACATACATATTCTCATTATTCAAAATGTTGCATTCAATTCTTATGTGTTTGTCTTCTTCACTTAAAATGTATCAAAATGCGACACAGAATGGGTCATGAATTATTGCAAATCAGTGCAACATTGACAAATGATAATAGATTTTAAAAGCCATCCTAAACAGGTCTGGCATTCTAGAAAATCAAGGGGTGCAACAAATTGCCCTCCTCCATTTTTTCTAGGCATGCAGCAGTCCTGCACTCCTTAAGAATGCCAGGCCTGCAGGAGGGAGTCCATAAAAAATCTATGGCATGTATGCGTCTTTGTACTTTGATGTTGTTGACTTTTGAAACTATGAACTTATGTTTATAAAATGCTTTTATTTACTTCAGGAAAAGTGCATGGTTCTTTGGCACGTGCTGGTAAAGTGAAGGGACAGACTCCAAAGGTAATTTTCTTTCTGTGTCTTTGCCTGTCTGACTAAACCCTAAGAGATAAGGCCCAAAAAAATTAAAAATCTGTTTCTCAGGCCCTCCCGCAAGATCCTTTTGGCAGCCGCATGCTCTATTTTTATTAAATGGTTTATGTCTAATATTTTACCCAAGTTAAAAAAATTGATAAATTTGTCCCTTGAGTGCAAGAAGGTTTTGCAATGCTTTAGCATTGCAAAGCCTTCTTGCTCTCAAGGGACGAAATACACCACCACCAATGCTATTCCGTACATTATGAGGCCTAAAGCATAAACCAAGAGCATGAACTTTTGATTACAAAGAAATAATAACAGAAATAAAAAATAAAATAAAAAAACGCTCGCCCACATGCAGTTTTACAAATAATGGCCTGAGAAACAGAAGATCTAATTTGTGTGGCCTAATTGCCATTGTCTTTTGGCATCTAGTGTCCATTCTTTTATCTACACGCAGACATTTTATCCACTTGAAATAATCTTTGCACGCAAGTGTGGTTTAACACACTCAGTTCTTGTTTTATGAAATTGCCTTGTTACAGAAGGTCACAACAGATTAGAAAAAACAGTTCTTTTTTAAAATAGCCCTAAATGTGCAGTCTAAATTTTTTTATGCCCCCACCATAAAATGGCCAGGGGCATATAGTGTTACCCTTGTCAGTCCTTTATATTGCCTTTCCATCATTCTGAAATAACAGTTTTCCGCTCTTGTTTTCACCATGCATTGTGATAATTGGCTTATTTTTGTATGTGGCTTTTTGGTATGTACCTACAAATCAAGTTAGAGTTTGGTCCTGTTCAGATGGTTTCAAAAGATCAAGGTCACAGATCGCAGGCAGGGACCGACCAGGACTATTTAAAATACGCTCTAGCCTCGGAGCCTATTTTTTCAATTCATGCGCCAGATTTCAATTTACAGAGTCACACTGCTGTTTGTAACACACACAGCAAGTATGAAATAGCTCTCATCATTTTCATTTAGTACACTATAGCAAACATTAATCTTCACTGTGGTTTCTGATCAAGTCTTGGCTGCCTATTTAGGCAGCCAAGACTTGATCAGAAACCACAGTGAAGATTAATGCTTGGGAATTAAGACTTGAAGTATTAACTTTAGCACTCTACAACAATGATAAATGATAATCATATATATAATACATGTAAGAGTGTCTCTCTCGATTATCCATCGAAAGAATATCAAAATATGATCTGAGAAGTTACGTGCCAACTGAGAAGCCTATTTCTGAGATTTAAGAGCCAGGTCCTAATGTTTCAGAACCAAATACGCACTGGCGCATGCCCAGGTCGGTCCCTGACAGGGTGCTAATGACTAGGTGACGGATTAGCCAATCGATTTGGAGGTCAAGATCACAGGGTGCTCTATCCTGAAAACTTACTCCGTACACTGAGTGGGCAGTGTTTTGGCCTGGGATCATGGAATTTCACAGGTACAATATTCAGGGGATAGGAATGAACGCTGCAAATTTGAAGATCAAAGGTCAAGGCTACAGGAGGCAGCAGTCTGAAAACAGTTTTCCACACTTGAACTCGAGAATGCATTTCAATAGGATCATCTGCCGGGCGCCAATGATAGTTGCCATCACGGAAGTATCTAGTTATGCAGCCCTGATAATTCACCCTCGGCAATCAGCAGTGCCGAGGAAACTAAAAAATATCCACAGCAAAAATACTGCTGAGGATGTCTTCTTCAGAAAGCCTTGTGGCAGAAATTTGCACAACTTCCAGGTTACACAAGGACTCAAACCATGTGGTTTGCACTACGCTGTATTGCTAATCTTACAGTTTTCAGTACAAGTTGCGGGGGCGCGGTGACTCGGTAGGTAGAGGTGCAGGCTGCAAGCCGAGAGGTCCTCGGTTCGAATCCCACCTGCGGCAACCGCGTTGTGTCCTTGGACAAGACACTTCACCCCCATTGCCCATGTGGGGGCACGATGACGCCGTGTACTAAGGCGTACTGCACGTCGATGGTACGCATGTCTTCAACCAATCTAACCCTGCATGTGCTGCAGTGCGGAGTTACGATGTTGGGGAGCTGCTCGTCGTTGCTCGGTGGTTCTCTCCGGGTACTCCGGCTTCCTCCACCCGTAAAACTGTCACGGTCACGATTAGCCATTGTGCATAAATATGTGACCTTAAACATCAATAAATAAATACAGTACAAGTTGCAGCATGCTTCTATGTTAACACCAGAATCTGAGATCAGTTTCTGGAAAGCTCTCACAGAGCTTTCCAGAAAATGATGTCAGATTCTGGTGTTATCAACATAGAAGCAGTGAGATACTTAGTTTGTGGTTATGCTGTATCTTATTTCCACTGATACTACACATATTGAGCAAGTTGCCTGCTTACTTCCAAGGTTTTTTTCTCAGCATTCACATGGTTCATGATATTGACATCATCTAATTGAGTGAAAGATTCTGCATACTACATATACATGGCAATTGAGACTATGTCCTGCTCCCTGATGGATTTTTACACATTCAAACAGGCTTCACGGCAATTGCCGTAGAAGCACCAGTTTTCCACAGCAATGTTTTGCTGAGGAAACAAGGATTAATTACCAGGACAGGTTATGGGAGTCTCTTACTTTAACAGTAAGGTAAAAACAGTTAAAAAATATTCTTGCTGACCAGTTCAGATGTTTTCACTTTTGACATATACAATCAGTGCAAAGGTGATGGACATATTTGAGTGATGTGCTGATACATGTAATTGGAATCAGAATCAGCTGATGATAAGCAATCGGTCGACGTTTGAACATAAGTTTTTCATATTGTTAAAAAATGCAGTTTACAGTTATTGACACTAGTTTGTCAAATTCTAACAACAATTACAAATGCCATCTGGATTTTTCATATCTGGGTACAAAAGACGGGAGGGGAGTAGGCTCCTAATCCTTAATGTGTTTAAGACTATGGTATTTTATTTTTAGTTGAGTTGTGACGAAGTCAAACTCGACTTATAGCTTCGTGAATGGCGGGCATAAACAATTGGTTTCCGGATGATAACTTGATAATGGTTCGAACCACGTTCATGAAACTTCATAGGTAGGTGGGCATCTGTGAGAGGAAGAACCCTATTTATTTTGGACTTGCTTGGTCAAAGGTCAAGGTCACTATGACCTTGAACATAGTAAATTGTAAACAATTGGTTTCCGGATTATAACTTGACTATGGTTCAACCCACATTCATGAAACTTCATATGTAGGTTGGCCTTCATGAGAGGAAGAACCCTATTTATTTTGGACTCACTGGGTCATAGTAAATTGTAAACAGTTGGTTTCCGGATGATAACTTGACTATGGTTCAACCCACATTCATGAAACTTCATATGTAGGTTGGCCTTCATGAGAGGAAGAACCCTATTTATTTTGGACTCACTAGGTCAAAGGTCAATGTCACAGTGACCCTGAACATAGTAAATCAAAACAATTGGTTTCCGGATGATAACTTGATAATGGTTCAACCCAAGTTCATGAAACTTCATAGGTAGGCTGGCATCAGTGAGAGGAAGAACCCTATTTATTTTGGACTCGCTAGGTGAAAGGTCAAGGTCACAGTGACCTTCAACATAGTAAATCGTAAACAATTGGTTTCTAGATAACTTGATAATGGTTTGACCCACATTCGTGAAACTTCATAGGTAGATTGGCCTAGGTGAGTGGAAGATCCATATTTATTTTGGACTTGCTAGGTCAAAGGTCAAGGTCACAGTGACCTTGAACATAATAAATCATAAACAATTGGTTTCCAGATAATTGGACAATGCTTCCACCCACGTTCATGAAACTTCATAGGTAGGTTGGCATTGGTACAAGAAAGAGCTCTATTTATTTTGGAATCACTAGGTCAAAGGTCAAGGTCACAATGACCCTTCACATAGTAAATTGTAAACAATTGATTTCCGTGCGATAAGTTAATAATGATTAAACCCACTTTTGTGCTGTCACAACTCTACATTGGATCGGTGATCCTATCTGCCTCTCTCAGTTTTAAGAGATGCCTGTAAAATGTGCCAAGTTTACACATATCTGATCCACCTGAGTTAAACCAAACGTCTATTGACTCCGCAGGCAACTTTTTGTTTGTTGTTGCATCAGATGTCTTTAGGTTTAAGGCAATCACAGCATACATGTTTTTACATCAAATGTCTTTTGGTTTAACACAATCGGGGCATACATGCATAAACTTATAAAAAAAAAAATGCAAATATCAAATCAAGAGACACACCTCCATGTGTAAATGACAAGTTATTTATTTCACATTTTAATAGGAATGTAAAGTTATTTAAATTTTAGAAATAAAATATTCCAAAGTTTGAGTCTTAGACTTGATGATCGCAGTTTAAAACTCCATTTTAGCTGTGAAAATTCAGACCACTTTGAAAGTATAGTACAGCCACCGTGGACTTGTCGTTTTCCACGGGTGGGCAATGTTTCCATGGATGCAATAATATTAGATTCAAAAAGTAAGTGTATATAATAATCATAAATTTAATTAATGAGTCACCAGGTACAACCCAGTGCTTCACTAATTGAAATTTTGCTGATGGGAATTTGTATTACCTGGTAAACAAATGACTGGACATGACTGCCCATGCATGGATTAAGATCAGTCCATGGCGACTGTACTGTAGGTGATTTCTTGCAGAACTTTGGAAAAATACACTTAGACAGACACTTTATTGGAAGTATTAACCCTTTACCCAATGTAGACGATATCAAAATTTATTATTTTAAATATCATTTTTTAAAATTTTTCTAAAAATTTCAACAAAACCATATACTGTGACCTCTCATTGAAATGAACTCAACAAGCTCGTTCCAAAAAGGGGTCACATGATATGGTTTTGTTGAAATTTTTGGAAAAATATTTTTTCAGCTGCTGAATTTGAATGTTATACAGGCGGATGTGGCCGATTCGTTTTTAAAAGGTTAAATGATGTTGGAGCTAATTTTCATATTTAATAAAAAGAAAATAAAGAGAAAAAAAAGGTTGAATGATGGAATAATTCAAACCAAACATGTTAGTTATTGCTTACAGTGAAAATAAGTGACAACTGAGTGCTGAGCTGGTGAAAAAAAATGATGTGATCTTGTGTTTGAACATTCTTTCAAAACAACTATTTTTGTTATACAGTACATGGAGAGTGTATTATCATTAAATCACCCGCAGGGTGGAGATTCCACCCGAGCAATAATTGCAAATTTGTTGCAAAGCATAACCATCACAAGCAAAGTTTCAGCCAAACCCAAGCAATGTTTCAGTCAATGGACCTCTGGGTTTAACCCAGAGGTCCATTGACTGAAACATTGCTTGTGTTTTTGTCCATATGTACAGAATTTGAAAGTGATACTTTGGGTGACAACTCCACCCCGCAGGTGATTTAGTTGCAATCCACTCCACGTACTGTAGATGTCATTTTTAGCTCAACTTGACAATGTTACGTATGAGCTATTGGGATGGCTTGTGATCCATTGTCCATACATCCGTCCATCCACAATTCCTTTAGCACATCCTACAGGCTGCAGCTCTCACCTGATCAGTTCCAAATTTTATATGTGGCTTTGGGCGAATGTCCAGATGGGAGCTATCAATTTTCTTTTGAATTTCGTTGAAAAACATTGCCACCAGTGGCCATCTTGAATTTAGATATAAATTGTCCAACAATTCCTTTACCACACCCTACAGACTGCAGCTCTCACCCGCTCAGTCCCAAATTCCTTATGTAGCTTTTGGGTAATGTCCAGATGGGAGCTATCGATTTTGTTCGAATTTAAAAACATGGCCACCAGTGGTCATCTCTCACCCAATCTTTTTCAAATTTCATATGTAGCTTTGGTGTGGTGTCTAGATGGGAGAAATCAAATTTTTCTGAATTTTGTTGAAAAACGGCTGCCAGCAGCCATCTTGTATTTGGATATAAGTTGTCCAAACATTCCTTTAGCACACCCTACAGACCGCGGCTCTCACCTGATCAGTCCCAAATATCATATATGGCGTTGGGGCAATGTTTTGATGGAAGCTATGAAATTTTGTTGAAAAACATGGCTACCGGTTTTTTCATGGGGGGGGGGGGGGGGGGGGGGGAGGGGGGGGGATGGCTGAAATTCATGAATTTGCTTGCAGACTGATCTGAAGTACCACCACGCCTAGAGAATATTTCCAGCCAAAACCTTGGTTTCTGTGATGTTTTGTCCCAAACCTTTTGTTTTGATCTGTGTAAAAAATCAGAGGTCCGTTCAGGCAAAAACAAGCAATTTGGGTCAAAAAACACTTTTTGTGTGTTAGGCGGTTCGGTTCAAGTCTAATGTCATGGAACTGTTTGGCTAAGAATGCACTACATGTATTTATCAACAAATCAGTTTTCAAACAATTCAAGAGTCCCCCCAACCTAATCATGAAATGTGTTTAGTGTAGGATTGAACTCCTTCAACCTTAGTCCATAACCTTCAACCAACTTCAACCAATTCTAACCTTGCTTGTGTGGACTTAGTACTTCGGGGAGTCTGACATTTGCTCGCTGCCTCTTGATGGTTCTCTCCAGGTTCTCTGGCTTCCTCCACCAGTAAAGGTGTCTGCCACGAGGTGTCCCTGGCAGTCAAAGGTGTCATTATACCCCAAATAAATTTTAGGTATACGGAATAAAGTATACCTTCATTAGGCATGAAGCATAGTATTCATATCTGAGTATATAAATGGGAAGTTTATGTCTGTGGTTCTGTCATTCTGTCCAGCTACAAATCCCAGCTTTGATTATCTCCCTTGATATGCAGTGTACTGCTTTTCAGTCCTAGCTTGGATGGGGCTTCCCATCCTATGGTGGGTGGGCCCATTAGTTCGATACATAACATCTTTATATGGATGATTTATATGTTTATGTCATGAAACTCGCGTTAAAAAGTGTGAAAAGTTTTGGGAAAGGTCAGTGGTTTTATTGTTGGAAACTTAATGTTTCGTTACTTTGAAATTAGAGTTTTATTTTTTATAATTACAGGTTGATAAGCAGGAAAAGAAGAAGCAGAAAACTGGAAGGGCCAAACGTAGAATGCAATACAACAGGAGATTTGTTAATGTTGTCCCTGGATTTGGAAGAAGGCGTGGACCTAATGCAAAAACAACATAAATGGCATTAAATGCTTGTCCAATATGATTGTATTGTAAATTTATGAATATAAAACATCTCCCCAGCTAATCTCATTTTGCATTGCTTTTTATTCACTTGAATCGACTCCCTTATTGTGCCCCCCAGGCATGCAGATTTCACGGAAATGTTCGTGCGGTTTCCATGGAGGTTTCGTCAGGGTAAAATCACAGAAACGAAAAACAGATTCCCAAAATTTTTAACATTGCCCTTTTCATCAAGGGGCATTTAAAATGCACTAAAAGTTTTTCTGCCAAGTCTAAATTGTATTATTTATCATCGATGAAATAGTGATCATAACAGTAACAACATTGCTATCGTTTTGACAATTCCAGTGAGAGCATCCAGATTGTTGAGCATTCATGTTTCCAACAGTTGCTGATTCTTATTTTATATTGAAATTGAATGCACCCAATTTCAGCGTGTTTGACAACAAAAAACATGTGAAGCCAAACACACAAAACTGTATCATTGAAAACAATAACATAAGTTTCAATTCACTGAAACTGACGATGAGGGGAAAATATCATTGCTAAAATGCATGATGTGTTCTTCCAATGTTACAGGCAAAACCAAGGAGAAGAGGTGTGTTCAGACTTTATTTATAATCACGTTTTACAGACATTTTGCCCCAATCAATTCAATACAGTTACCTTCATTTTGCACTTGGACGATTCACCCCTCCCTAATCAGAATGCACGAAGAACTTTTATTTAATTATTTTTTACGTGTTTAACTTTAATGGAAAAACCGAAATAATTATTTCATTGTACTGCAGTTATGACTATTTTGTTCTTTGTTACCTTTTTCACTAGGACTGTCATGATTAATCGATTAATCGATTGTTGATCGGTCATGGCAAAATTGATTAGTATTTTTCGTTGTCAAATAATCGGTAAATTGTATCCTGCATTAGATGTTTAATAATTAAAAGAAAATTTGATGAAAAAAACTATTGTTTCTAAAGGTAAAGAGTTAAGAACATCGATGTTAAACCCCAAGAAGCCATTGGAAGCAAATCAGGTACATTCATCAAAGCTTTGATGTTCTGAACTTTTGAACCGTCAGTGTAATAATCAAGACCGATCAGCAGTTGCGAAGTTCGCAACTGCCGACTGGTCTTGATTATTACACTGACGGTTCAAAAGTTCAGAACATCAAAGCTTTGAATGTACCTAAAAGAGAATCTCGTCTTCATTGTTTACCGGAGGTAGGTCAACTGACTTGAACTTTATTTTTTATCGACTTCAGAGAGAGGAAGAGGGGGTCATCTGGGTACGATTAATCTATTATTATCGATTATTTGCGATGATTAATCGATTCCTAAATTAAAAAATCGTGACAGCCCGATTTTGCACTTGCTTGTACTGTTGTACACGCTCATCTGAGTCATCATTGTGTCGGTTCATTTGTCACAATTAAAATGACTGTTAAAGGGCACAAAATACACAAATGAAAACAGATAATTCCTTTCAAGTTTTAATTTTCTGTATTCACTCTGTCATCTATAACAATCAACTTCATATTCTAGGTCCTTCTTAACCCTTTACCCAACGAAACGGCCAAAACCGGCCAGCGCTATTCTAAAAAATCGCATATTAATTTTCAAAATATTTTCATTTTTTGTCTCAAAAACATAGGTTATGACCCCTCATTGGAACGAGCTCATCGAGCTCGTTCCAATGAGGGGTCATAACCTATGTTTTTGAGACAAAAAATGAAAAAAATTAGTTATTCAAGAATTTTTTTTGCAAGTGTCATCTGCTTTTCATGTTAGGTAAAGGGTTAAAACATTTGTAGGTCCTAAACTGGGTACAGAATCAATAAGAAATAAAAATAGGTTCCCTGATAGTTCTTATTGGAACCCAAAAGTAGGTTCTGTCAGGTTCCCAGACATCAAATACACAGCTCCTGACCTCCAAAGGAGTATGCTTATGCCCCCAACCTCTGAAGGAGGATTCAGGCGTATCTTGTGAAGCTCTGTCTGTCCATTCGTCTGTCAATCTATCCGTCTGTCCATACAAACATTTTGTATTGTAACTTCAAAGCCATCAGTAACCCAAAAGTAGGTTCTGTCAGGTTCCCAGACATCAAACACACAGCTCCTGACCTCCAAAGGAGTATGCTTATGCCCCCGACCTCCGAAGGAGGATTCAGGCATATCTAGTGAAGCTCTGTCCCATCATCTGTCACAGGCCTGGCATTCTGAAAAATGCAGGAGGGCAAAAAATCGCTCTCTTCAATCAGCTTAGGAGAGCAATTAGCTTTACACAGCATTTTAAGTAGCCATTTGAACAAACTCATTGAAGCTGAAACCAACAGACTACATCAGTGATTTTATTTACTTTACTAAGGTAAAGCACAATCTCTTAGACATCTAGATGTCTCAATTAACAACCGAACACGCACTTGACAAGACCTGTGTGTGTACCCAGACCTGTTGTCCAAGAAAGTCATACGCCTACCACTACCACCTTCAACCCCCTTTGGGGGTTGAAGGTGGTAGTGGTAGGCGTATGACTTTATTGGACAACAGGTCTGCTTGAATCTAGTCACATCCTGGTGCAAGTGCTTCAAGTGACAGGATAGTAGTAATGGTAGTATATTATAGTGTCAATATTCCTTGAATAATTACCCCTCAAACTGTGATGTCAGTTGTTGAACTTGAAACTGACAGAAAAAAAAATATTGCTCTGACCCATTTTGCTTCAAATGATAGCAACTGTGTTTGGGTATGGTTGCAGAAATTACCTTTTACCACTAAACCACTTTCAAAATGAAATTACGTGATGTTATGTGACTTCGAAGTTAAATTACATTTTTGCTTTACAGCAAAAATTTAATGTGAGCATAATACATGTAATCTCAATCAATCCAGACCAAAATATTTAGGTGGGCAATTTTTCGCTCTCCTTAATTCTTTCAGGAGGGCAGTAAGAAGAGCTAAAAAATCGCTCTCCTGAAATTGCCAAGCCTGGTGTCACTCTATCCATCTGTCTGTCCATACAAACATTTTGCATTGTAACTTCAAAGCCATCAGTTGGATTTGGATCTCATTTGATATGCTTATAGACCTGCAGGGGGAATGGATATGCACAAGGAACAGGTTCCGTCCAATAATTTTTTCCCAGCGTTATTGCCCTTTTTCACTCTTTCAACTTATTTTTATACTGTTATGGACCTTTTTCAGCTTTGAAAATTTGAATTTTTCTGGTTTTGGAATGTTCTGGATTGTAATTTCAAAGCCGCCGATTGGATTTGGTTCTCCTTTGGTATGCTGATAGACCCACATGGGGGAATGGATATGCACAAGGAATGGGTTCCTTCCAATTATTTTTCCCAGAGTTATGGCCCTTTTTCACTCTTTCGACTTACAGTATTTTCTGTCCCGCAATACCTTTAAGGCTGCTTTGAACATGCCTACAGGTCGGGGGCAGTGGCCCACACTTTGCATTGCCCGTTTTAATAAGCTACAAGCCTATATTTTTATACTGTACCAATGACCCAGACTTAGCTGGTGCTAACTCCAACAAAACCAGGGCCAAACACAAATTTTGCCCCCCAATCCCCAAAATTTGCATCCAAAACAAAAAGAAATCATGTCCTAAAGGACCTCCATAGTACGCCTCTATTGCGCATGCGCAGTGACACAGTCGTCCCGAAATTGGCGCCAATTATCATTCTCTGTTTGGCCCTTCATCAGTCAACATCTCACTGATCTTTGTGCTTGTAAATCTCAGTTTAAAGGATGCCAGACACGTAATTTTTGGAGAAAATGTGATTCTAAGGAGGATAGAAGGAGGAGAGGAAAAAGAAAGGGCAAAAAATAATCAGGGCTGTACTTAAAATTTTTTGATGAAATTATGTTAAGTTGCCTATTTTCGAGGCATGGGCCTCTTGTTGTCATTCTTGCTAATTGTTGCACTGCTTATTCAGTGTTTCCTCTCCCCTAGCCTTCTAAAGTCCCCCCTGGCAATTCTCCCATGCTTTTGGCATATTTTTGAGAAATTTCATTTCTAAAATTTCCTGGGAGAGTTGCTTGGTTACAGAATGTTTTCTGTTATTTTCCCCATAGTTACGTTTTCACCCATGGGTGTATAACGTTTGTGTTCTGCATCTTCCATCTGATGTTCTACAGATTCTCCCCTGGGAGTCTCTGTTTTGCATCAGATAGAGTGTAATTGATGACTGATTCCGGGCCAGTTTTTTCAGTGCCTGGAGTCATGTTTTCTATTGTGTTTACACTGTTTGTTTTCATTGGCAACAGCCTTTTTTGAGGGGGGCTGTTTGCCTTTGTGGTAGTTTATCTCATTATAAGATACATTTATATTATCCGAAAGTGTCTCATTAATTATTTTATATAAATTTAAAATTTTTGACCACACTTTGCCATCGGATCCATCGGGGCTCAACGTTACTTTTCAGCAACGTGGGCTTCTCTGAAAAAATATTTTTTCAAAATTATTTTGTTTTGCAGTTGTTTTTTCATTTATTAATGGATCATGTTATTATGTATCTTTGTGTCAGGGGTTTTTGCGAGTAACTAGGACTTACTGTTGTTCTTTCACAATGAAGGGACATTGTTCAAATTGTAATAGGAAGAAATCTTCCTCTGACTTTCATGATCATTGTATTAATTGTAGTCAGTGTTATCGCATTAATCCCTGTCCTATATGTGAACATTGGGATGAGAAACATTGGAAACGTGTGTCACGATATGTTGTTTCTGGAGAAAGAGCGATGCCGGCTCTTTCTCCACAAGGTCACTCTACTCTCTCAGTTTCTATTTCAGAGGAACCAGAACAGGGTGATGTTTCCATGTTATCTTCTTCAAGTGTGCGTCCGTCGTCACAAATGAATTCAGAGCTAGCGGCAAAAGTGCTCATGGAGATTAGACAAATGTCGTCCGCTAGCTCGCCCGGTGTAGCGTCCATTCACCGAATGGTTCGGCAGCCGGGTTCGTCCGATGCGGTCCAAGAGGAAATTTCGGGTGATGCGAGCACTATAAACATAATAGATGCACACCCAGTGACGGCGGATAGTAAGCGAGAACGGAGGAAGCCTTTTAGTCCGGTTCCTAGCTCGTCCAGGTCCAGCCGGGCCGTGAGCGAGAGAGGTCCCTCTCTCGTACAACAACATCTGGGACCAGATGTTGTGGTACAAAATGTGTCTTTAGCGGAGCATACGTCCGTCGCTCGGGACGCTCCGTTGTATAAGCAGTCCGTAGAGACTGTTAAGGCTTCCTCTTCTCGTCAGCGCACACGACCGCACCTTGGCTGCATGACCGCCGATATTTTACCAGCTTCGCCGATGAAGGATTCTTCGGCGACCAGGTCACACCATCCGGCAGCCAGGGATTCGAGACCGATGGACTCCGGACGTTCGCATAGGAAAAGTATGCGGGAGCCATCTGATGCGGAGCTGCCCTCGGCGAAGCAGCGAAAGACTGCGCCTCCGCAGGTCTCGACGTCGGACATTCTTGTGCAGATAGCACAGCTTATCGCAGCATCCCAGCAGCCGACAGAAACGGTGTCGGATCGAGAATTATCCGATGGCGCTGGGTCGGTACGCTCCGCCGAAGCATCGGGGGCGGACGACCGGGAACATCGGGAGGTCCGACCGGATGGTGAAAGGGATACGGATGAATTGGAGCTATCCCTTTCGGAACAACATAAAGCTGCCGTGGACTTCATCCGGCACTTTCTCCCTCAAGTTGTTCCGTCTCGCCAGACTGCTGCGCTTCCGGACAAGAGAATTATAGCGTCATTGGACTCTGAATTTTTTGAGCGGTTCAGGGACATCGCTCCCGAGTTTCCGTCGCAGTCCAATAATGTTGCAAGAACATTTGAATTATTGAACGACGCTATATTTAAACTTGCTTCCAGGACGGGGAAAGCAGGTTTCTTGTCCGCTAATACTCTTAACCTGCCTTTCATTAATGCAAGGAATAAATTCGATACGGCAGGACAGGGTATACCGAGAGTTCCTCTGCGTATGGACGACGAGGCGGAAGACTTAGAGCTATCATTACCGTCGTCAGCTTCTATTCCAACCGCGGTGTTGGAAACAGCTATTGCGTCTAACAGAGCCAATTTAGATGCCTTATCTTACGCAGATCACCTTACTAAGGCATTATCACTGCGCCTTCAAGGGGAAGAGTTTCAGGATATACAATCCTCTTTAAGACTTCTTTCAAGGGCAGTAGCTTATTCCACGTGTAACTCCGCCCTTTCAGTGGCAAATCTGGAGTTGGTTAGACGTGACGCAGCCCTAGCTACATCCACACTAGTGGATTCTAAGGTGAAGAACTCTCTTAGAGTCGCTTCGGTCTCAGGAGAACTTCTCTTTGACGGCAAGCTTTCCGCTATTTATGATAAAATTAAAAAGAAAGCTAATGATTCTCTGTTGTTCAGATCGGCTCCTAAAAAGTCGGATACAGCAGACACGAATAAGACAGGCACTTCTGGGTCTAATGCGCCCAAGAGAAGTTCCTATAGAGGTTCCGGTGCGTCCTCTTGGTCTTATTCGAGAGACCGTCAGGATAGCGACTCTCGTTCGGGACGTCCTTCAGGCCGGGACAGTCGGTCGGACGCCCCGAGGTCGACGAGGCGAGGTGCGGGTCGTGGAAGACGTGGTTTCTCCTACCGCAGGCCTCGCAGGTCCAGGAGGTGATGGCTTAAACCTCTATCGCGTTCCGGTTGGCGGAAGGTTGTCGAGTTTTTCACAAGAGTGGGCGTCGATTACTGACGACCCTTGGGTGAGAGGAGTGACTTCGGAAGGTCTAAAGATATCCTTCAAACGAAAGCCTCCATTAACTCGAAGTCCAAAGTGGACTCATCTTCCGTCAAATCCACAGAAAAGAGACGCTCTGTTATCAGAGGTGCAGTCTCTTTTAATGAAGAACGCGGTAGAGGTCGTAGAAAACCAGGAATCTCTGGGATTCTACAGCCATCTGTTTCTGGTTCCGAAACCAGACGGCTCGTTCCGTCCAGTCATAGATTTGAGCTGGATAAACAAGCTGATCGTCGCTCCGAAGTTTTATATGGAGACGATTCGATCGGTCAGAGCGAGTATTCGGGTGAACGATTATGCAACGAGCATAGATCTCAAAGATGCGTACTTTCACGTCATGGTACATCCGACATTCCGAAAGTATCTACGCTTCGCAGTCCTAGGAGTGGTGTATCAGTTCCGGGCCATGTGCTTCGGATTGAATCTAGCACCCTGGGCTTTCACTCGGGTAATGAACTCGGTAATGATTTACTTCCGAGCTCATTCGTCTGCGGTAACGTCGGCCTACCTGGACGACATTCTTCAGAGGTACGGCAACGAGTTAACGCTTCAGAACGATGTTCAGAATCTTCTTCTATTGCTCCGACGTCTCGGTTTTATAGTAAACGAGGAGAAGTCGGATCTGGTGCCGTCCAAGTCATTCACTCATCTGGGAATGAGCTTCGAGACGCACAACAATCTCGTTCGTCTGCCGTTAACCAGAGCGAAATTAGTCAGTTGTTACGCTCGCTATTGTCTGCACGCAGACAAAGTCACGGCGAGAGAATTTATGAGACTGATAGGTCTGTGCGGAGCCGCCGCGGATCTCATTCCGATGGGGCGGCTACGCACACGTCCTCTTCAAATTTTCCTGACTCAGAATTGGAGTGTGAAAATTCATTCGCTCGATGTAGACGTTCTCTTGTCAGATCAAGTGAAACAAGAGATTCAGACTTGGGCAAACATTCAGTGGTTAACTCAAGGAGTTCCGCTGCAGTTGCCGGATCCGAGTTTTACCGTTATGACGGGTGCCAGTCAAACAGGTTGGGGTGCATCATTAATCCCAACGGATTCGAGATGCCAGGGTCTTTGGGATCCGCAATTCCTGTGCAAGCACATAAACATCAAAGAAATGATGTCAGTTTGGCTTGCGTTACGTCTCTGGATGGACATTATTCACGATGCTCATGTCCAAATCCTATCCGACAATACGACAGTAGTGGCGTATATACGGAATCAGGGAGGCACTCATTCAGTTCCGTTGTTCAATCTAACGGAAAGAATCCTTCTGTTTGCGTTAGAACATCACGTTCTTCTTTCGGTCCGTCACATACCGGGTCGTCTGAATGTGCTAGCAGACTCCCTTTCACGAAAGGGTCGCTTGTTGCCGTCGGAGTGGACTCTCAACAAACAAGTATTCAATCAGATTTGCTACCAGTGGGAATGGCCAATGATAGACTTATTTGCGACACATCTCAACAATCAGTTGCAGACGTATGTGTCTCCGTGTCCGGATCCAAGAGCATTTGCAGTAGACGCTCTGTCGATCCCTTGGGACGGAATGATAGGATATGCGTATCCTCCAGCGCCGTTAATTCAACAAGTATTGCTAAAGATAAAACAATCTCAATGCAAGATTCTGTTGGTAGCATCTCTGTCGCCACAGAGACCGTGGATAAATCTACTCAGGTGTCTGTTGTGGGACCTACCGCGGAAGCTTCCTCCACGAGAGGATCTTCTTTCGCAGGGGAAATCGCGCCAACTCCATCACAACCCGCAAGGTCTCAACCTTCACGTTTTTCCGTTGTGCGGTCCTTCTTGCATGGCAAGCACTTTACAGGACGAGCAGTGGACGCGATTTCTAACTGTAGGAGGACCTCCTCTTCGCTAAACTATGCGGCTAAGTGGAA
This sequence comes from Pictodentalium vernedei, assembly GCA_031216915.1. Lineage (NCBI taxonomy): Eukaryota > Metazoa > Mollusca > Scaphopoda > Dentaliida > Dentaliidae > Pictodentalium > Pictodentalium vernedei. The sequence goes on from CM062292.1 coordinate 118,910,298, forward strand.
GGTTTTTCGTCGTTGGTGTAGGGATCATTCTGTAGATATATTTGATCCCTCTATACCAGACATTGCAAACTTTCTAGTATACTTGTTTGACGAAATCAAACTGCAGCCTGTTACTATAAAGGGTTATAGATCTATGTTATCTGATACCTATGCACATCATGATAGTTTACAAATTGGATCTAATGTCTCTTTATCGAAGTTGGTTAGAAACTTTTCGATAAATAGACCCAGAACTCTTAGATTAATTCCTAAGTGGAATTTAGCTTGGGTTCTCCTTAAATTGAAGGAAAAGCCATTTGAACCTCTTGGGACAGTAGATTTCAAATTCTTATCTTATAAGACAGCTTTTCTCTTAGCTTTCTCTTCTGCCAGAAGAGTCAGTGAGCTTCATGCACTATCGGTGGATGATTCTCATTATTGTAGTGTTGGGAACACTATCACCTTCACTACTAATGTGGGTTTTTTAGCTAAGAATCAGGCTCCTAATAAATATCCGGAACCTATTGTTATTAAGGCTCTTCCGTCTTCAGACGGGCGTAGGCCTTTACTCTGTCCTGTTAGAGCACTACGTATCTATAAACAGAGATCTCAGTTTATCAGAAAGGGACGAAAACGTTTCTTTCTGTCTTTGATGCCTAATAGAAAGGACATTTCAGTCCATTCTATTGCTAGATGGATTCAGTTAACTATCCGTACTGCTTATGAAGATTTATCTTCTTCTCAGCAGTCTGTGCTTAAGATTTCTGCTCATGAAGTAAGAGCTCTTTCTACTTCCTGGGCTTATGCTAATAGTGTTGCTATTACAGATTTAATGAAGGCTGCTTATTGGTCTCAGCCATCCACATTTACGAATTTTTATCTCAGAAATATTGAGTCCATTTCTGGAGACCTGCATTGTTTAGGTCCGTTATCTGTTGCTCAGAATGTCGTCCACTAAACAGTTGCAACTATAGTTATGCAGGCTTTCTGTTCCGGCAGTGACTCCGTCCGGCTGCCCTCTTCGCTCTGGGCTATTTGACCCAGGGCAAGGGGAAGGGGGGGGGGGGGGGGGGGCGGGTGTTCCCTTAGGTCACCTGCTTTATAGTGAAAAGCAAGGGAATGCCTCCTCCAAGTCAGTATTTCTGAGTCGCTTCCGGGATGGTTTTAAAGTGTAATATTAATGTTTAAATTCATTCATGTCTTATTTTTAAAGTGTAGCTCGGTGTGAAGCATTTGTATATGTCAAGTGTCAAACGGGCTTTAATATACAATACTCGGACACTTTTAAATGATTATAAAGAGTCTCAATTCTCTGGACTACTTTATTTATTGGCTTGCTTTAAAAATAATTAGTATAAGGGTTATACTGGATGTTAATAGAGAACATGAATGTTATTGTGCTCAATTATTAAGGGTAGTGTATCTTTCTAATTTAATATTAAATAAGAAAGATACATGTAAAGCCTAATACTCCTTTTCTCCTTAAAGGGTTACCTCTTTACTATATAGTTGAGCTTATTGGATTTTCCTCTATGTCCTAGGCCCTCCAGCCTGTTTACTATTCAGCTAAGTCTGGGTCATTGGTACAGTATAAAAATGTTAAAAAATTTATAGTAATTTATATATTTTTTATACTTACCAATGACCCAGACGGGGATGGCCCTCCCTGGAGTTGGGAACTCTTGCCTCCCCGCTGAGTACATAGCGCTGACCAGGCACTGCCAGTAAGAATGATAATTGGCGCCAATTTCGGGACGACTGCATCACTGCGCATGCGCAATAGAGGCGTACTATGGAGGTCCTTTAGGACATGATTTCTTTTTGTTTTGGATGCAAATTTTGGGGATTGGGGGGCAAAATTTGTGTTTGGCCCTGGTTTTGTTGGAGTTAGCACCAGCTAAGTCTGGGTCATTGGTAAGTATAAAAAATATATAAATTACTATAAATTTTTTAACTTTTCAGATATATGTGTAAATGCTAGCCTCAGACATAATATTTGTTCAAAGTAATCTTGGGTTTACTTTGAACACATAATAAGATCAAAGTTACTGACCTGGTTCTTGTCCATTATGGTGGGTCATGTGCTGTTTGTTGGATAGTATTTACTTTATGGTGCTGGAATTTTAAAGTTTTTATTGGTAGTGATGAGTTGATAAGAAAGAGATGCATGCAGATGGTTTGAATACACAATCGACCGTTGTCAGATGGTCAGTGTTGAAGTGTTTCGATGTTTGAGAATTTTTACTACATGATAATTCAACCACTAAACTCTCAATCCCAGCAATTTGTTTTAATCGTTTTTCAAAGCCTAACACATCAAAAGTAATATACACAATGTCACAGAGCAGTTTGTAAAACTTTGGGTTGTTGTCAATGAATGTCTCAGGCCAATCAATCATCAGAGTTTAATTAAATACAAACTTCAAAGATTTATTTCGTGAAAAATACCATTCTTTTCACAATCTGCTTGGTAAATACATAAATCTGATTTTGTTCCTATTTATTCCAAATTCCTGCAACTCTTGAATAAGTATTTTATCTGCGAATATTATTTTTTTCCAGATGTGAAAACAAAAACTGAATTGTTTGTAGTTTTTGCTTGCACACTTCAACTGCATATAATTATTAGTAATGTGCAATTTATCATCAAATACTGATGTCATTTGTATGTAAAGTAAAAGTTAATTTTGTATATATTATAGCTTTGTCAGTCTCCATCCATCTGAAACAAATGGTTTCCAGATGATAATTCTAGTTTGCTTTAATGTATGACCTTATAAGTTTGCTACCTTACTACCTACCATGAAATGCAGGTCAAGTTCGATTTTCACAATTATGACATTTACTATTCCAGACTTATGCTCCTGGAAAAGTTGCAAAATGGTAAAATCAATGGTTTTTAGCTCAACTTGACAAAGTCAAGATAAGCTATTGCCATCAAGCGTGCAGAAGTCTGTTAGTCTGTGAGTCTGTTCACATTTTCCTTTAACATCGGCTACATCCCGCAGTTCTTATCTGATCATCACAAAATTTCATATGCAGGTTTGGGGTCATGTCTAGATAAGAACGTCCCCTTTTGGTCGCGATCGGTCAACCGGTATGGCTGCCCAGACCCAAAACCCGAAAACCATTAGCACAGTCCACTGGTCGTATTTATGAAGGGATTTCATTGTAATTTGGTAGGAGGTAGGATGCCTCTGTATAATGCCTAGATGAGAACGTCCCCTTTTGGGCATGATCGGTCAACAGTGATGGCTGCCCAAGCCTGAAACCCCAAAACTTCTAGCACAGTTTGCAGGTCATGTTTAATATGGAGGGATTTCATTGTAACTTGGTGGGATGACTCCTTATGATGTCTAGATGAGAATTTCCCCATTTGGGCGTGATCTGCCGACCGTGATGACTGCCCGAGCTCAAAACCCAAAAACCTTTAGCACAGTCTACAGGTCATATATATTGAGGAACTTGGTGGGTTGACTTCATATAATGCCTAGATGAGAAAGTCCCCTTTTGGACGTGATTGGGCAACTGTGACGGCTACAGGGGCCCGGAGTCCGAAAACCTTCAGCATAGTCAACAGGTCATATTTATGAAGGGATTTCATTGTAACTTGGTAGGATGACTCCAAATAATGTCTAGATGAGAACGTCCCATTTTGATCGCGATCATTCAGCCTTGATGGGTGCCAGAGCCCAAAAACCTTTAGCATTGGCAAAAGGTCATATTTATGGAAGCATTTCATTGTAACCTGTTAGGTTGACTCCATATAATGCATAGATGATGACATCCCCTTTTGGTCATGATTGGTGAACTGTAATGGCTACAGGTGCCCGAAGCTCGAAAACCTTGAGCACAGTCTACAGGTCATATTTATGAATGGATTTCATTGTAACATCGTAGGATCACTCCAGATGATACCCAGATGAGATTGTCCCCTTTGGTTGCAATCATTCAACCATGATGGCTGCCCAAGCCCAAACACCTTTAGCACAGTCTACAGGTCATATTTATGAAGGGATTTCATTGTAACTTGGTAGGTTGACTTCATATAATGTATAGATGAGAACGTCCCCTTTTGGACACGATTGGGCAACTGTGACGGCTACAGGGGCCCGAAGCCCAAAAACCTTTAGAATAGTCTACATGTCATAAATATGAAGGGATTTCATTGTAGCTTGGTAGGATGACTCCAGATAGTGTCCAGATGAGAATGTCCCCTTTTGGTTGCAATCATTCAACCATGATGGCTGCCAGAGCCCAAAGCCCAAAAACGTTTAGAACAGTCTACAGGTCATATTTATTAAGGGATTTCATTGTAACTTGGTAGGTTGACTTCATATAATGTATAGATGAGAACGTCCCCTTTTGGACACGATTGGGCAACTGTGACGGCTACAGGGGCCCGAAGCCCAAAAACCTTTAGAATAGTCTACATGTCATAAATATGAAGGGATTTCATTGTAGCTTGATAGGATGATTCCAAATAATGTCTAGATGAGAACATCCCCTTTTGGTCGCGCGCGATCATTCAGCCTTTATGGCTGCTTGATAGGATGATTCCAAATAATGTCTGAAGCCTGAAAACCTTTAGCACAGTCTACAGGTTATATTTATGAAGGGATTTCATTGTACCTTTGTAGGATGACTCCAAATAATGTCTAGATGAGAACATCCCCTTTTGGTCGCGATCATTCAGCCTTTATGGCTGCTCGAGCCCAAAGACCTTTAGCATAGTCTATAGGTCGTATTTATGGAAGGATTTCATCGTAACTTCTTAGGTTGACTCCATATAATGCCTAGATGATGACATCCCCTTTTGGTCATGATTGGTCAACTGTGATGGCTGCAGGTGCCCGAAGCCCGAAAATCTTGAGCACAGTCTACTGGTCATATTTATGAAGGGATTTCATTGTAACTTCGTAGGATCACTCCAGATGATGCCCAGATGAGAATGTCCCTTTTTGGTTGCGATCATTCAATCATTATGGCTGCCCGAGCCCGAAGCCCAAATACCTTTAGCACAGTCTACAGGTCATATTTATGAAGGGATTTCATTGTAACTTGGTAGGTTTGACTTCATATAATGTCTAGATGAGAACGTCCCCTTTTGGACACAATTGGGCAACTGTGACAGCTACGGGGGCCCGACGCCCAAAAACCTTTAGAACAGTCTACAGGTAATAATTATGAAGGGATTTCATTGTAGCTTGGTAGGATGACTCCAAATAATGTCTAGATGAGAACTTCCCCTTTTGGTTGCGATCATTCAGCCTTGATGACTGCCCGAGCTCAAAAACCTTTAGCATAGTCTATAGGTTGTATTTATGGAAGGATTTCATTGTAACTTGTTAGGTTGACTCCATATAATGTCTAGATGATGACATCCCCTTTTGGTCGTGATTGGTCAACTGTGATGGCTATAGGTGCCCAAAGCCCGAAAATCTTGAGCACAGTCTACAAGTCATATTTATGAAGGGATTTCAATGTAACTTCGTCGGATCACTCCAGATGATGCCCAGATTAGAATGTCCCCTTTTGTTTGCGATCATTCAACCATGATGGCTGCCCGAGCCCAAAAACCTTTAGCACAGTCTTCAGTTCATATTTATGAAGGGATTTCATTGTAATTTGGTAGATGAGAACAGACCCTTTTGGACACCATTAGGCAACAGTGATGGCTACAGGGGCCTGAAGCCTGAAAACCTTTAGCACAGTCTACAGGTTATATTTATGAAGGGATTTCATTGTACCTTTGTAGGATGACTCCAAATAATGTCTAGATGAGAATGTCCCCTTTTGGTCGCGATCATTCAGCCTTGATGGCTGCCCGAGCCCAAAACCCCAAACCCTTTAGCATAGTCAAAAGGTAATATTTATGGAAGGATTTCATTATAACCTGTTAGTTTGACTCAATATAATGCTAGATGATGACATCCCCTTTTGGTCGTGATTGGTCAACTGTGACGGCTTCAGGGGCCCGAAGCCCGAAAACCTTGAGCACAGTCTACAGGTCATATTTATGAAGGGATTTCATTGTAACTTCGCAGGATCACTCCAGATGAGAATGTCCCCTTTTGGTTGCGATCATTCAACCATGATGGCTGCCCAATCCCAAAGCCCAAAAACCTGTAGCACAGTCTACAGGTCATATTGATGAAGGGATTTCATTGTAACCTGGTAGGTTGACTTCAAATAATGTCTAGATGAGAACGTCCCCTTTGGACGCAATTGCGAAACTGACGGCTACAGAGGCCCGGAAACCTTGAGCACAGTCTACAGGCCATATTTATGAAGAGATTTCAATGTAACTTGATAGGATGACTCGTTTTGGAATAATTTCACTGCAACTTGGTAACTTTCGTTGATCTACATTAACTGTGAGGGCCACATATATTAACTGTGAGGTCATATTAACCCACCCCTCAGCTCTTCAGTACAGTGTACACCTCATATTATTTTTATCAAAAACATAGCATACAGGGAACAGAAATGAACATATTCCCAATTATCACAATTCTTGTCTTATTTCATAATCATTTCATAAACATTGAACATTATTCTTTTCATCAAACACAACACACAAGTTAAGCTACAGTGTCATTGACACTTTCATTGGCTGATATCACTAGTTTGCTTTGGTGTATGACCATATAAGTTTGCAACGTTACTACCTACCATGAAATGCAGGTCACAGGCTCTATGTTAAGGTGACAGAAAAACTTATCCAGTCCATATAACTTGGTATGATTAACATATCTTATTCATATTAGGTACAGTTATTGCTCATGACTTGGGTCCAAGGTCATATCATCAAGGTCAAGGTTACAAGAAGCAAAACATTTATATTCTTATACAACCCTTGTCCGGTCCATATAACTTTGTATGATTGACAGATCTTATTCATAATTGATACAATTATTGCTCATGACTCAAAGGCGTGTCACATGTTTGATCCAAGGTCACATCATCAAGGTCAAGGTCACAGGCAGCATAACCTGGATATTGTTATACAGCCCTTGTCCGATCCATATAACTTGGTATGATTGACAGATCTTATTCATAGTTGGTACAATTATTGCTCAGGACTCAAAGGTGTGTCGCAACTTTGATCCAAGATCATATCAAGGTCACAGATAGCAAAACTTGGATATTTTTAAACCATTGTCTGGTCTGTATAATTGAATCTATACGACAGATCGTGTTAATACTTCACACAATTGTTGTCCATAACCTAATCTTGTGTCATGAGTTTGACCCATTGTCATATCATGAAGGTTAAGGTCACAAGCAGTAACACTTTTATCCCCGTGGGAACCCCGGGAAGTAAGCAGCACTTGTTTACTGTGGTAAACCAGTTCCGCTTTACAAGTAAAATAGGACCCAGTCACCAATGCTTGGGGTGAAAGTCCTCTAAAATGGGCAACATGTTGATCAATGATTGACTAAACTTGACTTCATCTCCATGTTGTGTCACGATTAGCCATGGTGCATAAATATGTGACGTTAACCACCAATAAACAAACAAACAATAACACTTTTATTCTTGTCTTGTATTTAGCTTCCCCTAAAAGCAGTGACCCTCAGCACAGCTGTCTAGGCCACTTGTTCCAAATGTCGTTGAAAAACAATGACGCCAGAAGCCATCTTAGATTTGGCATTTAAATTGTCAACAATTCCATTGGAACACCCTGCAGGCCACATCTCTCGCCCAATCTTTTCCAATTTCATATGTAGATCTAGATGGAAGCTTTCTTGTCTTATATTTAGCTCCCCCTACAAGTAGTGTCCCTGGGTGGAGCTATCAAAGGGGAGAGGCGTCTTGTTTTCCAAATGCAATGATATCTCAGCAGTGAGTGGATGGATTTCAATGAAATGTGGTACATGTGATCCTTGTGACAAGACGCTCCTGCACATGTTATAAAATTGTCAACAATTCCATTAACACAGCCTACAGGCGGCATTCCTTACCCAATCAGTTTCAAATTTCAAATGTAGCTTTCGTGTGATGTCTAGATGGGACCTATAAATTTTTTCTGAATTTTGTTGAAAAACATGACCGCCAGCAGCCATCTTTGATTTGGCACAAAAATTGTCAATTCCATTGGCACACCCTACAGATCGCATCTCTTATCCGATCACTTCCAAATTCCATATGTATCTTTGGGGCCTTGCCTAGATGGGAGCTATTTGAATTTTTAGCTCTGCCTGACAAAATGTCAGCTGAGCTTTTCTGATGCTAAGTTGTGCATCGTCCGTCTGTCCATCGTCAACATTTTGTTTGTCCGGGCCATAATTTTGTAACCACTGAATATTTTTTAATGAAATTTTATAACAATATGTAATATCTAAAGGCAGTTTGTCATGAATTATAATATGGTATGTGCCCCTTAAGGTCAAAGTCACAGGTCCTATGATAAGGTGACACTCAGAAAAACTTTTTGACATTTGTTTGTCTGTGCCATAATTTCTTAACCACTGAATTTTAGGTCCACCTGACAGAATGTCAATGGAGCTTTTCAAATGCTAAGTTGTCCGTCGTCTATCCATTTGTCACCTGTCCATCCGTCGCCAATATTTTGTTTGTCTGGTCCATCTTGTTTAATCTAATCGGTAGATCTTATTCATACTTGGTACAAATATTGCTCATGACTCACACGTATGTCACGACATTCATCCAAGGCCCTACCATCAAGGTCAAGGTCATTGCTCATGACTCAAAGGTGTGTGGCATGTTTGATCCAAGGTCATATCAAGGTCAAGGTCACAGACAGCAAAACTTGGATATTGTTATACAGCCCTTGTCCTGTCCATATAACTTGGCGTGATTGACAGATCTTATTCATAGTTGGTACAATTATTCCTCATGACTCAAAGGTGTGTCATGACTTTGATTCAAGGTCATATCATCAAAGTCAAGGACACAGGCAGCAAAACTTTTATATTGTTGTACAGTTCTTTTAAAACTTGGTATGTTTGACAGATCTTATACAGATTTGGTACAATTATTTCTCATGACACAAAAGTGTGTCGCGCCTTTGATCCAAGTTCATACTGTCAAGGTCACAGACAAGAAGACTTTGATATTGTTATACAGCCCTTGTCTTGTCAACACAATTGTTACCTATGACCTAACCTTGTGTCATGTATTTGGCCCATTGTCATATCATGAAGGTTATAGTCACAAGCAGTAACTCTTTGATTCTTGTCGTGTATTTAGTAAAAGCAGTGACCCTCAGTGGAGCTTTCTAGGTGGAGATGCCTCTTGTTCCAAATTTCGTTGAAAAACAATGCCGCCAGCAGCCATCTTGGATTTGGAATATAAATTAACAATTCCATTGGTACACCCTGCAGGCCACACCTCTCTCCGAATCTTTTTCAAATTTCATATGTAGCTTTGGTGTGATGTCTGGATTGAAGATATCAATTTTTCTTAAACTTTGTTGAAAAACATGGCCGTCTTCAGCCATCTTGAATTTGGCACATAAATTGTCAACAATTCCATTGACACACTGTGCAGGCCACATCTCTCACCCGGTCAGTTCCATATTTTATATGTGGCTTTCGGGCAATGTCCAGATGGGAGCTATTGAAAATTCGTTGAAAAGCATAGCCACCAATAGCCATCTTACATTTGGCATATACATGTAAATTGTCAACAATTCCATTGGCACACCCAACAGGCCGCATCTCTCACCCGATCTTTTTTAAATTTCATATGTAGCTTTGATGTGATGTCCAGATGGGACCTATCAATTTTTCTCTGAATTTCATTGATAAAACATGGTCACCATCAGCCATCTTGGATTTGGCACATAAATTGTCAATTCCATTAGCACACCGCACAGGCCACATTTCTTACCCAATTTTTCAACTTTCATATGTAGCTTTGGTGTTATGTCTCCATGGGTGCTATAAAATTTTTCTGAATTTCAGTCAAAAACATAGCCGCTATTGACCCTCTTGGATTTGGCATATAATTGTCAACAATTCCATTAGTACACCCTACAGATCGTAACCCTCTCCTGATCTTTTTCCTATTTCATATGTAGCTTTGGTGTGGTGTCTTTTCTGTAGAAACTTGATTAAATGACTTGGCATTGTCAGAGATTTGTATTTAGTTCAGTCCCTTGGACAAGTTGAGCTGCAGTGTCACTGACACTTTCATTCATTTATGCTTCATCAGTCCAGCACTGCAGTGCGGGTATATTTGCCTTCAGCGAGAGCTCTTGTTTCTGTCCCTAAAACAGCATGTGTAAGTTCACTAAAATAAGGCATATGAGCATGAAAGTGTGGAACTTTTTATGTCCCCGAAAAAAAAAATCGGGGCATATAGTGTTTGTCATTTCCGTCCCATCTGTCTGTCTGGCCATCAGGAAGGGTTTTGTGTCCGCTCCATAACTCTGAGATGCTTTGTTGGATTTGTTGAGACTTGGCATACATGTTGCTTCTGGGGAGTCGATGTGTCTCGCGCAAAAACAAATTGTTTGATGGAGGTCAAGGTCACAGATCACGGTCAGCTGAGGAGACGATGTGCTGCGCACAATTTTTTTTTTGTTTGATGGAGATGAATGTCAACTGTCGGGAAGATTTTTGTGTCTGCTCCATAACTGAGATGCTTCGTTGGATTTTGCTGAAACTTTGCATACATACTGCTTATGGGGAGACGTAGTGTTTTGCACCAATTTTTTGTTTGTTCGATGGAGGTCAAGGTCACAGATAGGTCATTGCTACGTCGGGGGCATAGTCTCTTCCGAGCGACAATCTCTTGTTTCTTTTTGACAGTCAGTGTTGATGTTTACCACGACTTCTGACAGGTAAACCAGTGGTCGGATATTGGCCAGTGGTCGATTGTATAGCGATTAATCATCTATCACTATTTATTTTTTGTTGGTTGTGTTCTCGGTTGTTTTATTGACTGAAGCTAACCTTTTTATTAGCTCACCTGGCCCGATGGGCCATGTGAGCTATTGCCATCACTTGGCGTCCGTCGATCGTCGCCAATCGTCCGTCGATCGTCGCCAATCGTCCGTAAACATTTCAAATTTTCATCTCTGGAACACTGAGCCAGTGGGAACCAAAGTTGGCAGGAGTGGTCTGTGGGAGGTCCTTTATAAACGATCCTCATTTTGTTTCCATCAGTTGAAAAACATGGCCGACAGATGCATTCTTTGATTCTGGTTGGTGGATTTTCAAAAACCTTCTCTGAAACTGCCATACCAAATGTTTTGATACTTCACATAAATGATGACTGGGACCCCCTCTACCAACGATCCTCATTTAATGTTGATCGGGTTGTAAACATGGCCACAATTACAGCTTATAGTTACTAGAGAAACCATTTGGAAAATCACATTTTCACTTCTCTGGAACTACTGAGTCGACGTGAACCAAACCTGGCAGGATAGTCTATGGAAGGTCTTCTACAAATGCTCCTCATTTTTGTTACCATGCATCGAAAGACATGGCTGCCAGAAGCATTTTTGATTCTGAAAAACCTCTGAAACCACAGGGCCAAATGTTTGAAACTTTGCATGGTTGATGACTGGGACACCCTCTACCAAAGATCCTCATTTAATGTTGATCGTGCTGCAAACGTGGCCACAATTGCGGCTTATAGTTACTATAGAAACCCTGTGGGAAGTCACATCTTTATCTTCTCTGGAACTACTGAGCCGCTGTAAACCAAATTTCGTAGGAATGGACAAAAGGAGGCTCTCTACAAACGACCCTCTTTTTGTTCCCGTTGCTTGGAAAATATGGCCACCAGAGACATTCTCTGATTCTGATTGATGGATTTTGCAAAAATCGTCCCCTCTGAAACTACAAAGTCAGATGTTTTGAAACTTCACATGATTGAGGACTGGGACACCTACCAATGATCCTCATGTAATGTTGATGTAATGTTGCAAACATGGCCCTAATTGAAGCTGATAGTTACCACGGAAAGCCTATGGGAAATCACATTTTTAACTTAACTTGACAAAGTCAAGATAAGCTATTGCCATCACGCGTGCGGAAGTCTGTTAGTCTGTGAGTCTGTTAATCTGTTCACATTTTCCTTTAGCACGGGCTGCACCCCGCAGTTCTTGTCTGATCGTCACGAAATTCCATATGCAGGGTTGGGGTCATGTCTAGATGAGAACGTCCCCTTTTGGTCGCGATCGGTCAACCGGTTTGGCTGCCCGAGCCCAAAACCCGAAAACCATTAGCACAGTCTACAGGAAATATTTAGGAAGGGATTTTATTGTAACTTGGTAGGATGCCTCTGTATAATGCCTAGACGAGAACGTCCCCTTTGGGCATGATCTGTCAACCGTGATGGCTGCCCAAGCCCGAAACCCAAAAACTTTTAGCACAGTCTGCAGGTCATGTTTAATATGGAGGGATTTCATTGTAACATGGTAGGATGACTCCTTATGATGTCTAGATAAGAATTTCCCCATTTGGGCGTGATCTGCCAACCGTGACGACTGCCCGAGCCCAAAACCCGAAAACCTTTAGCACAGTCTACAGGTCATATTTATTGAGGAATTTCATTGTAACTTGGTGTTTTGACTTCATATAATGTCTAGATGAGAAAGTCCACTTTTGGGCGTGGTTGGGCAACTGTGACGGCAACATGGGCCCGAAGCCAGAAAACCTTTAGCACAGTCTACAGGTCATATTTATGAAGGGATTTCATTGCAACTTGGTAGGATGACTCCAAATAATGTCTAGATGAGAACGTCCCTTTTTTATCGCGATCATTCAGCCTTGATGGGTACCCGAGCCCAAAAACCTTTAGCACAGGCAAAAGGTTATATTTATGGAAGGATTTCATTGTAACCTGTTAGGTTGACTCCATATAATGCCTAGATGATGACATCCCCTTTTGGTCATGATTGGTGAACTGTGATGGCTACAGGTGCCCGAAGCCCAAAAACCTTGAGCACAGTGTACAGGCCATATTTATGAAGGGATTTCATTGTAAGTTCGTAGGATCACTCCAGATGATGCCCAGATGAGATTGTCCCCTTTGGTTGCGATCATTCAACCATGATGGCTGCCCGATCCCGAAAACCCTGAGCACAGTTTACAGGTCATATTTATGAAGTGATTTCATTGTAACTTGGTGGTTGACTTCATATAATGTCTAGATGAGAACGTCCCCTTTTGGACACGACTGAGCAACTGTGACGGCTACAGGGGCCCGAAGCCAGAAAACCTTCAGAACAGTCTAGAGGTCATAATTGTGAAGGGATTTCATTGTAGCTTGGTAGGATGACTCCAAATAATGTCTAGATGAGAACATCCCCTTTTGGTCGCGATCATTCAGCCTTTATGGCTGCCCGAGCCTGAAGACCTTTAGCATAGTCTACAGGTCGTATTTATGGAAGGATTTCATTGTGACTTGTTAGGTTGACTCCGTTTTATGTCTAGAAGATTACATCCCCTTTTTGTCGTGATTGGTCAACTGTGATGGCTACAGGTGCCCGAAGCCCGAAAATCTTGAGCACAGTCTACAGGTCATATTGATGAAGGGATTTCATTGTATCTTCGTAGGATCACTCCAGATGATGCCCAGATGAGATTGTCCCCTTTGGTTGCGATCATTCAACCATGATGGCTGCCCAATCCCGAAAACCTTGAGCACAGTTTACAGGTCATATTTATGAAGGGATTTCATTGTAACTTGGTAGGTTTGACTTCATATAATGTCTAGATGAGAACGTCCCATTTTGGAGACGATTGGGCAACTGTGACAGCTACAGGGGCCCGAAGCCCGAAAACCTTTAGCATAGTCTATAGGTCGGAGTTTTGGAAGGATTTCATTGTAAATTGTTAGGTTGACTCCATATAATGCCCAGATGATGACATCCCCTTTTGGTCGTGATTGGTGAACTGTGATGGCTACAGGTGCTCGAAAATCTTGAGCACAGTCTACAGGTCATATTCATGAAGGGATTTCATTGTAACTTCGTAGGATCACTCCAGATGATGCTCAGATGAGAATGTCCCCTTTTGGCTGCGATCATTCAACCATGATGGCTGCCCGAGCCCAAAATCCGAAAACCTTTAGCACAGTCTTCAGTTCATATTTATGAAGGGATTTCATTGTAACTTGGTAGGTCGACTTCATATAATGTCTAGATGAGAACAGCCCCTTTTGGACACCATTAGGCAACTGTGACGGCTACAGGGGCCTGAAGCCCGAAAACCTTTAGCATAGTCTACAGGTGATATTTATGAAGGGATTTCATTTTAACTTGGTAGGATGACTCCAAATAATGTCAAGATGAGAACGTCCCCTTTTGGTCCTGATCATTCAGCCTTGATGGCTGCCCGAGCCCAAAACCTTTAGCATAGCCTATAGGTCATATTTATGGAAGGACTTCACTGTAACCTGTTAGTTTGACTCCATATAATGCCTAGATGATGACATCCCCTTTTGGTCGTGATTGGTCACCTGTGACGGCTTCACCGAAGCCCTAAAACCGTGAGCACAGTCTGCAGGTCATATTTATGACGGGATTTCATTGTAACTTCGTAGGATTACTCCAGATGATGCCCAGATGGGAATGTCCCCTTTTGGTTGCGATCATTCAACCATGATGGCTGCCCGAGCCCAAAGCCCAAAAACCTTTAGCACAGTCTACAGGTCATATTTATGAAGGGATTTCATTTTAACTTGCTAGGTTGACTTCATATAATGTCTAGATGAGAACGTCCCCTTTGGACGCAATTGGGAAACTGACGGCTGAAGGGGCCCGAAGCCCGAAAACCTTTAGCATAGTCTACAGGCCATATTTATGGAGGAATTCCAATGTAACTTGATATGATGACTCGTTCAGGAATAATTTCACTGTAACTTGGTAACTTTCGTTGATATACGTTTACTGTGAGGCCCACATTCATTAACTGTGAGGGCTACATACATTAACTGTGAGGTCATATTAACCCCCCCCCCCCCCCAGTTCTTCAGAACAGTGTACACCTCATATTATTTTTATCAAAAACATAGCATACAGGGAACAGAGATGAACATATTTCCAATTATCACAATTCTTGTCTTATTTCATAATCCTTTCATACACATTGAACATTATCCTTTTCATCAAACACAACACACAAGTTAAGCTACAGTGTCACTGACACTTTCATTATATGTAGTTCCAGGTGAGCGATTATAGGCTCTTTAGAGCCTCTAGTTAGCTCACCTGGCCTAAAAGGCCATGTGAGGTTTTCGCATCACTTGGCATCCGTTGTTGTCTGTCGTCCAGCGTCCGTAAATTTTTCACATTTTCATCTTTTTTCTCTGTAACCGCTGAGCTAGTGTGAACCAAACTTGGGAGGAATGGTCTGTGGGAGGACCTCTACAAACGATCCTCATTTTCTTCCCGTCGGATGAAAAACATGGCTTCCATAGGCATTCTTTGATTGCACCTGCTGACCCGAACCAAACTTGGCAGAAATGGTCTATGGGAGGTCCTCTACAAACGATCGTCATTTTGTTCCCGTGGGTTGAAAAACATGGCCGCCAGAGGCATTCTTTGATTCTGGTTGGTGGATTTTCAAAAATCTTCTCCTCTGAAACTGCCAGCCCAAATGTTTTGATACTTCACATAAATGATGACTAGGACGCCCTCTACCAACGATCCTCATGTAATGTTGATCGGGTTGTAAACATGGTCGCAATTGTGGCTTATAGTTACTATAGAAACCCTATGGGAAATCACATTTTCATTTTTTCTAGAACTACTGAGTCGACGTGAACCAAATCTGGCAGGAATAGTCTATGGACGGTCTTCAACAAATGCTCCTCATTTTTGTTACTGTGCATCGAAAAACATGGCAGCCAGAAGCAATTATTGATTCTGATTGGTGGATGTTTGAAAAGTCTTCTCTGAAGAAACCACAGGGCCAAATGTTTTGAGACTTTGCATGGTTGATGACTGAGAAACCCTCTACCAACGCTCCTCATTTAATGTTGATCGGGTTGCAAACATGACTACAATTGTTGCTTATAGTTACTAGAGAAACCCTATGGGAAATCACATTTTCATTTTCTCTGGAACTACTGAGCTGATGTGAACCAAACCTGGTAGGGATAGTCTCTGGCAGGTCCGCTACAAATGCTCCTCATTTTGTTACCGTACATCGAAAAACATTGCCGCCAAAAGCATTTTTTGATTCTGATTGGTGGATCTTCTCTGAAACCACAGGGCCAAATGTTTTTGAAACTTTGCATTCTTGATGACTGTGACATCTTCAACCAACGATCCTCATTTAATGTTGATCGTGTTTCAAACATGGCCGCAATTGCAGCTTATAGTTACTATAGAAATCCTATGGGAAATCACATTTTCATCATCTTCTCTGGAACTACTGAGCCGACGTGAACCAAACTTCGCAGGAATGGTCTATAGGAGGCCCTCTACAAACAATCCTCTTTTTTGCGTGGTTGATGACTGAGACACCCTCTACCAATGATCCTCATTAAATGTTGATCGTGTTGCAAACATGACCACAATTGCGGCTTATAGTTCCTATAGAAACCCTATGGGAAATCACATTTTCATCTTATCTGGAACTACTGAGCCGACGTGAACCAAATTTCGCAGGAATGGTCTATAGGAGGCCCTTTAAAAAAGATCCTCTTTTTGTTCCTGTTTGTTGGAAAAGATGGCCACCAGAGACATTGTCTGATTCTGATTGATGGATTTTGCAAAAATCTTCCCCTCGTTGAAAACATGGCCGCCAGTGGCCATCTTGGATTTGGCATATAAATTGTCAATTCCATTCGCACACCCTACAGGCCACATCTAACACCTGATCTTTTTTCAAATTTCATATGTAGTTTTGGTGTAATGTCTAGATGGGAGCTGTCTATTTTTTCTGAATGTGTTGAAAAACATAGCCTCCAGCGACCATCTTTGATTTGCCATATAAAATGTCAACAATTTCATTTTCAAAGTGAATTTTGTAGCAAAACGTGGCCACCAGCAGCCATCTTTGATTTGGCATATAAATTGTTGGACATTCCATTATCATACCCTACAGGCCGCATCCCTCACCTGATCTTTTTTTCAGATTTCATATGTAGCTTTGGTGTGATTATCGAATTTTTCTGAATTTCATTAAAAACATGGCCGCTAGTGACCATCTTGAATTTGATATAAAAACTGTCAACAATTCCATTAGCAGACCCTACAGGCCGCACCTCTCACCCGATCTTTTTCAAATTTTATGTGCAGCTTTCGTGTGATGTCTATTAAATTTTCTGATTTTTGGTGAAAAACATGGCTGGCATTGGCCATCTTGGAAAAACAATTTGGGCATAAATCAAGTACTTATGACCCAGTTACACTACATGAGAAATTTGGTTCTAATCAGACCGTTGGTTCTGGAAATGGAAAGTTTGAGTGGAGCCCAAATTTTGACCTGAGTTCCTTTGAAAAAAAAACGTGAATCAGCATCACTCAAGTAAGTTCCAAACCAGAAATCTAAGCATTATTGCGAGTGGCTTGTGAGATGATTTTAAAACATTTTAGGTTTATTGAGCGTTAACCCCACCACAAGGGGCATAGTAACTTTTTGGGAAAACAAGTACAAAAGTAAACTCCACCAAGATGCTTTGTACCAAATTAGTTTAGACTTGGCTCAATGGTTCTAAAGAAGAATACTTAGTTAATGGAGCACAAGAAAGATAATGACTCTGTATTTTCCCATTGCCAACAAAGTTAAAATGGGCATCCCCATACGGCACCCCATGACAAAATCGATAGCAATTTTTTTTGGTCCATCTGATTCCACTTGTTCTCTGGAAGCTTCATATTAAAAAACTATTATGGTCCATGCAGTTTTTGAAATATGGGCATTTGAATTTTTCTATTTTAGCTCTTGGGGTTCTCATGGGCAGCGAAAAAAAAATCGGACATAAATCAAGTAGTTATAACTAACTTATACTACATGCCAAATTCGGTTCAAATCAGCCCTTCGATTCAGGAAATAGAAATTGTGTGTGGAGCCCGAGATGGGCATGCTACCACAGAGAGTCTGAATATTGACCTACCAACTTGCCTTGAACAAATTTCCAATCTTCACCACCAAAAGAAGGGACATTTCATACCAAAAATCAAAACATTCTCTGTGGTAGTTAATGAAAAGAACATTTTTAAAACAAATTTACTTTTAGGGGCATTAACTCCAAAAAACTCCGAAGAGTATACTCCACCAAGATGTTTTGTACCAAATTAGTTTAGATTTTGCCCAAAGGTTCTCAAGAACACTTAGTTGATAGAGCACAAGGTAGAAGATAACTCGGCATTTTCCCATTGCCAACAGTGCTAAAATGGGCAGCCATCTTTGGTTTGGCATATAAATTGTCAGCAGTTCCATTGGCATACCATACAAGACGCATCCCTCACCCGATCTTTTTCATATTCCATATGTAGCTTTGGTGTGATGTCTAGACGGGCACTATTGAATTTTTCTGAATTTCATTGAACAACTTGGCTGCCAGTGATCATCTTGGATTTGGCATATAAATTGTCAACAGTTCCATTAGCGCACCCTACAGGCCGCACCTCTCACCCGATCTCTTTCAAATTTTACGTGCTGCTTAAGTGTGATGTCTAGATGGGAGCTATTAAATATTTCTGATTTTCAGTGAAAAACATGACCGCCATTGGCCATCTTGGATCTGCAGTATAAACTGTCAATTCCTTTCGCACGCACACCCTACGGGGCGCGTCTATCACTCAATCTTTGTCAACTCTAATATGTGGCTTTAGGGTGATGGTTACATGTGAACAATCATGTTTTTTTAAATTACTTCTTCCTCAAGTTGACAATGTCATGTGTGAGCTATTGGGATGGGTAGTTCTATAGAAACTTCAGCGAATGACTTGGAACTTTCTATTTAGTTCAGTCCCTTTTTGGACAAGTAGAGCTGTAGTGTCATTGACACCTTCATTAATGTTAACCATCAGAAACTCCAGAAAAGTTATCCGTCATTAAATTTGATGACATGTTTTTACACCCTGTTATGTTGACAGAAATCAGGCAATGTCTGCGGGATGTTAGCCAGTGTGGGTGGAACTGGAAAGTATGGTATAGCATCTTCACGTAATTTCTGCTCTAGCAATTTGCGAGCACTTACAAGTGTTTGTTAGTTTTTGTTGGTATTGTTAACTGCAGTACGAATATTAGTTAACAATTCTAATGGGAGTTTGTCAAGGTGAAAGGTTATTCTTAGCACCTGGATGTTTCTCGCGCACCAAACGAGTAACAACAGCGCGAGCTCTTATTTCCTGCATGTTTTAGAATGTCCGGCATCATTGCTATTTGTTTTGGCCAATTTAGCCAATCAGAAGATGCATTCAGAGCTGATAAAGGGACAAAGACTTTAAACACCAAGAAATAAATAAATCTACTGTGGCTTGCAGCTGTTTAGATCATTTTGTAAGACTCCACTCTCATCCTCATTTGAAGAAATAACAAAAAGCAGATGTCACTGTAAAATTATTAATTTTACTCATAAAAGAAATATAACATAATCAACAAAACATGAATAAGATACAATGAGACTTTGTGACGAAGTTCAATTTACATAAGTACAAGTTGTGAAACAAATATGTACAACTAATATATTTGTAACAGATTGGAGAGAAGAGTGGAAGCGCGAACCGTAGACCTCTATCACACAAAGCGACTAATGCACCAAGAGACTAAAAGATCCCGACCAACTTAGCTGATTGGGAAATGGCCTTTATACCTCGACCTCTATACTACTGTCAACTCTCAAATACTTTTGCGATTCAACCCTGGTGAATCGCACCCCAGATTCCACCTCAGAGCAGTCGAAACATACACAGTGCTTAACCACAATCCCACAATGCCACCAACTGCTGAGGGCTGGCCAACGGCACCACCGTAACAGATCGAGAGATAAGTGTGGGAGCCGAGGCTTGAACTGTCAACCTCTAGCACACAAAGCGACAATTTACCACGAGACTCAGAGATGCGGACCAACCAGGCTGGTTGCTAAATGACCCTTATACCTCGAGTCCTCGACCGCTACATATTTATCAACATTTTGGTGTCTTGTAACCACCAATACCACAATCCGTATTGAAA
This sequence comes from Pictodentalium vernedei, assembly GCA_031216915.1. Lineage (NCBI taxonomy): Eukaryota > Metazoa > Mollusca > Scaphopoda > Dentaliida > Dentaliidae > Pictodentalium > Pictodentalium vernedei. Next base: position 118,930,395 of record CM062292.1, read on the forward strand.
ATATTCAAGTGAGGTTACGAATTATTACGGTCATTTTGATATGGATGAGTGAATAATGTAAGCAGAATGTGAAAATTTTCTGGGAGGCATTATTTATTTATTTATTGATGTTTTAAGGTCACACACTTCACATACTTATGCACAATGGCTGATCATGACCGTGGAGGAAGCCGGAGTACCCGGAAAGAACCACCGAGGAACGACGATCAGCTGCCAGCTCCCCAACATCGTAACTCCGCACTGCAGCACAGGCAGGGTTGGATTGGTTGAAGACATGCGCACCATCGACGTGCAGTACGCCTTAGTGCAGTACGCCTTAGTACACGGCACCATCGTGCCCCCATGAGGACAATCGGGGTTAAGCGTCTTGCTCAAGGACACAATGCGGAAGTCCGAATCGATCGCTCAGACGGTCACCCATCCGAGGATTAACCGGCCTCGACGTTGCTTAACTTCGGTGATTTGACGAGAACCTGATTACCGCAACGCCACCGCGCCCCCTCAGGGAGGCATTAACTCTGCACTCTGTTGTCAAAAAATCAAATTCTAAGCAGAAAATGTTTCCCATAATGCAACCAGGAATTTAATCATTTTCAATCTAGTATGAGCTCTGTCAAACAAGATTGAATTGGTTAACTTCCTTGTTGCACTACGGGAAAAATTTGTGGTTTGAAATTTTGGTCTTTTGACATCTGTGTGCAGTGGGTTAAGGGGCATTTCCCTAAAAAACTTTAACACTTTACCTAACACCGCTAGCAAACGACATGTTTTTGAAAAACTGTATTATTATTGGAACGTGCTTGAGAAGCTTGTTCCAATGAAGGCTCATAAGCTTTGTTTTGAGGGCAAAAACTGAAAAACAATTTTGAAATTTGAATGGTGATTTTTCTGAACCATTCAGACAGGCATGATATGCCATTGGAAAAGTGAGAACTCTTGTTTTCCTACAGAAAAAGAATTGATAGGAAAATTATTGAGGAGCTGTTAGTGGTTAACTGGTAGAGCGCTGATTTTTTTTAATCATCAAAATTTGTTCACAAGTCTTTAACATGTTAAAATTTATGGCACTCTCCCATAAATTGTAACAAGGAATATCCATACAGACAAAATAATTTAGATTTCTAAGATAATATAAAGGACATCCACATAGTTTGAAGCCTTTCAGTTGCAGTACCGGCACTTTAGAGTAAAGTCCAAATATGGGCTTCCATCACTCTACCTGTTAATAAATAGCATTCCGCCGTGGGAACCCCATGAAGTGAAGCGGTGCTTGTTTACTGTGATAAAGAAGCTGTTTTACTGGTAAAATAGGACCCAGTCACCAATGCTTGAGGTGAAATTCCTCTAAAAGGGGCAATATTGGTATAAATGATTGACTAAACTTGACTTTATCTCCATGTTGTGGTCATGATTTATTTATTTATTTATTTATTTATTTATTTATTTATTTATTTATTTATTTATTTATTGGGATTTAACAACACTTTCGACAGCCATGATAACCTTATGTCAGGCAGTTTTATGGGCGGAGGAAGTCAAAGTACCCGGAGAGAAATACCGAGCAAAGGCGAGCAACTGCTAGACTCCTCAGTGTATTACCTCCACACAAGCAAGGTTAGCATTGGTTGAAGACAAGTGCACGATCGACATACAGTACGCCTTAGTAGACAGTGCCACCATGCCCCCACGTGGGCAATCAGGATGAAATGCCTTGCCCAAGGACACAATGCAGTTACACCTTGCAGGAATCGAGCCGTGGACCTTTCGATTTGAAGTTCAATACCCTAACCACTGAGCCACGACACTCCCTGTGGTCATGATTAGCCATTGTGCAGAAATATGTGATCTTAAACACCAATAAATAAATAATATTATACTATATCACAATTGCTAGGTATTCAACATTAACCAGTACATTACAGACACTGAGAAATGTGCTAGATAACACCATACATGGAATCCAGCCTACGTGTAAGTACGTCATGTTAGAAAGCATATGATTGATCGTTGTGCATCTGATTGGTGTTTTAACATGAATGAAATGCTTTGATACAAAACAGTGTCAAGCTAGAAAGTAAACAGACCGCCAAAGATGATATTTTTCTTTAACCGTAACCACACATGATACAAAAATTTGTTACTTTATTTTGTTTTCAATTTTTTAAAAAACTTTCATTATGGCACTCGTGAAGCACTTGAAAAACTACTCTGGTTATTTATTCCTGTCTACTGCACTCCAAACTCGTGTTCTGTCTTATTCTTCATGTCCAACAGAATCTCACTGCATTAACCCTTTACCTAACATGCAAAGCAGACGACACTTGCCAAAAAATTCTTGAATAACTAATTTTTTTCATTTTTTGTCTCAAAAACATAGGTTATGACCCCACATTGGAACGAGCTCGACGAGCTCGTTCCAACGAGGGGTCATAATGTATGTTTTTGAGACGAAAATTAAAAAAATAATGAAAACTAATTGGCGATTTTGAGAACAGAGCCGGCCGGTTTTTTCCGTTACATTGGGTAAAGGGTTAATATACTTTACTATTCCATCAGGCAAAGCACAACACATAAGCACAGACAAATTTTAAAACAATTCATCTACCTCAGTTAGAAAACAACAGTTCGATTAAGTAATCCCAACTTTCAGATGGTAGAAGCTGGAGGGGATGGAGAGAAGGCCTGAACACATTTTTAAGACGGTTGATTCTGCTGATTTATTGGGAGCAGAGCTGTTATTTTTACATGAAGTTTGTTAGCTCACAAGAGTGAAACTTTAAAATCATGAAAAACACTGCCTGTTGAGAATGTAGAAAAGTAACCTAACCTCCAATTGTAAGTTGAACTGTGTGACGTATTGTGGACATACAACCATGCACCAGATGGTTCAGTGTTTGGCCACCTAGCGGATGGACACCTACCTACACACTATACTTGAAGAGTACTAGATTATTCTTACAGATTAGAAATTGTTCTTCAATAATTAAGGGAAAATTGATTGGAGAGTTACTAAAGGCACTCTCCCAGTTATTTGCAACAAAGCAAATCTATAAAGCAGGGCTCATACAGCTCATGGAAAACCCGAAAGTTATGGAATTGTTTTTAGAATCATCAGGGACATGGCGACAGGGTGATACACACCCCCCCCCCCCCCCCCAATCCTGGCCAAAATTTTCTTTTGTTGGAAATTCGGAGGGCAAGTCATGAGTAGTTGGATTTGGACTTTACTTCCAAAATTCACACTCGGTTTCAAATCGGCAAAAATTCCAGCTGTTACTATTTGCAACTACAGTGTACGCAATATCGAGCTTCATATGTATGCATGATGTCAATCGTTTACTTATCATGATAAAAAAATCCTCGAAATGCACTTCAAGAAAATCACATAATGTAAAATCCTTAATTCCATCATTCACAGTTACAAAATGATGAAACATCAAAGATTGATCATTCCTGCATCAGATCTGATTTAAGGTTAGGAAAGTTCTCAGCTTCAGCATTTGTTCAACACATATTCAATTCCCAGAATAATACCAAATAATAATAACCTGATAATTCTGTCATAAATGTGTTGGCATTTCAGTTACTAGGATAAATTTTATGCCCCCTTTCATGGCTTCATTTTCTAAATTTTTCTCAGTAGTGAATTTCCAATTGGAGGGGGGGGGGGGGGGGGGTCCTTCCCCTAGTTAGAAATTCACTACCCTACACCCCGTCAATCGGAAGCCTCTAGCCACGTCCCAGAGAATCATGGCCAGAAAAAAAGTTGAGTTATTAATGTGCAAATCGTTGGATGTTTAAACTTTTAACAACCTAATTCTGACTTGAATCACTTTTTATACTGCCACTCTCTGGAGTAGGCTGTATTGTGTATGGTCAGTCTGTTAGCTTTTGTTTGTCCACACAATAACTTGAAAAATGAAATACACCATGAATCCTATTTCTTTAGTTTGTATTGGTAGTGGCTAGAGGAAGGTTCCTTTCGATCAGTTTTCTGTCATATCCAATCTGACCACCATGTCAGCCATCTTGGATTTTTTGCTTGTCGCACCATAACTTGAAAATTATACGTCCCATGTGTCCTGTTTTTTTGGTGATGGATTAGTGTTGACTAGAGGGAGGTTTCTTATGATAATCAGTTTCTGTCATATCCAACAGGCCACCATGTCAGCCATCCTGGATTTTTTGTTTTTAGCTTAACCTGACAAAGTCAAGATAAGCTATTGCCATTATGCGTTGAAAGTCTGTCAGTCTGTAACTCTGAGTCTATAAGTCTGTTCAAATTTTCTTTAGCACAGGTTATACCTCATAGTTCTCGACTGATCATCACTGAATTTCATATGCAGGTTCGAGGTCATGTCAAAATCAGAATGACCCATTTTGGTTGCGATCGGTCAACTGCTACGGCAGCGCCAGTTCAAAACCCGGAAACCTTTAGCACAGTCTACATGTCGAATTTATGAAGGGATTTCATTGTAACTTGGTAGGATGACTCCGTATATTGTCTAAATGAGAACACCCTATTTTGGTCGGGTTCGGTCAACCGTGACAGCCGCAGGGGCACATGACATAGATTCCTTTCGCACAGTCTACAGTTTGAATTTATGAAAGGATTTCATTGTAAGTTGGTAGGGCGAGTCAGCATAAGGTCTAGATGAGAACGACCTATGTTGGTTGCGATCGGTCAACCGTGACGGCCGCATGGGCATGTGGTCTAGCTTTGTTTAGCACAGTCTGCAGTTCATATCTATGAATCGATTCCATTGTAAGTTGGTAGGATGACTCAGTATGATGTCTGAATTAGACTCTCCTATTTTGGTCACGATCGGTCAGCCGTTACTGACGCTTGGGCACGTGACCTCGATTCCCTTAACCCTGTCTTCAGGTCTTGTCTATGAAGGGATTTCATTGTAAGTTGGTAGGATGACTGTATGATATCATGATGAAACTGTCCTGTTTTGGTCGCGATCGGTAAACCATGACCGCCGGATTGGCACGTGCCCTAGATTCCTTTAGCAAAGTCTAGGAATCATATTTATGAAGGGATTTCATTGTAACCTGGTAGGGCGACTCCTTTTGGAATCTTACTGCAACTTGGTGAATTGGGTTGACATACGTTAACTCCTTATTCATTAAACAAAAACAGCCATTCGCCAAGTCATATACTTATCACACACCAGGTCAATCGCCACGCCAATTCTACTGTTACCGAACCAGCCTCAAGCCGGGTCATTTGCCAACCCACCCATTCAGTCACTCGCAAAATCATTCACTAGGAATTTATCATATAAAAGGACCAGACCAATTTCCTACCTATGCCTCTGACGAAGTACACATGGTACGAAACAGGTTAGGCTTTTTTCCGGGAGAACAGACAACCAGGTTCCCTCGGACTCTAGTAGTCAGTTTCTTATATATTTTGACATACGTTAACTATAAGGGCCACATTAACCCGTGCCCGAATTCTTAAGTACTGCCTACACACCTCAAATTATTCTTGATGAAAACTTAGCATATAAGGTACAGTACTTAACATATTCTCAATTATCATAATTCTTGTCTTTTTCATAATCCTTTCAAAACATTGAACATTATCCTTTTCATCAAACACTACACAGTCATGTTAAGCTGTAGTGTCATTGCCATTTTAATTTTTGCTTGTCTGCACGATAACCTTGAAAATGAAATGCACCATGGTTCCTATTTTTGTGGTGGATTAGTGGTAACTGGAGGAATATTCCTGTCAATAATTAGTTTTCTACTTCATCCAATATGGCCACCATCTTGGTTTTTTGTCATTTTTGCTTGTCAGAGCAATAACTTGAATGAAGTGAAACGCACCATGAGTCCCACTTTTTTGTGGTGGATGAGTTGTGACTACAGGAAGGTTTCTATCGATAATCAGTTTTCAACCATATCCAATATGGCTGCCATGGCAGCCATCTTTGATTTTCTGTCATTTTTGCTTGTCAGAGCAATAACTTGAAGACGAAATGTACCTTGCATCCAATTTTTTGGTGGTGGATTAGCAGAGACTAGCGGAAGATTCCTTTCGCTAATTAGTTTCTGCCAAACCTAATAAGGGCGCCATCTTGGATTTTTGTGATTTTTGCTTGTCCGTGCAATAACTATAAAAAAGAATGCCACGCAGAATGATTGAATTTACATTTAGTCGCCGTAAAATGATGCCACCACCCGAAAGTGTTCTTGTTACCGCAACAAATCAGGTCCAAAATGCAATCTTTTGGGGAGCTTGCAAGTTACATTCAAAATGCTTTGGTAGCTATTTCTAGGCAAGTCGTGCCTTGAAACAACTGCCGTGTCCCAGGATGTAGGGTGTGAAGTGTAGCAAAAACGTATAAAAATCGCCAGGCCCTTTTGGGTTAAAGTTGCCTATTATAATCAAAAAGATAAAATGTATGTTGACAACAGAAATATGTAAAAGTTCTGTAGCCTATCAGTTTGCACACTATTAAGTACTCCATGTTTTGGATTCTGGAAGAGAGGGAGCGCAGTGGCTTAGTGATTACGGCATTGAACTTCAAACTGAAAGGTCCAACTCGATCCCTGCCAGGGGTAACTGCGTTGTGTCCTTGGGCAAGGCACTCAATCCTGATTGGCCATGTGGGGGCGCTGCCTACTAAGGCGTATTGTACGGCGATGGTGCACCTGTCTTCAACCAACGCTAACCATGCTTGTGTGGAGTAAGTACGTTGAGGAGTCTGACAGTTGCTCGCCATTGCACGGTGGTCCTCTCCTGGTACTCCAGCTTCCTCCACCAGTTTAACTGTCTGACACGAGGTGACCCTGGCTGTCGAAAGTGTCGTTACACTCAAATAAACAGCCTATAAGAGCTGCATACCTCCCATTACAGGGCTCATACGGGGCATGGAAACACCAGAAAGTCGTGAAATTTTCATTTTTAAAATTAAGACCAGAAAACCTGGAAAAAGGTGGGGTTATTTTGCCGAATCATTTAAAATCAAGGTAAAAGTCATGAAATTACAATTTCAGTTTTGTTTTCATTGTGTGCAAGACGCTTGATGTTTAACCTTTAACCCTTTGAACTCTTGTGGTATTTTCCATGCTAGTTCAAGGGTAGCAATTAGAAGAGTCCATATTCATTATTTGGCGGCTGCACGTTAAAAATATTGATCGGTTTACCCCACACATTTACTGAACAGCATCCTATTTGATGACGCCCCCGCGTGAACCCCGGGAGGTCAGGCAGTGCTTGTTTACTCTGTAAACAAACACCGTTTTACCAGTAAAATAGGACCCAGTCACTATAATGCTTGGAGTGCAAGTACTCGAAAATAGGCAACATGGGGCATAAACGATTGACTGACCTTCACTTTATCTCTTACTGTGGTCACGATTAGCCATTGTGCAGACGTATGTGACCGTAAACACCAATAAATAAATAAATTTGATGACGTATCATGTTCCTGGTCGGAAAATGGCTGCCCGTGTTTAAAGGGTTAAAGGCATGATTCCGACTTGAATCACTTCCTACAACAAAACAGGTGCCCAGCATGTAGTGTTTGGGTAAACTTACGAGTTACATTCAAAGTACTTTGGCAGTTGTTTCTACGCAACTCTTGGCTGCCTACACAGGCAGCCATAGTTTGCATAGAAACAACTGCAAAGTCACAGGATGTGGACCGTCAAAGTTATCTAAAATGTATAAAAATCCTTAGGCCATTGAGGGTTAAAGTTATGTAATATAATTAAAAAAAATATTATAATGTATGTTGACAACTGTTCTGGGTGTAGTTTTCAAGGTATTGACCTCTTCACTATTTCTGATCAAGTGTGACAAATAGTAATGGAAAATCCCTGTGGGAACCCTGGAAAATGAAGTTTTGCTTATTTAGTGTGGTAAACAAGTTCTGTTTTACTGATAAAATAGGACCCGGGTCACCATTGCTTGGGGTGAAAGGCCTCTAAAATGGGCAACTCATGTTGCAGTCACAATTTGCCATTGTGCAGAAATATGTGACCTTAAATATCAACAAATAAATAAATAAATAATGGAAATTTATAAATGAGGTAATTGAAAGTCTTTTTTCTGACCAAGTGTATGAACCATGCACAGGCCTGAAAATAAGCAGTCTGACATTTGCAGAAAGAGGTCCTCAGATGGTGAATTTGATGATGCTATCCTATACAGTGGGCCAATTTATCCTCTGGGTACCTCTTTCTGTTTAGTTTTGAGAACCTGATTCAGATTGAGGTTCACAGAGGGTAAATTTAGTGATGCTACCCTGCTATGCAGGGTAGCATTACTAAATTCACCCTCTGGGGACCTCATTTTGCAGATGTCAGCCTGCTTATTTTCTGGCTTGACCATGTAAAATTAAAATCAGAAATACATGCTAAGAATGAAAGAACTTTACAATAATGGAAAATCCTTTCTTAATAAAATCCAATTACGGGTTTCTGCCATTGATCCAGCAGTTACTTGCTAGACCTGTAGAAACTTGGGGATCCTCCAAGCAAATCACAGTTGATGGATCACTGAGTAGACTAATAAGTGGTACATGAAATGCACAGTAGTGTGGTGGCTCAGTCGTTTGAGCATTGGACTTTGAACCGAAAGGTCGAAGGTTCGATTCTGAGTAACCGATGGTGAACTTGCCCTCAACCGCTGTTTCGGCTACTCCAGCAAGAATCCAAGCAAGCTTGTGCAGACTGTACTAAACATACAGTATGGTCGCCGTGGAAAGGTCAAAATCCGCGCGTGGGCAACATTTCCGCGCATGCAGTAACAGTGAATCTCCAACATAAAACAATGGAATCGCCCTCAAATTCTGAATGAATGAAGTACCGGGCACAACCCGGTGCTTCTTTCATTGAATATTTGCCGAAAACAATTGATTATTGATTGAGAAAAGCGACCATGGGCAACACAGGCTACGCGTGGATTTTGACCATTCCGCGGCGGCAGTACTGTAATTGGATGTTTGTTAATTAAATAACAGTAACCTGATTTTGACAGACATTATTAGTTATCATTGTGTTTTCCAGGGTGTATGGGAGTTTACACCGGTTTGGGAACTCATACACCCTTCGGCAAATGTTTTCCAGGGTGTATGGGAATTTACACCGGTTTGGGAACTCATACACCCTGAGGCGAAGCCGAAGGGTGTACGAGTTCCCAAACCGGTGTAAACTCCCATACACCCTGGAAAACACAAGGATAATGGAGTTATTTCCAAGAATTTTAGTGTACTTAATACTTTAACCTACATTGTGGGCAAAAACTGACAGAAAATTTGTACTTTGCAAGTTTCTTAAATAAAACCAGACAAATATGAATGTGATTAGAACTGGCTCAATGAGCCAGTTCCAATGACATCCATATCTGTAATATTTTATTGCACATAACTATTAAATTTCCTGTATTTATATTTTTGTTCTAACATAACCGAGAAGAAGGTATGAATTAATAATTAAAAATGGGTACTTTTTTAGCCATATAGCTTGCTCTTGTATATTCTTGTTTTTACACCCTGGTTAAACACGGTGTAAAAAAGCCACTGTGGATTGCAAGTTCCACCGTACCTCTCAGCCAATCAAAATGCAGTATTTTGTTTCATTTGGAAATAATACAGTTTATTTGCGATCCCCGCCGACCCGGTAGGACTGATGAGCAGCCGCTAGAAGGTATGGAGGGCTCCTGTTTCGGAGGCAGGTAGGGAAACAAAGATGGTAAGTTGCGATGGTGCTGTGGATTCAGAGATGCAGTTTGCTGTGGATCTGGAGATGAAATTTGGAAGAAGCCATCATTATTCTAAGGAATTCAAACATCCACCTTGCTATCCCAGTTGACAGCACATCCCAGCTGGCTGTTCAACTTTATCACCCATGGGTCTACGCTTTCGATTCCGTATCTTGTGCCGTTTGTTTTCTCTGATGTCAAGTGAAATAACATTTTCTTCCACGTGTTCTTCAGTTTTAATATTGTTGTTATTCTGTTTCTCTAATATTTCGGTGCATGTTTCTTTGAAAACCTAAAATACACAGAACAGGTAACCTGTGGGTTGTTCATGTCCTTAATTGTATTGTTACAGTGAGATTAGATTCACTTGAATTTCTTACCAGTGCAATCCCCATGGGAACCCTGGGAAGTGAAGCAATATTTCTTTACTGTGCAAACAAGTTGTATTTTACGTGTGATAGAGATGGGTAGTACACCGTAAATACTGTTCGATCTCGGTATCAAGCCAATACCGATTTACGGTACCATGGGCAGGCGCGTAGCCAGGATATCAGAGTTGGGTGTGTGTGTGTGTGGGGGGGGGGGGGGGGTGGCAAGAGTAATATCTAGGAGCGTTAGTTCTGCGATCTGAACGTAGCGGCTACCCACCTACGTAGCGGGTATCCGCTATTTCAGACCGCTGAACTACTAGGGGGCATATAGAATAGGATGCGCAGCATCATCCGAGCCACGTAGCGGCGAGATATGGACACAAGGGGGAGGGGGCACCCTCCCTCACTGGAGGGGGCCTCCCCGCGAATACTTTTGAAATTCGCGACAAAAACCCCGCAATTTCCTTGACTCTGAGTCCGCTTGTGATCATAATTTATAAGTGGTGAATGGCATCATTAATTAGGCCACGTCCTGGGAGGTGGGCATGGCTGAAATTTGGGGAGATGTGCCCCCCCCCCCCCCTCAACCACCCATGGCTACGCCACTGACCGCGGGACTCTTGAACTACCGAAATTTTGGTACTGAAAAATATTCCTGACATTTGTTAAAAAATAAATGGGCAAAGAATAAAATGTTACGCAAAATTCCTGACAAAAAGAACCCAAGGACTGCGTGTTTCTGAAAGCAGTCATCTCCGGTCAACTGATGTTCGGGCGTTGCTGGAGAAGGATGTTGGCTACTATAAAAGTCACGTGACATGGTCATTGTCTCGATGGGCCGAAATTCCAATGCATTTATTGGTCCATACACCAAATTTGGTTAAATCGGTCCAGTAAGTTGAACATTGCTAGGGAGTCGCGTTGATTTCTATGGAAGACAAGTGATGTTTTCCAACGGCAAATGGGAAAATGCCCATGTTCGAACTTGGACCCACAATTGATGAAAGTGATCTACTACCCAAATTTCATCGAAATCGATTGACTGTAAGGAAAATTAGAGTCTGGAAATGAAAAACACGGAAGGTGTGCACTTACTGTATATTATTAGTAGCACTGAATAAATCAAAGTTTCCCTAATTTGCATAATTTTTGCTTGAGAACAAAACCCGTATTATATGTGATGTATTGCATGTTACTAAACATTCAAACAAAAATTTATTCAAATCCGAACTTTCATATAGAAGTTCTGTACAAAAAACTGATTACACCCAATTTTGGAACAAAATGGCCGCTGGTGGCCATCTTGAAACTTGGACCAAACCCCAAAACACATATTCTGGTCTCACAATGATAACAAAGATACCCAAGAAGTTTCGTGAAGATCGGTTCATAAATACGGCTTTTAGTCCGAGGTGCGTTGACGCACGGGGCAGACGGACAGATTTTCGGTACAAAATTTCCCACATTCAAACTTGACTTAGGTGTTGATAAAAGTAATCCATACATGAAATTTCATCGAAATCGGTTGAAAGTTAGAGTCTGGAAACCGTCAGCCAATCAAATTTCAGCAATCTAATTAAATATGCGCGGAAAAAATTGATGAAAGTGATCTACTACCCAAATTTCATCGAAATCGACTGACTGTAAGGAAACTTAGAGTCTGGAAACGAAAAACACGGAAGGACGGAAGGACACCCCAAATTTAATATCTCCCGTTTTTTCAAAAAGCGGGAGACAATTATTCTCAAATACCGAGATGAGGATAAGAGGAATTGTAAATTATACCTTATTGAGGGATGTCCCTCATGGTCTCGTATGAAAAAAACGGATTCTATAGGCATAGACGGACCACAGGAAGGGATGCCACAGAACATGGTAGTTAAATACCCAGATGAGGACAAGAGATTTCCTCATGTCCTCATACGATGAAAGACGAACATCTTGGTCTAGGTACAAAACGTAGTAGTAGTGGCTGGTGTTAATATAAATGGAGTGATCTGATTTGTTGGGGTCAGGGGCTGGGACAGGTCCAGAGATAGGCGGGAGAGAAGCTAAGACCAAATAGACTGCTAGGATAGTCAGAATAGTGCCAGTAAAAGGCAAAACAGGTCAGGGAATAGAAGAATAAGCCACAGAATAGATCGGGATAGGGAGAAAAACGAGGATTCTGCGGGAGTCCAAATCAGAAAACTACTTTTATACGAAGGAACGCGCCCATTACTTGGAAAAGGGGAGGATTCTGGGGAATCCGTACCAATTAAAGTGATTTTAGAAAGTTTTGGATGATTTGGAGAAATTGTCGGGTCTATTTGGGTAATTGTACGAAATAAAGGAGGATTTGGGAAAAATCCTAACCAGAAAACTACTCCCATTTAATCGAACATATCTCTGAACACCCCCTCCCCCGTCCTATTAGAGGGTTTGGGGTCACATGGCAACCACGTCCCACCATAGAAACCAAAATGGCGGCATCCAGTACACAAAATGGACGACGGAAACACGTTTCACCCTCACAACACGCACTGCCATTGATAGGCTCACTGGCGGGCAATCTCCCTTTGCTGTCAGTAAGTAATGTAGCTTCAATGTGACAGGACGTCCAAATGGTTAATCTCATCTTGGAATGTAGTGTCATTGCTATAGTGAAACAGTGGTTCATATGTTTTAACCAATTTTACCATACTATGATAATGACGTCACAACATGGCCGATCATTCAGGTTACCATGACAACCCAACATGGCGCAACGGGGTCACGTGGCATCACGTCACTTCTGGGGGGCCACCAGTCGGGTCCACGAGATCAAGCACGAGTCATCCCTGACGTACTACTTATGTCGTAATCTGCTTACTTGGTCTCCATTGCAACAGGCTTGGGTCCATAGCAATGCAGTAACTAATCGGTAAAGTTTGATCTTATTGTACGTTTAGGTACATAAAACAACCAGAAATGAAATTGTTAGAGTAACAACAATGTCACGTTATGTTAATAACAGCCAGGATGTACCCTTTGCAACGGGCCAACTACTGGATCCATTTGATGGACTTTCATATGCAAGCCCACACCTTAGGCAGAAAATAATTAAACAAAGTGACAAACATACCAGGTGGTCCCCGTAGTAATCGGTGTGCTTCCTCAGTAACAGCTTTATTACTGGGATGTTCTTGATGTTAATAAACATTTTCACATTTAACCCAGCTGCTAAATGTTCCACACTGCAAATTATCCACGTAGTCTTCATAGCAACCAGCGTGTTTCCACAGCAATGTATTAACTAACTGGTAGGCTTTGATGCCATTCTACATTTAGGGCTCTAAGTCAGCCTCAGGCAGAAATGAAATTAAAAGTGTAACAACAATTTAACATGCTTTCTAAGTCTGTCTTAGTAATGCACTAACTACTGGGCAAACTTTCACACCCCACCCCAAACATCTAAAAATAAAAGAACAACCTCTTGGTATGGTCAGTGGCTGATGAAGTATGGGTAGGTTGGGGGGGGGGGGGGGGGGGGGTAGATGCTTGTGGCATCTGTAAATTTTCTGCTCTTTGTGAAACGTTCATCAACACAGTTGAAGTATTGAACTTGCTGATTAATTTTGTCAGTGTTGGCTTTGAACTATTTCAATGTTTTGTTTGTCAATTGGTAGACAGCTAGAAGTTTGTACCATGCTCTAAAGGGTCATCATCCTAAATATTAATTTACCTCATTGGAAAGATAGATAAGAACTGCTTAACATAATTAAGGAACACAATTCTAAACATTTCTCACCATTGTACAGATAGCTAACTGCCATGACTTAAATCCCTTTACCCAACGTAACGGCCAAAACCGGCCAGCGCTATTCACAAAAATCGCCAATTGATTTTCATTATTTTTTTCATTTTTTGTCTCAAAAACATAGGTTATGACCCCTCTTTGGAACGAGCTCGTCATAACCTATGTTTTTGAGGCAAAAAATGAAAAAAATTAGTTATTCAAGAATTTTGTTTGTAAGTGTCGCCTGTTTTTCATGTTAGGTAAAAGGTTAAAACAACACTGCTCTCTTCCAATTAATCTTAATTCTAATTTATTCATGTTACTACTTTCTATTTGATACAAATATTTTTACAAGTTGAAAATGGACTCGACAATATGCATTTGTAGTTTCACTCAGTTGGAAAGATTTTTTTGCCATCACTCCTTTTTTGCATATCTTTGCTATAATTTCTTGTTTTAATTTCATGAGCCGTTTTGAACGAAATTTGGCATGCAGTATAAGTGGGTGACATAATCATGATTTATGATTTATGCAAAAAGTATGCCAGTAATGCCAGTTTCCGACTGGGAGGGGGGGGGGGGGTGTAGGATAGTGAATTTCCAACTAGGGGAGGGACTGGGAGGGGGCAACCCCCTCCCGATCCCTCCTCCTAGTTGGAAATTCACTAGCGAGAAAGATTATGAAAATGAAGCCATGAAAGAGGGCATAAAATTGATTCTAGTAACTGAAATGCCAACACATTTATGATAGAATTATCAGGTTGTTATTATTTGGTATTGTTCTGGGAATTGAATATGTGCTAAACAAATGCTCAAGCTTAGAACTTTGAGCAATTCACAATGTCCTAACATTAAATCAGATCTTATGCAGGAATGATTTTCGATGTTTCATTTTTTTGTAACTGTGAATGGTGGAATTAATTCAGAATAACGATTTTACATTATGTGATTTTTTGCCAATTTGAAACCGAATTAGAATTTTGGGAAGTAAAGAAGACATCAGCATCACCAAAGAAGCTCTAAAATCCAGAAAGATGGCATTTCCAACTACCCTCTGAATTTCCAACTAAAGGAAATTTTTGCCAGGATTGGGGGGGGGGGGGGTGATACACCCCACCCCCACCCCTGTCGACACGTCCCTGCAAGTGAGTCGATATCTAACACCCCAATCCAGACAAAAATCTTCCGACTGGAAAAATAACGAGGGAGTAGTTGCATCACCCCCCCCCCCCCCCCCTCTGTTATGCCCATGGCGGTGAATCATAAAGAAATGAAAAATCCGATCACTGGAAACTGATAGTAACATACCAAACCAAGGTTTTCACTGTATTTTGCACTGGTCTCGTAAAACTTCATATTATGTTCTTTTGCGAACTGAAAAAATCAAAAGGTGGTACTTGTTGAATTGGTTTGTATGTTCAATCAAGTTTTCATTCACCGATAATAAACAGTTCTTTCCAGGTTTTCCTCACTGAAAGAGTTCATTCACGCTTAAAATAATTGTCAAGAAAAAAAAAACGTCATGCCGATTTCGGCTTCTGGACATCATTTTTTTTAGATAAATTAAGATAAGATTTATTAAGCAAATACACCAGAACAAAGGCAGATTGCTTTGTATATGCAAAAGCAACATAAATAGAAACATAAAACAATATTAATTCCATATGACAAACGTAAATATCAAGGCTTATAGTGGTTGTAATATAATACTATTAATGTCACCTATTGGTGTCAGATTGACAAAACTTGTTCTCGTTGTTTTAAGAATTGCTGGGTCATATTATAGATAATACCGCATAGCTGTGGCACATTGTTTCTCATAAGGAATATGAATCTCTCGGATGAGTCCATCTCAACAAACTCTTGGTATTCACGTTCAAATTGGTAAAATGCACGTTCTCTGAGAGATGCATATTCACTGCACTCCATAACGAAGTGTCATTCTGTTTCCACTGCACCTGAGCCGCACACTGCGCATAAGCGTTCATTTACGGGGATGGGTGTTTGCATATGCCTCCCCTTTTCTATCATAAGTTTGTGGTTACTTACACGCAAACGAGTGAATATGTTTCTTGCCTCGGTGGATGTTGTATGGATCAAATAAGGCTCCAGGTGATATTTGTTCTTAAACTCTCGTTAAGTTCTCAGTTTATTTTTTCCAGTTTCCCTGCTGTCATCAAATATAGCATTTTAAAAATTATTGAAATGGGTCTCTTCTCTTTTATCTGTTCCTAGTTGAGAGGTGAGTAATCCACTTAACGACAGTTTTAATGACCAAACTGCCAATCAGATCAGGGGAATACCTGCAGAGGACAATGGCGAGAGTATTGGGATAGATTATTTGGAATCAACCCACAGATGGCATCATTATGCTCAACGCCCAAGTGTAATTCCACAGTTAATCCTTTGAACCCGAGCGGCAGCTTTTCCGGCCAGGAACATGATACGTCATAACGGCATTATATGGGATGGATGTTCAGTAAATGTGCGGGGTAGACCAATCAATATTTTCAACGTGCAGCCACGAGGCTGCACGTTGAAAATATTGATCGGTCTAATACGGACTCTTCTAATTGCTGCCATTGAACTGACATGGAAGATACCACTAGAGTTCAAAGGGTCAACAAGTTGCTGCAATATGTCTGTAGAAACATTGACGTCAAATTTACACTCGACTTTCATGACAGGGGTGATCGTGTGTAGTGGCTTAGCGTTGACGTCAACCGTCAAAGTTCACCAATCTGTCTTGTTTATGACAACACATGGTATTTGTTTGCTTACAAGCTTGCATATACCACCTTTCATTGTCAAATGGGCCATGCTCCCTATACAGTTATCAACGCAGTGGCGGATCCAGACCCTTGCTTATAAACAGGCAGTAATATAATTCACAAATTTGTGTTTTGAATTTTTGCCTCCTACAAACATAGCTTATGACACCTTCTTGGAACATTCTAGTCGAATTTGCTCCAATGAGGTGTCATAAGCTATGATTTTGAACCAAAATTTTAAACTGTTGTGTCCACACGAGAACCTTGAGAAGTGAAGCAGTGCTTATTTATAGTGGTAAACAAGTTCTGTTTTACTGATAAAATAGGACCCGGTAACCAATTTCCGGGTTGGAAGACCTCTACATTGAGCAACATGGGTATAAACGACTGGCTGAACTTGACTTTATATCCATATTGCGTATTGCGCTCACCATTAGCCATTGTGCAGAAATATGTAACCTTAAAATCCAATAAATAAATAAATAGTAAACCAACTATTGAGTTTTTAAGTAAAACTAGAGGCTCTAAAGAGCATGTAATCGCTCACCTGGAACTACATTTCCCATCCAGGCTTTCTATGGTAAGTATGAGCTGCAATTGTGGCCATGTTAGCAACATTACAACATTACATGAGGATCATTGGTAGAAGGTGTCCCAGTCCTCAATCATGTGAAGTTTCAAAACGTTTGACTTTGTAGTTTCAAAGGGGAAGATTTTTGCAAAATCTATCAATCAGGATCAGAGAATGTATCTGGTGGCCTTATTTTCCAACCAACGGGAAAAAAGAGGATTGTTTGTAGAGGGCCTCCTTTTGACCATTCCTGCGAAGTTTGGTTCACGTCTGCTCAGTAGTTCCAGAGGAGAAAATGAAAATGTGATTTCCCATAGGGTTTCTATAGTAACTATAAGCTGCAATCGCGGCCATGTTTGCAACACGATCAACATTAAATGAGGATCGTTGGTTGAAGGTGTCACAGTCATCAAGCATGTAAAGTTTCAAAACATTTGGCCCTGTGGTTTTAGAGAAGAAGATTTTTCAAAATCCACCAATCAGAATAAAAAAATGCTTCTGGCAGCCACGTTTTTCGATGCACGGTAACAAAATGAGGAGCGTTTGTAGAGGACCTGCCATAGACTATCCCCACCAGGTTTAGTTTATGTCAGCTCAGTAGTTCCAGAGAAGAAGATGAAAATGTGATTTCCCATAGGGCTTCAATAGTAACTATAAGCCCAAATTGCAGCCATGTTTGCAACCCGGTCAACATTAAATGAGGATCGTTGGTAGAGGGTGTCTCAGTCATCAACCATGCAAAGTTTCAAAACATTTGGCCCTGTGGTTTCAGAGGAGAAGATTTTTCAAAATCCACCAATCAGAATCGAAAAATGCTTCTGGCGCCAAACTGAGGAGCATTTGTAGAAGACCTACCATAGACTATCCCTGCCAGGTTTGGTTCACGTCAGCTCAGTAGTTCCTGCCAGAGAAGAAGATGAAAATGTGATTTCCCATAGGGTTTCTATAGTAATTATAAGCCGCAATTGCGGCCATGTTTACAATCCGATCAACATTAAATGAGGATCGTTGGTAGAGGGGGTCCCAGTCATCATTTATGTGAAGTAACAAAACATTTGGCCTGGTAGTTTCAGAGGAGAAGATTTTTGAAAATCCACCAACCAGAATCAAAGAATGCCTCTGGCGGCCAAGTTTTTCAACCCACGGGAACAAAATGAGAATCGTTTATAGAGAACCTCCCACAGATCATTTCTGCCAAGTTTGGTTCACGTCGGCTCAGTAGTTCCAGATAAAAAGATGAAAATGTGATTTCCCATAGGGTTTCTATAGTAACTATAAGCCGCAATTGAAGCCATGTTTGCAACACGATCAATATTAAATGAGGATCGGTGGTAGAGGGTGCCCCAGTCATCAACCATGCAAAGTTTCAAAACATTTGGTCCTGTGGTTTCAGAGGAGAAGATTTTTCAATAATCCACCAATCAGAATCAAAGAATGCATCTGGTGGCCATGTTTTCCAACCCATGGGAACAAAATGAGGATCCTTTGTAGAGGACCTCCCATAGACTATCTCTGCTAGGTTTGGTTTCACGTCGGCTCAGTAGTTCCACAGGAGAAGATGACAATGTGATTTCCAATAGGGTTTCTATAGTAACTGTAAGCCGCAATTGCGGCCATGTTTGTAACCCGATCAATATTAAATGAGGATCGTTGGTAGAGAGGGTCCCATTCATCATTTATATGAAGTTTCAAAACAGTTGGCCTGGCGGTTTCAGAGGAGAAGAGTTTTGAAAATAAACCAACCAGAATCAAAGAATGCCTCTGGAAGCCATGTTTTTCATCTGGCGGGAACAAAATGGGGATCGTTTATAGTGGACCTCCCATGGACCATTCCTGCCAAGTTTGGTTCACACCGGCTCAGCGGTTACAGAGAAGAAGATCAACATGTGAAAAGTTTACGGACGCAGCACGGCGAACGCCGGACGACAGATGTCGGACGCAGGACAACGGACGACGACGGACGCCAAGTGATGAGAAAATTTCACATGACCTTTTAGGCCAGGTGAGCTAAAAATGAAAGTGCCGCATGTTATTTACATTACGTGAAGGGTAAAATAAATTATAGGCCTGCCTTCAATGGAGAATCCGCCACCCACCATCCCAAAACAAAAGCTGGCGTACAACTCTAAATCAATTGCACAAAAAGATGGTGTTGTTTAGTTTATGGGCCCAAATCGCACGACCCCACACCCGCTTGGATACGCCATTGCATGGAGATTTTACCACAGAAACCATACGCAGGGGGTTAGTGGGGGGGGGGGGGGGGGGGTTATGGGGAGCTGTGTTGCGCATTTTGAATTTCACCATGTTCCATATATGACAATAAATACGATTAAGCGTTTGGTGCAAGAGACTCACCCTTTCTGCCTCAGCACTTGGAACTTCTCGTAAATGACCTCGGTCCTTTTTATTACCAATTAGAATAAGGACAACATCCTTGTTACCAAACTGAAAGAAACCAGATACAAACATCTGCTTAAAAATAAATTCATGTATTTAACCCTTTACCCAACGTAATGGCCAAAACCGTCAGCTCTATTCACAAAAATCGCCAATTAATTTTCATTATTTTTTGTCTCAAAAGCATAGGTTATGACCCCTCATTGGAACGAGCACATCGAGCTCGTTCCAATAAGGGGTCATAACCTGTGTTTTTGAGACAAAAAATAAAAAAAAAATCGTTATTCAAGAATTTTGTTTGCAAGTGCCGTCTACTTTTCAGGTTAGGTAAAGGGTTAAAACCCATGTTCTCATACGGGCCTACATATATATGCACAAGAAAAAGGATTGTTGCCCTTCGTAAGAGATGCGAGCGATGGGAACCAGAAGTGTTTTGAAGGAAGAGGCGCTGGCCCTGTAGATATAGATGCTGGATTTTCAGAATGGGGTAGAGAAACCCCAAAAATTAAGGTGAATAGAAAAAACACGCTTGACATCGAAGGTATTTACAGGCAACGGCATTTGGTAGTCTATTTGTAGAGAGAGGCCATTTTATTTTGTGCTACTTTTTAAGATGTCTAACAGATAGTTTTCGATATCTCTTATAGTGACAATAGATAAAACAGAATATATTTGTGACACACATCACACGATAAGTTTTGATCAATATTACTGCATGTAATGTATATATTTTTAGTGACGTCAGGTGGCCTCTAAACTTTTGTGACTATCAAGTTTAACTTTTTTCGAAAAATTCCCATTGTGGGAACCAAACTCCAAGCAACTGTCTGTCTCCCTTAGTAAACTCAAAAGGCCACTGCTGTGAATTACCGACAGTTTAGATTATGGGCATTCCAGCTATAACAAAACCAAATATAGTGAAACATTGAAACATGTGCAATGAAGATGTTTGTAAGTCGAAAATTCGACTTTTGGGGTCTGGGAATTATTTTTTATCATGTCCCTAATATGCTTCCGTATGTAGGCGACACCAGTAGTGAAATGTTTTCTTGTTTGCAATGGAATGTTGCAACTCATTTTTAATTTACTTCGGTGCAAAAAAACGTTCAACACGAAAAAAAAAATGATTGTACTTGAAAGGGAAGAAGTGACGAAAAAGCCCGGTGCATTCACACTCGAACTATATTAATTTACTTTTCCATAATTTAACATTGTTTGCTCATAGCATCTTGGAAAATTCTTGCTCGGATAATTAACCCAGAGCATTGCCCAGTGTACATGCAAGAGCCAGTATCACACGATGTATAATCTGCAAAAATCTGACAGAATGATCAGCTCACGGCAGTGGTCTGCCGAGTTTATGAAGGGAGACAACTACTTGGAGTTGGGATCAGAACACGTTGGAAAGACAAAATGTTTTCATTCTCCTGTGCCCTGTGGTATCTCCACGGGAATCCCGGTAAATGGGGCAACTTTCGTTTACTGTGATAAACAAGTTCTATTTTTTTTTTTCATTTTGTAAAATAGTGCTTGGTAACCAACGCCCGTGATGCGCGACCTCTAAGGAGTAAGGTGGACAGCGCAGATTCAAACAATTGGTTAACCCTTTACCTAACACGAAAAGAAGATGACACTTGCAAATAAATTCTTGAAGCACTAATTTTTTTGATTTTTTGCGTCAAAAACATAGCTTATGACCCCTCACTGGAACGAGCTCGTTGAGCTCGTTCCAATGAGGGATCATAATCTATGTTTTTGTGACAGAAAATGAAAAAGTAATAAAAATTGAATAGTGAAATTTGTTAATAGCGCTGTCCGGTTTTGACCGTTACGCTGGGTAAAGGATTAAATTGGATTTCATACTTGAGTTGCGGTCATAATATAGTAATAGACTCTGAAAGTAACCTTGAACAAATAAATTCGCCCTGAGGCATCCGAAGTAGTCGAGCAGTGCTTGATTACTATGAGTAGTAGTGCTCGCACCTTTCAGGGCCCAGTAGGGCGACCTAGTAGTCTTACCATGGGCTTCTACCATGACTTCAACTATATAACGTCCCCCGTGCATGGGAACCCTGGAAAGTGAAGCAGTGCTTGTTAACTGTGGTAAACAAGCTCTGTTTTATTGGTAAAATGGGACCCAGTCACACTGTTTGGGTGGAAGTCTTCTAAAATGGGCACCATTGGTATAAACGATTGGCTAAACTTGACTTCATTTAGATAATGTGGGCACGATTAGCCACCGTGCAGAAATATGTGACCTTCAGCATCAATAAGTAAATAAATAACTAGATATTCTTTAATCACCCTCTATTGTATTCACCATTACTGTGGTCTTCTGCTATCCTTGCGGCCTTGTACCATTACGTTTGATTTGTTGCACTACTACAAGTCTGCTAGCACTCCCTGACTTTACCCCAGTAACAACAATTCTCTCATATCTTCATTTGGGTACTGTAGGGCCACGCCCCGTGCACTTCACTTCCAGTATCCTAACCTAGCAACGACCAGCCTTCGGCACCTCAATTTTATCGTACGATGTGATGAGACCCATGAGGAAATTCCCTATTGAGATAAAATCTGTCATTCCTCATATCCCTATCCCTATAATCTATTGTCCCTCATATCCTCATATGGTTATCTGAGGACATGAAGACAATGGTGGTTTGGGGGTTATTGGATACCTTTTGGAGGATATTGTCCCATGCCTACTTTCCCTGCTTTACGTTTCTCTACCCTACACCGCAAAAAATATAGGTTCTCTTTAGAACCAAAACTGGTTCTAATCTTGTCCCTGAGATGGAACCCGTTATGTTTAAACAATATTTATTTCAAATCAAATAAATTTATAAAGATTAACGTTAAATATTAACAGAATTAAACATAAATTGAGGGGGTTTCAGTCGTAAGTTTAGAGCTTATACGAGGTTGTCTCAAATCATTATTAAGCAAAGGAGATATGAACAGTTGGCATATCGAACCAGTTTTGGTTCTATACAGAACCAAAACTGGTTCGATATGCCAACTGTTCATATCTCCTTTGTTTCAAACTGTTTGGCGACTGCGTTGAATAAGCTCCAAGTTTACTGCTGAATCTACTTCAGTTCATGTAATATTCTGTTAAAATTGAATGCTAATCTTGGTAAATTTATTTGATTTGAAATAAATACTGTCTAAACAGAACTGGTTCCATCTCAGGGACAAGATTAGAACCAGTTTTGGTTCTAAAGAGAACCTATATCTTTTGCAGTGTCCTACATGCTCTCTGCCTTTCACTTCTGCTTCTACTTTCTACCTCACAGCTAACCTACTATTTGCTAAGCTAATAAGTACTATCTATAATCCCCCTGCTGTTTGGATCCAACGACCATACGCTAGATGATCATTACTACCATCACGAATATCACCAGTCTCTTGTATTGATGTTTCCATGAACACCACTAGTTGATTCACGGATCCCCTTTTCATCATATCAGGTCACGAGAAAATCCCCCAATGAGGAATAATCTGTCATTTCTCATATGCTCTGCAATTCTTTATATCCCTATTCCATAAGGATATGAGGAAGTCCCTCACTGAAGTGTAATAGACCGTGCCTCATACCCTCTCCTGGGTATTCGGCGTGATGTACTTCGGAGGATACCTTTCGGAGGATAGGCCTATCTTATTAGAATAGTTATCTGAGATCAGTTATGTTTAACAGCAGGTGATGTAATAGTCGCAGTATTAGTTGACATAGTAAACTTTGCAGCAGTGGCGGATACAGGAATTCTCAATGGGGATGGGGGTGAATCGTGCAGATGCCGAAGGCATCTGCCGCGAGTGCCGAAGGCACGAGCTTTTGTAGAGGGGTCTGGGGAAATGGAAATGAGCGACCAAATGGAGCATTCTGGTGGCTTCTGGGGTGGAAGTCCTCTTGAATTTTTAAACGGCTAATTAACACTTTTTAAACAGCATGTTTCAGAATTTTAAATTCTTTCATACGTTCAAGACAGAATTAGAAAATTTGAAATATGCACTTCAGATCCGTTTACCATAATATTGTATTTTGGACACACTGTTTACAGTCATAACCGACTTAACCTCAGGAGAACATTGCGATCTGCCAGCGTTTGAAAGTTTTCAGCAGTCAGTTCTCTAGGCTTAGGTACCCCATGACTATGCCAATTAAGATCCTGACCCATAATTGGCATAGCCCTTATAAAAAAGTACCATGGTAAACCATGGAAAATCCCAAAATACCCTGGTAATACCATGGTATTACCAGGGTATTTTGGGATTTACCATGGTTTACCATGGTACTTTTTTATAAGGGAGCCATGGGGTACCTGAGGTTAGGGGCATGTAACGCCTCAAAATCATGCTGTGTCGGTGACGCTATAAATGAAGGCGACCAGAAGATATATTTTGCATAATTTCAACGGTATATTTATTTTCCATAGCGAATGGTGATGAAGGAAATAAATGTCGTTGTATGTTTTTACTTCAATTCCTGTATTGTCCCCAAATGAAAATCCTGGCTACGCCCTACATGCGAGACAAACACGAGCTAAAGGGGGCGTGGGGGGGGGGGGGGGGCGACCGCCCCACCGCCCCCCTCTGTATCCGCCATTGCTTTGCAGGGAGTCATGTTGTTATGTCATACTGGATGTGATATTATGTGTGGTGTCACATCACATCATGGTAAATAGTAAGTTGTCAAGATAGTACATGAAATTGCGGCATAGCTATAGTTCAAGGTTGTTGCTATGGATAGACCAGTGACGACATTTATAACATCAAAGAAAAAATTGAACCGTACACATAAATGCTTGTCAAAAGTAATTTAACATACGATTCCTTGGATTATTTACTGACGCCATTAATGACGTCACTAGTCGTGTGATTCATGTCGTCACTGATCACGTAGTCGATTCCCTGAACAATAGGCGTGACGTGATTTCATGCACTACCTTGACAACTTACTATTTATTTCCAGTGATGCATTGCTAAGTGTCACCACACATGATATCACATCCGGTATGGCATTACAACATGGCTTTGTAGTTATCGAGATAAATTCAGAGAAAGCTACAAGCTTGTGGTAGTCCTACAAATGAAAAATAGTAGCACAAGGTCGCAAGGGCGGAGGAATGCCACAGTAATGGTGAATACAATAGATGCTAATAATATGATATATAGTCGTGGCAGAAGCCAATGGTAAGGCCGGCTACTAGGAGTTGTGAAGGAGCTATGTAGGAGCCATGGTAGCTGTATAGAAGCCATGTCATAGATAACGCCCAATATCAGCTGAGGATATGACAGATGCTATATTATACCTCATTGTGGGAATTACTCGTGGCTCTCATGGCCTCATATTCTCAAGTACCTGAATGAGCATATGAGAAACGTGAGATTAGATCGCTGAGACATACATACCTTCATGGCCCTCGTGTACTCATACGGGAAAAGCAGATGGAAAGGATTAGGACTGTAAATCGCTATAGCACAGTGTGCTGCTCTTATGAAGAAGATTCTGGAAGACTCCGAGCAAAGTAAAGTCTGTTTCGGTAATTTGGGGTTGTTTTTGTGATTATAGGTAGCTAGCGGGTTATTTCTGGTTTTTCTAGAAAGTAACTGAGGATTTGGGGAAATCCGAACCAGCAAAAGTTTTATTCAATCGATTAATTGCCTTTGTTCTTCAGCAAGGCACAGATTGAAGATTTCAGTGATCAATCTAAAAACTGAAAAAATATATCCTTTATCGGATGACGCATGCAGTGTTTATCGACTAAAAGAATTCACCAATGTTACAGAAAAGATAAGTGATTCCCTTTAGCATTTCTCTTTTATTGAATAGAGGGTTCTGTCATTTTTTGAATACGTGGAAACATTTTAATTAAAGTGACTTTTGTAACATTCGTTGACTAATTTCAGAAAGATACTTTCATAGATACTTCGAAGATCGTGTTTTCTTAACCCTTTACCCAACGAATCGCCCGAATCCGCCCGCGTAATATGCAAATTGAGTAGTTGAAAAAATTTAATTTTTCAAAATATTTCAACAAAACCATATCATGTGACCCCTCATTGGAACGAGCTCATTGAGCTCGTTCCAATGAGGGGGTCACATGATATGGTTTTGTTGAAATTTTTTGAAAAATTTAAAAAAATTATACTTAAAATAATAAATTTTGATATCGTCTGCGTTGGTAAAGGGTTAAATTGTTCATTGATTTGAGAAGTATTCTTCAAAATTCTTGCTCGGGTAATTACATCTGTGCAATCTAAAAAATGTGATTAATGCAGCTGATTAATGCAAATATAAGAACCCATACCACGATGGATAACTGAACAACTCACGGTGGTAATCTTGGGAGCCATTCGAGGGGAGATAGCTATTTGGAGTTTTCCCAAAATGTTTACTGTGTTTTGCCGTCCATATACCCCAAGTATTCTGATTGGAGATGAACGTATTTTTAAAAGCTGTTTTGTTCAGAATTTAAAGAATTCTCAAATTCGACTACAGTTGTTGATACACAAAAGAACGATGGTTTTACCTGGTCAATGTAGTCCATCCATTTTAATATCCCATCATATGTTGATCTGTTACAAATATCATATACGAGTATTACTCCCTGCAAAATAAAGGATATCAACAAGTTCTGAGTGGAAACATATAAATTACTCCGCAAGTGAAGGCCAATAGACGCATCGTTTCTGTAACTGAGACACGGCCGATGGGGTGCTTAGGTAGTGAACCCGGGGAAATCAGGGGGTTCGGGCGCCTTCTAATTCCAAGACCAGCAGCACAAGTTACCCATTGAATTGTATTCAGAGCCGCCAATCATTTACAGGTGAAACATGAGGGCCCTGTGAAAATGCTCAATCTGTTATCAACATAGTTTCATTTTGTGAAGGGATTCTGTAAAATGGCTACATTTGCGATCCAAATTCAGAAATGTTTCCTAATTTGATTTGCAGAAGTTATGAATGCCCTTCATGTCCCGATAACCCATTCTTTTCTGCTTCCCCTCTCGCCGGTTCAGGACTACGGCCCCGCATGTTAGACGCCAAAGCTATAGATAGTCAAAGGGACCGAAACAGAATTCACACTAAGGCTCGTAAGTAATTCGTCTTGCCTGAACTCCTTAGGAACTCCGGCTTTCTTTGTCTACCCGTAAAACTGTCTGGAGGGGCGGCGGAACAGCTTGAATCCCCCCACCCACTTTTTTCCGGGACATGTGTTTTTTTATGCATATATTTTAACACAGCCAATGACTGGTGAAACAAGGGGCTGATCCAGAGCCTCCCCCATATTTTCGCCAGCTGTTTCTCTCGTACTGGTTCAGTTTCGATGGATTTCGGATCATTTTTTGCAGTAAGTGGCAGCAAACGCAAAAATGTATACAGTCTGTTAAAAAATCGGTTATCTTAAATAGATCGTAATCTTACAGACATACACGCTAAAAACTAAAGTGTTAAAAACAACACTTGAAGTGCTGTATTTAACACTTACTAAGTGCTGAACTAGCACTTTGTTCAAGTGCAGATATCCCAAAACTTGACAGGTGTTACAATAATACCACTTGACAAGTGTAATGTCGCGACACTTAAAAGGAAACAACGCAGATGACGCGGATCAGACTCGAACTCTCGAGCACGATCCGCATCTGCGTTGTGTCCTTTTAATTATGTTCCCGCCAAGCGCAAATCAAATTATGGACGATTCTGGAAGAACCACCAATGCTAGACACACGGGAAGTGCCATCCATTCAAGTTTCAGATGTCTGACGATTGTAATGTCTAAGTGCTTGAGCATTGCACTTTGAGTGTTAAAATCAAACCCTAAGAGTAAGAATGTTTTTAACACCTTGAAAGTGTCAGTTTTAACACTTTAGTTTTTAGTGTGTACAAAGTAGTTGCGAATGTGTTTTTCGACCCTATTCTGCCGGAGAGGGGTGAGAGGGATGAGAGGGGTGGATGACGTCATCATAATTAAAATGTTACGTAAGGTAATTAATATTACTTAATGATTTTTTTTTAATCACTTTAATAATTAATGTAATTAATGACTGTTGCATAATTAATGTAATTAATGTAATTAATGAGTGTAATTAGGGTTGATTATAATAATTAGTATATTAATAAATGAATTAATATTGACGTACTGGACATATGTGAATGCTATCGGTTGACTGACCCGCAAAAGTGAACACTGCGTGTCTGGGTGTCATTAAATCGATTTTTTCTTTTCAAACGCCAACTACTGACAGATGTTGAAGCAATTAAATCTATTGTCACACTTTAACGACCGGTCATAAATATCGTTAGACTGGACATGCTATCATGTATTTAAAAATCAGTGATGATATCATGTGACAAGATGTGTTTTGCTTTTAACTGATGACTGTGAACGACTCCATTGTGGCTATTTTTATAGGTATAATTTGATTTAATAACTTTGCGTGATTCTTACATATTAATAATGCAAGTTTATTCTTCTCGTTTTTATGGCTGTCGAAAAACTCTCATAGACCAAGATATTCTGATTTTACGCCTCACACGATAAAGTAATTTTTTAACGGTCCGATTTCTACGTTTTGACGGGTTCTCAAAAAAAAATCACAAGAGAAATCGCCATGAGACTACTGTACACGGGGGAGAGGCTATACATGGCTGTACTTTATGCCCCAATACTTTGAAGAATTAACGGATCATCTGAAAACCCACCAAGAAGGTGCTTTGAACTGTCAATTTTGTGTTTCAATAGCAAATTCAACAAAAGAGAGAGGCAGTGTACATCGAACAGATGTCGATGTCAAGATGTTCCAGTGGACGTTTTGTTTGAAATCCTATACTAGGAAAGATACATTAGAAAAAAACATGGAGAAATGTCAAAACTCGACATTTAACTGCATGATTTGCGGGTTTAAGCTGATTCAACTTAACCGTCATCGCGCTACAAGTAGCAGAGATGCACAACTCGATTGGCCGGTGGAGACGTTCCTCATCAAATAAGGGGGGTCAAACAAGGTTATGAGGAGGGGTGAAGGAGACAAGTGTGCGGTCATATGTTTAAAATTTTAATAACCTTAATTGCTATGACGTAATCCCCTTAATAAATAGCGTATATTCATTTAATATAATATATTAATAATTTTCGTTAAATAATTCATTTTTTATTCCACACCCCTGTATCCCCTCACAGTACCTAAAACTTTCATGAACTCCCCTCCTCCAGGTCATCCAATACTAAAAAACTTTTGGAAACCGCTCTCCTCCGCCCCCACCATAATCTTAAAAAGAGTTGCTTTGTCACAAACACACACTTTTTTAACCAATCAGACACCTCCATTATCCCACACCCTCACCGTCACACCCCTGTATCCCCTCACAGTACCTAAAACTTTCCTGAACTCCCCTCCTCCAGGTCATCCAATACTAAAAAAAAAAAAACTTTTGGAAACCTCTCTCCCCCTCCCCCAGCCCTCACAATAGCTAAATTATCTCGAACCCCAGTTCAGTTCTCTAAATGTAATGGACATGTCAGGCCCCCGAATACGCCTTCCCCACAATTTTTGAGCGATCAAATTACCCCGATTAGTCTCCTCTCATAACTTACCACACTCTTAACCCGTATTTACTATGAGATTGTCCCCCTAATAAATAGCGTATATTCATTTAATATAATATATTAATAATTTTCGTTTAATAATTCATTCCACAAGACACTTGTCGAAAAAACAAAATGGCGGATTAGTTTGACAGAAATACGCGTATTGATTTATTCAGGAATGTCTGTCGGTTGTGTCCTTGGGCAAGACACTTCATCCCCATTGACCATGTGGGGACATGGTGACGCTGTGCACCAAGGCGTGCTGCACGTCGATGGAGCACCTGTCTTCAACCAATGCAGACCCTGTGTAGAATCTTGACAGTTGCTTGCCATTGCTCGGTGGCTCTCTCCGGCTTCCTCCACCCGAAAAACTGTCATGGTCATGATTAGTCATTGTGCAGACCTTAAACACCAATAAATAAATATAAATAAATAGTCGGTTATCAAAACAGCCCTTGAGTGTTTAACAGTTAATTGTGGACCAGTGCATTTAAAAATGAAAAAAATTGGGTGACAGCACTATGGACTGTGTTTAATCATAGAAAAATCACACCCGCGCTATTACTAACCCGTATGATTTATTTTTTGAACGTTCACTGAAGAATAACCCACCCATCTAAGTAAAAGCATGAAAGAGCTACCATTATCTAATTACCTATGTGGGGGTGGGGGTGGTCGTTAACGTTGTGTACTATGGCGTACTACCTTCCGCCAATGATAACCCTGTGTAGAACTTTGACAGTTGTTTGCCTCTGCACGATGGTTCTTTCCGGATTGCTCCAACTGTCGTTAAAAAATGAAAAAAAAAACTACAATTCTATAATAACAGGCCAAGCCCCCTTCGTTTTGTCAGGGGGAAAATCAACAGTACTTGCACCCCTCATTTTAATAGTTGAAAAGCGCTGTTACTCGATCAAAAACAAATGGTAAAAGGATATGCGACTCTGTATTAGCCACCCAAATTTGCGAGACTTGGGAAAATATAACCCACCTAGAGCTGCACCAAAGCTACGTACACTATTCGAACTCCCGCATAATGTCCTTGGGCAAGTTAATTTACCCCGATTATCCACATGGGAGCGCGATGACGGCGTGTACTAAGGTGTACTGCACGTCGGTGATACGCATATTTTAGAACAATCTAACCCTGCTTGTGAGGATTTCCGACGTTGGTGAGATGACAGTTACTCGTCGTTGCTCTGTGGTTCTCTTTGGATATTCCGGAGTCTACACGTAAAATTGTCATGTTTAATTATAACTTGAACTTGATGTCCGTGTATAATGAAATAGCGTATTTTTTGCAGACATTCTAAATAAACGCAGCTGGTTTACAGACCTGTATATATTTTTTTTTTCAATTGAGTAAAAATATAGGATAGTTACTGATGTAACACACCGATTAGTATGTTTAGTGAATCCAACTATGCCAGTCCGACCGACCCTTTGCCCACCATGATCATAACAAACGTTTCAATTCTCTCTCTCTCTCTCTCACCGATACAGTACGGGTGGAAACTAATTGCGTTCAAGCTGTTGTTTTTTTTTTCTAGGTTTTACCACCCCCCTTACAGCGCAAATCGAAATAAAATCTGATTCATTGAACCATACTACAGTGCATGTCAAAATTAATTTTTGAACGCCATTTTTTCTATGTGCCACTATCAGCAGCTATGACCATAGCATAACTTTGTGGTAAAATGCTTATTTTTGTACAAAACTCAAGACCTTTCTCTGACAAATGCCTATATAAAAACAAGATAATACGCGAGAATGACTTGTGTGCCTGCTTTTTGTTGATAAAATATGGCATGACCACATTCCCGAATATTAATAATGTACCCGCTTAATAACAGCCAAATTTTTATCGGATCACAGTTTTTGATTTGAATAATTGCCGATTTTTTTATTAAATCACATTCAGTAATTTATGTAGATTTCCTGAACTGGGCGAAGGTCAAGAAAGGCACTCTGTAGTTTAGGAGACTCCACAAATAAAAACAAAATAAAAACTCTTAGATATATTGCATTTTTTTAATTATCCACATTAACCAGAAATCAAAACTAGTCAAATTAATTGGAATTAAATTACAAATGGATATGAAATTTGCAGTAAAATAAACACTGGTATATGCTGCTGGCCGCATTTTTAGTTGTCTGTAATGGCTGTTGTTCAGAATGTCACCCTATTGGTGTGAGTTTTCGCTTTTTCATCCAGTTTCATGAGAGCTTCCACGAAGTCCATTCCACATTCGCAATCTTTTCCAGGGGCCATTCTTCAGAGGCTGGTCCATCGCAGCTTTGCAGAGATATTGTTTTCTGGATGACACAAGCCAATACGATCTTGATTTCCAATGAGACCCCTTGGGATATTTTGATCTTTAAGGATGTTTGCCAAAATTTTTCACCCTGTCGGTTGAAAATCTTTTCTTTTTCGCAGCAGATCATTTATTAGATCACACATATTGGAGCCCGAAATTGTAATGCCGTTATACATGAGTCGATCTTTCTCATCCCAGAGAAAAAACGTTTTATCAAATTGTAAAACCGATAAAAACTGATGAAAACCGATAAAAACCAATAAAAAACTGATGGAAACTGATGAAAAACCAATAAAAAACCGATATGCACATGTAATTGTCTGATTAAAGGGATTATCTGATTAAACAGTGTAGAGTTGGTGGTTCAGATGTGCTACCTCGGCTTGTCATGCATGTGACTTTGATGTTTCTTTTTTTGAAGTAAACTATATCAATTTGTGTGAAGTTGAGCAAAAAACTTATTTTACCTCAGAGCTCTACCACTGTAATTTCCCACAATGCACTGTGTGAGAATTTGAAGTAACCAATGATCAACAGGTTGGGGTAGAACCCACCTTATCTTGATATATAATTAACCAATCAGCGATTGACAGGTTGGGGTGGGACCCATCCTATTCATACATATAAATGGAAGAGTGTTGGAACTGTATTGCCACTCTATTAACTTGCTTCTGAAAAGGATGAACGCACGCTACGTCTGTGAATTGTGTCAAAAATCTTACTCTCATAAAACTCATTATTATCGACACAGACGACAATTACACAAAAATGTAAATTTTAAACACACTATAGGGGGAGCGAACCCAAATACAGCCGAGTTAACAACCAGATCTGTCTGTAACCAGCCACCCTATCCTCCAGTGCATATGAAATCAGCCTTTAGTTGGAACAATGCATTAACAAGTGGAAATATTTTGGGGCTTGCAAATAAGCTAGAGCCAGTAAAATCGCTAGTGATGGGGGAATCACTGAGGGAAAAACCTATAGATGACTCAACCAGCCTACCCTCAAGCAGAATTCAGTGTATTGAACCATGGGGGAGTGAACAGTTGCAGGAAATACGCACACCCCTGAATGTTGTAGCTGTCCCGCCCATAGGCCAGGGTATGAGACCAATTACTGAATCTTCAGAATCGAGTTGTGAAGAGAAAGGGCTGCTGAACCAGACAATCTTTCAGCGCCAATCAAATTTACGCAAAGAAAACACCAAACCACACTCCTTAATGACAAGTTTTTCAGTGGAAAATCATCCGGACTGGTTAGCCGTTATACCAAATTCCATGCAGCAGAAGGCGCTTTTGTTACTCCAGATAATAAAGAATATACCCAATTTATCCTGGGATGAGAAAGATCGACTCGTGTATAACGGCATTACAATTTCGGGCTCCAATATGTGTGATCTAATAAATGATCTGCTGCGAAAAAGAAAAGATTTTCAACCGACAGGGTGGAAAATTTTGGCAAACATCCTTAAAGTTCAAAATATCCCAAGGGGTCTCATTGGAAATCAAGATCGTATTGGCTTGTGTCATCCAGAAAACAATATCTCTGCAAAGCTGCGATGGACCAGCCTCTGAAGAATGGCCCCTGGAAAAGATTGCGAATGTGGAACGGACTTCGTGGAAGCTCTCATGAAACTGGACGAAAAAGCGAAAACTCACACCAATAGGGTGACATTCTGAACAACAGCCATTACAGACAACTAAAAATGCGGCCAGCAGCATGTACTAGTGTTCATTTTACTGCAAATTTCATATCCATTTGTAATTTAATTCTAATTAATTTGACTAGTTTTGATTTCTGGTTAATATGGATAATTAAAAAAATGCAATATATCTAAGAGTTTTTATTTTGTTTTTATTTGTGGAGTCTCCTAAACTACAGAGTGCCTTTCTTGACCTTCGCCCAGTTCAGGAAATCTACATAAATTACTGAATGTGATTTAATAAAAAAATCGGCAATTATTAAAATCAAAAACTGTGATCCGATAAAAATTCGGCTGTTATTAAGCGGGTACATTATTAATATTCGGGAATGTGGTCATGCCATATTTTATCAACAAAAAGCAGGCACACAAGTCATTCTCGCATATTATCTTGTTTTTATATAGGCATTTGTCAGAGAAAGGTCTTGAGTTTTGTACAAAAATAAGCATTTTACCACAAAGTTATGCTATGGTCATAGCTGCTGATAGTGGCACATAGAAAAAATGGCGTTCAAAAATTAATTTTGACATGCACTGTAGTATGGTTCAATGAATCAGATTTTATTTCGATTTGCGCTGTAAGGGGGGTGGTAAAACCTAGAAAAAAAAAACAACAGCTTGAACGCAATTAGTTTCCACCCGTACTGTATCGGTGAGAGAGAGAGAGAGAGAGAGAGAGAGAATTGAAACGTTTGTTGTGATCATGGTGGGCAAAGGGTCGGTCGGACTGGCGTAGTTGGATTCATTAAACATACTAATCGGCGTGTTACATCAGTAACTATCCTATATTTTTACTCAAATGAAAAAAAAAATATATACAGGTCTGTAAACTAGCTGCGTTTATTTAGAATGTCTGCAAAAAATACGCTATTTCATTACACGCAGACATCAAGTTCAAGTTATAATTAAACGTGACAATTTTACGTGTAGACTCCGGAATATCCAAAGAGAACCACAGAGCAACGACGAGTAACTGTCATCTCACCAACGTTGAAAATCCTCACAAGCAGGGTTAGATTGTTCTAAAATATGCGTATCACCGACGTGCAGTACACCTTATTACACGCCGTCATCGCGCTCCCATGTGGATAATCGGGGTAAATTAACTTGCCCAAGGACATTATGCGGGAGTTCGAATAGTGTACGTAGGTGGGTTATATTTTCCCAAGTCTCGCAAATTTGGGTATCCTTTTACCATTTTTTTTTGATTGAGTAACAGCGCTTTTCAACTATTAAAATGAGGGGTGCAAGTACTGTTGATTTTCCCCCTGACAAAACGAAGGGGGCTTGGCCTGTTATTATAGAATTGTAGTTTTTTTTTCATTTATTTAATGACAGTTGGAGCAATCCGGAAAGAACCATTGTGCAGAGGCAAACAACTGTCAAAGTTCTACACAGGGTTATCATTGGCGAAAGGTAGTATGCCATAGTACACAACGTTAACGACCACCCCCACCCCCACATAGGTAATTAGATAATGGTAGCTCTTTCATGCTTTTACTTAGATGGGTGGGTTATTCTTCAGTGAACGTTCAAAAAATAAATCATACGGGTTAGTAATAGCGCGGGTGTGATTTTTCTATGATTAAACACAGTCCGTAGTGCTATCACCCAATTTTTTTCATTTTTAAACGCACTGGTCCACAATTAACTGTTAAACACTCAAGGGCTGTTTTGATAACCGACTATTTATTTATATTTATTTATTGGTGTTTAAGGTCTGCACAATGACTAATCATGACCATGACAGGTTTTTGGGTGGAGGAAGCCGGAGAGAGCCACCGAGCAACGGCAAGCAACTGTCAAGATTCTACACAGGGTCTGCATTGGTTGAAGACAGGTGCTCCATCGACGTGCAGTACGCCTTGGTGCACAGCGTCACCATGTCCCCACATGGTCAATGGGGATGAAGTGTCTTGCCCAAGGACACAACCGACAGACATTCCTGAATAAATCGATACGCGTATTTCTGTCAAACTAATCCGCCATTTTGTTTTTTTGACAAGTGTCTTGTGGAATGAATTATTAAACGAAAATTATTAATATATTATATTAAATGAATATACGCTATTTATTAGGGGGACAATCTCATAGTAAATACGGGTTAAGAGTGTGGTAAGTTATGAGAGGAGACTAATCGGGGTAATTTGATCGCTCAAAAATTGTGGGGAAGGCGTATTAAGGGGCCTGACATGTCCATTACATTTAGAGAACTGAACTGGGGTTCGAGATAATTTAGCTATTGTGAGGGCTGGGGGAGGGGGAGAGTGGTTTCCAAAAGTTTTTTTTTTTAGTATTGGATGACCTGGAGGAGGGAAGTTCAGGAAAGTTTTAGGTACTGTGAGGGGATACAGGGTTGTGACGGTTAGGGTGTGAGATAATGGAGGTGTCTGATTGGTTAAAAAAAGTGTGTGTTTGTGACAAAGCAACTCTTTTTAAGATTATGGTGGGGGCGGGGGAGAGCGGTTTCCAAAAGTTTTTTAGTATTGGATGACCTGGAGGAGGGGAGTTCATGAAAGTTTTAGGTACTGTGAGGGGATACAGGGGTGTGGAATAAAAATGAATTATTTAACGAAAATTATTAATATATTATATTAAATGAATATACGCTATTTATTAAGGGGATTATGTCATAGCAATTAAGGTTATTAAAATTTTAAACATATGACCGCACACTTGTCTCCTTCACCCCTCCTCATAACCTCGTTTGACCCCCCTTATTTGATGAGGAACGTCTCCACCGGCCAATCGAGTTGTGCATCTCTGCTACTTGTGGCGCGATGACAGTTAAGTTGAATCAGCTGAAACCCGCAAATCGTGCAGTTAAATGTCGAGTTTTGACATTTCTCCATGTTTTTTTCTAATGTATCTTTCCTAGTATAGGATTTCAGACAAAACGTCCACTGGAACATCTTGACATCGACGTCTGTTCGATGTACACTGCCTCTCTCTTTTGTTGAATTTGCTATTGAAACACAAAATTGACAGTTCAAAGCACCTTCTTGGTGGGTTTTCAGATGATCCGTTAATTCATCAAAGTATTGGGGCATAAAGTACAGCCATGTATAGCCTCTCCCCCATGTACAGTAGTCTCATGGCGATTTCTCTTGTGATTTTTTTTTGAGAACCCGTCAAAACCTAGAAATCGGACCGTTAAAAAATTACTTTATTGCTTGAGGCGTAAAATCAGAATATCTTGGTCTATGAGAGTTTTTCGACAGCCATAAAAACGAGAAGAATAAACTTGCATTATTAATATGTAAGAATCACGCCAAGTTATTAAATCAAATTATACCTATAAAAATAGCCACAATGGAGTCGTTCACAGTCTTCAGTTAAAAGCAAGACACATCTTGTCACGTGATATCATCATTGATTTTTAAATACATGATAGCATGTCCAGTCTAACGATATTTATGACCGGTCGTTAAAGTGTGACAATAGATTTAATTGCTTCAACATCTGTCAGTAGTTGGCGTTTGTAAAAAAAAAATCAATTTAATGACACCCAGACACGCAGTGTTCACCTTTGCGGGTCAGTCAACCGATAGCATTCACAAATGTCCAGTACGTCAATATTAATTCATTTATTAATATACTAATTATTATAATCAACCCTAATTACACTCATTAATTACATTAATTACATTAATTATGCAACAGTCATTAATTACATTAATTATTAAAGTGATTAAAAAAAATCATCAAGTAATATTAATTACCTTACGTAACATTTTAATTATGATGACGTCATCTACCCCTCTCATCCCTCTCACCCCTCTCCGGCAGAATAGGGTCGAAAAACACATTCCCAACTACTGTACAAGTACCAAATCCACCCTCAGACAAGATAATCCACAGACACTATAATTGCTGCTAACGGCTGGTGAAGCATACAGGTGAGGTCTATTTATCAGCTTTGGTCGTTACGACCTCACCTGTATGGTTCACCGACTTTTTTAACGGCTCTCAAAGTGTGAAATCTTTCAAATACATCTCCTGAAAAATCTTAAAATAACCGCTCAGATGCATGGTAATGGGTGCTCTGGGACCCTGGAATTTAAAATTTTCGATAGACGGGACGAACCGTGGTCGGCCCGTCAAACCGACGAACATCCATCGCCCGATCCAGCACCCCCCCCCCCCTTCCCACGTTTTGAAAATCGCTCCGCCGGCCCTGTTCCGACACGATGTGATCCTGCCTGTTGAAAACAAACAAACACCCACATCCTCATGTACAGCAGGGCAATTGGAAAACAATGATACGGATTTCATTAAATTATTTACTTCACTTTAATCATTGGACCATAACAGGTTCACAGGGTTTTAGCGGACAGTCGGCTGAAACGGAAATTGTGAGCTGTCCGGCGAGACTCGCCTTGCTGAAACGTCGGAAATTGAAAAAGTTCATGCGGGTTGCCGATAATTTTTGTGAGGTTGTGTTCATTTGGTGGATGAACCTAGTAAATCCTGCCTACACACAGTAAGTAGAATAGTTTTCTGTTATTTCTAGAACAAACTGAGGTCCGATTCTATTAGGATTATTTGTCTCTGAACGTTGAATTTGTTGACTTGACTAATGACAATATTTGTATTTTTGCAAACGAGAATGTGATAATGATAAATGATACCGAAACACAAGGCCAGTGGCATTTTAAGTATTGACTCTCCAAATGCTTAGAAGAGTCACTTTCGACATCATTGGGTCCTTCATACAGAAAATCTGTAACACATGAATCGTAAACCGGGCTAATATCTGGGGCTACTGTAGTCTCCCTGACTGTGCAACTAATTACGAAGTACCTGTTCGACTAACTGAAATGTGCACAATATTTTTGACCGCCCAATTGAATCAATATCACTGAAAGAAACCCGGAAAATGTTGCACTGTTTCTCCGCTTTGCGTGTTAGTCATGCCCCACTGGTAGAAAATTAGGTAATTAACTTCACAAACACTAGTAATACATATTTCATCAGTAGTTCCACTGGAATCTTGGAAAATTCGCTAGTACCTATTTGCCAATGTGAACTTGTCGTGTCATGCCGAAGCACACACGTGTAATATTTGATATTCAATCAACATATCAACTTCCCCGGGAAACACAGGACTTATATTTTAGCGAAATTTTGATTTTAGTTACGTGTTTCGTAGCAGAATTCTCATTGGATTCTCACTGAGGTGAACGAAATATAAACCCTGGTTTACGAACACGGTGTTGATAAAAGCTGATTTGTATTTCAAGTGAGCACTAATAGACCATTTTTACATAGCGCCATCTTACATCCGGGACTCCATTTGCCCCCACAAACCGGCTCTATTTATCAACATTGCACACACGTGTACTAAACTGCTGATCGGCCTTGAAAGCTTCATTTTTCGTCTCCGTTTTATCAATTAAAATTCGACAATTTACCTTATCTGCGTTTGTTCTCACCCCCGAAGAGAACAATGGTTGGGTGTTAAGAATTTGTGTATTTTGCGATGTAATATTCCAAATTTATCATTTTCGAGTTGCCGTATACAATCCGTTGTGTTCGTTCCGACGTTCTTCCCAACTCTCAACTACAATATACCTTCGGCTTCTTTAAAGCTAAAAGTTTTCGTTCGAAGAACGGCAGGCAAGCACACAATCGAATTGTGTTTCAAAAGAACGACGACAATGACAAAACAAATATTATAAAGTGGAAACAAACGATATCAATGCAGCGTTCAGAACAGTACAGCAGACGTGGGTGCCATTCTAGTAACAAATCTGAATGGCTGGTTTCGAAGGGGCATATCGAGTCCCGGATGTAAAATGGCGATATGTAAAAATGGTCTTTTACATGTATTTGGATTCTTCTCTTGTTTAGATCAAAACGTAGGTGTGTAGTATTAACCCAGTGGTGCATTGAGAACGAGAGGTGAAGATATGCAGAGATATGAAGAGATAAAGAGAAGCAGATTGTGGTGTCGGAGAGAGATTAAATAAACAGAGAGAGAGAGAGAGAGAGAGAGAGAGAGAACAGCTAACTTTTGATCAATTTACTATGAATGGATTTATGGGGGTAGTCAGAAGTATATGTGGGCGCAAAAGACACTTGTTAAAATAAGCCCACCGGGCCGCATCACCCCCTCCCCACCCTTGGCCGGGAAGGGGTAGTAAATGGGTCATTTTGTGATTTTCATTTTGCTTTAAAATTAGTTTCCAAGGTCTTATAGACAAATTTTGTGCCAAGCATATTCTTGCCCTATTGACTCTATTTTGTGTGCGGGATGCAGTGTGGTGGGGCGGGAGTCATTTTTTCAGAACTTGCGAGGTATATATTGTTCAAAGTTTTGTTAGAGTAAACCTGAGACTTGTATTTTAAATACTGTGTTTTTGTGAATTATCAAGTGTGGTGAGACATAGAGAATTGTATTGTAAATGGTCAATGACACTGCAGCTCAACTTGTCCAAGAAGAGAGTGAACTAAATAGAAAGCTCCAGCAATGCCAAGTCATTTAATCGAACTTCTACAGAAAAGACACCATAACAGAGCTACATATGAAACCTGAAAAGGATCAGGCGAGGGATGCGACCTGTAGGGAGTACAAATGGAATTGTTAACAATTTATATACCAAATTCAAGATGGCCGATGGCGGCCTGTTTTCGAACGAAATTCATAAAAATATGATAGCTCCCATGTAGACATCACACCAAAACTACATATGAGATTTGAAACAAATTGGGTGAGATATGTAGCTTGTGGGGTATGCTAATGGAATTGTTGATAATTTATATGGCAAATTCAAGATGACTAAAGAAATTTCCTCATATTACACTAAGTTAAAATTAAGGCTCCTATAGGGAGCCCAAATATTAACCTAGGGACTTGATTTGAACAAACTTGATTCTGAGCCTCTCCCCCTCCCCTAGAGATGTTGTATACCAAATATCAAAATATTCTAACTTGTGGATCCGAAGAAGAAGATTTTTTAAAGATTATACCCCATATTACACTAAGGTAAAATTCGTGTCCTCAAAGGAAGCTCAAATATTAACTGAGGGACTTGATTTGAACAAACTTGAATCTGACCCCCGTAATATACCAAATATTAAAA
The DNA here is from genome assembly GCA_031216915.1 of Pictodentalium vernedei. Taxonomy (NCBI): domain Eukaryota; kingdom Metazoa; phylum Mollusca; class Scaphopoda; order Dentaliida; family Dentaliidae; genus Pictodentalium; species Pictodentalium vernedei. Next base: position 118,970,692 of record CM062292.1, read on the forward strand.
GATTTTGGCTAGAGGTTCCGGAGAAAAAGATTTTTAAAGATCATTGCCCATATTGCCCTAAGTTAGGTCCTGTATTGAGCCCAAATATGAAATTAGGGATTTAATTTGAGCACAATTGTATCTGACCTCCCCCTCCCCCAGGATGCTGTATACCAATAATCAAAAGATTCTGATCGGTGGTTATGGAGAAGAATTTTTTTAATTTTTGCAAATATGCTGACTCAGCATTTTCCGATGCCCCCCCCCCCCTTCCCCCAACAGAGCACCCTGACACAACCGATGGCAATTTCTTTTACCATTCCCTTCTACTGGCCCTAAGGCCCTGCTTGAATTCCCACGGGAGCACGGAAAATGTTTTGCGTGAATTAAGTACTTATGACTAAATAATATCACACACTAAATTTGGTTCAAATTGGACCATGGACTCAGAAAATAGAAATTCTGGGCAGGGCCATACATCTTGCACCCCCCCCCCCCCCCTCATTACAGAGGCAAATATTGCTACACGAACTTCAAAAGGAAGCTCCATGCTAAATACCTACTGGTTCATGAGAGAAGATTTTTTTAATTTTAGAGCATTTCCCCCACCCCTCCCTATGGAACGTGGCAACTTCATTTGAAAAACTTGGATTGGCATATGATAAGGAACATGCATATCAAATTTGGTTCAATTTGGCCCAGTGGTTTGTGAGAAGTCGATAATGTAAAGTTCCGGCCGGCCGGCCGGCCGGACGGACGGACGGACGGACGGACGGACGGACGGACGGACGGACATACAATGATCACTTAAGCCCCCCCCCCCCCCCCCCACCCCGGTTTTCAGCCAGGTGAGCAGAAAAGGGGCACTGGGTTGAGTTATTTTTGTGCGATGTGGTGGGACATGTACACTGAGTTGGGTCGACAGGTGAGTTTGTACACGAGTCAATGGAGTGGGGTGGATGAAGGCATAATATGTCGCGTGACCATTGTCAGTAAAGTTAACCTTTCCACTTCAATTCAGTTGCCCGTTTTTGTCTGGACAACTCGAGCCCAAATGGCAAATCTTGGACAACCTGCACTCTCAGCTGGACAACTGGTATCCATTCTCTTTGAATGGGTTCGAGTTGTCAAAACGTGGGTGCGAGTTATCCAAATTTGGGTACGAGTTATCCAGACGAAAATGGGTAGGAGTTGTCCAATTGTGGGTACGACTAGTCTGGTACGTCTTGTCTCGTAAGTAACAAGACTATTGGCGAGGGACAGTAAGGCGTTCATGTATATTATTCCAAGACATCTTTTCAATTCTATTACAACAGTTTGCAGCTTGTCGGACAGTGCAGTTGGTCGTACAGTTAGAAAGTCTGTTTTTGTAATTAGTCGTACAGTCAGGGAGGCGACAGTGGTCAGAAATATGAGCCCGTTTTACTATTCAAGTGTTTCAGATTTTCCGTATGAAGGGCCCAATGAAGTGGAAAGAGAGTCTTTTAAGCATTTTGAGAGTCAAATGTATTTAAAACGCCACTGGTCTTGTATTTCCATATCATTTATGACATTCTAGTTCGCAAAAATTACATATATTGTCGTGAGTCAAGTCAACCAATTCTACGTTCAGAGACAAATCCTCACAGAATCTGACCTCAGTTTGTTCTAGAAATAACAGTAAACAATTCTACTTACTGTGTATAGGCTGGATTCCTTGTATACATCCACTAAATGAACACAATCTCACAATGAAAGTGCCAATGACACTGTAGCTTAAATTGTCTGTGTGTTGTGTTTGATGAAAAGGATAATGTTCAATGTTTATGAAAGGATTATGAAATAAAACAAGAATTGTGATAATTGGGAATATGTTAATTTCTGTTTCCTGTATGCTATGTTTTCAATACAAATAATATGAGATGTAGACTGTCTCAAAGAAATACCCAGTTACAGTGAAATTATTCCAAAACGAGTCATCCAATCAAGTTACAATGAAATCCCTTCATAGATACGGCCTGTAGACTGTGCTAAAGGTTTTCGGGCTTCGGACCTGTGTAGCCATCACGGTTGACCGATCGCAACCAAAAAGGGACGTCCTCATCTAGACATTATACTGAGTCATCATACCAAGTTGCAATGAATTCCCTTCATAAATACGACTTGTCGTCTGTGCTAAAGTTTTTCGGGTTTTGGGCTCGGGCAGCCGTCATGGTTGAATGATCGCGAACAAAAGGGGTTGTTCTCATCTAGGCATTATCTGGAGTCATCCTACCAAGTTACAATGAAGTCCCTCCATTCATATGTCCTGTAGACGAGCTAAAGGTTTTTGGGCTTCGGGCGCCTGTAGCCGTGACAGTTGACCAATCGCGACCAAAAGGGGACGTTCTCATCCAGACATTATATGGAGTCAACCTACCAAGTTACAATGAAATCCCTCAATATTAAATATGACCTGTAGACTGTGCTAAAGGTTTTTGGGTTTCGGGCTTGGGCAGCCGTCACAGTTGACAGATCATGACCAAAAGGGGACGTTCTCATCTAGATATTGCACAGAGGCATCCTACCAAGTTACAATGAAATCCCTTCATAAATACGACCTCTAGACTGTGCTAAATATTTCCGGGTTTTGGGCTCGGGCAGCCATCACGGTTGACCGATCGCGACCAAAAGGGGACGTTCTCATCTATACATGACCTCAAACCTGCATGTGGAATTTTGTGACAATCGGACAAGAACTACGGGGTATAGCCTGTGCTAAAGGAAAATGTGAACAGACTCACAAACAGACTTCCGCACGCGTGATGGCAATAGCTTATCGTGACTTTGTCAAGTTAAGCTAAAAATGACCGGTAACCCGCGTATAATTTTTCAATTTCCGACGTTTCAGCTGGGTGAGTCTCGCCGGACTCCAACTATCTAACACCTCTGTACCGAACATAAATAATGCCAGCATAAAACACCCGATGATAGCGTCTTTGTGTTCGATGGTCTGACAGCTGTGGCTTTGCTCAAAGCTTTGGGGATAGTTTCTTCTACGAGACTGACAAACGCTCCATAGAACATATCTCTGAAAAACTTCCGACGCACCTCTTCTTCTTCTCCGCCCTCTTCTCATTTTCCTTGAGTCATTTGTTTTAGATTGGTGATATAATTTTCGAAAGAAAAAAAGCAACAACTTGTATTTCGCAAAATGTTTGCTTTCCTCAACCTTGCATTGGTTACTTAGGACGCTTATTTACATTTTTCGTTTGAACAGACATCACCACGAACGACAGCAGTAGGAGTGGGATGAAACGGGGCAGATTGGGGAGAGAGAATTGGGCGGCGGATGTGACGCCACGTGGTAGCCCACGTGAGCAGCCATTTTGTTACGTCATCCCAATAGTGATTGTGGTCAGTGCATTTTGTTAGGGTGACACGTGTATCCGTCACCCATTTTGTTAACTGGAGGACGCCGTCTTGGTTTCTCTGGTGGCACATGGTTGCAATGTGACCCCAAACCCTCTAATAGGAAGAGGGTGTGTTCCGATGTTGTGTTCCATTGAGCGGTAGTAGTTTGCGAGTTCTGATTTTCCCCAAATACTCGTTACTTCGTAGAATTACCACAACCAACCCGCCAATCACTCCAAATCACCAAAAAACACCCAAAACTACCGACACGGACTTGGAGAAGCCACAGTCTTGGAATAATAACAGTAGCGCGTAGTGTTATAGGACTGTGAGGGTGTTACTTTGTACAAGAATATCTTTACTGGCTCGCCCAGAATCCCCGTTTTCTACCCATTACAGACGTTATTGTAGCTACTCTATCCCAAGCAGTCTATCTAGTCTATCTAGTCCTGGCTACTTTTAAATTCCCCTGCTACGACCTAAGCCCTCCACCAAGTCTTATAATCACCAGTTACATTGCTTGATTTTCCGTTATCAGTTTCAGCACATACAGAGTAACCTCCCTTGTGTATAACGAAGGCGTCTGTGAATCTCAAACCCGAAAGACAATCGCACAGGAATAGGTATTGCTCAAACGACTCGAATCTTATCGAGCTATTAAGCTTTCGAGTAGTGACTCGAACAGTCATCGTTCAGACGCCTCTAACCCCATCGTGTAAATCAGCCATCGAGCATTTGCTCGACCCACTGACTCCACATACGACTCTTCGACACATCTCGATATTTAAGGATGCTAAAGTCACGGTAACGTGTTATTTGAGGATACCTTTTGATGATGTCTTTTAGACAATACATTTGAGAGGATATCTATTTGAGGGTAGTTATGGTTCCTTGTACCCGTTTGTCCACAGCCTTCACGGCCATTAACCTATCGGGTAGTGACTCGAACAGGCATACCTCAGACGACTCGTATCCCATCAAGCAAATGCGCCATCGAGCATTGCTCGGTCGAGTGACTCCAAATACGACTCATCTCGATATTTAAGGATACTTTTGACATGGTAATGTGTGATTTTGAGAATACCTTTTGAGGATGCTTTTCAGACAATACCTTTAGGAGGACATCTATTTGAGGATAGTTATGGTGCTTTGTACCCGTTTATACACTGCCTTCGCGACCACCCATGAGGCCATGACCTTCATAGCCCCAATGCCACTATTACTGACTTGTCCATAGTCACTACCACATCTCCTTTGACAGTTTCCACTGTAATCACCCGATCTATCGTGTTCTACCAGCGTTGCAGCCTTGTAGCCTTGTACCATTACTATTGGCGACCACTATTCTGTCCTTCGTTAGAGTGTCCCGCCATTACTGATTTGGCATTACGGCTCTTAGTACCTATCATTACATTCCTGTCACTACAGGCCCCAGTTCACATCTCAATCATACTTGTCGTCCACTACTAAAGCAGTAGAATACATACACAGAACGACACAGCATGTGAATGGGTTAATCCATATGGCACGAGTGCCAGTGCGGAAGGATAAAAGGAGAGGCCGCACGCGTGTGTCGTTCTGTGTTTATTACACGCCGGTCTATAAAAACAATTATTAGAAGGACACTCAGCAATTCATTTAACATTTAACAACTATCAACAGAAACAACACATTGTTAAATATCGCTAACCAAATTTGCGAGGCGAACCCGTGTTGCTCTTTCGTCCCCTGAGTTCCAGTGCGTTCTATGTGCCTACTGGCACATAGAATACATTGGAACTCAGGGGACGATATTCAGCTAGCGATTCAAATTGTAACTGATGTGCACGATTTGTAGACACTTCCAGTGAAATTCCACTTCTTTTTAAAAATAGTCCGACAATGATTTCCGTTCCGCACATATGTGCGGTACAGATTTTCATTTTCTGCATGGTTTAGTGTTGCTGTAGATGGGGATTTCATAGAACAGGAGTGTAATAATGTCTGTTTGCCCGAACAACTTTTTCATACATATTCAAAGTTCCTCAAATGAGCTATCGATCAATAAATGGAACAGGCATTGCTCGGACGAATCGAATCCCATCGAGTAAATGAGCTATCGAGCATTTGCTCGACAGCGTGACTCCACATACGACTCCTTTCGGACAAAGGGGCGCCGACACCAACCCAGGTATGTGGTGGGGTGCTAAATGTGGGATGCCGAGAAACATGGATCGTGATTTCAACATATGAGCCATCGAGCAGTGACTGGAAAACGCATTTCTCGAACGACTCGAATCTTATCGACCAAATGACCTATGCAGCAATTGCTCCAACGAGTGACTACACGTACGATGCATTTGGGTCTTCTCGTAAAAATGGAGTGCTACGATTGTGGTGCTGCAACTGGGGCTAGAAATCACTGCTAAGCTTTTGCACCCACAAGGTGTGGTGTGTAGTAGAGATTCTAGAAAAGTTCGCATATCTTTAAGGGTTCAAAGAGAGTCGGTATGTTTTCATTTGCTTTATTGTGCAATCGAGCACATTGTGCAAGCGAAGTTGTTCGAGCAAGCAGACTGCATTCTACTGCTTTTAGTCGTGGAAGACAAGTATGATAGTGATATGAACTGGGACCTGTAGTGGCAGTAGCGTAATGATGGGTACTAAGAGCCGTAGTGCCACAAGTCAGTAATGGTGGGGTACTCTATCAGGGGACAGAATAGTGGTAGCCAATAGCAATGGTACAAGGCTGCAAGGCTGGTAGAACACTATAGCATTGGGTGATTACATTGTAAACTGATCATAGGAGAGATGATAGTGATTATGAATAAGTCAGCAGTAGTGGCCTTGAAGGTATGAAGGTCATGGCCTCATGGGTGGTCGTGAAAGCAGTGTACAAACGGGTACAAGGAACCATAACTATCCTCAAATAGATATCCTCCCAAAGTTATTGTCAAAAAGGCATCATCAGAAGGATATATCCTTAAATAACACATTACCATGTCTGAAGTATCCGTAAATATCGAGATGAGTCGAAGAGTCGTATATGGAGTCACTCGATCGGACAATGCTCGATGGCGCATTTGCTCGATGGGATTCGAGTCGTCTGAGCGATGCCTGTTCGAGTCACTACTCGATTACTTAATGGTTCGATAAGATTCGAGTTGTTCGAGCAATACCTATCCCTGCTCGATTGTCTATCGGATATGAAAATCAAGGAAGATAACGAAAATAATAATGGAAAAATTAAGCAATCTGACTGGTGATTAAAAGGCTTGGACAAGGGCAGAGGTCGTAACAAGGTCGATGTCAAATAGACATCTTCACGTCGGACGTTTATTTCTATTTCTAGAAAATAAGTGCACCGGCATTTACTAATTTCTATTGGCTGAATCAAAAATGCACGTCGGGCGTGTATTTCAATCTCATCGCGATAAAAAATGTACGTCAGACGTGTATTTCTATTTTTAGAAACCAGGTGCACCTGTATTTACCAATTTCTATTGACAGAATCAAAAATGCACGTCGGACGGGTTTTTGATTCTCATCGCGGTGAAAATGTACCTCAGACGTGTATTTCTGTTTTTAGAAACGAGGTGCACCTGTATTTCTATCTCATCGCGACGAAAAATATACGTCGGATGTGTATTTTTATCGATCCACCTGCAGTTTTTGGATGTAGTTGCACCTGTAAAAACTACAGTTTCGTGGCTATTTTCTGTTTAAATAAAACAACTCACCATACGTCGGGCGTATAGAATACAAGTCGGGCGTGGATTATTTTCTAGGTGCATCGCTATTTTTACAGGAACAACTACTTTGGAAAATAACGTTGCAACGATAAAATCCAGGTGCAACGATAAATGAAAGTGTCAATGACACTGTAGCTCAACTTGTCAAGACAAAGACATGTACATGTATAATATGTGACACAGCAATGACAAACATCTAGGTAATGACCTGATAACAAAGGTACATATAAAGTATTGTAACGGTCTGTACATAAATACTGACCGTTGCCTGTAACAAATGTATAGGTAAAGTATTGTAAAGGTTGGTGACACTCAGATGCTAAACTAGAAAAAAACCTTTGAGTCCCAGAGTGGGTCTGACTGAACCCCAAAACATTTGTTCTCATAGCACAGTGATAACAAAGGCACCCCAAAACACACCCATTCCTGTCCCAAGGTGAAAACAAAGGTACCCAAGAAGTTTCGTGAAGATCAGTTCACAAATATGAGCTGTGTAGAATTGTGACAAAAAACTGATTGGACCTAATTTCGGTACAAAATGGTCACTGGCAGCCATCGTGAGTTTTGGACAGCACCCAGAAACACTCGTTCTCGTCCCAAGGTGATAACAAAGGTACCCAAGAAGTTTTGTGAAGATCGGTTCATAAATACAGCCTCTAGCCCGAGCCGTATTGACATGTGCACTTACAGTGTATAAGTAGCACTGAATAAATCAAAGTTCATCTAATTTGCATAATTTCTGCACGAGAAAAAAACCCGTACTATATGTGATGTATTCCATGTTACTAAACATTCATACAAAAATTTATTCAAATCAGAACTTTCATACAGAATTTCTGTACAAAAGACTGATTGGACTAATTTTGGTACAAAATGGCTGCTGGTGGCCATCTTGAATTTCGGACCACACCCCAAAACACTCGTTCTCATCCCACGGCGATAACAAAGGTACCCAAGAAGTTTCGTAAAGATCGGTTCATCAATACGGCCTCTAGCCTGAGCCGTATAGAAGTTGTGTACAAAAAACTGATTAGACCTAATTTCGGTACAAAATGGCCACTGGCAGCCATCTTGAATTTTGGACCGCACCCAGAAACACTCGTTCTCGTCCCAAGGTGATAACAAAGGTACCCAAGACGTTTCGTGAAGATCGGTTCATAAATACAGACTCTAGCCCGAGCCGTATTGACATGTGTACTTACTGTGTGTAAGTAGCACTGAAAAAATCAAAGTTCACCTAATTTGCATAATTTCTGCACGAGAAAAAAACCCGTATTATATGTGATGTATCCCATGGTACTAAACATTCACACACAAAATTATTCAAATCAGCGCTTTAATATGGAAGTTCTGTGCAAAAATCTGATTGCACCAAATTTTGTACAAAATGGCTGCCATCGGCCATCTTGAATTTCGGACCAGACCCCAAAACACTCGTTCTCGTCCCACGGTGATAACAAAGGTACCCAAGGAGTTTCGTAAAGATTGGTTCATAAATACGGCCTCTAGCCCGAGCCGTATTGGCATTTGCACTTACCGTGCTGAAAGTAACACCAAAAAATATCAAAGTTAGTCTAATTTGCATAAATTACGCACGAAAAAACCCGTATTATATGTGATGTATCCCATGGTACTCAACATTCATACAAAAAATTATTCAAATCAGAGCTTTCATATGGAAGTTCTGTACAAAAAACAGATTTCTGCATGGTCGGTACAAAATGGCGGCTGGCAGCCATCTTGAATTTCGGACCGCACCCAAAAACACTCGTTCTCGTCCCACGGTCATAACAAAGGTACCCAAGAAGTTTCGTAAAGATCGGTTCATAAATACGGCCTCTAGCCCGAGCCGTATCCAATTGTTGACGGACAGACGGACAGACGGACGACGGGCCATGGCATAAGCTCAAATTTGGCTTCGCCAAAGTTGAGCTAAAAATGCACATTGGACGTGTGTTTTGGCTAAAATATACGTTGGACTTGCAATGTTACTGAAAAATGCACGTCCAACTTGTATTTTTCACCGTGATGAGATTGAAATACAAGTCCGACGTGTATTTTTATCGATGCACCTGGATTTTAGCGTTGCAACACTATTTCGGAATGTAGGTGCACATATAAAAATACAGGTGCGTCGCTATTTTCTGTTTATAGAAATATAATCGCGATACAAAATGCACGTTGGACGTGTATTTGCACGTCGGACGTACAAAGTTCACGTTGGGCGTGTTTTTTTCAGGTGCATCGCTATTTTCTCCAGAGCACCTACATTCCAAAATAGCTTTGCGACGTTAAAATACAGGTGCATCGCTAAAAAATGCACGTTGGACGTGTATTTTAATCTCATCGCGATGAAAATGGACTTTTGGCCAAAATGGTACAGCATAGTTTTCTTCTGTGAAATCACTACCCCCAACCCCTCCCCGTTGACATTTCAATGCCGCCTTGTCGCTGGCATCGAACTCACAATTCGGAGGTCTTAGGACAAGTTCGACCCATATTTAACCGGTCATAATGAAGTTGCCGGACTCCTCTTATGTCCACATACCAATTACCAAGTCGTCAACTAAAATAATTCATGGTCATCGGCGAAGTCATAGTAAAAGCTGTGACAGTCATATACTTAGCAGCTTTTACCACGACATTGCTGGTTGCCATACCTAATTTAGATGGCTGTTCCTACTCACTAAACTCGCAACTACCTGTTATATTTTTTTTCTCTATACGGATGTCTTTGAAGGTCTTTGAACAAGGCGAGTTACTACGTACTTTTAACAATTCTGGATACCTTAGGTAGCTGGGCTTCCCAGGTACGATATGGAAACGCGTATTTCAACTTCGGACCTGTGTCCAACTGTTCCTGTTAACAGTTAAGATAAGTTTGCCGCTTGGGCTGAATACTTTAACAAATCACTACTGGATGTGACAAATAAATTTCGGCGGGAAGGGGCACTTCCCACAATGCCTCCCTGGCAGGGGCGGACTGCGCCAAGAAAAATTACCGGGAAATGAATCAAGGCGGAACCCGGACCCGGAGAAAATTTTGATTGCTTCCTTGCATCTGAGTGATCAATTGTCAGTTCACACATAAGATATTTCGATGGCGTTTTGGTATCATCTTCATCACTCATTCGGCAAGAATGCTATCAATAGGGGGTGGGGGTGCGCGGACCCATCGGGCCGACAATAGTTCGGCCCAATGCCAATGGGATAAAATTGTGATTTTTCAGAAAATAAAAGAACGCTGTTTCCTCGCATCTGAGCGATGCGATGGCAGATTTGACTGCTGGTATATTGAAATATTCTCTATGTGGACTGCCATTGGCAATCCAATGGCAGTCCACATAAAGAACATTTCAATATACCGACATTCTATGCAATCAGATCCATTTCGCCTGCTGAACATTTTCACGAAATTTCAAGCACCAACAGGTACTGGGTTGCATCAATTTTGGTGGGCCACCCAATAAGGGGGCCATTTCCGGGTGGGCCACACGGCCAGTCTGCCTCTGCTTCCTGGCCGATACAACAGCTTTATTATGCAACAAGCCGCTAGTATAAGGTATGTGAAATGTTATGGGTTATCACTGTCGATTAACGTAAAATAAAAAAAACTGAATCGCACAAAAATAATTTTACCTGAGCTCTCCTGTAAAACTGTTTCGTTATAGCTTCAAATCGTTCCTGTCCTGCTGTATCCCTACAAATAATCAACGAATATTTAAAACCAAGAACAGGCTCTCATGTGACCTATAATCCTATATCATTTAAAAAAAGAGTTTCCTCACGCTGAGACCACGCCCCACGTTGTGTCTAGACCCCCCCCCCCGCCCCCCGTCCTCGATACGTGAATATTTTCGTAATGTAATCATTATAAACTTCACTACCTCGTACGTTCGATTTAACACAGCGATGCTTTCTTGGGACAACGCCCTGTCCTAGTCTGAGTGGAGTCTCCCTCATTTTCAACACGTCGAATGGCCTGATCTTCACGAATATCCAATACATCGAGCACTCAATCGTCTTTCCAGCCGTAATAAACCCATTATAGCTAGGTTTTACTAGCGCGGCTCCCCCAGATAACGATTCCCACTTCTTTCAAAGGTTTTGTATACTATATTTCAAAATGTTCCTGGAGGTGGACCTCGCGACCTTCTCCTATACGAAAGGGGCATATCCTCTTTTGGACTCTCACCCAATGGCACGTTTCGCGCCGGCTATTGTTGCGAGTTGAGCGTCCGATCGAAACTGGTCCTCAACGCGCAGACCCGGGCCGTTCCTCCACTTCTTAATTTCGGAAAGCATCACTGAATTCACATTATCGGAACATTCATAAAACTCTTGATCGACTTCACAATCCGTTTCCGGTGTAGTTTTTAGTTTATAAATGTTAGAATACGACAGATTGTCAATTCAGGAGTACATACAAAGTAATATTCCCTGAGCTCGGCAAATATTTGTCTCTTGGGTTGTAGGCCTATGTTAAAATCTATAGGGCCTAAGCCCACTTGACTTTTTTTTATAACGCCCACTTGGTAAAATATTTCTCGTATTCTGATATCCCTTGCCTATTATGCTATTCGTATCTTAAGTGTAGCGCCTGACAAATACTTAATCCCCTCATTCTTAATCATCAGTTCAACAGATTTTTTTTGCTTGAGTTAAAAGTCTCTAGTGGATCTTGCGCTATTTCTCAAAAATAGTAAAAAAGGGATGAATCGACCCCCATTTGCCGGAGCCTTTCTGGACCTCTGCCGGAACCGACATGTCACATGTGAATGTTCTTGTCTCCTCCAAAATACTACACCGACATAATATAGTATTATGGTATGTATAGTTATGTATGTATGCACATAATTTGTACGATTTCTGGGGTCCCGATAATAAAATTAAACAATTCAAAATGAATTAACCCTTTACCTGACGAAATGACTACATTTGGCTGACACTCTTTCCATGAATCGTCATTCAAATTTTATTCGGCCTATATTTTCAATGTTTGCCTCCAGTGCATAGCTTATGACTCGACATTGGAACGACTTCGTTCCAACGAGGTGTCCTAAGCTATTTATGCGAAAAATGAAAGTTTTTAATTATTCGAAACTTACTTTGCAAGTGTCGTCCTCTAGTCATGTCAGGTAGATCCGCCCCCACCACACAGACACATACACCCCATGTAGGAAGGAGATAGTACCACTTACCAAATTGAATTTATGAAACCTTTGAGAAGAAATATTGAGGATATCGTCCCTGTTACCGCGTACGAATAGAAGAAAAGAAGGGCAAAAAACTTCGAACTTTTATAGCTGACCTTATGCAATATACGGATAACGCATAAGAAAATCAACCTTCAAGTTAAATGATACTGAAAAACGAACAACACCATTGGTACCAAAATTGAGATTAATGCCCCAGGTACATAGGCAGGAGGCCTAAATTAATTTTCTGTTGAATTGTGATAACTTTTACGACTTCGGAAAAGCATATTTTATTTCTTTGTCGCCCAATTTTGAAAGCAACAATTGGTCCATTGAGATACAGGAATAACAAATATTACTCACGTAGTACACGTGTTTGCACATTACACGACTACAAACACCCCTGTTACACTGTTACAACCAGTAGTGTATACATTTACCAGTAATGTCGAAATCGACCAGTAATGTCGAAAAAATTAACCAATAATGTCGAAATCAACCAGTAATGTCGAAAAAATCGACCAGTAATGTAAAAATCCGTAATGTCGAAAAATTAACCAGTAGTGTCAAAAAGTGACGACCAAAATGAGGAGCACTAACACTTGCCGACGGGGAGGGGGTATAGCCCCCCCCCCCCCCGATGACACCCCTGGTCGTGTGCTTTAATGACTGACTATTATAATGTCAGTCACTACCCGATATTTGCTACATGTCTATCATCTAGTTCTACCAATTTGCTACCTGTCATTTTACCTACATCCATCAATCAGTCAGTCTGCGTCACCCGCATGTACGTGGGGAGCACTATTAGCTCAATCGAGAAATTGCCTCGCAATTCAATTTGATGAATATCCGGGTTCTGTACCTGACGAGGTCAGTTAAGTTGTGTCCTTGGGAATGCCACTTTATCCCAGGTGCACGTTGACTTCGTGTGCCAAGCCACATGCCGAAATGACACGTGTATGGTGCGCGTGCTTTAAACTAAGTGTCGTAAACGAAATCAATCAATCAACCAGCCAATCAATCTTTGTATGTAGGTCTGCCTGTCTTAACTTTCCGTCATTCAGTTGTCTATCCACGTCTAGGGGTTATTTTTCACACGCCACATTGCTATCTGTCTGTCTGGATTTCTGTCCGTCTGCCTGGATGCTGCTAACCTGCCTGCCTACACACTTGCCAGCCTACATGTGTGACTGTATGTCTATCTGTGCGAGCGCTAAATACTAGACTAAATATTTCAGCGTCGTATCAATTCATTATCTATCCAGAGAGAGAGAGAGGGGGAAGGAGGCAGAGAGAGAGAGAGAGAGAGAGAGGGAGAGAGAGAGAGAGAGAGAGAGAGAGAGAGAGAGAGAGAGAGAGAGAGAGTTGGTCAAAAACAGAGGGAAAAGGGGATAGGGGGGGAGCGATAGAGAGAGAAAGAAGGGGAGAGAGAGAAGGAGAGAGAAAGAAGGGGAGAGAGAGAAGGAGAGAGAAAGAATGGGAGAGAGAGAATGAGAGAGAAAGAAGGGGAGAGAGAGAGAAGGAGAGAGAAAGAAGGGAGAGAGAGAAGGAGAGAGAAAGAGAGAGAAGGAGCGAGAAAGAAGGGGAGAGAGATGTGGATGGATGGATGGATGGATGGATGGATGGATGGATGGATGGATGGATGGATGGATGGATGGATGGATGGATAGAGAGAGAGCTGGGCAAAGTCAGACGGAGAGGGGGATAGAGAGAGAGAATGATGGAGAGAGAGAGAGAGAGAAGAGAGAGAGAGAGAGAGAGAGAGAGAGAGCAAATAGGATGGGATGTTGTGCATATGAAAGAGGGAAATAATTGTTAAACATAAAATTCCATATTTACTGGGGTAAATGTGTTTAAACTTGCGCGAAAATGGTTAAAAGTCGATAAATATAGGCAAAAGTACAATTTGAGCAACCCGAAAAAATATTGAAATTTTTGCGAAAAATCGTCATTTTGGTCGTCACTTTTTTACACTACTGGTTAATTTTTCGACATTACGGACTTTTACATTACTGGTCGATTTTTTCGACATTACTGGTTGATTTCGACATTACTGGTTAATTTTTTCGACATTACTGGTCGATTTCGACATTAATGGTAAATTTATACACTACTGGTTGTAACAACCCCCACTACCATGATTTGTGCATTTTGAAAATGGCTGCAACACGACACCATCAAAACAACGAGAATGTCATGTGATGATAACATGGTAATATGTTACGAAATCGCCTGTTGACATATATTTTAACCATACAATTCTCACAGGAATATATATACATATACGCATTTGATGTGGAAGTTAACATTTTTCTTGATCTATTCAGCGATTTCATGTTTCGAGTTTTGAATGGGTCTGTTTGTTCGAGTCCAATTCTGTTGATTGTCCAAACACGACACTGCTCATGACCTCAAAATACACACTAAAAACTAAAGTGTTAAAACTGACACTTTCAAGGTGTTAAACTCATTCTAACTCTTAAGGTTTGATTTTAACACTCAAAGTGCAATGCTTTAAGCACTTAGACATTACAATAGTCAAACATCTGAAACTTGAATGGATGGCACTTCCCATGTGTCTAGCATTGTTGGTTCTTCCAGAATCGTCCATAATTTGATTTGCGCTTGGTGGGTACATAATTAAAAGGACACAACGCAGATGACGCGGATCAGGCTCGAGCCTGATCCGCGTCATCTGCGTTGTGTCCTTTTAAGTGTCGCGACATTACACTTGTCAAGTGGTATTATTGTAACACCTGTCAAGTTCTGGGTTATCTACACTTGAACAAAGTGCTAGTTCAGCACTTAGTAAGCGTTAAATACAGCACTTCAAGTGTAGTTTTTAACACTTTAGTTTTTAGCGTGTATGATAACAAAGAGCAATGGCGCTTCCCTTCATAAAACGAAAGCAATCTGAATACTTCGTTCAAATATATAATCTGCTACCAACTTGTTAGCTCCGCTGACAAAGTCAGCAGAGCTTTTATTATACTGATTCGTCCGTCGTCCGTCGTCTGTCGTCCGTCGTCTGTCGTCCGTCGTCCGTCTGTCCGTCCGTCCGTCCGTCGTCAACATTTTATTTGTCCGAGCCATAATTTCTAAACCGCTGAATATTTTTCCACCAAACTTCATAACAATATGTATTATCAATAGACGGTGTGTCATCAATTATTCTGCGATCTGTAAATCCACAGGGCCAAGGTCACAGGATCAAGAAAATCTTAAGATATTTTTGATATTTGTTTGTCCAAGCCATAATTTCTGAACCGCTGAATATTTTTCGGCTAAAGTTTGTAACAATATTAGTATTAGAAAACATGCCCATGCGATCAGTGGCCCTCAGCGGAGCTCTCTAGGCGTGACAGGCCTCTTGTCTGATGTTCTTGTCTTGTTTTTGGATATCCGAAGCAACTTCAGCCCAAAACAGTTTTTTATTATATAACTTGCCTCCGTTTACAGATATCACTAAAGTGCGGGTGCAAACTTCCAGGAATCTCAATAGAACCCTATTCTACCAGTTTAGTTGTAGATATGTATGGATTCTGGTGCTACGCAACACAACCTTCATTTGTATATTGTATTATGCCAGCCTGTAGTATTCTGAGATTATTCGAATTTCATAGTCAAAAAGTTTTCCCTGTAACATGTTAGCATTGCGTGGGTATAGCCTTAATGTTCTGGAGATGTTGGTTTTATACTTTCAGTGAATTTAACAGAAACTGCTAGACGTTATACGCCAGATCTCCTTTGTTTTACCACAAAAGTATGCTTACCAAACTTGAACCTTCACAGCTCTGCCATCCATGTCGATCGTTTTCATTTTGAAATCTATACCTGTAAAAACAAATAACTGATTATCAATATTACAAATGAAGGGTAAACTTCGTTACATGCACATGCACGAATGATACAAATTCAAAACTTTCCACTTTCATTTCAACTGCTGGTGCAATAATATGATCTGTGATTTCAAGAGTTTTTAACCCCCAATGCCTGAGAATAAATTAATTTCACGCTAGCAACTATCACATATAAATGCACAGCTGCTGATGACCGTGTTTCTACATCATTGTTGGCTGTCTGAACAAACAGCCAACAATGATGTAAAACGTTGTAAAGATAACTGCATCATAACAGTAAAGTTCTCAAGGAAGAATACACTTTGGACTACTTTTTCAGAGCAATAAAAAAGGGACAGTTTATGGCGGTATGGTGACCTATGGGTTAAAGACTTGTTGATCGACGTCCACTGACTTTCAGCAGGTTTTTCTTCAAACTCTCTTGCATATTAACGAGCATAAAAATGTTGACCTTGTTTCTTACACGCCACAACTTGTGAACACTTGTGGAACAAGTTGGACGAACTCAGTCCAGTGGGAGAAGTGAACGATGGTTGAAATAAGAAAAAACCCATTAGCAGCACAGAGAAGGACAACCATGGGTACAGACGCACGCAATATATGTAAACAAACGACATCCATGCAATAGCAGGATTTAGAGTGGAAATACAGAATATCACAGCTTTGGGGCTAAATCTACGCCCTATCCAACACATGCCTACTGTCATGTAGTACATATACAAATACTACAGAAAGTGTGGTCTAATGTGGTGATCATACATATACTATAAAATTAAAATATGTGCTCTCATGTGGTAAACAAACGTATACTATAGAATGTGTACTAACATGTGCTCTACACAGCATTTCATTCATAAACTAAAGAATGTTCTTTTCACGCGTTTCGAAGAATAGCGAGAAAAAAATTGTCTTGGCGATACAAAAAAGGTTAAACAAGATAGCTGTGCGACCGAAATTTCCGTTAGAAATTTCAACCAATGGGTAAGGGTTTTTCTTTCTTACGAAAGGGAGATAATGTAGAAATGTGTGAATGTGTCATTTCTTGGCAGGCACTCACTTGAAGCAGACTTGCTCAATTTCTTTGTTTGTTTCTTACCATCATGGCGGACGAGTTGGAAGAAAGAATCAATTCCAAAGTTTCAGAAGCCTTGCGGAGTTCAGAGAATGATATGCTTGGTCAGTTAGATAGTTTGATTACGGGCAGGTTGAACGAATTTGAAAACAAAGTTACTGAGAATCAAAAGGAGCTTTCTGATGAACAAGTTTTCAAAATTCAAAGTATCAGTGGTGACTAGTTCAAATTTAAAAGACCAGGCAACGAAGAACAGTTCAAGCACAACAGTAAAGTCATTGAAAGGATGAAAGAAGTATCTATTTGTTTGGAAGGCAGTTCATCAGATTCCAAGGAAAAGGCGGCTCAAAAATTAGCAGAAGGTCTAGAATTGGACTCTCAAATCAAAGCTTTGGTGCGACAGTCAGGATTGGCGGTGGATGACGACATTATGCAACTGGCAAAGAGTATGGCACATCACTTATCATCTTCCAGAGCAAATTCAACGATAGATAAGTACTTTTCGTCTTTTCTGAAGTGGAAAAAGTTTATTTCCAATAAAGGAGGATGTACTCTTCCCGCTCAGCCAATTCACTGTGCGCTTTATTTAACTCATTTATTAGACTCAGGTTGTTCACATAACGTTGTTTCCTGTGCTCTATACAGCATTCGGTGCGGTGGATACATGAGATACACGGCATGATTGACCCTACTTCGAACTGTTTTGTTAAGAACATTGTTGAAAGTGCGAAACGGCAGGCCAAGAAGCCTATAACTGAAAAACAACCAATTTCTTCAAACATGTTGATCAAACTATGTGAACTTTTTCGTGACTCGAATGATTTATTGGTGGTTAGAGATTTAACTATGACAATTTTGGGTTTTTCTGGTTTTTTAAGGTTTGATGAGCTGAGCTCCATCAAGCGTTCAGATATACAATTTTTTAATTTCTATTTTAGTATCAAAATTGAAAAATGCAAAACTGACCACTACAGAGCAGGGGACGAAATAGTTATTGCCCAAGGAAATTCTATAGCGTGTCAATATTTAATGCTTAAACGTTATTTGTCTTTGGCTGATTTACAAGATGACTCAGAATTTTATTTATTTAGGCCGGCATTCAGGTCCGGTAATTCATGTAAACTTATTTACAAAAATAAACGCCTCAGTTACTCCAGAGCCAGAGAGACTGTCATTGGCAGACTTCGGATGGTGGCAGGTGATATTGATATAGGCTTGCATTCATTGTGAGCAGGGGGTGCTACCGAGGCTGCTAATGCCAACGTCAGTGGTAGATGTTGGAAGAGGCACGGGAGTTGGAAAAGTGAGTCACCCCAGGATGGATACGTGTTGGACTCTCTTTCTGCCCGGTTAGAGGTCAGCCGTAAACTAGGTTTATAAGTTCATAATTTGTATGTTTTCCATACGCTGCTGCATTTTGCCGGAATCATGTCCGTTTCTGATTTCGTCAAGACACAGCATATTATGTTCTGTATCATTACATAATTTCAAATTTCATTTTCAATCAGTACATGGCTTTATTTGTCTACTGAATATTTTGGCATATTATATACCTTTCCCGTTCTTTGAGGTTCTAAGCCGCCAGCCCACTCGCAAATATTTGCGTTTTTTATTATTTGTGTTAAGATCAGACTGTTCTTTTCTCGCGTTTCGAAGAATAGCGAGAAAAAATGTCTTGGCGATACGAAAATGGTTAAACAAGATAGCTGTGCGGCCGAAATTTCCGTTAGAAATTTCAACCAATGGGGAAGGGTTTTTCTTTCTTACGAAAGGGAGATAATGTAGAAATGTGTGAATGTGTCATTTCTGGGTAGGCACACACATGAAGCAAACTTGCTCAATTCTCTTATTTTGTGGCTATAAGCCGTCTTTATATGATGTTCCGAGTGTAGGTCAGAGCACTCCCTCGCGGCATCCATGCAATTGATGTCGGATACAGGTTTCCAGGATTTTGTCCCAACAATACAAGAGGGTTTTATTCCTGGTTGTCCCTGGTCGGCATGGCTGCCTTCAACCGAGGATTGGTTTTGGGGAACATCTCTTGTATATTCACACATAATTTAACTTGGGTGTTTAAAAGTAATATGTATTTTGTCATACTCTCAGTGTTTAAATAAATACTGAAAAGCTTCTAAGCCGCCAGCCCATTCGCAAATATTTGCGTTTTTTATTATTTGTGTTAAGATCAGACTGTGTGTTCTCATGTAGTTCCGCCCAGCCGGAAATTATCTCCCTTGATATACAATGTGCTACATTTCCACAGGCGCGGTTTCCCGTCCTGGGGCGTGTGAGCCCCGCTACTAAATTATAAATGTGTGCTTTCATGTGGTATACATATTTATAACATAGAATGTGCTCTAGTTTGGTATACATACATGCACTACAGAATATGTGCCCCATGTGGTATGCATACAATACTGCAGAATGTGTGCCCCCATGTGGTATACATACAATAATATACTACTCAAAGTTTGCTAAGCACCAAGTATATCCAGCTACCTGTTTTACGTTTTAGTTGAAATATTGCAATGAAAAGTGTATATATATTTTATTTAATTATATCTTTAATGATTTAAGTACAGAAATTAAGATTTTATTTGTGTTTGACATTATTTTTCAGCTTTTGAATACGATAAGCATTGAAAATGGATATTTTTGGTAAAAGAGGAAATTTTTCAATATGCCAAAACGTTGACGGAGCGAACTGGTATGGTTTCAATATCGAGTATGAGGCCCATTACTGTTAATTACAGCTTGACAACGTCTTCTCATGCTCCCAATCAGGTTTCTGATGGTCATTTGTGGGATGTTGTTCCATTCTTGGACCAGCATGGCACCAAGCTCCTGGACATATCTTGGCTGTACTGGACGGGCTGAAATTGCAAGCTGCAACTCATTCCAGACATGTTCGATTGGATTGAGGTCAGGAGATCTTGCTGACCAGTCTATACGCTCAATCCCCTCCCTCTGTCGGTACTCCCCGACAGCATGGGCAAGATGAGGACGGGCATTATCGTCCATCAGAATGAATCTATCACCCACTGCACCTGCATACAATCTGACGTGGACATCCAGGATCTCATCAATATACCGTTGTGCAGTCAATGTACCACGTTCAAGGACTCAGAGCTCTGTAGTCCATCCCCACTGATGCCGCCCCAGACCATGACTGACCCTCCACCATAGCGGTCATGCTCAGCAATGTTGACTGCATGGCCCATTTATATCGTTCCTGGCGGTGGTTCTGGGACAGCGGAATGCAAATACATGGTCTTCTCGATCGGAGATCACAGTCGTGCAACCTTGCGCGGATAGTCTGCGTCGAAACATTTACCCCGGATGCATTCTGAAGGTCACTGCGAAGCTGGGTTGCTGTGGTAAAGCGGTTCCTACGGGCCTGAATGATCAAAAACCGGTCTTCAGCTGCAGATGTTGCCCTGTGTCTCCCACCACCATGCCGTCTGCACTGGTGATCACCGTATGGTGCACACCAAGGGGTTTACCAAACTGACGATGGGTAGCCCCTTGCTCCACCATCCCTACAGCCCGCCGCATTTCTGCTTCAAACAAATGTCGTCTTACATTTGCATTTGCCATATTCAATCATTACATCACAAGAGTTTGTGTTGAAATGAAGATTGAATACCCTACACATGTCATGTACATGTAGACAGTACACGAAAACATCATAAAACTCAAGGGGTACATGCTTTCCATGCCTGCCACGAAAAGTCTGCCTGTCAAGAGAGCTAATGTAAACAGTGGGGACTATCGCAATACATTACTCAATCATATCCACCAAAAATAGCGCAAATATGTCACAAGCAAATTTCACAACGATGTGGCAAATATTTGGTTGGTGCTTAGCAAACTTTGAGTAGTATATAATCTTATAATATAGAATGTTTGATCTAGTTTGGTATACATACTTATACCATGATTACCTATTGTACTATATATGAAAAACCTACGACATAAATTTTAGCTTTACACACCAACCGTGATGAACACGCCAGCAATGGAATTTCATAAGTTAAATTTTACACCTACGGTAGAATTACATCCAAGTTGACCATTGGTGACGTCGACATGAATGCAAACTTGTCTAACTTTACCGCACGTCGCCTCGCGAAGAGTGAAATGAAACCGGCAATTATTTATAACGTTTTTAAATGGGTTTACCTCAGAAGATGTCAGATATTAACAAACATGCATTGTCTCATGTTAATAAAGCACCCATAACTCGAAATAGTATGTTATTATGTTATTAAAACGAAAAAGGCTCCGTTTCTTTGTCCATTTCGTTTCAGCGATAAAATTGACAGCGGAAGTACTGCTAACCGATGCTCATGTAAACAAAAACAGATTCGCACGTATGTACGTCTGCTGTTCAGTAAAACCGAGAAAAAATAATAGCGACTCTTGATAATCTGACGGTCATGGTATAAATAAAATATACCCAAAGTAGCTTGTTGTACCAAATGTTCACCACTCGTGGCGAAGTGGTGTTAACCGCGTGCCAAAGGCTCGTGGTTAACACCACTTCACCACTCGTGGTGATCATTTGGTACCGCGACCAAGCTACTATGGATATATTCTATATATATACTACATAATATGTGTCCCCATGTGGTATACATACAAATACTATTGGATATGTGCCCTTATGTGACATACATACAAAAAACTATATAGAATGTGTGAAATTGAGTATGTGTTAGGTAATTTAGCTTGTTTTTAGGACGCTTTTCTCTTTTCTTCTATTTGTTTAGGTGGTGCGCCATTGGAGAACCACAAGGGCTTGATTTAAATAAAACTAAACAAAATTGAGACTGTTCTCCCGTAATTCGTCCAATTAATTAGTCTAAAACATCGTCTATGGTATGTTATCGATTTTACAAAGATGAGGCTATCTGTCGACGCTAATATTGTCGATTCGCGTTATAGCGAGGAACCCCTCCCCCAACCATTGTTCACAAATCAGGACAACATCCAGTTTGCTATGTAATGGCTCTATCCGGCCAGCGCTATTCATACAAATCGCCATTTATTTTTTAAATTGTGCATGAAAAACATAACTTCAACTCCCTGCAATGAGACGAGCTAGTCGTGCTCGTCGCAATGAGATGGGTCAAAAGTACAGATGTTGCCATGATGACCGATTAGGGAACGGGGGAAGGGGGTGCGTTAAACTTGATTTGAACCGATTGTGATGGCTCGAGTTACAAAACCTTGCAACTCCATCATTAAGGGCTGTGGTAAACATGCTCTGTTTTACTGGTAAAACAGGACATCAGTCATCAATGCTTGATCCTCTAAAATTGGCAACATGGATATAAACAATTAACTAAACATGACTTTATCTCCATGTTGCAGTCACGATTAGCCATGGTGCAGAAATTTTTGACCTTAAACACCGATAAATAAATAAATAAATAAATAAATAAATAAATAAATAAATAAATAAATAAATCATCAAGTCATGCCTTCGTCGAAGGTCTGCCTTGATGATATAATCAGAATATTAATTTGCAGTCGGGATTCCAGTTAAAAAAAAAATGGAAATTTTTTGTGGATAAATGCAATTTTCATATAGTAATTGTAAAGCGACTTCTTATTTAATTAACATGTGTCATACTCCACTTTGGTTCTGCTTGTCCCCCCAACTGGCCGAATAGGGTACTACAACCGTCCATTCGTATGCCCGACTGTGCGTGTTACATATGTAAGCCCAAGTATAAAATCTTACCTCAGCAGTACATGATTACAAGCAAGAGCGAATCAATATCTAAGAATCCAATCAGACAAAAATCTCTCGACTGGTAACAGCATTGGGGTGGGGAAGCGCCGTCCGCCCCAGCTACGCCCTGTCATAAGCTACACTCTAAAATCAATTGAGTTAAAAATTAACCAAAATCAAATGGATGGAGTGAATATGAACCCTATTGGGTCCAGTTGATGTTTAGAGCCCAACTGATTTTAGAGTATAAGCTTTTGAGACCAAAAAATGGAAATGTTTGGTTATTTAAGAAATGAATTGCAATTATTGTCCCATATTCGTGTTAGGTAAAGGGTTAGCTGTGGAAAAAAATATAAGATCCTGTCTTACCTATTGTGGATATATGTGACTCAATAAACTCATGGTCGATATATTGACAGAGAAGGCAGGTTTTTCCTACACCTGTGTCACCCACCAGCAGCAGTCGAATCAACAGGTCGTATCTCTTTGACATGGTGATGTTTGAGATTCCATTAAAGGTCAGTCCTGAATCACGGTAAAAACACTGCGTGGATAATTTAGTGTAAATATTACACAGCCATCAAAGTGCAGCAGTTGTGTCAATCAACCTGGTATACATGTGACGTCCAAAATACACTTTTATGTTGTCTGTAGAATGTAAAAATAATGAAGAAATAAATATTATGTGTAATACTAAAGGATCTTGTTAACCCTTTACCTAACATGAAAAGCAGGCGACACTTGCAAATAAAATTATTGAATAACTAATTTTTTCATTTTTTGCGTCAAAAACATAGCTTATGGCCCCTCATTGGAACGAGCTCAACGAGCTCGTTCCAATGAGGGGTCATAAGCTATGTTTTTGACGCAAAAAATGAACAAAAATAATGAAAATTGAATGGTGATTGTTGTGAACAGCGCTGGCCACGTTTGGTCGTTAGGCTGGGTAAAAGGTTAAATTCAGTTGTTTTCCATTGAATCAGGTCCGAAAACAGCATCTCAAAATATTTTTCCGACATGGTGGAGAGAAGGTTAAAATATTCCATCAGTGTTTCCGGGTCGTTAACCTTCGCTACGAAATTGAAACCCTACTCCGTGCACTTCTTTAACCCTTTCCTAACTTATCGGTCGCATCCTTGCGTGCAATTCACAAATCAAGCAGTTGAACACAAATATTTCTCAACAAATTTCCATAAAACCATATCATATTGCCCCTCATGGGAACAAGGGGTCACATGATATGGTCTTAGGGATTTTTTTTAAATTGAAAAAATAAATACATAAAATAACTTTTGAGATCGTGTGCGTGTGACTAAAGGGTTAAAATAAACGAAAAGTTTTTTTTTTTTTTTCAAATTAGCTGTTTTCATAGAAAATGTTGATATTCGAGCGATTAGCGATTTTTTCGATGAACAACAAAATTCCGAACCGCTCCCGGCACTCCCATTAGCTTTGGGCGTAATACTACATGATGTAGTCCGATTCAACTCGTTGCCATTGAGTACAATGTTTTGGCCGGGGTAGTGAGAAAAACAGTAAGTTGGGAGCGCATTACTTTTAAAACATCCGTAGAGTGGAGTGTCCATGCAGGCATGAACAAAGCTCACATGCTATAAAAAGCCTAAGAAGTACACGCAAAGTTTCACCCAGTGAACCATCAGATTGAATATGGGAGTCCATTAACTGCAACTAATATTCACTTTTTCTTTTTGTGCCCTTTTCACAGAAGTTGAGTTCTTGTATTGAAGAAATTCCCACCTTGTAGATGTTTCAGTGGTAATACATTCTCCTCATACAAAATAGAAGGTATTTAAATGTGAATTCCCTCTTCATTTGGGACGGGGGAATTAAATCAAGTCTAAGGCGATGTCTTGTAATATCTCATAACCAAACTGCATTTTAGGTTGATTTGTCGTACGTACGAGGAGCGATTATTTCGAGCAATTGGTCTTCAGTTATTAGACGACTTTTGAATAACAGGTATATTGTATTAGATAAAGGAGATAACTCACTGAAGCCAGATATGGGCAAATGGTAGTAGTCCAAATTAGCCAGGAGATGGACAGAATAGATCCAAAGTACTAACAATAGAAACAAAACAATGTTTCTGTCCAAAGTTGAAGGCTCCCACATACTATAAATGTATACTACTGTGCAACCGAACACATCCCGTGCTATCATACTGCAAGACAACATTTATAGGCTGGTGTGGCATGATCGGACAAATGGGTGCATACCTTCCATATTGCACCACCATGCGAGACAACTGAACATACCCTCAAAACCACATGACAAATCATTGCGTTTTACCCAAAGCAAACATAGAACTGTATAGTATAAGGCATTAGACTGATCAAGAGCCCAAAACTCCAAACTATACCATTAAGGGTATATAAGCCTGTACTACTATATCACGCAATCGAACATAACGTAAGAACACCACACTACAATATGCACCCAGGGAATGGCTGAGTATGTGGCATTAGGTGGTCGGTAAACTGGATAAGAATAGGAAGACAAGATGTACAGACAGTCCGTACCATACTACTATACCAGACAACCAAACATATCTCTCAACACCGCGTGACCTAGCAGTATACGTGCTACTCATAGCAACCATGTCATCGTGCTGCAAAAGGCTTTAAATGGGCCAATAGGCTAGAATATCTACAAATAGTAAAAAGGATGTATATACAGCCCACACTATATTACGATACCATGAAAATGAACAAAACACTGGGGCGTCGTACTATGACACCACTACAATACAATGGTATAGCTCGAGGCTGAAAAGGTGGGCCAACAAGCCAGAAAAACCAAAACAAAGTGGATACATATTGTCATACTGTGCTCATCCCTATGACACGCCCTCATTCCGTTAAGAGCGATACTAACCACCTGGCAACACGGAAAATAAAATGGCGACCACCATCAAACAAAATGGACTAGAGAAACACCATTCAACACCAATGGCGTCACAGTATGGCCAGTCGCACTACCAAGGCAAACAATATGGCGTCACTAGTCACGTGATTGATAACGTCACTGATTAGGTCCACAAACATAGAGAAAATCTCAACATAATATGCTACTTGCACAGCCGTGCTCCCACGGGAGTACAAAACGTCTGCATGCCTTGCTCAAGGAGACAACATTAGCCACTCTGGCTGGATGAAATTTCACAATATCTCGATCACAAGACCGCTGCTAACAGTGACAGGGCCAAAAATGTGTGTGCGTGGGGTGACAGAGTCGCTATTGATAAAAACCGAACAGCGTTGTCTTCCTTTGCCATGATTGCCTACCGATTCCGATCACACCAGTGCGACTTGCAAATTACAATGCTCTGCCCATAGTAAACGAACAAGTAACTGGTTTTGTCTCTTTTTCATGCTACCATTTGATACACTGATGCATTGAATATTGTTCTGTAGGGGGATGGGGGTGGGGGGTGGGGGTGATTTAGAATGAAAATTGTCATTGATACGCCATTTGAAATTAGATAGACTAGTAATATGATCTTTTCAACTCCAAAATTAAAAGTGGAATTATATTCCAAACTAAACACTGAAGCAAAACGTGTGTCGACGCCCACGGACGCTAACCAGCGGACCACCGTGCTCCTTCGTGTGTCAGACCTAACGAAGTAAACCAATAATAATTATATCAAGATACCAAGAATCTGTCCAGGAGCTAATACTATAAAACTATCACAATTATATTTTCTAGAACTGTACTTTCTACCTATCAATATAACTGACTAAAATGAATCATTAGCATTTTGCCAGATCTTTGAAAAATACTAATGGTTCATCTTAACCCATTTAAAGTCATAACTAGAAAATACAATTCTAGAAAATACAATTGTAAAAGTTTTATAAAACTGGCCCCAGGTTTCTCCTGGATTTTAAGAAACCGGAAGTTTGTTTTCTGATGAGTTTGCGCGGGCGGGGTGGGAGGTTCTCCCCATCCTACTAAAACTGCCCCCACTGGTGACGTACGCCCCAACTAACGCCATACAGCGGTAGACTTTTGTGAACGAAGTTTAAGTTTCGTTCTGTGGACGGAATTGTAATCACACTTTATTATCATTATGCAAAAGTCCTGACATGGAGATGGACATCTCCAACAGAACAAAAGATATTGATACATACTATAGTCGCGCAGTCTCTTTTTCCCTCTTTGTGGCAGGAAATTAAGCAGTATTACCGATCAGTAAATTATGGAGATAAAAACAACACTTAACACTGCTACTAGACTCTTAGTAGATTTTGGAGCGAAATTGAATGCCAAGAAGCGTTTGGATATATATGTAGTCATCATCAATGGATGTGACAATGTATTGGTGTCGAACATGAAGTTTGTCACCATCACGTTTCACAAAGACTAGATCACCGGGTGAAAAGGAAGGTTTGGAAAGTAACTTACCATATGGTGCTTTGGAATGTGAGCTATATGGTTGGTTTTGTAACCTAAGTAAAAGTTGCTGGGAAGCTAGATCAGGTTTAATTGATTACCAGTAAACAAGTCGCGTTCAAAAATAATTTCTTTTGCACTGAGTCCTCTAATTCGAACACCAGAATTGAGAGTACTAACTACAATATCCAGCAAAGAAGGTGTAGTAAGCCCCCAGAGGGTATCTGCGTTTTTAGCTCTAATTCAACTTCTTGAATAGCCTTCTCAGCAATAGGGTATTTAATACTTTTTATTGCAGTTTTTTATGCGACCGATAACCAGCTGTATGGCAGTCTGTGTCATGCTTACGTAAGTCAGCCGGAGAAGCATTAACACGTATAGTGCATTGCTGTGCAGATTTAATGTCAGCAGTGGTTTCACGTAAGGTATATTGAAGAGGGTGGGCACGTTCATCGGGAATGATACGTTCAATCAATGGTGAAAGAAGTAAAGGTATCTCTGATAGAAAAATATTCTCTGCCTGACACGGCACATGACATCACATGCAAATTCAAAACCAGTACTAGAACAGGGCGAAGAGGTGGAAAAGTCTGGCACCTCTGTGAGGAGCTGACGGAGTGCAGCATAGGGTGAGCAAGTGAGAGTCACTGAATCCATAAACTTGTCGGCTTGAAGAGCAATAAAGTAGCGATGAAACAAACGTTTCAACTGAGATTTGGTAGGATTCTCTAGGCGTAAATGCAAAGCAGTAAGAAAGCCAGTTAAAACATGTTGAGAAACAATGATCAGATTGGTGGAACTTTGGAAAGCCTGAGAACTCTTCACTACAACTAAAGCATCTCTGTTGATAATGTCAATGGCAACTTAAAGGTAGCGTTTGAGATCACGGATACCCTTGGTTTTGCGTGAGGGTCCAGTACTATGTGAGAGATGCGAAAGACACTTTGCGAAGTGTTGAACAATCTTGTTGACAACCCTTCCTTGACGTTCCGTTGAGAAAAGGCATGGTAGAGGTCACATCTAACAGGGACTTAATTGAGACTGGCCGAATTGCAAAAATATCGTCAGTAGAAAAAACGGACATATCTGGCAGCTGCCAGCAGGGCATTCGCTAGCATGGCGACTAAGATAATCTGATGGTAGGTTGGAAGAACCAGATATGTGTTGAAGAGTGACTCTATAGCGGCTCAAGGTAGACAAGAATGAGGAGATCCGGGAATTACTGGAGAACTCACCACGAGATAATTTCTCAAGAACGTTGACAGGGTTTGGGGTAAGTAAGAATCTGGATTGGGCTTTCAGACACAACAATGTGAGGACCCCAATGATTACCTGCGGCGCCAATAGCGAGACCTTCAAACTCACAGGGAAACCACTTGAGTTGGTGTGGCTTGAGTTTAGTTGAGAAGTATCCACCTAAATGCATTTTACCGTTTCTCAGGATGAACAAGACTGCAGCAACACCACCGTTGCGAACGGATCCATCTGTGGTGGTAATCAAGTGATCAGATGGCCTAGGCACGGTGATAGACCTGCGGTGTTTGAGTGATGCCTGGGCTGGCTCAAAAGCATTAAATGATTCAGGGGGCCAAACTAAAGTTTCTGACGAAGGTTTACCTGCTGTCATTTCGTTAAAAGTGGACAATAAAGTAGAACAGAAAGGTATACAAGGTCTCAAATACTTGAAAGCACATGTCCATGATCTGAGAAACATGACAGTTGTGGGCGAATCACAAGAGTCAAGAGGGTTCGCTCTATGTGAAGGAATAGAAATCTTACCAACAGACCAATCCCAGCCTAAGACAGATGTGTTGATTTGGCAAATACAGGTCTTGGAAACTGACAGACGGAGATGGGTTTTTAAAAATAATTTTTGAACAGGTTTCTTCCAGGTGTTCAAAATAGAGCGAATGTCTGAATCACCAATATAACGTCGCCTGAGTGCTAGAATGTTCTATGTCCCCTATAGGGGACATAGAACATTCTAGCACTCAGGCGACGATAAAGGTCATCAGCAAGTTTTACAACATTCCCAGAATGGATGAGATCACCAACATTAACTCATCTAACTGTACCGTGGATCCGGGCATTCCCATGGCAGCTCTGATGTAGACCCACGTACCTTTGAAGGGTGTAATAATTCCCAGGTATTTCATAGAAGATTGTTCAACTGGTAACTGGAAGAACTGTTTAGTCATATCAGTTTTGATTATATATTTATATTTGGCAAGAAACCTCACTACATCATCGGGACGTCAATCCTACTTAGAACAGGTTTAGTGTAGACCATCGCCTTGCTTCGGAATTAGAAACCTTGGTGAGAGGTGTTCCACGGTGACACCAACTTCTTCTAGTTTAGCTAGAACACCTAAGGATTTCAATTCATCCATTTTGTCTTGTAAAGTGACTATGCCCATGCTCTTTTAGAGGGGGAGACGACCCTCTTGAGTTGGGAAAGAAACAGGCCCCATATTGATATAATTATGCACGAATTTTTTCCGAAGCGTCATTTATATTTTCCAACTGTGGGATTAAATACCTCAGCATATAATTGGTGGAAATTGCTAAACTCATGTCGTTCTGATTGACAAAGTTGGTTGTCAGGATCAACAATACGATCAGAGAGTGGGATGTGAAATCGGATGGAGCGTGTGGAGTTTGTTTGTGTTGTAGGTGGGTGTGTCTGTCGTGTCAGAGAGGTGTCGCATGTGAGTCTGATTCCTGCGACATGTTCATGTTTTTGTATTAAAACAGGTATCTGAGAAGTATTAGCAATGCGAATAAGCCAATTTCGAAACTGCCATCTTGGATTTTAATCTATGCAAGGTCACAGGTCGCGAGGTATAAACATTCCAAGAAAACGCGCTTTGTTAGCAATGAAATCGCACTGTTTACACCTCGCGACCTGTGACCTTGCATAGATTAAAGCCCAAAGATGGCAGTTTCGAAATTGGCTTATTGTCCTTGCGATTGGGGTAGTGGTAGATGATTGTGACCAGTTTTGTGTGTGGGAGTCAGAACGGGGCTCAATGCGATTTCTTCATCATCCAACACACCCAGTGGACTAGGTAATTCCAAATATTCACCAGGTAAAACAATACACTTTTGAGTGCTTTCAGCAGATAAGCGGAGCAACGACTGATATTGGGAGAGGAAGGTAAGTCAGATATTTGGGAATAGTTTAACACATGTCGACCACCGATAATGATTGAATCGGTGGATATGTCAAGCACAATATGGTTGTCTTTCATAAATGGCATCCCAGCAAAAACATCACAGTGAAGGTCTTTCACAACGACTGCTTGCAGTAGTAATTTCTCATCGCCAAGAAATAATGACAGATGAACTTCACCACATGCATGCGTTGAGATTAGTCTTTCCATCGACTTGGCTTGCTGAATGACGAGTAGGTTTGATGGGTGCACCGATATACATAACAAAAGCAGGCCTGATGAGTGAGGATGTAGCACCTGAATCCAGGGACGTGGCTGGAGGTTTCCGATTGGGGAGGGGGAGGGGTGTAGGGTAGTAAATTTCCAACTAGAGGGACGGACCGGGAGGGGGAAACCCCCTCTAGTTGGAAATTCACTACCAAGAAAACTTTTGAAAATGAAGCCATGAAAGAGGGGATAAAATTGATTCTAGTAACTGAAATGCCAACACATTTATGATAGAATTATCAGATTATTATTATTTGGTATTTTTCTGGGAATTGAATATGTACTCAAGCTCATTCAAGATGTAGTTTTCTTGAAGTGCATTTCGAGGAGTTTCTTTTATTATGATAAGTAAACGTGCTATAAAAATCTAATACCGACTGACATCCTATGAAGCTCGATATTGCGAACACTGTAGTTGTAAATAGTAACAGATTTTTTGCCGATTTGGAACCGTGTTGGAATTTTGGGAAGCAAAGGAGACATCAGCATCACCAAAGAAGCTCTAAAATCCAGAGAGATGGAATTTCCAACTACTCATGACTTGCCCTCCGAATTTCCAGCTATAGGAAATTTTGGCTAGGATTGGGGGGGGGGGGTGGGGGGGGGGGGTGTCGCCATGTCCCTGCCTGAATCGCATGTAATTTTATTCCAATTTTGTATACCTACATAGGCTCAACAGGAGGGCATAATCAAGTATTTTCATTTTATTTATCACAATAAATTGCGTAATCAATAACCACATCATAATCTTGACATTTAGTTTTTCGTCATAATGTCTCCCCTTGCCTGTAACTTCTTGTTCAAGAAAATGGTATTGTGTGCACCAAAGAGCCTCTTATGAACGAATACCCTGGTACATCATATTTTGTTCAGAAACACCAGGATAAACCTGCGTATTTCGGGACAATACCAAAATGTTACATACTACTTTTCTGCAATAGCATGCACAACCTTCCAGCTTCCGGAGGACTTGAGCGATCAGGTCCACTCGACGACTATCACGCCCCTCTTAATCACAATTTATGGATACGCCACTGGTCTCGGTGAGCCCAATTCTGCATGTTGAGAGCCACATTCAACCTATTATCGTTTCAACAATGTGTATAATTTGTTAATATGTATAGGTATTGCGACCTACTGCATATTGTTTGTTTATCTTCGCTAATGCCAATGGGATGCTTCTATGTGTTCATTGGGGCCTGGGTGCGCACTCAGAGCTCACACACCTCACTCTTATATTTTTGTCACAAACACCGAAGCCAATGGATGCGGTATTACCTGCAAGTAACACAGAGGTGGTGGATTTCCATGTGTTACTGTTGACAATAACATTCCCCAGGCATACAGCTACAGTTTCTGTGCTGGTCTCTCTCTGGCGCGCCGTAAAGTACTCCCCTTTTACAAAAGTTGAATGAGTTTGTACAAAACTGCAAGAATATTCTGTCTGAAAAACGTTATGATCAGGTTCATAGAATTTTTTCCCCACGAAAGCCCGAGGACGCGAGTGCAATAACCCCTCTAGTACAAGATCACAACTCGCCTCTGTGCATGTCGGGTGATGCGTTTCATCACGACCCGAAGTCCTGTATCTGCTACTGACGTTACCCTGTTGGAAAGAGGTCTATGTTCCGGTACAAACAGGTTGCAAAATGGCAGTATATCATCAGCTTAATGAAAGCAATATACGGGATGAGCTGTAATATTCGGGGACTATGACAATATAGTGAATATATTATCGTTTCAAACCTGTGTCCCAAATTTGTTATTTGTTGGTTTGGGTTTAAGAACACCGGATTGCAGCAAATAACTGCCCCCCCCCCCCCCCCCACACACGCTTACTAGTTCATCATAAGCAGGGTTAGGATTGGTTGAAGGCAGGTGTACAATCAACGTATTGTAAACTGGCGTAGAAAGGCATTTATGGGAGTTCTATTGGTAAAACATGTCATCGGGCAATGATAACCGAGACAGAACGCTTCGAAGGGAGAAATCACTTACCGCCCCCACCCCCCCCCCCCCCCTCTATATAAATTGAAGGGATTAACCCTAATATCTAACATTCAAGATTTATTGGGTTCTTTTAACCCTTTACCTAAAATGGAAAGCAGACGACACTTGCAAAAAAAATTCTTGAATAACTATTTTTTTCATATTGTGTCTCAAAAACATAGGTTATGACCCCTCGTTGGAACGAGCTCGACGAGCTCGTTCCAATGAGGGGTCATAACCTATGTTTTGAGACAAAAAATGAAAAAATAATGAAAATTAATTCGCGATTTTTTAGAATAGCGCTGAACGGTTTGGGCCAATACATTTGGTAAAGGGTTAAATACCCACCTTACCGCCCCCCCCCCCCTTCATATATAAATTGAAGGGATTAACCCTAATATCTAACATTCAAGATTTATTGGGTTCTTTTAAATTTTTGCCTCCCAGACATAGAATATGCATGCTCAATATATACCCTCATTGGAACAAGTTCGTCGAGCTCGTTCCACTATGGGGTCATAAGCTACATATGTTTTTAGGTAAATTTAAAAAAAAAAAGAAAACTTATTCAAGAGTTTTGTGTCTGCAAGTATTGCCTGCTGTAGCTGTGTTAGTCTGTTAGAAAAAGAATTTGTGAAATAAACAGTAAAATTTCTCGGATCAAATTAATTCTGACACGAAAACGGTAAACTAGTACTTCATCCGAATGGGGCCGAATCAGCTGGTTCTTCAGTTTGTCCTGGTGGGCGAACCAAATTTGGCTACATAGTCCCAAACATGCACATGTCAAGTACTCTGGACACTGTATAAATTGTAAAATATAAGTTGAAGTTTTAAAATGGCGACGAGAAACACGTCAACCCTTTATCCAAGGCATACGATATCAAAATTTATTATTTTAATTATTGGTTTTAAAAGTCTTTCAAAAAATTTCAACAAAACCATATCATATGACCCCTCATTGGAACGAGCTCGACGAGATCGTTTCGATGAGGAGGTCACATGATATAATTTTGTTGAATGTTTTTGAAAACATATTTTTTTCATCTGCTCAATTTGTAAATTAATCGGCCCAATCGGAATCGCCAGGTAAAGGGTTAAATTGTACAACCGCGACAATTTTTCATATAAACTAGACAGGCAACTTCATATGAAATTGTCTGATGCCAGAAGACTCATTTGTTTTGGTTCTTCGATGGGTTTGGGTTCCACTTGGAATCAAATTTGGCGTAGATTTCTCTGAGTGAATCTTGAAAGGGTTATAACTTATTTGGAAACCATCGATACCACGCCAGTGACTGCCGGGAAGAAAATGCAGGAGAGAGAATAATCACTCTCCTTATTTTGATTTTGCGAGAGTGAAAACATCAGGAGAGTGATTTTAACCCCTTACCTAACATGACAGCCCAAACTGGTCAGCACAAGACACGAAAATGACCATACAAATTTTATTTTTTCATTTTTGCTCTAAAAACATAGCTTTTATCCCCTCATTGGAACCAGCTCAATGAGCTCGTTCCAATGAGGTGTCATAAGCTATGTTTTAAGCAACAAATAAAAGAATTCAGTTATGCGAGATAATGTTTAAGTATCGTCTCCTAGTTGGGTCAAGTGACGGGTGATTGAAATGCAGTATAACTTGATGTTCAGACATAATTTCTACACTCATCTTGAAGGCGAGTGATTAAGGGCTCCCCTAGTGAAATGTTTAGAAGAGTGCTGGCGAGTGAGAGTGATCTCTCTCCTTTCCCGTCAGTCCCTGCCACGCTGTACCGTTTTATCCTGAATTCTCCAAGCTGAAAACCAGTAATTAAATCCGTGGTGTGGAATTTATATCGCATCACTCAAAAACACTGCGTGCAGGCTTATTGCTCCAAACGAGCCTAAGTTCAAGTCAATTCACTTGCATTTGTCAAGTCAACTTCGGTACTTTGATCCTTCAGTCGGATAACACGAGCAGAAAGCGTAAGTCATAATTAACTTTAGACGATTAGTCAATCAGCTGGAAAACTCCAATTCTCAAGTCCAACGAAATCTTGCTTCATTTCATTCCCTTTGCTTACACGTTTTACATGTTTCCGCCCTATGTACACTTTAACGATGACTTTCCGCCGAAACGGAAGTCAAGATTTCTAAATGTATTAAATTAAATCAAGTGAATAGTGTTTCGTTCAAGCGCCACATGAAGATATATATATGAAAATGAGAGTAGGTCAACTGTCACCCATTCCTTGAATGGCATGTATGTATATATAGTTTCAAACACACCTCTTTGTGTGATATGCTTTATGCACGTGGCGAATGTTGGCCAAAATTGTATATAATTTGTCTATGTGCAGATAAACTATTATATGACTATTCTAGATTCGACTTGAATGCGTTATGCGTCCTGTTTTGCACTCCATTTCGTTCCCTACTTCCTAGTCTTAAAACGATACATCATTTGTTTCCCTCTTGACTGTAATAAAATGTGTGTGGTAGGAATGCGTGAAGTGGAAATAGGACGAAAGGAGAGTGATAACTTTCATACGTATTTAGTGAGGTTTAACCCTTTACCCAAAATTACGGCCAAAAATGGCCAGCGCTGTTCTGTAGAAAATCGCCAATTAATTTTCATTATATTTTCATTTTTTGTCTCAAAAACATAGGTTATGAGCTCGTTCCAATGAGGGGTCATAACCTATGTTTTTGAGACAAAAAATGGGTTATTCAAGAATTTTTTTTTGTAAGTGTCGTCTGCTTTTCATGTTAGGTAAAGGGTTAACAACACTTTCGACAACCAGAGTCACCTCGAGTCGGAAGGAGTAATCCTTTATCGAACGTAAGATAACGCAAATATTCGGCCAGCAATATTCATAAACATCACATTCAAATTATATTCTTTTTTCAATATTTTCTTCCAACACATAGCTTACAATACCTCATTGGAACAAGCTCCTAAAACTATGTTTTGAAGACGGAAAATGAAAACTTTCAATTCTCATAGAAATGTTTTTTTTCCAAATATCGTCTAGTCGTGTTTGGTAAATTTAGAATTAAAAGAAAGGCGACAATTGAGGTGCGTGAACGTACATTAATTGTATAATAATTAAGTTCCCAGACTTCAATCTAGGGATTCTTAAAGTTATCAGACTTACAGAAAATGACGTCCTTTTCGTTTGTTTATTTAAAAAAATTTCCGGAAACGTTTTCTTCTTCTTGCCAAATATTCAAGTTCAATCTTTTTCGAAAGCGCTCGGTGAGCCAATTTTCGGAGTAAATTCCAGCATTCTTCAGTTTTGGAGACTGTTTTTTTCGATTTTTAATTAACCACTCCTTGTAGGAACATTACATTTTGTATACCGAGACACTCTTTCAATGCAATAAAAGCGTTATACTTCCACCAATAACTTTAACTTTTTAATCCTTTACCTAACGAATCGCCCACATCCGCCTGTGTAATTTGCAAATTGAGCAATTGGAAAAAAATAATTTTTCCAAATATTTCAACAAAACCCTCTCATGTGACCCCCTCATTGGAACGAGCTCATCGAGCTCGTTCCATTGAGGGGTCACATGATAGTGTTTTGTTGAAATTTAATTAAATAATTAAATAATTAAAATAAAAAAATGATATTCTCTACGTTGGGGTAAATGCCCAAAATTGAAATTTTAGAAACTTTCTAAAAAAGTGTACAATCGCTTTGATATTTGAAATGTAGATATACTTAATGAATTTATGAGTTCGTATTTATTTATTTATTTTATTTTGTTTATTTGTTTATTTAGTCGATTTTGTTTATTTCTTGCCGTTGTTCTTGTCATTTCTGAAAGCTTCCCCCCTTTGGATGATCTCATGCATGGTCCGATGTATCGTCATGTCGAATTGTGGTTGTCACGATGGTGGATATGTAACCCTCGTGAGCGGCCATATTGTGACAATATTCCCATGGTTGCGGCCTTACGGGTGGGTGTAAGTGCGGATCTCGGGTACGATCTTGGGCATGCCAGGTTTTACCAAGGGAATGGGTGAGGAATAGGAATGGAATGTATGAGGGAAATGGAAGGGGATTTACGAGGGAAGGGACAGCAGTACAGCAGGGATGTAAAATGCCCCTTTGCTCTCATTATCTAAGTTATTCTCATTCGACAAAACTGTAGGAGCCACGAAACCTATGATCTATGAGCTGTGAGCCTTGAAAGACATGGTCTTGGAGCTAGGCGCCATATAGGATCCATATAGGAGCTAGGTGCCATGAAGGCCAAGGTCTAAGAGCTAATAGGCGCCATATATGAGCTAGAAATCATATATGAGCTAGATACCATAAAAGCCTTTGTTTGGGGCCAGATCTGAGCCATATAGGAGCTAGTAGCCACATCGGAGCTATGAGCCATCAAACCTTCCACTATTTAGAACTTAGAAGCTAGCAGCCATAACAATGCATGGGATTGGCTGGAAGCCAGTCCACACCAGTCCACGCCCGTCTATAATGATAACATCAATCCCCAAACAATTGGTCTTTGGTATTCTCCAACTTCCCAGATGAGGATATGAGGATATATTGATTATATATACATCACTGAACGATTACATCGTGGCCCTCATAGCCTCATGCGACAAAACTTATATGAGCTAGAAGCCAATCCACACTAGACCCTTCTAGTCCCCACTCGCCCGTAAATCACAGGTATCCAGCAGTCCCCAAACACCAGATAAGGACATAAGGGATGCTAGGGCATACCTCATTGGGGATTTCCTCATGACCTAAACGACAAATCTGAAGAAGACATGAAATCATCGGCTATCTTGTAGGTAAGTGCCATAAAGGTTATGGCGTGGACTAGGAGCTAGTCCACAGAAGTCCCCACCAACCCCCACGCGTCCCCAAGGGTAATCCCTACCCCCCCCCCCCCAACCCCCCCGCTATTCGACAGTCCCCAAATGCCCAGATGAGTCGAAGAGTTGAACGAGAAGTCACTCATTCGAGCGATTGCTGAGTATCTCATTTGCTCGATAAAATTTTTGTCGTCAAAGCATTGCCTGTCCAGTCACTTCGCGATTGACTCTTTGACCCATCCGTTGGAGCCAGAAGGCTATGGTCTACTATGTAGTAGCCATGAAGGCTATGGTATAGAAAACATAAAGGCGCCATGAATATTCTTCTAAAGTCCAGTTCCCAACAGTCCCTACAGGCCCATCTAGTCCCCAAACGTCTCCTATCTTTCATTAAATTTTATTATGTTTTAGTGCTCAAAAAATAAAACGATAAGTGTTTTTGAATTTTCTCGATTTAACGTTATTTTCAACATTTTTGCGTCACTTCAAGTTTTGTCCTTATCCCCTCCCTCCCTCCTTTTTGGTGATGCCCTTGCTCCCCAGTCTATATAACGTATCACTATAATAGACTTGAAACGGTTAACCGATTAATCGAGCAACCAATGATCAACGTCTTGATCGATCAAAAAAGTAATTGATCGATTAACGGTTACTTTTGGACTATTGTATTATGCAGGTTAACAAAGGAACAAACTTGCTCCAAAATAGGTCCACATTGTCACACTGACTCACATCAGTTATATGAGACAGAGTAAAGCATGCAAGTTACGTGCTGACATACTTGTTCACGTGCATGTATCAGTAGTTGGAAATGGTCATTCTTAACCCTTTACCCAATGCGGTTGAAAGACAATACATGCAAAATAAATTCTTAAATTACTAAACATTTTCAATTTTTGTCTCAAAAACATAGCTTATGGCTCCGCATTGGGACGAGCTCGGAGTTCGTCCCCAATGAGGAGGTCATAAGCTATGTTTTTGAGACAAAAACTGAAAACATAATAAAATTTGGAGACTTTTGATTATAGCGCTGGTCGGTTTTTTCCCGTTATGTTGGGGTAAAGAGTTAATGTGCTGTAAATCATCAACGGTACGGCAATTATTCAGCTACCTATTAGGGTAAGTGATTAATCGGTTATTTATTTATTTACTGGTGTTTAAGGTCACATATTTCTGCACAATGGCTAACCATGACCGTGACAGTTTTAACGGGTGGGGGAAGCCGGAGTACCCGGAGAGAACCACCGAGCAATGGCGAGCAACTGTCAGCTCCCCAACATACCAACTCCAAACAAGCAGGGTTAGCATTGGTTGAAGACAGGTGCACCATCGACGTGCAGTACGACTTAGTACACAACGTCACCGTGCCCCCACGTGGGCAATGGGGGTGAAGTGTCTTGCCCAAGGACACAACACGGTTGCCGCAGGGTGGGATTCGAACCGACGACCTCTCGGCTTGCAGCCTGCACCTCTACCAACTGATCCACCGCCCCCCCCCCCCCGATTAATCGGTTAACCAAGGTTAATCCATGTGGTTAATCGATCAAGAAAACTCTTTAACCGCTTCACCTCTACACTGTAATAATATCACAGTCGTCAAAGGAATAGCTGAGGGTATGCATTGCCATATTTTCCCACTTTGTCGGAAAATAGTTAACCCTATCATGTTAATGGGATCGAGTGTCCGAAAATATCAAAAATTAAATCTCACCTCATAAGGTGGAATTAAGGGAACGTTTGGTACTCATTATCCCGAATAACAAGTTGAAAAAAACTGAAAATCCTATTTCAAATACCGGACAGACGTTACCTCCTCCCATTTCGTGATATCTCAACCCCACACCACCCCCCTTTTCAATCACACTACCTATATCACACTATAATAATAATAAATATATACCCATTTATATAGCGCCAAAATTATAGTTCTGTGGATGAAGAATCATATTCTAAGGCGCTGTACATGTTACTGAGCTCATGCAAATATACAAACAGAATATATACAGTGTTTTACAGTCCAGAACATCACTTATAGGCTTTTTGAAACAGATATGTTTTGATATCTTTCTGGAAAGTGTTGACATTTGACCGTCTTTTTACATGATCAGGTAAATTATTCCATAAGAGAGGACCAGCAAATGAGAATGTCCTATCTCCAAATCTCTTAGACCTATATTTTGGAACATGTAGTAGCATTTTACTATCAGACCTCAGGTTGTATTGACACACTTTATTGGTATTGATGAGTTCTTCTAAGTAGGCTGGTGACATGTTATTTTGTGCCTTGAAAACTAATAACAAAGTTTTGAAAATTATAATGTACTTTACTGGCAGCCAGTGCAGATCCATCAAAACAGGAGTGATGTGTTGAGATCCAATTATTAGGAATTCAGTCTTATCATCATTTATCATTAATTGGTTTGAAATCATCCAAGTGCGAATATCCGAAATACATGATTCAATCATTTCTAAAGCTTTAGTTTGATCCTTGGTTGATGGTCGAAAAGAGAACTAGACATGTGTGTCATCAGCATAACCATGAACGGCAGGCAGGTGCGATTCAATGATGGCGAGCATTTTTGAAATATAGAATAGAAACAGAACAAGACCAAAGCAGCTTCCCTGTGGGACTCCACATTCCAGATGGAAGGCTTTTGGCAGGTTACCGTTTATTGATACACGCTGCTGTATGGTCTTCCGGTATGATGATACACCACTAAGTCCAAAATCGGAGTTCATTGTCTCTAGCAGAGCTTTGTGACAAACGGTGTCAAAAGCAGTACTAATGTCTAAAAGAAATGTTTCCCTTCCAGACTCCATATTAAGCAGGATGTCATTCTGAACCTTGAGTAATGCCGTTTCAGTTGAGTAGAATTTTCAGAATCCTGATGTGTTGGCCGGTAATGGAGCATGCATATCACTATGTAACATTAGCTGGTCAATGGCATGCAGCTTTTGCACACAACCTAGAAACGAATGGTAAGTTACTCACTGGCCGGAAGTTTTTAAACACATGTTCTGCACCTTGTTTCTTCAGAAGAGGGTTCACAATCGGGGTTTTCCACACATCAGGCACATATCCTTCTAGCAGAGACATGTTGATTAATTATTCAAGAATTTTGTTTGCAAGTGTCGTCTGCTTTTCATGTTAGGTAAAGGGTTAAACACCCCCAGCTACTATAAGTTCTTCTGTAACAAGACAACTCAGTTTACGTTGAGATCTAATTAGGCGGTAGACAGGGGCGGCGGAACCGGGGGGGGGGGGGGGGCTTCAGCCCCTCCACTTTTTTGCCGGGCCATGTTTTTTTGTATGCACATATTTTAACACAACCAATGACTGGTGAAACAAGAGGCGGATCCAGCCCGTAATTTCTCAAGCTATGTTTCCCTCGTACTGGTTCAGTTTCGATGGATTTCGGGTCATTTTTTGCAGTAAGTGACAACAAACGATAAAATGTATACAGTCTGTTAAAAAGTCGGTTAACTGAAATAGATCGTAATCTTACAGACATACAAGTACCAAATCCACCCCCAGACAAGATAATCCACAGACAGTATAGCTGCTGTTAACGTCTGGTAAAGCATACAGGTGATGTCTATTTATCAGCTTTGGTCGTAACGACCAAAGCTGATAAATAGACCTCATCAGTGTGCTTTACCGACGTTTTTAACGGCTCACAAAGTGTGAAATTTTTCAACTGCAACTCCAAAACAATCTCAAAATATCCACTCAGATGCATGGAAATGGGGGTTTTTGGACCCTGGAATTTAAAATTTACGTACGTCGACCATCCATCGCCCGATCTAGCCCCTGCCCCCACCCCCCCCCCCCCCCCCCCCCTCTACTTTGAAAATCGTTCCGCCGTCCCTGGTAGAAGACTTTTTATCATCTTCTTTGATATTCCTTATTCCTGAAAGCTATTTATATCTCATTCTTGCAATGTGAATTATTTGGACCTTTTTCAATGTTTTTTGCAGTTATTTTCTTCACTTTTAATAAATGATTTGAAGGGTCAGATGGTCTCCCAGCCTTTTTGTCCATTTGTAGAAAGCTCTTTTTGCAGAACGTGAAGCATCTTGTATTTCAGCTGTCCAAGGAATTGTGGTTTTCTTTGCAGAAGGCTTTCTTGGTTTTGTAATGGACTTCTCTGCTGCTGTCATGAAGACTTCAGATAAGTGATTGAGTTTTTTTTTTCAAGATTGTATGTTTGGTCTTCATGTAGATGGTTGTTAATGTATTAAAGAAAGGCTATCTGACTGCATTTTCCCAATTAGGTCTGGAGGAATGAGGAGCAGATGATTCGTATCTCTTGTGGTGCTGACTAATTTGTATCCCAGAAGACACAGGAACATGACGTTATGTATTGTTCTAACTTCTCTCTGGAATCTCTTTATCCAATAGTCAATCTCAATGTTTTCTTCCATGACCAGTGTATAGTCAATGTGTGAACAGTCCCACTTGTTCAGGGACGTGGCCAGAGGTTTTCAACTGGGGGGGGGGGGGGGGGGGGGGGGTAGTGAATTTTCAACTAGAAGGAGGGACCGATTGTGGGAACCCTCAACCCGGTACCTTCCCCTAGTTGGAAATTCACTACTAAGAAAATTGAAGCCATGAAAGAGAAGCATAAAATTGATTCCAGTAACTGAAATGCCAATAGATGTATGAGAGAATTATCAGGTTATTTAGCGTGCGTGCGCGCGTTATATCTGGGATGATTTTTGACACAGTTCACCATAGATATCGGATAGTGCTGTATCCGATATCTATGCAGTTCACGGTGTATCACATCTATGAAGATGATTGAAGTGAGTTGATGAAAAATGGACCTCTGCAATAATCTGACACGAAGATTTGTAAATCTCCTTTATTTGGTTTTGCTTTATTTTCATTTTCGTTTATTGTTTTTACACTATACAGGCAACGCAATCTATAATACATATGTATGCCTTCATGTCCTCTGCTAAAGTGTTTTAGCAACAGTGAAACGAAAACAATCCGACTAGAAAGTCCGACCCACTTTTTTTCTGCAGGTGACAGTAGTATGTCATGTACCTTTGAGGGGTTAGTTGCCGGACCCCGCTACCGGACCCCGGAAGTGACGTCATGTCACGTGACGTAGTGGCGCCATGTTGTGTTGTCATGGTAACCCGCCATATCCTATGGAATCCCATTTTGGAAAACGCCCGTGGCTATGGGATCCCTTTTTTGTCGTATGAGGCCATGAGGGCTATTTAAAAATCCTCAATGAGTCCTCATTTATTATCCCTCATACCCTCATTGAATTTTGAGGTTATGAGGACCATTAAAAATCCCTCAATGAGGAAGAATTTACTACGACTCTTATCCTCATTTCAGTATTTAACAGGTATATCCTATGGAATCCCATTTTGGAAAACGCCTGTGACTGTGGAATCCCTTTTTTGTCGTATGAGGCCATGAGGGCTATGTAAAAGCCCTCAATGAGTCCTCATTTATTATCCCTCATACCCTCATTGAATTTTGAGGTTATGAGGACCATTAAACATCCCTCAATGAGGCATAATTTACTACGACTCTTAGCCTCATCTCGGTATTCGAGAATACCTGACATTATATTATTTGAGGATACTAGTTGGAATTTACATCCGGGTACTTCTGTTGGGGTAGTAGATAAAAAATAACAACACTAAATATAAATTTAAATTTCTTTTATTCAAGTATACAATTCAATGTCTCAAGGCATTTCTTTTTGCAGTTCTTCTTGCATGGGCTAACCATTTCATCTTCTTGTGGGTTGGAGCTTCTTCCCATCGCATGGCTAGGTTCTTGATAAAACACATTCTTTCATTTGATAACTTGGCTTTGTTGGTTGCTTTAATTTCCTGTCTGGCATCTTTGTTTTCCTCTTTCTCTAGCTGTTTCATAGTAGTAACTTCAGTCTTCTTAGTAGTAACTTAATTTGTGGTTTGAGTGGAAACATCTTTCTTAGCTTCAGTAGTAACTTCACTCGTAGTGGTAACTTCATTCTTTATGGGAGCTGGCATCTTTTTCTTGACTTCAGTAGAAACTTCGTTCTTAGTGGTAACTTCATTCTTTATGGGAGCTGGCATCTTTTTCTTGACTCCAGTAAAAACTTCGTTCTTAGTGGAAACTTCTTTCTTTGTGGGAGCTGGCATCTTTTTCTTGTCCTCAGTAGAAACTTCGTTCTTAATGGCAACATCTTTCTTTGTTTCTGTAGAAACTTTGTTCGCAGTAGTAACTTCGTTCCTGTTTGTATTGGGAGTCAGTTCTTCTGTCTTTATTCTTTTGTTTACAGATCGGCCAGTATCCACACATCTTTGTTTCTTTCCATCAGCATCCATGTCTAGATTTTTTCTCTTGGCTGCATTTACCACACGATTCACTTGGGTCAGTTCCTGGGAAGTCAGCTTTAATCCAGCATCATTCTTGAAGATC
Organism: Pictodentalium vernedei; assembly: GCA_031216915.1. NCBI lineage: Eukaryota > Metazoa > Mollusca > Scaphopoda > Dentaliida > Dentaliidae > Pictodentalium > Pictodentalium vernedei. The sequence continues at coordinate 119,014,744 of CM062292.1, forward strand.
TGTATATGTAAGTCATCTTTGAATCTGAGCACTGTTGTTGACACAGACATCTTCACTCTTCGACGTTCAAAACGGAAATGAATTTATTTTTATACCAACACTCCTTTTATACTTTTCTAATCGTCTTCTTCTTCTTCATCTACTCGGAATGAGTAGTTTGTCATAAGGTTGTCGAACAGAAATCTTCACTTTTCCAAGGCATATTTCTGGGATTCTTCAAAGTCAAAGTCCTCTTCTTCACGAAGACGCTTGGCAGTTTCTTGAATTTTCTTGTGAATTGCGTCGTTGCAAAAATTTCGAATGTACACAAGGGTATGAATGTATTTCTCACTAATGGCTTCTCTAACATTCTTTTGAAGTGCTCTATATGCTGTTTCAACTGCATCTTCACTTTCCATTCCATCTTCGATATGAAAAATTTATACCAATTTTAATATTTTTAATACTTACCAATGGCCCAGACTAGCTGGTGCAACCCAATTTATTTCCAGGGCCAAACACAAATTTTGAATCCCCCAAACCCCCCAAAATTTGCCAAAAAAACGCAAAAACGAGAAGACCAGTATGGTCCTCCATACTTTTGCGCAATGCGCAACTTGTTGTCAAGGACAACAATAGGCTACCGCCATCATGTCATTCTTTATTGTTGTGCCTGTTAAATGTTATTAAGAACTGTAATATATAACTCAGCGGGGAGGAAGGAGTATCTACTCCAGGGAGGGCCATCCCCGTCTGGGCCATTGGTAAGTATTAAAAATATTAAAATTGGTATAAATTTTTCATATTTTTCCACTATACCAATGGCCCAGACTAGCTGAGAATAGTAAACAGGCAGGCGGGCCCAGTACTTGATATCCATTGCTCTTATTACAGAAAAAACAATGAAATATAGGTGTAACTCTATTTAAGGCCTAGCATAACCCATTATGCTAATTTGATAAAGGAAGCCAAAATATAAAGAAGTCCAGAGAAATGAGACTCTTTATAAATCATTAAAAGTGTCCGAGTATTGTATAGTAAAGCTCGTCTTGACACATGACATATACAATAACGCTTCACATCGAGCTACACATTAAAAGCATATAATACATTGAAAATTGCTTCATACCAAGCTACACATTAAAACTACCATAGCACCGACCCCAGGATACTATCAATGAAGGAGGTATGTCCATACTTTTCACTATAAAGCCAGATGACTATTTGGAAATACCATCCCCCCCCCCCTTCCCCTTGTTTTGAAAGTAACTGCACTTCAAAACGAAGAGGGTAGCAGACTGGAGACAGTGCTAGAGCAGAATGAAAATCCTAATTAGAATGGACGACATTCTGAGCTACCGATAACGGTCCTAAAGATCTGAGATCATCCGAAATTGATTCTAAATCTCGAAGATAAAATTTGGTAAAAGTCGTCTGTTGTGTCCAGTAAGCTGCTTGCATCAAATCCTTCAAAGAAGTACTACTAGCATAAGCCCAAGAAGAAGCTAAAGCTCTAACTTCGTGAGTTGAAATCTTATAAGCTATTCTCTGATTCACAGACAAAGCATTATAAGCCGACCGAATAGCTAATTGAATCCATCTAGATATGGAATGAACAGAAATATCATTTCTGTTAGGAAGAAGAGAAAGAAATAATCTCTTCCTACCTCTTCTAATAAAACTAGAACGCTCCTTATAAATCCTAAGCGCTCTTACTGGACACAACAAAGTTCTCTGACCATCTGAAGACGGTAATGCTTTAATCAGAATAGAACTAGGCCGTTTGTCCGGAACCTGATTCTTAGCTAAGAATCCCACTTTCGTAGTGAGGGTAATAGAATTACCAACACTACGATAATGAGAGTCTTCAACAGACAAAGCATGAAGCTCACTAACTCTTCTAGCTGACGCAAATGCTAAGAGAAAAACCGTTTTATAAGTAAGAAATTTAAACTCAACAGTATTTAACGGTTCAAAAGGTGCTTCCTGAAGTTTCAGAAGAACCCAAGCTAAATTCCACTTAGGGACTAATCTCAAGGTGCGAGGTCTATTCACAGAGAAGTTCCTCATCAATTTATTTAAAGATAAATCTGACCCAATGTTTAATTTCCCTTGGTGTGCATAGGTGTCAGAAAGCATAGACCTGTAGCCCTTAATAGTGACTGGCTGTAGCTTAACTTCATCAAAAAGATAAATAAAAAAGTTAGCTAATTGAGGAATAGTTGGGTTGAAAAAATCAATCAATTGTGATTCACACCAACGAACAAAAACCTTCCACTTCGCTTCATAATTTAATGAAGAGGAGGTCCTCCTACAGTTAGAAATTGCGTCCATTGCTCGTCTGGAAAACTGTTTTCCGTGCAAGAAGGACCGCACAACGGAAAAACGTGAAGGTTGAGGCCTTCCGGATTGTGATGAAGACGACGGAGTTTCCCCTGCGTCAGAAGATCCCGGAGAGGTGGTAACTTCCGTGGAACGTCCCAAAGAAGTTCCCGGAGAAGATTTATCCATGGTCTGTGAGCCGACAGACTTGCAACCAGAAGAATCTTGCAAGAAGACTGTTTTATCTTTAGCAAGATCTGTTGAATGAGGGGAGCTGGAGGGTAAGCATACCCTATGATCCCGTTCCAAGAAATTGACAGAGCGTCTACTGCATAAGCCTGAGGGTCCGGGCATGGAGACACAAACGTCTGTAACTGATTGTTCAGACTCGTGGCAAAAAGATCGATCATTGGACGTTCCCTCTAGAAGCAAATCTGATTGAAGACAGACTTTTTTAACATCCATTCTGAAGGTAGCAGGCGATCCTTTCTAGATAGAGAGTCTGCTATTACATTGAGACGACCTGGAATATGACGAATCGATATCAGAATCTGATTCTCTTGAGAGAAAAGAAGAATCTTTTCGGTAAGATTCATCAGCTGGACGGAATGAGTACCTCCCTGATTCCGAATATAGGCTACTACTGTTGAATTGTCCGACAGAATTTGAACATGTGAGTGTATTACTTGACTGAGCCAATGATTTAGAGCTAACCAAATTGCCCTCATTTCTTTGTAGTTTATATGGGACACAAGAAACTGACTCTCCCATAAACCGTGACACACTTGATCGCCCGGAATCAGAGAAGCACCCCAACCCTCTTGACTGGCGTCCGTCATGATTATGAATGACGGCTCCTGAATCTGAAGCGGTATTCCCTGGGATAACCACTGGATATCCGCCCAAATTTGAAGATGATGTTTTACTGACTGTGTTAAAACAATCGGACTGTCCAACAACTGACGTTTTACGCTCCAATTTTGAATTAGATAAATTTGAAGTGGACGAGTGCGTAAACGACCTAGCGGAATTAACTCCGCGGCGGCGCCGCAAAGTCCTAACAGACGCATAAACTCTCTTGCAGTAATGACTTGTGCGTTTATGCAGTATTTTGCGTAAAGCGAAACTAATTTTGCTCTTGCTACCGGCAAACTGACCCGATTGTTTTGAGTATCGAAACTCATTCCCAGATGAACAAACGACCTCGTCGGCGTTAAGTCCGACTTGTCGACATTGATTATAAAACCTAGGCATCGTAGCAGCGATAGCAGACTCTGAACGTCGCTTTGGAGAGCATGAAAATTTTCGTACCTTTGAAGTATGTCGTCCAGATATGCCGACGTCATCGAAGCCGAGTGCGCTCTGAAATGGCTCATTACTGCATTCATCACCCGAGTGAACGCCCACGGAGCAAGGTTCAGGCCAAAACACATTGCTCTGAACTGGTATACCTTTCCTTGAACCGCGAAACGGAGGTATTTCCGAAAAGCCGGATGAATCATGATGTGAAAATATGCGTCCTTCAAATCTATACTTGCGGCGTAATCGTTCACTCGGATGCTGCCTCTCACCGATCGAATTGTCTCCATATAGAATCTTGGAGCAATTATTAGCTTGTTTATCCAACTGAGATCGATGACCGGTCTGTACGAGCCGTCTGGCTTCGGCACAAGAAAAAGATGACTGTAGAATCCCTTTGAATTGGGATTCTCTGCGACCTCTACTGCCTCCTTTTGTAGGAGAGAGTCTACTGCTGAAATCAAAGCCTCTCTCTTTGTTATATTTTGTGGAAGGCTCACAAATCGCGGAATCCGCGTTAATGGAGGTTTTCTCCGGAACGAAAGACGTAGACCATTTTTCATAACGTCTCGAACCCAAAGATCCTGAGTTATTTTGTTCCAGTTGCTTGCGAATTTTGAAAGCCTTCCGCCAACCGGAGAACAGTAGAGGTCGAAATCTTCATTTGTAGGACTTACGAGGATTATACGAGGAGAAACCTCGTGAAGCTCTCGCACCCCTCTGTGACGTCGGTGTGGGGTTACGCGTTTCGTTATTATCCAACTGCGCCATCCCCTTTTTGAAATTGCCCCCCTGTTTCGAGCCACCACGCCCACGATTAGCTTTAGAAGCAGCACGGGCTGAGCCTCTCTTGGAGAAATATTTACCTCTCCGAGGAGTACCACTTGTGGAAGGCTGAGGTTGCGAAGCTGAGCGCAACAAAAGCTGACTTGCAGCATTCTTAGAAGCATCTTCAAAGACAGCTTTTAGCTTATCATTAAATAATGAAGAGCCCGAAACGGGAGCGGCCCTTAGAGAGCTCTTAACACTGTCGTCAATAAATGACGTAGAGTTAAGGGCAGCATCGCGCCTGACCAACTCTAAATTCGCTTTGTTATATTTTGTGGAATGCTCACAAATCGCGGAATCCGCGTTAATGGAGGTTTTCTCCGGAACGAAAGACGTAGACCATTTTTCATAACGTCTCGAACCCAAAGATCCTGAGTTATTTTGTTCCAGTTGCTTGCGAATTTTGAAAGCCTTCCGCCAACCGGAGAACAGTAGAGGTCGAAATCTTCATTTGTAGGACTTACGAGGCTTATACGAGGAGAAACCTCGTGAAGCTCTCGCACCCCTCTGTGACGTCGGTGTGGGGTTACGCGTTTCGTTATTATCCAACTGCGCCATCCCCTTTTTGAAATCGCCCCCCTGTTTCGAGCCACCACGCCCACGATTAGCTTTAGAAGCAGCACGGGCTGAGCCTCTCTTGGAGAAATATTTACCTCTCCGAGGAGTACCACTTGTGGAAGGCTGAGGTTGCGAAGCTGAGCGCAACAAAAGCTGACTTGCAGCATTCTTAGAAGCATCTTCAAAGACAGCTTTTAGCTTATCATTAAATAATGAAGAGCCCGAAACGGGAGCGGCCCTTAGAGAGCTCTTAACACTGTCGTCAATAAATGACGTAGATTTAAGGGCAGCATCGCGCCTGACCAACTCTAAATTCGCTACTGAAAGAGCAGAGTGGGATGTTGTATACATTATGGCGCGAGAGAGCACTCTCAAAGGAGATAACAACTCCTGTAAGCTCTCAGATTCCAGATTACCGGCCAATGCCCTGCAAATATGATCTGCATAAGACATAGCGTCCAAAATACTTCTGCTAGATTCAATGCAAGTATCTATAACAAAAGAACTGACGCTACACGATGACGGAAGAGACATACCCAAGTCCCTAGCTCCGTCATCCAATCGCAGAGGAGCTCTTGGAATCTTATTCTCGCCTACCGTATTTAAGAAGGTATTGCCTCTAAACGGTAGGTCAAGCTTCTTTTCCGAAAGGAAAGAATTTTTTCTAGCCTGAGCCAGGTCAGCAATAGCCTCGTCACAACAATCAAACGCATCTGACGCTTGGACTGATTGAGACGGATACAGAAGGATACTTTCCTTCGACTTAATGACCTCCCTGTCTAAAGAAGACAGTCGCTTGGCTCTAGAAGGCGCAGAACTCTGACCAGAAGGAATTAATTCAGGTGAAAAATCCTGCAGGAACCTCATAGTTTCCATATGCTGCTCAGCCAAAGATGTAGTGTCAGTCTCGTCTTCAACAAACTCCCTAACACTACCAACTAGAGGTTCCTGGTCTGGTCTATTATCGGCATACTGATTATTTGAGGAAACCCTTCTTTCTGCCGATCCAGCACCGTCCGAATCATCCGAAGCGGAGATCGATGACGGCCGCATATTATGCTGCTGGGGGTCTGCAATTAGCTGGGCAATTTGCACCAGCAATTCCGTATTCGAGGCTATGTTCACCCCCGTTCTACGCCTTTTAGGCTCCGGAAGGTGGTCTGACACATCGCCCTGTGTCCGTCTTTTTGAAAAAGACGTTTGCCTCGAAATGCTAGCCGTAGAGAGAGCCATATCCTGGCTCTGACTCTCTACCTCTGGATCTTGCCGGCTAGCATGCGGTCTACTGTGCTGAGTCCTGGAAACGGACGAAGAAGAGGCTCTTATATCAAAATTACTGCCAGCCGCACTGGCAGAGAAAGGTACACCAGAAACAACTGGCTCTGAAGCATTTTCTACCGGACTACCAGCGGAACTGGCAACAAAAGTCGAATCTTTCTGTTTTGTCCCTAAAACAGAAGAATGCTTCGCTACTGATGCACCTTTCAATTTGACTGGCCTCTTCCCCTTACGTGCCGTCGTCTGAACAGAGGACTGTCTTCCATCCTCCGTATCCTGGACCGCTACGGATTTTCCCGGTATTGAAGCACTAATTAAAGGCTCCGTTACACCGGTCGAGCTAGTTGACCGTCTGCTTGCCCGAGGTACCGCGTATTCTGCGATACCTCGTAAGTCAACATGCTCTGTGTCTGAAGACGACGGCAGCACAGAACTTGATGTTATACCATGACCAATACCATGTTCTGGTTCCTCTGAAATGGAAACTAAATTTTGATTAGTTACCTTAGGCGAAAGCACCGAAATCGGCGCTTCGCCAACACATACACAAGTAGAGAGAGAATTCCATCGCTTGGAATCCCAAGAACGGCAAGTTGCACAGGTAACATCTTTCGAGCAACGAGTGCAAGCTAAACATGAAGAATGAGAATCAAGAGAGGACTTCTTCCTCTTACATTTCGAACATGAGGACTGCATAATACCCACACGCCCGAGGCAAAAATTTAAACTGAATAGGAGCCGGTAACCAAGTCCAAAACAGGCACAACAAAGGCCCAGGTCAGACAACCGGTATCCCAATAATACCCTTAACAGTAGAGAAACTTCACAGAAGATTCCCCACAGAGAAGGGTAATGGCAAACAGACACGTCCGACTAAGTAAAAAATAACCGGTACGCGACAAAGGGGGTACGAATAATCCACATTCCGTAAATTATCTAAGATTTTTAAGAAGAATTTGATTAATAACAAATTCGCTAACAGCAATTAGTTCTTAAAAATCTAATGAGAGGATTCAAGGGGAAAAAGGTGAACATTGAACACACACATATGATAAACAAAGAATGAACAAATCAGGTGCATATCCCGAAAACGGGAAGAACAAGAAATATTATTTTAATTTCAATAAAGTTATAGCCCTGATGTTCAAAAACTCAATGTCTATATTCAGCTGCATTCTGCTGCAATTATTCCACCATTCCACTTCAAAATCGTGTCTGGCTACATTATACTGTAGGGTTTTATAGAACAAAAGTCAGGATACGTGTTGATCTGACATGGGCCAAACAACAGAATGACATGATGGCGGTAGCCTATTGTTGTCCTTGACAACAAGTTGCGCATTGCGCAAAAGTATGGAGGACCATACTGGTCTTCTCGTTTTTGCGTTTTTTGGCAAATTTTGGGGGGTTTGGGGGATTCAAAATTTGTGTTTGGCCCTGGAAATAAATTGGGTTGCACCAGCTAGTCTGGGCCATTGGTATAGTGGAAAAATATATTTGTTCATGAGGTTGTCAAAATCGTTTTGGTATTTCGTCCCCTTAGTTCCAATGTGTTCTATGTGCCAGTAGGCACATAGAACACATTGGAACTCAGGGGACGATTTGTCAAAGGCACTTTGAACGATACCTCCCATCATAGAAACGTCTTCTTCCTCTTCTTCGTCTTCTTCTTCTTCATATTCCATATAGTTCCGACGATTCATCAGAGTCCGAATCTCTTGACCAGTGTTTTGGTGCACAGCTGGATTGCATTGTGTCCGCTCTCTTCGAAGGTCAGATTACAAATAACAAATTTCTTATGAGCACGACTCTTTTATAGGATATCGGACAGTGCATTGATGACGGGTTTGATCAACTTTCCTAAAAATCCTCCTTTCTGTATGATCCGTCTTCTTTTCCGATAAGATAGTTCTCTCGTTGGTGAGGAAATTCTCCTTATTTCGTACTTGTGTGGAATCAGCTTAGCTCTCTCAGATTTGGTTATAGGTACTGCGCTCGTCAAGATGTTTGAGGCACAATCACATAAACATTGTATCAAATCATCACTGGCCATCTTCAGCATAGTCTTGGCTTCATATCGATTCGCATCAGATAGGATTCGCAGTGTATCTAGATTTCTTTCTAATCTTGTAGTGTTGCTCGATGTTTCCGATTTCCTCATAGGGCAGTAAGCATTCTCGTGTCTGTGCATGTTGTCTGATCTGGAAAAGGCCTTTTCGCTATATCTGCAGCAATGGATTTTCATGACTTCACTCTTTCGTGGTCGTAGAACAAATGAATTTATTTTCACACCAACACTCCTTTTATACCTTTTTCAGAGCTAGGACTGGGTTGATAAGCGCCGAGAGAAAGCAACTCTTTCGTAGTATACATCTTTTGATATCTGGAGAAATTCCATCATCTGTTAGCAGCTTCAATACATGTTCGTATTTTCGTAGGTCATCAAATTCAGCTAAATTCAGTGGTATCTTATCTTCGAGAATGTTGGTAGCACATTTACATAAACAGGTAATCAAATCTTCATCAGCAGCACGTAGAACGGCATCGATTTCCACCTTGTCGGCATCCCGTAAAAATTCTAAAAGTGCTTTATTCTGGTCAGTCAGTCCAGTATCTCTCTCCTCTTCTGTTCTTGTTATGTTCTTCATGCCTACGAGCACTGAATGATCTGGTAAACATCTTCGTACAATATCTGCAGTGGAGCCGATGATGGTTCTTCTGGCGTCTTCTGGCAATATCCGATCTTGAAAATAACTTGGAACAGTATCTGCATCGAACTGGTAACATGTCTTCACTCGACGACGGTCAGGACACAAATGAATTTATTTTCGTGCCAACACCCTTTTTATACCTTTCCCAACGGAAGTACCCGGATGTAGTATGGAGTACCCGGATGTAAATTCCAACTAGTATCCTCAAATAATATAATGTCAGGTATTCTCGAATACCGAGATGAGGCTAAGAGTCGTAGTAAATTATGCCTCATTGAGGGATTTTTAATGGTCCTCATAACCTCAAAATTCAATGAGGGTATGAGGGATAATAAATGAGGACTTATTGAGGGCTTTTACATAGCCCTCATGGCCTCATACGACAAAAAAGGGATTCCACAGTCACAGGCGTTTTCCAAAATGGGATTCCATAGGATATACCTGTTAAATACTGAAATGAGGATAAGAGTCGTAGTAAATTCTTCCTCATTGAGGGATTTTTAATGGTCCTCATAACCTCAAAATTCAATGAGGGTATGAGGGATAATAAATGAGGACTCATTGAGGGTTTTTAAATAGCCCTCATGGCCTCATACGACAAAAAAAGGGATCCCATAGCCACGGGCGTTTTCCAAAATGGGATTCCATAGGATATGGCCATTGGATATAGTCTTTCATTATACAGAAGGGGGATAACTCTGCATACAGATTATGGGAAATCAAGCAATCTGATTTGTTAGTTATGTTCTATAAATAGGATCTAGATAAATGAAACAACAAGAGTACTTGGAATAGGGTCAAAACTAACAAGAATAGACCAGAAATTGCTAAATATAGTAATAATAAGGTAAACTGTTCCCACTAATAGGCTCTTCTACGTTACTGGAGTATACTACGGAACAAAGGAACATGCCTAGGTAGAGGAAAACTATTGCATATATAGATAGAAGCAGAGAATTCTGGAAGAATTCGAAATAGTAAAAGTTCGGGTGGATTTTGGTGATTTGGAGAGATTGTCGGGTTGTTTGTGGTAATTAGATTTACTCCGATTCAATCGAACACACCCTCCGAACTTACCCCGTCTTATTGCAGAACAATTGGGTAACATAGCAACCACGTGCTACCATAGAAACCAAGATGGCGACCTCCAGTATACAAAATGGACGACGGAAACACGTTTCACCCTAACAACACGCGCTGCGCATGCGCACAAACAACACGTATCACTATGGAGATGACGTCACAACATGGCCGCTCACGCGGGTTACCATGACAACACAACATGGCGCCACTACGTCACGTGACATGACGTCACTTCCGGGGTCCGTCAGCGGGGTCCGGCAACTAACCCCTCAAAGGTACATGACATACTACTGACATTGAATACCCGGCCGCACTAAAATAAGACCGCTGGTAGAAAACATCGATGCTTCAGGTTTTATTTCAGAAATCACACAAACTCAGGTACTATCAACCGATAGAACATGAAAAGGAACGTTCTAATATTATAATATGGGGTATACCAAATATATATCCGAAGTTTGGTTCCGATATTTTTAAATTTAACCCTAAGTACTTTTGTAATACCATTTTTTTGCGTTGATACATGTATCCACCCTCGATTATATTGGATAACGATGTCTGCGTGAATATATTTTCCCAAGTCGCGAAATGTCTGTAGCCTACATTTAAGTATTCTGCTTTGTTTATCTTGTATGGAGGGGGTGGGGTACTTTTTCTCAAGTTCTTTCGAAGGGAGATATTAAACCCCAAGGTGTCGTCACCACCGCCCTTGTCCAATAAGCTTGAACTACTTTTAAAATTTTCGAGAATCCCAACTGACAATACTTGGGGTTGGGCCGGGGCAGTTCCTATCAAAATCACCTGCGTTTTGTCCCAAGTCGAGTTTCGTACCGGGACGATCCGTCCAAAAACTGATCTTTTTGGATGGGTAGGTGTGTGGGTGGGTGGGCTGGGGGGTGGGAAGGGTGCCTTTTCAAATGTTTTCGAAGCTTTTAAACTAATTCCTTGTGAATCACCAGTTACAATGCTTTGAGATGTGGTATTCACCTCCTCCTTTTAGTGAGAGAGATTCAACTTTGCTCACAGAATGTTTCTTGTTTTTTGTTCTAATACGGAGAGGTTGCATGATTTATGCACAAAATAAGTGTGTTTCATGGGAATTTTCTCGCGCTCTTGTGCTTGCACAAAACGTTTTCTTGTTATTAATTATTATTCTGGGAATTGAATGTGTGCTAAACAAATGCTCAAGCTGAGAACTTTGCGCAATTCATACTTCCCTAATATTAAATCAGATCTTATGCAGGAATGACCAATTTTCGATGTTTCATCATTCTGTAACTGTGAATGATGGAATTAACTCAGGATACCGATTTTACATGATGCAATTTTCTTGAAGCGCATTACGAGAATTTTTTTTATTACGATAAGTAAACGTACTATAGAAATATCGTACCGATTGACATCATGCATACTTGTGAAACTCGATATTGCATACACTGTAGATGTAAATAGTTACAGGTGGAATTTTTGCCGATTTGAAACCGAGTTGGAATTTTGGGAAGTAAAGGAGACATCAGCATCACCAAAGAAGCTCTATAATCCAGATAGATGGAATTTCCAACTACTCATGATTTGCCTTCCAAATTTCCAAACATAAGACAATTTGGCCAGGATTAAGGGAAGACCCCCCCCCCCCCCCACACACACACACACACACACCACACACACCCCCACGGTGACCCCCCCCCCCCCCCCCCCCCCCCCCCCCCCGTCGCCACGTCCCTGCGCTCGTTGCAGTGGTAAAATGTTGGTTTGGAAATATCAAGAGTAACACAATACGCATAAACTCATCAAATATGGTATCTCTTTTCACATGATTTCTTATTTTTAGACATGCATTCCAGTCGCCGCATCAGATGAATTGATATGATTCTTAATATTTGTCAGTGATGTCTTCAACTTGAGTAAGCATATACATAGCTTGGAATTCTCATTCACTTTCTTTTGAGTTGCATGTTGGTATGTAAGTGTTAACAATGCAAACTGGATTTTCATTACCAACTTCTATAATTATAATATTATCTGATCAATCAGAGAGTAGCTTTGGAGTTGGAGATATATTTTTCTAACAAGAGTAGTAACACCACCGTTCGCATGTGGGATGTAGGATAATTTTAATAGTCCATCTTCATACAGAGGATATTCACGAAAATTTGATGAATACCGAAAATATCTCGTGAGTGGCTACAAAGAAATATGAGGATCTTCACGAGCGACGTGAATTTTCTTTTTATTTAATGCTCTACGACTACAAACTCTCCAATTTGTGGCCTTTATTTGCCATTAAGGCGCAAAATTTATGTGCCGAACCGGCGTCCATACAAAAATTACAACAACCAAACTCCAACCATTGGAATGTGTGAATATCCGCACAAAAAGTAGTCCCGTCTTATTTCTCCCCTAACTTTACGATTTACCAAGGCTGGCGAATTGAAATAATCGCAATGTGTTTCGAAGAAATAGAACAATAACAAAAAAACACCACTTTCTTATTTTCAATAACAAGACACGTCATTTTATTTTTTTTGAACTCAATGCACTGAAGACGTGTGAAGTTGAACTGAAGAAATTTGAAAGTGATTTCGGCTTTTCGCTGGAAGGTGAATGAGAAAGTCAAACTTTGAAACCGCTGATTTAATGAATTGATTTAGTCACTGTCACTATCAATTATTCGAATTCGTTTGTATTTGGGACTCTGGAATTCATTACTGATGTGCTGACTCTGTGATGATTGCAAATACGTAGAATTTAAAGTACATGTGATTCGTCATCCGAACCTACGATGAAATATCGATTTCTAAATATCATTTTGATATTTCGTTTTGCCGACCGACAGGGGAATATGACTTAATTTTTCAGCGTGAATTGATGCCTGAGCATTAAATAAAATCAGCTATTTTACTGAATTCATAGAATTCATTGTTGATGGAATCAATAAATGATAGTTCAAAGTTATATAGCCAAACTTCCTGAAGGCACAAGGTATGACTCTTCTTCATTGGAGATAACAGAAAGATGAAGTTACTCTTGATGTTTTTAATGTTAAATGATGAAATGTTGCTGAGAGACGAATAAGCTGGTGATGGAGGCTTTGTTGAATTCATATCTATATAATTACATTGTTAATGTAGTTATACGTTTTGGGTCCAAATACTCAATTCCTATTGGTCAGCTGGATGAAAACGTCATGACCAAATGTAATTCATTTTCCAATGAATACATTTGGTCGAACTTTGACCCGCATTTACGGTAGAGCGCAGTTGACAGAATGTAATTCGGGCGGTGTTTGGGCGGTTTTTGTTTTACTTTTAGCGCCTCTCGCAGTGATCAACTCCGCTGCTGTTTCTTTGGTGACATTTCCCAACTGTGGCATAAAGCCCGTTACTAAAATACTCGTTTCTATTTCTAAAGTTGTGAAAATTAAAAATCAGAGTTGTGCGCTTTGTATTTTGTGTGAGGGTGGTTTTTCGCCTCGTTCGTTCGTGCATATTTTATTTCGTCTTTCTGCTTTGTTGTTTGGTAAAAAGTAGTTTAAACAGTTACGGAATGCAATTATAAGAATTAAATGCAATTTTTATAATCTTTATTGGAGTATGAACGTGTGGGAATGGGTACAAATTGTATGAATCCCTTCGGGATTATAAAAATTGCATTTAATTCTTAAATAATTTCTGAAGCCCGGTCTCCACACAAAAAATGACCGTTGATAGTTTGTTTTATCGTTATGCAGTGGAAGGTTGTTTTCATCATTGTTGCTCAGTGTTTGTGAAGATGTCATCTCGTCGACCTTTCAATGTGGGGTCATTTTATTTGTATAAAAATTATTGGCGTCTTTTTATACGCCATCTTTTGCTACATGAAGAACATTCTTGCCCACTTCTCTCCAAACTGGCTTCTGAGTGTTTACAAACAAAGAAATGTTCTGGAGCGTTTTCAAAAAATTAAAGTTTTGTTATTTCCTCTTTAGAGGACAATGTAAAAGATGATGTATTTGGTGACGAAATTTCCTCACTTGTACATATGTAATGTTGCTAATTCTGTGAGCGTTATTTACAATGAAATCACCTTGACTATTGGTAAAAATACCGTTGATGTTCAAATTCTTTCTGTTTGGTTTTGTCTTATTTCTATGGCACTATTTCGTGTTCTTAGTAGTGCTAACAGATGGAAAATAGAGAGGTGGTATCTGCATCATTGGAAGTTGATATACAGGAGGATTTGTCATATTCATATACTGTTGAGTGAACAGGGATTGACTGTGAAAGACAGTAGCTCATTCTCTGATTTTGAAGTAACATGCTGATTTGTGTTCACGTAGCTGTGCTTTTATCTTCATGTCATACATTTCAAGTTCCATTTGCTTTTCTTTTATCATCATTATCTCAACCTGGTAGTTGTAATCCATGGAACCATATAACCTAGGTGCCTGATAGAATCCAGGAGGTGCAGGTACATTAGTAGTAGAGTGTTGTGTGTTGAAATTGTTTCTACAGTTTATTGAAACAGAATGATGATGTTGCTGCTGTTCTCAATATGCGAATTGAGTTGGTCAGTTCTTCAATTTTGCTTTCTAATAGAGAGATCGCAATATCCTGTAAAGATACTTTCTTGGACTGTTCGACGAGTTATTGGATGTCAACGTAAAGAGAGTAGACTTTTTTTTATAATTGTATTACGCTTGTACTACTGGTATTGAAAAAGAAACATTGAGGAAGATAGTTCATTCAGACTAGGATAGGTAGAATAGATTATTGTCATTATGAGTGCGATAGTAAATTGTCCAGAATAGCAGGAACTAAGTATTAAGAACTGTTGACAGCACGACAGAAGGATATCTGTGATTAATTCGCGAATGTTAAAAATGCTGAAAAAACAGATGCAGAATTTGTTACCAATTTTCGCTGTAGTGACGGTTCGAACGTCTTAATATTTTCAATATTTTTGGAATTAAAGGAACATCTGTTGTTCTCTGCAGACCTAAATTGTAAAATTTTTACCAAAATTATCGGAGATTTACAATCCACAACTGTTTACATTGATGACATAAATCCAATGTTCGATTGTATCGGGGTCTTTTTAATTACCGCAAACAACCCGACAGATACCCCAAATCTCCAAAAACTGTTTAAAATCACCGAAACGGTTCGGATTCCATGATAATCTTTTTTTTATTGGAGTAGCACGCTGTGCTATAGGACCGAAATGATTCCACCGACTGATCTACAGTAAATCTAATTACCACAAATAACCCAGCATCTACCCAAAATCACAACACCAAACAGAATCACCGAAACAGACTTGGCGAAGCCCCATATTGTCCTACTAACAATAGCAGGTAGTGCTATAGTACTGTTTGTGTGTTGTTCCTATGTAAAAAAGAACGTTGTATTTTTCCCAGAATCCCCATTTTCTGCCTATTTATCTTGTTCCGAATCCTTCGGTATCCGCTATTTTATCTACCTATACCCTGTTCCAGCTATTAGTAACTCTGTTCTGACTATGCTGACGTTCTTTTTCATATTAGCTATCTATGTTCTCGACCTTTGGCCTCGGCCAAACAGACCACTCCATTCGTCTAAACGCCACTGACTGTCACATAAGTATCTGACACAATGATTCCTAAGAACAGGTCCAAGCGTCAATCGAGTAGTGACTGGAACAGGCATTGCTCTGACGACTCTATCCCATCAGGCAAATGAGCTATTGAGAAATGACTGGAACAGGTATCGTTCACATTACGAACCCCATCGAGCAAATGAGGTATCGAGCATTTGCTCAATCGAGTGACTCCACATACGACTCTTCGACTTATCTCGGAAAAAGGATTCTATAACCACAGACACATCCTACAGAGATTCTATGGGGATTCCATAAGTAGGACTCCATAAGTGGGGTTCCATAAGTGGAATTCCAAACTCCTATACAGCCCCTGGTAGTTTTACCATCGGCTTCCACCATGTCTTCAACTATCTGTCCTATGATCAGCCTTTGTTGTTCTCACCATTACTATAGTGTTCAATTAGCACCATTGCCATTAGCTACCACTATTCTGTCCTGTGCTAGAGTGTTCTACCATTCTTGCAGCCTTGTACCACTGCTGTTGACTTGTGACATTATGATTTTCATTACCTATCATTACACCACTGATGCTACGACCTCAGTTCATATCATACTTGTCTTGCATTATTACTAGCAGTCGAAAAGTTACTTGACCGAGTGCATGCTAGGGTACGTTACATATAAAACAGTATGTTGAACGTACTGAGATGTGCTTGTGCGCCAGTGTACAATGTGTCACAATGTGTACACATTGCATGCAGCAAAGAGGCACATGTTAGATGTGCTTATGTGAAAATGCACAATGTGAGCACAACACGTGCAGCAAATGGTCACATGCTGGATGTGCTTGTGTGCTAGTGCACAGTGTGCGCATAACACATGCGGCACATACGATGAAAAGGGATCCTGTAACAACAGACATATCCTATAAAAGGATTCCATGCGTGGGGTTCCGCAGGTGGGACTGATGTCTGGTTGGTGGAATGTGCTTGTGTGCTAGCATAAAGTGTGTCACAATGAGTACACAGTGCAAGCAACGCATGAATACATGTCAGATGTGCCGACTTGTCTGACGTGAAAATGCACAATGTGCGCACAACACATACGACTCTGATTCCTCTCATAAAAATAGGATGCTGGAAGCGGGGATCCGTTGTCCTTATATACCTGGATGAGGATATGACGGATTTGAGGTTAGATTGCTGAGAAATATCTTTATGGCACAAACGGGGAAAGCAAGGACACACCTTAAACACTACGTGCTACTGTTATAAAGGAGATTCTCCAGGAATCTGAGTCCGTTTCGATGACTGTTTGTTGTTGTTGGTGATTTGGGAAAATTTACGGGTCCATTTGGGTAATTAAATTTTCTCCAGTTCATCAATCGAACATACCCTCTTAACACATCCCGTCCTATTAGGGTTTTTTTGGATCACGTAGCAACCACTTGCCTCCTCAGAAACCAGGATGGCGGTCTCCGGTATTCAAAATGGACGACGGAAACACTGTCACCCAAACAACACGCGCTGCACAAGCGCGCTGACACCACATATCACTATGGTAATGACGTCACAACATGTTCGCTCACGCCTGCTACCATAACAACCCAACATGACGAGACTGGGCCACGTGACTATGGCGTCACTTCTGGGATCCTGCTGATATTGCTCGTCCAGGTACATGCCATACTACTTCTGTCTACTCCGATGCCCTCAATAAAACAATTCACATAGTTTTATTTTTTATTTGAGAAAATAAGGATCTACATGCGTGTCGCAAACGTCAAATTCTCAGTATCAGTCCAAATGGAACAATTGAAAGGAGAAACATATATTGTTGGCTTGTATTGGGCTTTAATAAATTTAATGACACTTTCAACGGCCACATTGTGTCGGACAGTTTTATGGAGTTTATTTGGAGTCTTGGATTATTGCTGTATGCAGTTCTTGTTGGAAATATTATTCTAAGATAAAAGAAACTTGGGATGAGAACTTTATTCCCGGAGCATTCGGTAACCTGGCCTTCATCAAGAACGAGTATCGAAGAATTCCAATAGTCTTTGTGTAATATTTATAGCATTGTTAATGGTGTAGTTAAGTGTGATAGGAGCATTGGTTAAAACATTGGACTTTAGATCGAAAGGTTAATGGTTTGATTTTGATGCGCAGATTTTTTTTCAGTACGTGGAGGGTGGATTTTAACTAAATCACCCAAAGTATCACTTTCAAATTCTGTACATGTTGACAAAGAATACAAGCAATGTTAACCCGGAGGTCCATTGGCTGGAACTTTACTTGTGCTTGTTATGCTTTGCAACAAAATTTCAATTATTGCTTGGGTGGAATCCCCACTCCGCAGGTGATTTAGTGATAATACGCTTTCTACGTACTGTATGCACGTACAAGTCACTGGTATCCATATCAATTTCTGAAGATAATCAGAGGTTAAAATAAGGGCGCAAACAAAGATACGCTTCTCAAGCTTTACAAATCATTCAAACGTCAGTGAGAATTACACAACACACACCCATGGTTATTCCCCACGGTTATAGATCCTTCCCACAAAATACACCTTCTTAATTAGATATAGACTATAGCCTTAAACCTATTGTTCTCTTGTGTAAACTCACCGGAACAGATTTCATTTTTTCGACGTTTTGAGATACAGCCAATGGAATGTGTCTGCATGTGTGGAACGTGAAATAACCAACCGCACGACCAGATGGAATAAAGTTCAATGTACCGTATATTGTCATATAAATTTTTTTCTCGTCACATAGAATTCGTTTCCAACGAGTCCACATTATATATTGTATCACTAATGCATTCTCTCGTGATGGGCAGGCATCTCCTATCTGAACCGCGACTTGGGTCTTCAACCGTGGGGGAGACGTGTTTCCAGAACTGATCTAGTTATTTCACGGGTAAAAGGTGTAGCAAATTTACGTCAAAACATTGAGCGTTGTGTTCAAAGCTATCGATAATATGACACATTACAATATTACGTGGACTGGGTCGGTCCAGTTCGTCTATGTCCTGGTACAGCAGGGGTGGTCCGGTACTTGAAGTTATTTTCTGGTCCGACCACCATCACCACTGTGTTCGTAGCCAACAATCCGGAAGTACAAGATTGTCTTATTTGCAAAAAATCTGTTTGTTTAATCAGGCCTCGGCATGGGCACACTTGGACATTTTATTACATCTGGACGTCAGACTAGACGGGCTTTTGTTCTAAAAAGTTAATACACTATGGGGTCTCTTAACAATATAATTTTTGGGGGAGGGGCGAATGTTTTTCGGTTATTAAATTTTTGTTATTTTCTTCTGCGAGAAAGAAATCCACAGGTCATTAACTTTTAATGTCTCGAAAAGTACTGGCAATATTGTTTACAAACGCCTTATCCTTCTCGCCGAGTCGTAATCGTTAAAATTATCTATGGAGAAAAGCGGTAAGAAAATCCGTAGAAACCTTTGATCATCTCCACCTATCTTTTCCTAATGGAAATAGTTTTAAGTCTTTGTCGCGCCGCTTGTCGCCTATTTTCATTTTATTTTTTTAGCTCAAAACTGATCGTCAAAGTATTATTTACTCCTTTAACAACAACCCGCAGAGTTTTCCTTATGCAATAACACCATGGTATTGCCCCATACACCGTCATCGCTGTGAGCCAATAAGGCGTGGTTTACCATGGTGTTTTAATCGGGATATTACCACGATTTAGCATCATGTGCGGTGGTGCTTTTTCATAAGAATTGGGTTCCTGAGCATTGTAAGGCGCCATTAACTTTAATCACGGCTTTATAACCCCTACGCAGGTCGTTTTAAAAGTAGTTTAGTTCAGACAAGTCCCTTGAAGATGATGAATGAAAAGTTCCATCGCGCCGAGGGCGCACAGGGACGATGTGGGACTTAAATCCCTTGCGACCCGGATAACTTTGTTTGCTTTATAACTTTATTTGCTTACGAATCCACGAGAGTCGAAAGCGAGAACCAATAATCTTACTTGGTTTGAGTGTGCACACTGGCAGATCTCTGAGAACCTCGAACTAGAAGATGACTAGGAATAGTGCATAACTACAAGAAAAAGAACCCAAACAGTCGCTAGTTTGGGAGCAGCCCCAGCATGTTATCCATAACGGTTACAAAAAGGAAAAAATCCACCAATATGTGTTTTTGAAGTTGGGAGTCATCCATCAGCCTGCCTTCAGGGGGAACAGATGACGGGGTGATTGTACACACACCCTCTCGCAGACACACACCCGAAAGCCCTTAAAAGTGCTATTAAATCTTTGTTAAAATGTTTATTTATATAAAATGTCCCAGCCAGGCAAGCTTGTTTCAATCCTTGCCTAGTGTTTGGTGGTTTCTTGTGTATGTTGCAGAAAGGTAGGTTGCACCAATTCCTCCTACGCTTCGTCTACCATTTCCATGCGTCTTCTTGATAAGAGTGTTGCAAGAAAATTTGAGAATGTTCAGTTAGAAAAGTTATAGGTAGAGAGAAAGATAGGTATCCGCTATTGTATATTGTGACTGTTGTGCGTTTGTTGCTGTGGATGGGGTGAGGGTGGGTTTCTTCGGAGCCCACTCCCCACCTTCAAGAAAATGGTTAATATGATTCCAGGATCTCATTCTAATCCTGCCTTCATGCTTAAACAGGGGGGATCCTGTATTCCATTGACTTACAACCAGTTACAAAAATTTTTGATACAATTATTGCTTCAAACTGATAGAGATCCTTCTCAATACTCTTCGCATAGTTTTCGCAGGGGCGGGGCTCCGTGGGCCTGTCAGTCTAATGTCCCTCCTGAGCTCATCCACATGACAGGGGACTGGGCTAGTGACGCCTATAAAGCCTACGTACATTTTACAATGTGAGAAAAGTTAATTGGCATGTCCAAAATGAGAGATATGATTATTACCTCCACTTAAATCAAAGCGTCATTTCTTTTCAGCAAAGCAGAAGCGTAAAGTTCTCTTATTGAGTGATTCCAGAAGTAAGGCCTTACCCAGGATATACTATTTCAAGAATGACTTATCTCATCAGTGACTGCAAGGCGAGTATCAAAGAATTCTGGCATATAATTTTTCATTTAGGCACGAATGACATTGAAGGAAAAACAGTTGATTCCATCATTGCAAGTTTCAATAATTTAATTACAATTACTAGAAGTGTTCATCCCAGTGTTAAAATAATTGTTTCATCCATCATTCCTAGACCGAAAGATCATAATTCTCTTGGTAATAAAGTATTGGAAGTTAACTCAAAGCTTAACCAATTATGTAAAGATAGGAACTTATCTTTTATTAAATCATACAAACCATTTGTAGGTGGAGGTTCGATAAAAAGAGAATTATTTGCAGAAAAGGATGGCTTGCATCTTAATTCTGAAGGCACTAGACGTTTAAGCATTTCCTCATTCAGGTTGTCAATAGGTTGTTTTGATAAATATCACATGTTTCATATGATCATAATATTGAACTTTTCTTAGTTTCCTATTCAAATCTCTTAAAGCAATTTTGACACTATTTTTATTTTTTTCAGTTTTTCGGTACAGTTCGCTTCCTCGAGGGCCATTGGCTCCTCGGGTTGCAGCATGAAGGTTGGAGGCTTGAGTATGCACCTCACTCTCATTCTCTGTATGATGAATATGAAAAGGTATGGATGGTGTTAGACTTATTGTTGATGCATGTTTTCTCTGTTAACATTGTCTGTTTGGCGGCCTTTGGCTTGGTGGCATCTTTTGCGCCAAATCTTCAGAATCTTCCAACTACCTTTTGGAGGCTCAAAAATGTTTGTCCTTTGAATTTGTATTTAGCATCAATAGTACTTTTCAACTGTAAATGTTAAAACAACTTTCGTTGGTTCAAAATTCTTTTGACTTGTAACACTTCTTTATTCGCGATATTTTGGACTAAATTCTTCTTCATTCTAATAATAGCGCTAAATTCTGATTTTCGATGACTAATTTGACTTAAGTTTAGAGTTTACTCAATCATATCTTGACAGAAGACCTCACTGAGGTCTTGTGACAAGCTGTGATGGTGTAATCATTTAGTTTGCAGCATCAGTGACCTTATTCTATTTTTTTCAGTGCTGATGAAAGCATGCTTTAGTGTTTTTAAAATAATATATACCCAGTATGCTTTTGTTCGTTTGCCATATCGGCATGTGTGTAATTAAAGCATGTGCAGCTTTAATTGTTTGTGATGAATTGTCTGCATGTCAAATGGAACATGTATGTCATTTGTGTATTGCGTATTTGTTTGTCCTACATGTCAAATGGAACATGTATGCTATTTGTGTATTGTCTTCCTGTTTGCTCTGCCAATGATATCTCAGATCGCCAATAAATCATTACTTTTATTCAGTCTTCTTTTTTACAATTATATATTATGAAAAGAAGCGGGCTTAGAACCGACCCTTGTGGTGTTCCCACTTCCAATATTACTTTCTCTGACACCTCGCGGTTAACCCTCACCTTGATTTTTCGGTCAGTTAGAAATGATGATATGATCCTCAGAATTTTAGTAGGTAATCTCATTTTCGTTAGTTTATATATCATGCCATTGTGCCATACCGAGTCGAACGCTTTACATCCAAGAAAAGCGCTGTTCCGATTTCGTTTTGTCAAAATGTTGTTTTCATATAATCGACCAGTCTATATACATGTTCGATCCTCTCTTTGCCATTTGTTGAAAAAGTTGATTGATTCGAGATAGCTGCGAAGTCTCGTAGTGAGAATCCGGTCGAATATTCCCAACACAGCCAAGCAAACTAATTGGGCGATAGTTAGAAGGGTTGGTAAGGTATTTGTCGGGTTTAAGTATCATGACTCATATGGCCACTTTCCAGAATTTTGGGAAGTACCCACAGGAGAGACAGCAGTTTAGGAGTTGGGTAAGTCTACAGTAGAAGATGTTGGGGCACTGTTTCATTATTTTGTAAGAGACTTCGTCTTCTCCTGGGAACGAAGATGACTTGCATTTTCTGATTATACCCATGACCTCTTCTATGCTTATTTGGTTTGGTTAATTCATGGTCGTCCCCGTCCCTTGAAAACATTACAAATATATTTATATACGTCATTTACCTTCAGTTTTCCTTTATTTTGTTCAAATGCGCGTGCAAACAGCTGTATTGTAACAAATATGAGACGCGAACCTCTTAATAATGAAAACGCACCTGTTATAAATAGTTTTACCCCGCACAGGGAAATAGTCTCGTCCGTTAGGCTATATAAAACGGAGAGAACAGTGAAAAGATTCCGCTCGATTACAGATCTGAAACGAACGTTCCAGACAAACCATTTTATATTAAGGTAATTAGCATTAGGCTTGAACAAAGCCAATCTAATTAAATAGGATTAAAAGAATTAAGTACAATGAGAACGGGACAGTGCATCGCTTTAACCACTGGCAACAGAGCAACTTGTTGTATCGCAAGCGGCACATGCAACTTGCAATAGGAAAGGTTGTCGTCAAGTGTGAATGGTCAGGCCAGTTGCACAGATACTCTGCACAAGCTATGAAATCGAAAGAAAATGATATTTGATAGCATTTTTGAATCGATGCCGATGTGCCCCTAATGGTATATAAGTATTAACAAGGTACACAACTCGCTTTTCTAAAACGGTAGCACTCATCTTCATTATACCTCCCCACCCCCACCCCACCCCACCCCCACCCCTCAAATTTGATTCACATAACGTATCCAGCAGTACCCGGTGCCTGTGGAAATGGGAATGAATAAGCTTTACAGTGGTGTATTACACGACCGTTAGGTGTTCTTGGGTTGTTCGTAATAACTGGGAGAAGTCATAGACAAGGCCGAAAAATATTTAGCCGGACAAGTTCAGTGGAAAGTGGGTTACGAGCGACGATTCTCCGATTTATTATGAAAATTCGAGGTACCATTGTCTGTGGATGGCAGTTTAACTGAATATCTTTATCAATTTTCAATCTTGGGTTGACATTTATTCATTTCTGGAGTTCACATTTACCGTTTATACATTTTTTAGCCGTCACTTGAAAACTAATCAAGTTGTTGGCATCCTTAGATACGGCGACTCGCACATACATTTTCCCCATTCTCCCACTGGCTTGTTTTCATGTATGATTTTCTCGGCATAAGTAGTAGCCAATGGGATTTTTTTGTGAGAATCTTCGCTTCTATGGATGCCGGCAGCTTGACGAGTTTTCAAAATAAGGGTAAAAAATGTATAAAAGATAAATCCAAGATTAGTATTTGATAAAGGTGCACGGTTAATATTGGAATCTGCCCCCCATAGACAATGGGGCCTCGAATTTTCATAATAAATCGGAGAATCATCGCTCGTAACCTACTTTCTACTGAACAGCATCTTGTCCGACTAAATGTTTTTCGGCCTTTTCTGTGACTGTTAACTGATTTGTTATTTCTGGTAATAACACTAAACTTTTCATCTTCGGTGTTTTTCTTGAATTAAAATTTGTATAAAAAACAGGCCCAAAACTTCCTTGATTCACATTTCTCCTTAGGTCAATCATGGCGTATCCATGTTCCAAGTGTGGAAATGAAGTTAGACCAAGGCAAGAAGCTTTATGATGTGATGAATGCTTGAGGTGGTGGCACAGAATTTGCGACACGGGGATGTCTCGAACAAAATACAGAGAGTTAATGAAAAAGCAAAGAGAAGGAGAACCATTTAGTTGGCGTTGTTGTGCCAGCGAAGGAGTCAGCGATTTGGCCACCACGGGGGAGAGGATGGATGATATCGCAATGGTTATAGAGTCTGAGCAGTCTCCGACATTACAGGGGAAAATTAAGTCTGATGGAAGTCATTGGTGATTTCAGTGCAGATGTCCCAATAGGAGATGTCATAGAGAGTCATGCAAATTCAATTGTGTCTGAGTCTGTTCCTGTTAAATTGCCACAGGAACAACATTCAAGTTGGGAAATAGTAAAGTCAGGGACTAAAAGTAATAACCCCCGGCTGCACGATTCCTTGGGTTACATTTATACTTTGGGAAGGTCAACAGTAAAAACAACTTATTGGTGGTGCTCAATACGTCAAAAGGACAACAGACGTCCAGCAACTGTTATTCAGAAAGACAATACGTTTACCAGAGGGAACAATTCCCACAATCATCTAGGAAATCCAGGAGCACTTTTGCAAACAAAAGTTCGTGTTGAGGTCAAACGGCAGTATTTGGCCGAAACACAAAAATCTGTCAAATTAGTTGTGGAGGATGTTCACCTCATTGATAAGTGAATCGGATCATCAGCTTCGGAAGAATTGCGCCCCTGGAGAAGAAATACCCCAGGCAACACTCTATCACTAATAAAATCCAAACGAAAAGCCCTCATCCCTCTAAAAGCAGAAAATTATCCCTCCAGAAAAGCCGACCTAAAAAAACCCACTTATAACCGCCTTCATGGCGAGGTCAAGAAAGCCCTTCAGGCCGAACAACAAGCCAACTGGGATAAAGCCACTGTCAACCTTAACGAGGTCAGGGAAGCCAAAACTTTCTGGAACACCTTCCAAACTCTAACTGGCCAGAGAAATCGAGGCAAAAAAGCAGCAGCCAAATCCCTTAAAAATGAAGATAGCTCCTTCGCGCGTACCGACAAAGACAAGGCCGACACTTTCGTCGACCGCCTCAGGAAAACTTGCCGCCCACATGAAGGCCCCGATAACGCTGACGTCATCATAAACGCTACTGACAACTTCATTAATGAACACCCCGATATCTTCCGTGACCCTAAATTTGACACCGACCCAGAAGACGGGGACGACGATGACCTAATCATTTCCATCACTAATGACGAAATCATCAATATCATAAAAAAGTGAAAAAACTCTTCCTCGCCCGGCGAGGACGAGATAAGCTACAAAATTCTAAAACAATGCCCAAATTCTTTAATAACTAGACTCAGGATCCTATTCAATTCATGCCTCACCCGTAGCTACTTTCCGAAATGGTAGAAATCAGCCATTGGGGTCATGATACCAAAACCAGATAAAGACCCCTCCAATCTGGCCAACTACCGCCCAATCAGTCTCCTCAGTTGCACTGCAAGGTATAAGAAAGACTCCTTACCAATTGACTGGGGGAGCACCTTGAAGAAAGGGGCTTCTTCAACAGAGGCAAAGAGCCTATAGGAACCGTAAAGAAGGAATTGAGCACGTCTACCGCCTCGTGGAACAAATGAAAACTGCGACCAATAACCAACAAATAGGCGCGGCAATCCCACGTGACGTAGAAAAGGCGTTCGATTCCGTTTGGCATAACGGAATGTGCCTAAAATTATCCAGAATGAATATCCCCGTGAAGTTGCTAAGACTACTCTCCTCCTTCCTTAACGACCGCGAAATAAAAATTAGAGTCAACAACGAAATGTCCGAGAGTGTCCCCCTCGAAGCAGGCACCCCAAGGATCCGTTCTCAGCCCCCCCCCCCTCCTATATATCATCTACGTCAATGACCTCAAAATCTCCGATAATCGCGTTCAAATCTCACAATTTGTCATTGGTTCTTGCATTCAAATTGACATTTGAAGCTGGGGAACTTATACGTTACAATATATGGTGAATTTTTCATTACATTGGAAGATTATTTAAATTACGCTAGAATACTTTAAATTCTGATTTTTTCACGTAATGCAATCAAGAATTTACTAATTCATTCTTTTTTGACAAAGAGTATAGAGCTGTGTCAAATATGCCTGAATTGGTTAAATTCTTCATTGCATTACGGGGAAAATCAGGATTTAAAGTATATTAGCGTAATTTAAATATTCTTCAAATTTAATGAAAAATTTATCATGTATTGTTGAATACTGATAGAATATTGGTAGGATTTTGTGCTAAAATTCTGATTTTCCCCCTTAATGAAATCAAGAATTTCACCAATTAATTCATTTTTGTCAGAGCGTATAGAGCTTGTCATATATGCCTGAACTGGTTAAATTCTTCATTGCATTTCGGGAAAAAATCAGAATTTAAAGTATTTTAGAATAATTTAAATATTGTTCCAGTGTAAAGAAAGATTGATCATATATTGTAACGCATAAGTTCCTCAGCTTCAAATGTCAATTTGAATGCAAGAACCAATCGGTTCTCCTAAATACCAGAACCCACCAGAACCGCACAGAACCGCCCAGAACCTCACAGACCCCCCCCCCCCCCCCCTCTAAATTACATTTGGGCAGTGTTTTACTATGAAATATATTTATTTTATGCAATAATCGTTACAGGAAAGAAGAATAGAAGTAAATTCATTCTTATAGTTGCCTTTGTTTACGTGGTTCTGGGGGTTCTGGTATTTAATATTTTTCTCCTAAATACCAGACCCCCCCCCCCCCCAGAACCTCTCAGATTTTTCCTTAGAACCTCATTCTAAAAGTTGCCATTGTCTACGCGGTTCTGGGGGGGGGGGGGGGGGGTCTGGTATTTAGTATTTTTCTCCTAGATGCTGATACGATATCACAAATGAAACATATTACATGCCTTCATAATATAGGCTGAGTCGCTTAGTGGAATAAACACAAGCCCCCTCCTCTCCCGGCCCGGGAGGGAGCCCAAGGTCAGTCTTACAAAGACAAAAAAAGACCAACAGGGCGCGGACTAGTGGGGGGGACAATGTCTACTTCAGGGGGGAATAACAAATTTTGGGGAAAATTACCAGTTTGGGGGGGGGGGGGGGGGTGACAGGGGGAAGTGTCTGACATTCAGACCATGTATGAATTTGGATGCTAAAAAGAAACTGACAATGGAATATTTTCCCCGACAGCGGCGTGCAAATGTCATTTAAAGGGTGGGTTTCGCGAATTCTGTGCGGTTCTGGTATTTAGGAGAAAAACACTAAATACCAGAACCCCCGAGGACCGCCTAGACAAAGGCAACTATAAGAATGAATTTACTTCTATTCTTCTTTCCTGCAACGATTATTGCATAAAATAAACATATTTCATCCTAAAACACTACGCAAATGTAATTTAGAGGGGGGTTCTGGGGGTTTCTAGGGGGTTCTGGTATTTAGGAGGACCCGAACCAATGACTGCAGTGGGCGTTATTTCCCTTCAAAATGAACCTCTCTGTCTGACTAAAACTGTTCCCCACTTACAGTGTATTTTGTCATTTAGTCTCAAAACGTGTCGTTTTTTATTAAGTTTTGATAAGTATTATTGAATAAAATATATTATTTTAATAAGGGCGTTGCTGTCTTTCATGGTACATGTACATGAAACTCATGTATCCCAATTTAAACCCAGTGAACGAAACGTCCCAGAATATTGTGCACGAAACGTTCAGCACCCTTTTCGACTACGTCACAGGGAATTATGGGATACTGAC
Source organism: Pictodentalium vernedei (assembly GCA_031216915.1). NCBI lineage: Eukaryota > Metazoa > Mollusca > Scaphopoda > Dentaliida > Dentaliidae > Pictodentalium > Pictodentalium vernedei. The sequence continues at coordinate 119,042,695 of CM062292.1, forward strand.
GTGGCATTTCTAACCGGAAGCTCCGTAATTGTTGTCATTTCAATTTTGACACGTTGTAATTCGCAACGAAAGGTAACCACACACTTCATTTATTTAATATACAAGTACAGATGTATTAAAAGTTATATATACGAGCACGTCAATTTTATACTTCATTCTCCACTTCTCCCGACGGACTGTACTGTCAAAATAATCTGTATGTTCCCTATTTTCGTTTGTTTATGCAGTGTCAAATTTGACCGGTACATCGACAGAAGATTGTTATAATTTTGTATATCTATACGGATCTAAATATTTTATTGGAATTATTTGGTGGTTACTAATACCTGTATGAGCCCGTTAAAAATAACACAAAAATATGCGAATCGTAAACAATGGATTAAGGTAATTTTGATTTTTCTCTTGATAAATTCTTCCCGAAAATTAAGCTGCTAATATAACTTATAAGTAATAGAAATTAGAATTTTGTTTATATTGAAATTCCCACCTCTGGTATTTCTTAAATTCAAATTAAATATATACAAATTATACATCAAACTGAAGGTTGAGATGTATAGAGTACGAAACACATACAGTTAAAACTAGAAGTCCTGTCGCGAACTGTGTGCTTATCTAGGCTTAATTGCACGTAGGAATTGCGCGCAATTGTCATATCGAATGGCACCCAAAGCAAGGCAGGTTCTCCTTGTTACCCATAGCAAACACAAGCAATGTTCCTGCCAATGGGTAACCCGGAGGTCCATTGGCTGAAACTTTGCTTGTGCACAGGCCACATGTGCAGAATTTGATAGCCTTACCATCGTCATAACGTGCAAATTGACGTGCTATTTGTGCGCATTTCAGGACAGGACTTCTAGTTTTAACTATGTAATCAACTCATAGAGTTGACAATGACAGCAGGCACCACTGGTTTCTGGAACTTGGAAGTCTGCTACCGTATTCATACCAGAATTCATAATAAAATTAGTGATGAACTGATAATCAGAATCGTCAATCGGAACTGGCTGGTTATGGGGCATCGGCCGATTATGACAACCGGCAGTTTCCGGTTATTCTATATTTAACACTGACTATTAAAAATCCCATCGATATCTGGCCATTTCAATAAAGTTTCACCATTAAAAACGTGTGCTGCATAGCAGAAAATTTATGGATTTGCAGAGCAGAGATATTAGTTACGGAATTTACCAACTGCAATCGGTGCGAAATCGCCACCATTTCCCGTAGAATGTTGAGTTCATGTCAACATTGGAGAAACACATCAAGGGAGGTAACAAGTTGAAAAAAAGAACATTGAATAATACATTCTGACATACGTGTAAACCATGCGTCATTCGACTTCACAACACACACATTAACATCAAAATTATTATTCATTTAAGACACAAAGTATGTGTGCTCAGTATATTCCTGTTTAATACAACCAAGTGTATTGTTTCCAGGCTTGTCATTTTAAAAATTGCAGGAGGGCAATTATGGTTCGCCTCAAATCACCACAGGAGGGCCATTTTGGGTTCACCTAAAGTGACCCAAGGAGGATCATTTATGATTTGTGGGGGCCATTTTGTTTCAGCCTGCTGGGTAGACAACTAATATCATTTTACGGAATGTGGAGAATGGATTGTAACTAAATCACCCATGGAGTGAAGCTATCACCTAAATCACCCACAGAGTGAAGTTATCGCCCAAACTGTAACTTTCAAATTTTATACATATGGACAAAAACACAAGCAATGTTTCAGCCAATGGATCTCTGGGTTTAACCCAGAGGTCCATTGGTTGAAACTTTGCCTGTGCTTGTTGTGCTTTGCAACAAATTTGCAGTTATTGCATGGGTGGAATAGTGATAATACCCTCTCCATGTATTGTACATGGTTTGTGTATTGATGATTACGTCATCACGTAATGTATATTTGGAAAGTTTCTTCCTTCTCTGGGAGACTGCATTGACGACACTTCACAAACTGCACTTTTGTTACATGTGCTTCCTTCAATCCGCGAAAATTGCTGTTTGAGGCGGCCGATTTTGAGGTGCCTTCAACTGAATTAATGGGTTGCAGAAATCAGGGTTAGAAGGACGTTTACCGTTCACAAAATTTTGAAGTCAGGCGGACGATTGCGGCCCGGGATGGTCGTCCGCCTCAAAACGACAAGCCTGTGTTTCCTTACACAAAACCGTATTAACACTATTTACCAGAATAAAACACAATCTTCACTAAAACAATATTGTGTGGTTGTATCATTAATAATGATCTTTTCCCCACACCCCAACCAAAATGCAAATATTATTTTGGCTAATTTTGCCCAGCACTGAATATGCATACTCTGAGAACTTATGTGTTATTAAGCTTTCGTAATTGATTTATCAACAAAACTCTGTAGTATGATAACAGGCACCAACAGATTTTCTTCTGTGTCCTATTTCAACCATCGGAATCTGCATAATCAGCAGAGAAATAATTGGTAATCAATTGATAGCAAGTTTTGATAATCGGTTCATCACTAAATAAAATAATATTTCACGAGAACAGTTTGTGGCCAAATGTGCTTCAGATATCCAATAACAAGGCTAAGCATTCAAAACACTTTCTAATGCAGCGATAGGACTGCATTTTGGAAAAGGACAACACTGTCTGCATTTTTTATTGAAGATGGATTCCATTTTCGACTGACAGGCGCAAATCACTCGATACCACAAATTTCCATCGAAAAACAAAATCATAATTCTAAGAAATTTCAACGGGTGTCATGATACCTTGTAGGGTTGGGACGATACACCAAATTCATGGTGCGATACATATAAAGGTACACAAGTCACGATATAATATGCATCTAGATATGTATCTTGATATTTATCCTGGCATTGAAGCTACAGTTAAGATCACAGGGACAATGGTGGAGCCAGCAATTCATAGTTGGGGAGCACAGATACATTAGGGAGGAGGGGGATCAATTTCACCTCCTCCCCAATTTCCCATATTCTTCCATGTATTATTGCACTGACTGGTCATGCGTGTTTGAGCTCATATTCTGGCATAAGTCCATCAATAACTTTACAAATGTGAGTTACAAGTGGCCCCTCTGAGTCTTAGCACATCCTTCTACGTTTTAATTTTAGAATAAAGACAATTTTTGTCACAGGTGCTGGTAATTACGACAATAATAGGTAAGTTGTCATCTGATGATCACGACAACTAATCTTACTAAATACATAAAAAGCTTGTCCCGTAGGTTGGCAATGAAAATATATCAGTGATTGAGACATGCTCTTGCAGTTCATGGTTCGACTTCCACTTTGCAATTTTCAAATCGATTCACTCGAACGAAAAAAGTCATGAAAGATGATAACGAAGAATAACTGGTGCACATCAAGGGGGCTAATTAACAGGCACCGACATCATAGAAAACATGAATGAAGTTCTGTCAACTGCTTTGAAAACACTCGTAAAATGGTGGCTAAAATTGATCATTTCGCATAACCAACAGACGTTCATAATAAATTGGTCAATGTATTGTTACACTGTTTATCTGTAGTTTTACCATTTTTGAATCAGAATGTTGGATGAGCGCATAAAATATTGAATCACACCAAGCAGACAAAATTTCGGTGATTGAATCGCACCTGGAAGGTCTTGCTTCGCAAACAGTGATGTGAACTGAAACAAAAAATACCCTGATTTAATAATCGGTATTCCGGTGTACCCCGGTGTTATATTCTGAATTGCGGAGTATTTGAGTTGGCCAAATCACCCAAGCCTAAAATGTGATGTTTTGCATGTATTGAGAGTGAAAGAGTTGAATTTCAAGATTGGTGACCGTCGCATAGCATAGGCCTATAGTGGTAATGTGGTATCGCGGTACAAGGAAATTTGTACGTCCGCACCAGTACCCGTATCGTAGGTTGCCATATCGGTACGTATTGGAGTACCAGGATATCATCCCAAGCCTAATGCCGTGCATAGAATATGGCAACTGTGCTATCTCTATATAATAATAGTATGCTGTATTAAGGCAATCTTTCTCATTATTTGATTTTAGATGGCGTTGTGTATCGATGCTTCTTCTGTCCGATGACATTGACTGGAAATCAAAAGTAAATTTGAATGTAAACAAAAGCAAAGGTTTGGGAATTTACCCCCATGCAGCTCTGTGGCTGTGTTTTGAAGAATTTTGATACCCTCACTTTGTTCTTGGATATGTGAAGCACATTTAGCCTCAAGCTGTTCTGAAATATTATTAAATTACCAGTTCTGGTACAAATACGGTAACAAACTTCCATGAACCAGTGGTGCCTGCCGTCAACTCTATGACTATGAGTTCATTACATATGTGTTTGGTGTTCTATACATTTCAACCTTCATTTTAATGTATTATTTTTGTATATTTAATTTCAATTTAAGAAATATAAAAGGTGGGAATTTCAAAATAAACAAAATACTATAACTTACAGAGCACCTTAAAGACTAAAGTAGCAAAGTGATACAAACCAACTGTGAAACAAAACTTGATTTCGTACATGTATAGCCTATAGGAACAAAACGCCAGGGACTAAACTTTTCACCAACAGTTCACTTTCCCAGAACCTAGATGAAATTATAAAAAAAGAAGAATAGTGGTACTTTACTCTTCACACCAAAGTTCCTTTCCTAAAAGAGAAAGATAAAAAAGTGTTACTAGTAAGGGTGCCAGAAGGAGGGGGCAGCTGCTCACCTTGCTCTGGGAGGGGGGGGGGGAGTGAGTTGCCTTTTTTGCCAAAAGTGGCGGGTAGGGCTGCATGATATTCAAAACTGAATACCGGTATCGGTATTCAAAAATATACCGTGGTATACCGGTATATCGAAAACTGTTCAGATATATGAACACAAGTATCACAATCGAGACTCGAGGCATAACTGTCGGAACGAATTAGCATGCGTTGATGATGCGCTTCGAAAAACCTTTACCCAACGCAGACGATATCAAAATTTATTATTTTCAAAATTAATTTTTCAGATTTTCCCCCCAAATTTCAACAAAACTATATCATGTGACCCCTCATTGGAACAAGCTCTTTGAGCTCGTTCCAATGAGGGGTCACATGAAATAGTTTTGTTGAAATTTTTTAAAATTATTTTTTCAACTGCTGAATTTGTATATTACGAGGGGACAAGCAGACAATTCCTTGGATACAGGGATAATATTATTCATTCGGGGCTACAGTTAAAAAACTCAAGACGTCTTGAAAATTGTGGGTAAATAAATAATGACGATAAACCGATATTTTTGTAATTACACCGGTATTCAATCGATATTGGTTTGAATATCGGTTTATCGATATACCATGCAGCCCTACACAGTGTACCGGTAATTCAATATTTACAAGTTTTTTTTTACGATAATACCAAGCCAATACCAGTATCGTTTTTAGCTCAACTTGACAAAGTCAAGCTGAGCTATTGCCATCACTTCTCGTCCGTCGGCGTACGTACGTACGTTAGTATGTTAGTACGTTAGTATGTACGTCCACAATTTCCTTTGGCACACCTCACAGGTCGCATTTATGATCAGATTACTTTGAAACTTCTTATGTTTGTTTGGGGTGACCTCTAGATGGGAGCTATCGATTTTCTTCAATTTCCGTCAAAAAATGTTGCCGCGGCCAACGTTCTTAGAACTTAGTTTAGTCAAACCACAATATTTCCCTTTGGCACACCCTACAGGGCACATTTATGATTTGATTGCTTTGAAACCTGATACGCTTATTTAGGGTGACCTCTAGATGGGAGCTATTGATTTTCTTCAATTTCTGGCAAAAAATGTTGCCAACGTTCGTAGAACTTAGTTTAGTCAGACCTCAATATTTCCCTTTGGCACACCCTACAGGGCCCATTTATGATCAGATTGCTTTGAAACCTGGTATGCTTGTTTGGGGAGACCTCTAGATGGGAGCTATCGATTTTCTTCAATTTCTGTCAAAAAATGTTGCCGCGGCCAATGTTCTTAGAACTTAGTTTAGTCAGAAGACTCAATATTTCCCTTTGGCACACCCTACAGGGTACATTTATGATCGGATTGCTTTGAAACCTGGCATGCTTGTTTGGGGTGACATCTAGATGGGAGCTATCGATTTTCTTCAATTTCCGTCAAAAAATGTTGCCGCGGCCAATGTTTTTAGAACTCAGTTTAGTCAGACCACAATATTTCCCTTTGGCACACCCTACAGGGCACATTTATGATTTGATTGCTTTGAAACCTGGTATGCTTGTTTGGGGAGACCTCTAGATGGGAGCTATCGATTTTCTTCAATTTCCATCAAAAAATGTTGACGCGGCCAACGTTCTTAGAACTTGATTTAGTCAGAAGACTCGATATTTCCCTTTGGCACACCCTACAGGGCACATTTATGATCGGATTGCTTTGAAACCTTTCATGCTTGTTTGGGGTGACCTCTAGATGGGAGCTATCGATTTTCTTCAATTTCCATAAAAAAATGTTGCCGCAGCCAACATTCTTAGAACTTAGTTTAGTCAGACCACAATATTTTCCTTTGGCTCACCCTACAGGGCTCATTTATGATTAGATTGCTTTGAAACCTGGTATGCTTATTTATGGTGACCTCTAGATGGGAGCTATCGATTTTCTTCCATTTCCGTCAAAAAATGTTGCCACGGCCAACGTTCTTAGAATTTAGTCTACCGGTAGTCAGACCACAATATTTCCCGTTTGTACACCCTACAGGGCACATTTATGATCGGATTGCTTTGAAACCTGGCATGCTTGTTTGGGGAGGCCTCTAGATTGGAGCTATCGATTTTCTTCGGTTTCTGTCAAAAAATGTTGCCACTGGCAAAAAAACTGACATTGGTCCCAATGATCTTCAATTTTGCCATTTCATTTATAACTTACCAAGTTCAAGTTTGTCAAGTTGAGCTACAGTGTCATTGACACTTTCATTTAAGTACCGGTATACATCAAATTATGGTATTGTATAAATTATTGATGCCAAAATTTATATACCATATTAATGAAAAATGAAGAAACGTTGGAAATGTTGAACATCACTCCCATCACACCACTGAATATTTTATTATTTGTCGGCAGTAATATTTCAATTTTCAACATTTTCTGAGTCTGAGTATGTTAAAAATATGAAATAATACATTGATATATTCATTGAACATGTAATATTTCCAAATTATGCACTTTTAATCACTCATCACAAAATATTTTATGAGTTTATTTGTCGACAGTAAATTTTGGCATTAGGCTATTTATCAAAAGAATTGTTATTAACACGAGTTTGCTGTTTTGTTTTTCACATGGTTGTCTATCAGACATGGAAAGAAATCGTTCCTAATTAAAACTCCTCTCCGTCTTCAACTCTTGTAACTGCTGTTGTGAAGTGCCGATCAATCACAGAAAAGATTAACTTGTTGTCCAAACTCCGCCAAAATTTACAACTGCCGACGTGAATTGCTGTCAATCACTCAGTAGAGTTACATGTACCAATAAAAACACAGTTTGAACAAAACTATATGAGCAGTTGATGGATGTTTTCTTAGCCATTGTGGACCTCTGGTATCCCATTGGCTCCTTTTATGGATCGACATGTGTTGTTGTCTTGTGCGATGTGAGATTGAAAATATATTATTGTTGTTCTTCGTGAATAAATGATAGTTGATTGATGAGAATTTATGTTTGTTTTTAGCTGCGACTAGCAGCTCAATAAGTGGCAATGTCGGTCTGTCTGTGACCAACGAGTTTCAAAACTCAATAACTTTTGAAATACTTGATGGAATGACTTTATATTTGGCATGTAAGTGTATCTTATTGATGTCTAGCCACTGTTCAATGCATGTGTTGTTCCAAATATTTTTCTTGGAGTTATGGCCCTTGATGAACTTAGGATTTTGTGAGATTGCACCACCCGTCGCAGCTACGGCGTTGATGTCGCGATTTTTTCTTCAAACACCTTCACAATATCTTACAAAGCCTCCAATGATACAAAGGAACTTGTTATTTCTGCTCACTGTGCATCATGGATGAACATATTTAATATTATATATTTCATATTTTTATACAAGATATTTAAATAGGCCCATGCCTATGGTACTCGTGAGAACTGTGTTAATAGATTTTGTATAAAACACAAAAAAAGTTGCTCAGTTAATTTTTACAACTGAATTTGTTCAACTGCAGAACACATGAATAAATTTATTTGTTAACTGGTTCAGCAACCTGAACGTATTCATCAGTAATGAGTATCACTATCAGTCACAGCCTCACAGGTACGTATGAGTATGTTCGAATTTTGAACAAGTCTACGATATACCAGTGTATCGCAGTAGTTTTTAGCTTAACTTGACAAAGTCCAGATAAGCTATTGCCATCACGCGTGCGGAAGTCTGTTAATCTGTGATTCTGTTCACATTTTTCTTTAGCACAGGCTACACCCTGTAGTTCTAGTCCGATCATCATGAAATTTCATATGCATGTTTGGGGTCATGTCTAGATGAGAATGTCCCCTTTTGGTCACGATCGGTCAACCGTTAATGGCTGCCCAATCCCAAATCCCGAAAACCTTTAGCACAGTTTACAGGTTGTATTTATGAAGGGATTTCATAATTTTCATTGTAACTTGGAAGGATGCCTATGTATAATATCTAGACGAGAACGTCCCCTTTTGGTCATGATCTGTCAAACGTGATAGTTGTCCAAGCCCGAAACCCCAAAACTTTTAGCACAGTCTGCAGGTCATATTTGGTATGGAGGGATTTCATTGTAACTTGCTAGGATGACTCCGTATGATGTCTAGATGAGAACTTCCCCATTTGGCCGTGATCTGTCAACCGTGACGACTGCCCGGGTCCAAAACCTGAAAACCTTTAGCACAGTCTACAGGTCGTATTTATGAAGGAATTTCATTGTAACTTGGTAGGTTGACTTCATATAATGTCTAGATGAGAACGTCCCCTTTTGGTTGCGATTGGTCATCTGTGATGGCTACAGGTGCCCAAAGCCCGAAAACCTTTAGCACAATATACAGGTCATATTTATGAAGGGATTTCATTGTAATTTGGTAGGATGGCTCCAAATAATGTCCAGATGAGAACGTCCCCTTTTGGTCGCGATCATTCCGCTGTGATTGCTGCCTAAGCCCAAAACCCGAAAAAGTTAGTATAGTCTATAGGTCTTATTTATGGAGGGATTTCATTGTAACTTGGTAGGTTGACTCCATATAATGTCTAGGTGATAACATCCCCTTTTGGTCGTAATTGGTCAACTGTGACCGCTACAGGGGCCCGAAGCCTGAAAACCTTTAGCACAGTCTACAGGTCATATTTATGAAGGGATTGCATTGTAACTTGGTGGGATGACTCATTCTGGAATAATTTCACTGTAACTTGGTCACCTTCGTTGACATACATTAACTGTGAGGGCCACATTAACCCATCCCTCAGTTCTTTAGTACAGTCTACACCACATATTATTTTTATTGAAAACTTAGCATACAGGGAACAGAAATTAACATATTCCCAATTATCACAATTCTCATTTCATAATCCTTTCATAAACATTCCACATTATCCTTTTCATCAAACACAACACACAGACAAGTTAAGCTTACAGTGTCATTGACACTTTCATTTCAATACCAATACCGTATTGAAATTTGAATACCGTGCACTCTTAGTGGGGGGGAGGGGGGGGGGGGCAGGTTTACTGATGGAGACTGCTCAATAATCATCAAACAAAGAAACTACAGTACAGCCATCATGGACTGGTCACTTTCCACACCGTGTAATAGCCGGTGCTTCATTAATTAAATTTTTGCTGATGATGATTTTTATTATTTCACAAACGTACGAGTGGACAACAGTGCCTGCGCATGGTTTACAACCAAATCCAAGGTGACTGTACTGTAGTGTATGTAATCGGGGAGGGGGGGGGGGTGGGGGTCTAAAGTTGCATTGCAGATGATGCCTTGTTGGTATGCATTGTATAATGTCAATACTAGCAAAGTGTCAGATTACAATTTTTCATCTTTACTCATTCCAGTGTAATGCCCTTATTGATACCCCTGGCACCCTTGCCCTTAATATTCTGTACAGGCTATCAACATTGACATATTGTTATACTATAACCCAATGGCCCCGACTTAGCTGGTGCTAACTCAAAGTTATCAAGGGCCAAACCCAAATTTTGGACCCCCCAATCCCCAAATTAAAAGTCCTATCTGGTCCTCCATACTTTTACTCTCCACGCATGCACAGTCGCCAGGAAGTGACCAAAATTAGCGCCAACATCATTTTTTAAGTGTACCCATACTATGGATGGTACACATAATGCCGGCATCCGGAGTGGCCATCCGTCGTTTATCCATCCTTTGTCTGTCCGTCCATCCGGCATCCGTATGCATTTCTTTGGCATTCGATAACTTGAAAAATATTGCTTGGACTGTCAAGTTACTTTATATTTGTGTTCAGGTTACTGATGTGCCGAGCTGTATAGTTTTTGGTGTAAATCTGATAATTTGATCCCGAGATATTAACTCTTTACATGTATCCTTCAAATTGAAAATTCTCCCAATCCCTTTGGCATGAGATAACTCGAAAAATATCAATCCAGTTGTCATATTACTTTGTATATATCTTCAGGTTACTGATGTGCCGAACAGTATAGTTTTGGATGTAAATCTGTTATTTTGATCCTGAGATATTAACCCTTTATCCTTCAAATTGAAAATTCCTCCAATCCCTTTGGCATTTGATTACTTGAAAAATATTGCTTGGATTGTCAAGTTACTCTATATTTGTGTTCACGTTACTGATGTGCCGGGCTGTATAGTTTTTGGTGTAAATCTGACAATTTGATCCTGAGATATTAACCCTTTATCCTTCAAATTGAAAATTCCTGCAATCCCTTTGGCATGAGATAACTCAAAAAATATCAATCCGATTGTCGTGTTACTTCATATATGTGTTCAGGTTACTGATGTGCCGAGCTATATAGTTTTTGTTGTAAATCTGATAATTTGATCCTGTGATATTAACCCTTTATCCTTCAAATTGAGAACTCCTCCAATCCATTTCTTCGGCATGCGATAACTCAAAAAATATCAATCCGATTATCAGGTTACTTTATATATGTATTCAGGTTACTGATGTGCTGTGTTGTATAGTTTTTTATATAAATCTAATAATTTGATCCGGAGATATTAACCCTTTATCCATCAAATTAGGCACTCCTCCAATCCATTTCTATATGTACATGAAAAGATTCCCGAGATATTAACCCTTTATCCTTCAAATTGAAAATTCCTCCAATCCCTTTGGCATTCGATAACTTGAAAAATATTGCTTGGATTGTCAAGTTACTTTATATTTGTGTTCAGGTTACTGATGTGCCGAGCTGTACAGTTTTTTTTGTCTGTCCATCCGTCCGTTTGTCGTTCTGTCTATCCGGCATCCGTATCCATTTCTTTGTCATTCGATAACTTGAAAAATATTGCTTGGCTTGTCAAGCTAATGTATATTTGTGTTCAGGTTACTGATGTGCCGAGCTGTATAATTTTTGGTGTAAATCTAATAATTTGATCCGGAGATATTAACCCTTTATCCATCAAATTAGGCACTCCTCCAATCCATTTCTATATGTACATGTACCCATACCATGTATGGTGTACATAATGTCGGCATCCGGGGTGGCCCTCCGTCATACAGCTTTCTACTAGTTGCACAGTATGGGTACAAATCTGATGATTTCATCGGCCTATTTTTGTTTGGCCCTAGAGTCATCAACAATGAAAGGACATCTGTGCTTTACATGTAAAATCTCCTTTTTTGAGGATGCCAGACACAAATCAATGCAAAAGAATTGGTGGATCCAAGGTTGTTATTGGATGATGGAAGTGTTTAACGGTGTTTTTTGACGTTCAGGGCCCTAACTTTATAATAATTAAAAAATTATTTCATGTTTCCCAATTCCGGGATATATGCCTGACGTCATCATTTTTGTTAATGATTATTCCACTGTTTGTTAAGTATTCCCTCCCTATCCTTCCATGAATCCTTCCTGTTAAACTCTTAAGGTTTTTTGGCTAATTTTTATTGAAATTGTTTATTCAATTTCTTGGGAGTTTAACATTTTTTACAGAATATTATTCTGTTTCTTCCCCATTGTTATGTCCTCACCCTAGGGGTGTTAGGTCGTTTAGTCTTGCATCTTCTATCCGATGTATCGTTTTTTCTTCGTATGAAGATATGGTAGCATTAAGTTGTTTTCTGACTTTGGGCCTTTTTGTGTGCCTGATGTCTTGTTTACATTGACGTTGTTTACATTGACAACGTCCTCATATATAGGTAGTTTTTTTTATATTCTATTACTGTAGGATACATGGATTATTATTCCGGTAGTGTAGCTCAAAAAATTTGAATTTTGCCCACACTTACGTTCTTTCGGGATGCCTTTGGGCTCTTTATGTTCCCTTTGGAAACTTAGGCGTTTTTAAAAAAAAAAATTTCCCAAAAATATTTTGAATTGAATTTTGATTGTTATTATTATTTATGTATCTTAATTATATATATTTTGTTGTGGAGTTTGGAAGTCTGATATCGACTTTAGTCGATACACTCAGACTCTTGTCATTCTTGTGTTCACTGGAATGACTAACGCGACCGGTGTTGCGGTACATTGTTGGCGGTGAGGTTCTGAGGGCAGGCCTCTCACCGCGTGATAATACATTTTGTCATTTTCTATTTCCGAGGAACATGAACATGGTGATGGTATTCTGACAACCATCCAAGTGTGCTACCCTCATCATGCTTCGTGGAGCATATAAAGCTAGCTGCAGTGCTCATGGTTGTAAGAGTTAGGACCTTTTGTTAAGGGTTTTAATCTCTTGCAAGCAACTAGCTCAATCGGAGAAGCGGTACTCCGTCTGTGTGTGTCGTAATGCTGGGTAAGTCTGTTGCGGTCTAAGAAGTGGATTTGGTAGAGCGAGCACTTTAATATAAATAGCTCACCCAGCGACAACGGAAATAGGGAGGAAGTCAACAAGTTTCTTGTACTCGGCGAGGTCTATAGACTGCGAGCGGGAGAGGCCCCTCTCTAACCTAACAGGCATTTGGAGCCAAATGTTGTTATGAGAAACTTGCACGAGTTGAAGCATATGTCCGCCCTCCACTTGGGACGCTCTGTTTAGTCTGCAGCCGGGTTCGGCTTCAGTCACGGCTTCTTCCGCTATGTTTCACAAGCCGAAATGAAGTTTTCTGGTTGGAAACTTGCACGGGACGAAGCATACGTCCGCCCACCACTAGGGACGCTCTGTCTAGTCTGCAGCTGGGGTCGACTTCAGTTTCGCCTTCATTATTAAAGCACACATGACCGCATCCTAGCTACCCAACTTCAGATATCCAGTCTGCTGCAAGAAGAAGGATCTACTCTTCGTCCATGAAGTCGGATCATCCGGTAGCTAGGGAGATGAGGCCTCGATCATTGGGACATTCGGAGAAGAGATCCATCTCCAACACACTTCTCAGCATTACATGCAGGATTTCAACGCTCACGTGCATAATAATCACGTTATTAGTCAGACGTATTATTGTATATTATGGACCTTAGAAACTATGAATTATTTTGGGGCGGTCAGTGGCGAGTCTGTTAATCAATCATAGCTCAATCCATTTCTAGATCCAGGTTTCTATTAATGGCGGTACCCAGTCGAATGCATCTTGTCTTACACTCTCATATATTAGCATGTTTCCAGGAACATAGGTATTGGATAGAACCTGTCTAGGAGTGTTATTTACTGGAATTTATTGTACACCTGAATGGGGTCGCCTGTGGGTTACCTTGGAAGTGTATTTACTCTCCAGAGATCATCCATTGGGATTCTATTGGACATGCGTATGTTATATATTATATAACTGGTTTTCGACCTATCTGCATATGCCGACTCTGGTATACGTGACAAGCGGGCGATATTAATTACACGGGATCGCCACTATAGCCTTAGCTTCTGAAGTGGTGTTAAGCATCAATTTATTAATAATAATTAATACCTGGGTCTCGATTCAGGGTAGTGTATTTTGAGGACCAGTGATACATCTGACCAGTTAGGTACTTAGCCAGTGATGGTTGAAGGGGTAGATGGCAGAGGTTTCAAAATGGGCCTATTCTGGAGTGCTGCAACTGGAAGCCTTCATGATTATTCTGTGGGTGTGTGTCGTATTATCTTTGAAGTGAAATTATTTGGTCTATGTGGATTTGCCATGTCACAATTTATGGGAGAGTGCCGTAAATTGTAAGAAGTCAAAGACAAGTGAGCAACTTTTGATGACGAAAAATGATTCAGCACAGTTTAGTCCAGTTAAAAAAACACTGACAGAAGAGAGCTCAGTGGGATCAGGGTTATCTCGGCTCAAAAGGTCGATGCAATTTTCTTTTTTTTTGTATAACGTTTGTGGATTTAGTGGGATCTTAAATTTTCAATTTGTACATCCCTGTAATTACAAGTGTATTTCATCTATTCACTTACATGTAACCCCCTGCACACTGATATCGAAATATCTAAAGTTCCGGGTGCAAATATTTCCCATAATGCAACTAGAAATTTAACCAATTCAATCTTGTGTAGCAGAGCTCAATGAGCTCTGTCAAACAAGATTGAATTGATTAAATTCCCAGTTGCATTATGGGAAAAATGGCTATTTCAAATCTGGATATTTTGACATCAGTGTACAGAGGGTTAAAGTACTGTTTACTGTGATGACAAAAACAGACAGACAATTTTGACTGAATTGCGACTAGGTCTCACGATCTATTCAAAATTCCTCATCTGCTACATCATACAGTACTGTGTAAAGAAAGAAATACTGAATCACAGATGCTAGTTTTTAGTCAAGTTGTGACGATGTCAAACTCGACTTATAGTTTGGTGAATGGCAGGCAGACGTAAACAATTGGTTTCCGGTCGATAACTTGATAATGGTTCAACCCACATTCACGAAACTTCAAAAGTAGATTGGTCTCGGTGAGAGGAAGATCCCTATTTATTTTGGACGGGCTGGGTCAACTATCAAGGTCACAGTGACCTTGAATATACTAAATCGTAAACAATTGGTTTCCGGTTGATAACTTGACTGGTTGAACCCACATTCTTGAAACTTCATAGGTAGGTTGGCCTCAGTGAGAGGAAGAACCCTGTTTTTTTTGGACTCGCTAGGTTGATGGTCGAGGTCACAGTGACCTTGAACCTTACTAAATTGTAAACAATTGGTTTCCGGATGATAACTTGGCTATGGTTGAACCCACATTCGTGAAACTTTATATGTGGGTTGGCCTTGGTGGGAGGAAGAATCCTATGCATATTGGATGCTCTAGGTCGAAGTTGAAAGTCACAGTGACTCTTCACGTAGTAAATCGTAAACAATTGGTTTCCTGACGGTAAATTGATAATGATTAAACCCACTTTTGTGCTGTCACAACTCAACACTGGATTGGTGATCCTATCGGCATTTTTTTCTTGATTTCGCAATTTTCATTTACATGTAGGAATCTTAGCCAGCTGATTTAAGTGTAGGTCGGTCACTTGTTGATCTGATCCTGAAGTGGTGTATTTTGTGATTACAGCATTGTAGTACATTGGCCCCAAAGTGTTCCACAATGGCCCTTCTTATATAATTATATACTATGTTAGTCTCAGCACTGGAAAATCTATCGTATGACATGACTTTGTTGTCATTTTGTTGTTCTATTCAGGCTCAAAGAACCGAGAAACTAGTAGCTTGTGCAGTTGAAGTTTTCATCCATGGTTAGCCCAATGTTTCTGTTTTCTTTATAGAGCAGGATGGTTTTGATTTTTCAGATTTGGTTTCTGTTCAGCGTCAGGAAAAAAACCTCTGTTTCTCTACTTGTTAAGAACAGATACTAAATAGAGTTGAAACTAGAAGTCCTGTCATGAAATGAGCACAAATAGCACGTTGATCTGCGCATTAATCTACGCATTATGACTGTTGTAAGGCTATTTCATTCTGTACATATGGCCTGTGTACAAGCACTATTTCAGCCAATGGACCTCCAGGTAACCCGGAGGTCCATTGGCAGAAACATTGCCTGTGCTTGTTATGAGTAACCAGGAGAACTTGCCGTGCTTTGGATGCCATTCGATATGGCAATCGTGCGCAATTCTTACGCGCAGTAAAGCCCAGATAAACGCACAGTTCATGACAGGACTTCTAGTTTTAACTGTAATACTTCATACTCCTTAACTCTGAAGAAATTCGCAAAAGTTTGTAAGACCCCACTCATTACAAAATCACTGTCTGTAAGTATATTCGAATGGGTTCAGCCTAACTTTCCTGTGATCATTCTTAGGGGTTCTAGGAGATCAGTTGCTAAGTTTATTCAGTCAAGCAAAAACAAAAATCAGTGTAACAAATTAATAAAGTTTATCTAATCTACAGTACGTGGCGAGTGGATTGTAACTAAATCACCCACGGAGTGGAGTTATCACCCAACCTATAACTTTCAAATTTTGTACATATGGACAAAAAACATAAGCAATGTTTCAGCCAATGGACCTCCGGGTTTAACCCGGAGGTCCATTGGCTGAAACTTTGCTTGTACTGGTTATGCTTTGCAACAAATTTGCAATTATTGCTTGGGTGGAATCTCCACTCTGCCGGTGATTTAGTGATAATACACTCTCCACGTACTGTATGCTGTGTTCTCAATGTCACATTTCTCCCTTATTGACTCGCCTGGTGATCAAGTCAATAAGGAAGAAAATGTTGCAATGAGGACATGGCGTATTCGCCCCTTTGCCAGATAGAGTAAGAGACAAGAGTCCATAGGGGTCACTAGTCCAGTTCTCTCTCATTAAGATATTTTGATCAGTTTATGCACAAACACAGCAAAACCGTTTTGGTCGGTTTTTGGTGGTCTTGCAGTTCAGGCTTCTGGTTTGCCACAAAGAACCAAACTGGAAAACAAAAAAAAAACCCACCAGACTCTACTTCTTTGACATTCTGTATTGTATTTAGTGGATTCTGGAGATTTTTTGTACAAAAAGTGGGAAAATTCTGAAAGGATTTTGTAGAAATTTGATTAAAAATGAAGGGGTTGATAACTGTTCGAAGATGTAAAATGTTTGGAAAAAGTAGCTCATTTGTATTCCTTTTCAAAAGTATTCACACCATGTAAATTTTGTATCTGTTTACAAATAGCATGGCCACCTATCAAGAGTTTATACAACAGAATGAAGACAGAGATGGTGTCCGATTCAGCTGGAATGTATTTCCTTCCAGTCGGTTAGAAGCAACACGGATGGTTGTTCCTTTAGGCTGTTTGTATACACCTTTGAAAGAAAGACCAGATCTTCCACCAATACAGTATGATCCTGTACTCTGTACAAGACCTACCTGCAGAGCTGTTCTTAATCCTTTCTGGTATGTGTCAACTAAAGGTAGTTTCCATTTTTAAATTTCGAATTTAAAAAGTTTTTCTCTTTTTTTTTTCAAATTTGCGAATCTTTTGTCATTTAAAAACAATATTTTGTTGCAAGGGAATCTACTGATTTTATGATATTTTCTCCTTTGACAGAGCTTTCAGTCAGTCAGACAGAGTTGTATGAATTTTAAATCTGCCATATAGACTAGGTTACAACCATTACATGTGTGTTTGGGTGAAGAATTTAACCCTTTCCACTAGTGTTAAACCAATTACCAAAAAATGGCCGCTGATCGATTTCTGGTTCTTTGAGCTCACAATTTGCCGATTCCAATTGTAATACCTTGCACTGCAAAGAACTACATTAAATTAAACATATTTTACAGTGTTTAAAGTCTGTTCGCTACTAGATAAGTCGAGCCTCGAAAGAACTACATTTACATGTAATTGAACATATTTCACAGTGTTAAACTCCATTGACCCAGGTCCAGTAAAATTACCAGTCGTGCATACTTGGGCTGTAAATGTGGCTCTCAGAGCCACGTTTACTACCCAAGAGCATGCAACTGGTTATTTTTACTGCGACCTGAGTCATTGGAGTGAAACCTTCACTTTTCTGGCATGATCTGGCTATTGCCTCAAATATGCTTCATTGTAGGCATTACATCTTGTTTAACTTGTTTATCCCGTAAAGGAGCGTCTAGAGAGATTATGACTACAGACTGGGTTGGTTTTTCAACTTTATTGAATGGTATCATTGACATCATTTCAAATTAACAAATGAACAATTGCAGAAGATAATGAAATGTGGTTTATGAATCATCACAAAATGCTTGTCAACAATAGGTTGAACCGATATTCCAGGAGCCATTGCCATTGTCATCCGATTGCCCACAATCAGCCAATTGTGGTGGCCTGTTCTGATCATCAGTTGAACTCTACTCTCCACAGTGTTGTCATAATACTTGAAATTCAAGCAAAATATTTTTCCCATAATGCAACTGAGAGTTCAACTGATTCAATCTTGCTTGACAGAGCTCACTGAGCTCTGTCAGCCAAGGCTGAATTCAGTTTAATACCTAGATGCATTATGGGCAAAAATTGCAGCTTGAAATTTTGATATTTCATCCCCAAATGTACAGAGTGTGAATTAAAGGTACATGTATCCAAGTTAGAATTAGAGATGGGCGGTATTGGAATTTTGAGTTCAGTATCGGTTTTGGTATTCTTAAGAGGGTATACCAAGGTATTGGTTCTGTATTCGGTATCTGACTTAACTGAGATTTTCTGATAGTAGCAAAGGGGAATTCTTGTATCATTCTGCCACAACTCCAAAATGCCACTGCCAATGAACTCAACAGTGGCATTTTTTTTACGAACACAAATCATATCTTCAGTAGTTTTGTGACTTCTTCACACCATAACCTTTAAAAGCCTATTTTAGGTGTTTGCAATCTCAGAGCTTGTGCCCTAACCATGCCATCTTCAGGAGGTCCTGCTGACAATAAACAAATCACCTGGGCAGTGATTTCTAGTCAAGTCTTGGCTGCCTGTTAAGGCAACCAAGACTTGGCTAGAAATCACTGTTAAGCAGCTGAACATGTAAAGACGAAGCCTAGTGAGAATTCAGGACAATTGCCCAGGCCCCTGAGGGTTAACAAAACTGAAAATAAAATCAACCACTTCTTTCATGAAAATGGACCCTTCAACTGCTATCAAGCCTCAATAAAGTCTTATAAATAGTTAACCCTTTACCTAACATGAAAGCCGACAACACTTGCAAAATATATTCTTGAACAATAAATTTTTTTCATTTTTTGTCCCAAAAACATAGGTCATGGCCCCTCATTGGAACGAGCTCGCTCCAATGAGGGATCATAACCTATGTTTTTGAGACACAAAATGAAAATAATAATGAAAATTACTGGGTGATTTTTTAGAATAGCACTGGCCAGTTTTGGCCATTATGTTGGGTAAAGGGTTAATGTAGCCAAAGTTGAAAATTCAGACGGTTTTGGTATTCAGTGATTGGTTCAGTTTGGTTTTTTGGTATCTCTATGATATCGATATCAGTTCAGTTTTTCTGTGTATTGCCCATCTGTAGTACGAATTAAAGGTATCAAAGTTAGAATGCAGTTTGCTGTTTATCTAGTAATAATTCTATCATGTGTGTCTACATGTATGTCAGTATTATTAACTCTCATTGATGCATAAAAGTGAAATCCATTGTTCACCCTTGTAGCAATTATAACTTTGTCAAACCATCTTTTGTGCTTTATGTTAATTGAAAAAACCTGTTTCCAGTCTGTCAAAATGTTAAAAAAGTGAAATAGTGACAGCTGTATTGTGGTGTCAAGTACATGTATGCCACACAATTTTATTAGTCACTGGCTTCTTAACCCTTTGTCTAACACGACTTGAAGACAACACTTGCAAAAGAATTGAATACAATTCCAATTTTGGCCTCCAATAAAAAAGTTTGCAGCCTCTCATTGGAATGAGCTCACTCGATCTCATTCCAATGAGGGATCGCAATCTTTGTTTTTGAGGCAAGAATGGAATAAAATAAACAGAGTTGTCCCAAGCTATGTTTTGACTCACAAATTTCATATTTAGTATACAACTTCTCTATGGGGGTCAAATTCAAGTGTCTTTTAAATCAGGATCCTGGTTTAATAATTGGCTCTCTATTGGAGCCTGAAGTTTAACTTAGTGCAATATGAGGAGATTTCTTTAAAAATCTTCTTCAGATCCACCAGTCAGAATCCTTTCATATTTGGTATATAATATCTCTTGGGGGGATCAGATTCAAGTTTGTAAAATTCGAGTCCCTGTTTTAATATTTGGGCTCTCGGAGGGTGGGGGGAGGGGAGGAGTGGACAGGTTGGGGTGAAGGTTGTTCAAATCCATTCCTTAGTTTGGGCAGGGGGCAGGTTACATTGAAGGTGTTCAAATCCATTACGGAGTGTTTTTACGTAAAATTTGCCTTTCAAACTGCAGTGACATAACAACCCTTGGAGGTTTGCAGTGCTTTTCTACTGTTGATAGAATTGGAAGCAGTGAGGAAGACCTATGATAATCATCTGACATGGACACTCGAGTTATGAATAATTTCATGACTTCATTCCTATGTAGTGTTGATGAGCCATGACTAACTGAATGTGACCCAAAATACTTCCTTGAATCAATTTGTCAAGTGAGCGATTAACGCACTTTGGGGCCTCTCGTTTTAATTGTATTCATGCAAAAACTTCAGTATTTCTGTATAACGTTTTTTTCTTCTTTTACAGTCAAGTAGATTACAGAGCTAAAATATGGGCTTGTAATTTTTGTTTTCAGAGAAACCCGGTAAGTTGTTATATATAATTTTCTGACATACTGCTATTCTATGTTTCTAATATATATTAAACATCCTTGGTATGTGTTGTTTCTTTTTGTGTTCCGGACAATATAATTGTGTTCTTGCATTGCACAAAGCAATCAATTTTGAGGCTGAGAATTTAACTGGTTATATATTCTTCAACAGAGATCTCTCAGCTCCTTCAAGCAAGATGTAGTTAGTTAACTTTTATTTCATGGAAACGTAACATTCTTGCAGAGCAAAATCAATGAAATACGAAATTTATCATGCGAAGGGTTGAATCCTGAGAACTTGAATTTCCTGGTTCTCATTTTTTTGAAGTCAGTAACGATTCCAGGAATTTTCTGTATTCCTTTCCACAATATCAGTCCCGATACCTGGAAATTCATAGGACAGAACCGGAAATACTTATTCCAGCATATGAATTCTCCAGGCATTAGTACCCATTATCAGAACTGGTAAACTGGAAATTCTGATTTGTGAGATTAAACCATAGCTCCAAAGGCATTACTGGTCACTGAAGAAATTGATATTTGCTATAATCTCATAAACTACAATATGCAATCATTGACACTGTGTAAATTTTCCAGGTATCATGATTGACTTTTAGAACCGTGACCTGCAGAGCTGTGAAATTCCTGTTCCCAGTATTAAGCCCAAATCATGCATGGCGGTGGTTTAAGCATTTGACAGGCCTTTGAGAAACAACAGCGAGATTTTGATACAACATTTTGAACATAAACATAATGGTGATGATAGATTTATGTCACAACTCTGAACTGTGACAACTTCATTAACACTTTATCTAACAAAATGGACACATCCTCCCACATAATTTATAAATTAAGCAGTTGAAAAAGACCCATTATTTTTCAAAAAAATTTCTACAAAACCATAACCTGTCACTCATGATTGGAATGAGCTGGACAAGCTTGTTCCAATGAAGGGTCATATTATACGGTTTTGATGAAATTTTTGGGAAATATTTTTTACAAAAAATAATTAAAATACTAAATTGTGATATCATGTGTGTTGAGTAAAGGGTTAACTAGCATTTAAATATCAGATTTTGTTTTCAGACTATTAAAAGTGTTTGTCAGTTCGGTTGAAACTGTATGCGACTGCCTTAAACTTTTGTGATCCTCAGGTAAACTTTTTGAGCGTGTACATGTTCAACATTCTGAAAGGACTGCACTTTAACCCTTTACCCAACGCAGACGAAATCAAAATTTATTATTTTAAATATCATTTTAAAATTTTTTTTCAAAATTTCAGCAAAACCATATCATGTGACCCCTCATTGGAACGAGCTCGATTATTATTTTTAAATATCAAAATTTATTATTTTTAAATATCATTTTTAAATTTTTTTCCAAATTTCAGCAAATCAATGAAAGCATTCAAGCTGGAACAATTCGCAGTTAAACTGTTAACCCTTTGCCTAACGAATCAGCTGCATCCCCTGCGTAATATGCAAATTCAGCAGTTGAAAAAACATTATTTTTCAACAAATTTCAACAAAACCATATCATATGACCCCTCATTGGAACGAGCTCGTAATGTTTTTTCAACTGCTGAATTTTCATATTACGCAGGGGATGCAGCCGATTTGTTAGGCAAAGGGTTAACAGTATAACTGCGAATTGTTCCAGCTTGAATGCTTTCATTGATTCAGATACAAAAGCATAAAAGAAATGTGGTTCCATAATTCAATAATTATACTTTTGAGAAATGTTTTTTTTTCTTTGTTTCGTTTATAGAAATGTAAAGGTCCCTTGCAAATGTGTTTTGAAAGCTTGTAATCTTCTATAAATAGTAACATACACAAATCTTATGGACCCAATGTATACTTATAAGATAAATTCCTTTTGATGTATTTAGCGTTGAAAAAAAATAATAAATACTGCCGTGATTGGGAGTTTATAGGTGGAATTATCAGGTAGTTCTAGCTCTCAAACACCAAAACACTTTAACACTGAACATCTGACATCGGCAATTAGCCGATTACGTATTCAAACCATCGACATTCATCTAATGGGCTTTATTATTATTTGCTTATCACTATAAGAGATATACAATTAGGTGGATTCCACTCAAAATGCAGTGAACAGTAATATTTAGGAGTTGTAATGCTGAGAATTTTATAACAGTTAACCAAATCTTACTTTGTTCTTTGACAATGATGACAATCTTTCATGTTTTTGAAATTAAATTTGGAAATTATTGTTTTATTTTTTTTTAAGTTTCTAATGGGAAATCGTTTCTTGTGCTATTTACCACCTTTGAAAAAGAAAAAAAATCATAATTTTTTTTTTCATTGAAATGTATCACTTGTAATCGAAAGTTGAAATATATCACAAATTGAAATTTTGACCAATGTGTGAAGCTGATTTTAAGTCAGTAAATTTATAGTAAATTTTCAAACAAGTGAATCAGTCTTAAGTCCCCATGGGAGCCCTGGGAAGAGGAGCAGTGTTTGTTTACTCTGGTAAGCAAGTTTTACTTTTCTGCTAAAATAGGGCTCAGAACCAATACCTGGGATGGAAGTCCACAAAAGTGGTCTGCACAGGTATAAATGATTGGCTAATCTTGACTTCCTACCTGATATAGCTAAATATGCCGAATGTGACCCTAAGACTAACACCAATAAATAAATAAATAAAAATCTGTTTTAATAATGGAGCTGTTGTTTACAATGTTGCCTCCAGCAAATGAAAAAATTTATTTGGGAATTGGAGGGTAATTCAATGAAATATTACTTATCTTCCTCACCGATGAGTTGTCCTTTGAGTCATCTGCATGTCACCTGTAAAATTTTCAGTTAATCAAAACTGTGCAATTTATGACAAAGTTGATGATTTTCATTGATAATATGTAGATACAGAAACTTTTTAATGTTTATTCTTCAATGAACATGTAATTTCATACCAGTTATTATTTGTACCCATACTATGCATGGTACACATAATGCCATCATCCGGGGTGGCCATCCATCGTTCGTCCATCCTTTGTCTGTCCGTCCAGCGTCCGTATCCATTTCTTTGTCATTCGATAACTTGAAAATATATTTGTGTTCAGGTTACTGATGTGCTGAGCTGTATAGTTTTGGGTGTAAATCTGATAATTTGATCCTGAGATATTAACCCTTTATCCCTCAAATTGAAAATTCCTCCAATCCCTTTGGCATTCGATAACTTGAAAAATATTGCTTGGATTGTCAAGTTACTTTATATTTGTGTTCAGGTTACTGATGTGCCAAGCTGTACAGTTTTTTTTGTCTGTCCGTCCATCCATTCGTCGGTCTGTCCATCCGGCATCCGTATCCATTTCTTTGTCAATCGATAACTTGAAAAATATTGCTTGGCTTGTCAAGTTACTTTATATTTGTGTTCAGGTTACTGATGTGCCGAGCTGTATAGTTTTTGGTGTAAATCTGATAATTTGATCCTGAGATATTAACCCTTTATCCTTCAAATTGAAAATTCCACCAATCCCTTTGGCATTCGATAACTTGAAAAATATTGCTTGGATTGTCAAGTTACTTTATATTTGTGTTCAGGTTACTGATGTGCCGAGCTGTATAGTTTTTGGTGTAAATCTGATAATTTGATTCTGAGATATGAACCCTTTATCCTTCAAATTGAAAATTCCTCCAATCCCTTTGGCATTGGATAACTTGAAAAATATTGCTTGGATTGTCTAGTTACTTTATATTTGTGTTCAGGTTACTGATTTGCTGAGCTGTATAGTTTTTGGTGTAAATCTGATGATTTGATCCCAAGATATTAACCCTTTGTCCTTCAAATTGAAAATTCCTCCAATCCCTTTGGCATTCGATAACTTGAAAAATATTGCTTGGATTGTCAAGTTACTTTATATTTGTGTTCAGGTTACTGATGTGCCGAGCTGTATAGTTTTTTTTGTCCGTCCGTCTGTCTGTCCATCCGTCGGTCTGTCCGTCCGTCCGGCATCCGTATCCATTTCTTTGTCATTCGATCACTTGAAAAATATTCCTTGGATTGCCAAGTTACTTTATATTTGTGTTCAGGTTACTGATGTGCCGAGCTGTATAGTTTTTTTTGTTTGTCCGTCCGTCCATCCGTCGGTCTGTCCATCCGGCATCTGTATCCATTTCTTTGTCATTCGATAACTTGAAAAACATTGCTTGGATTGTCATGTTACTTTATATTTGTGTTCAGGTTACTGATGTGCCAAGCTGTATAGTTTTTGGTGTAAATCCGATAATTTGATCCTGAGATATTAACCCGTTATCCTTCAAATTGAAAATTCCTCCAATCCCTTTGGCATTCGATAACTTGAAAAATATTGCTTGAATTGTCAAGTTACTTTATATTTGTGTTCAGGTTACTGATGTGCCGAGCTGTATAGTTTTTGGTGTAAATCTGTAATTTTGATCCAGAGATATTAACCCTTTATCCATCAAATTGGAAATTCCTCCAATCCCTTTGGCATTCGATAACTTGAAAAGTATTGCTTGAATTGTCAAGTTACTTTATATTTGTGTTCAGGTTACTGATGAGCCAAGCTGTATAGTTTTTGGTGTAAATCTGATAGTTTGATCCTGAGATATTAACCCTTTAACCTTCAAATTGAAAATTCCTCCAATCCCTTTGGCATTCGATAACTTGAAATATATTGCTTGGATTGTCAGGTTACTTTATATTTGTGTTCAGGTTACTGATGTGCCGAGCTGTATAGTTTTTTTTGTTTGTCCATCCGTCGGTCTGTCCATCTGGCATCTGTATCCATTTCTTTGTCATTCGATAACTTGAAAAACATTGCTTGGATTGTCAAGTTACTTTATATTTGTGTTCAGGTTACTGATGTGCCGAGCTGTATAGTTTTTGGTGTAAATCTGATAATTTGATCCTGAGATATTAACCCTTTATCCTTCAAATTGAAAATTCCTCCAATCCCTTTGGCATTTGATAACTTGAAAAATATTGCTTGGATTGTCAAGTTACTTTATATTTGTATTCAGGTTACTGATGTGCCGAGCTGTATAGGTTTTGGTGTAAATCTGGTATTTTGATCCTGAGATATTAACCCTTTATCCTTCAAATTGAAAATTCCTCCAATCCCTTTGGCATGAGATAACTTAAAAAAATATCAATCCGATTGTCATATTACTTCATATATATATTCAGGTTACTGATGTGCTGTGCTCTATAGTTTTTTATGTAAATCTGATAATTTGATCCGGAGATATTAACCCTTTATCCATCAAATTAGACACTCCTCCAATCCATTTCTTTATGTACCCATACCATGTGTGGTGTACATAATGTCGGCATCCGTGGTGGCCCTCCATCATACAGCTTTCTACTAGTTGCGACTATGGGTACACATCTGACGATTACATCGGCCTATTTTTATCACATTCTACACTATACAACATGTTACTTCTGGGTGTCACCAGGGTCTGAAGATGAGCACCATTCCTTGAGAGGTATGCCCATGCATTTTCCAATTTTCTAACATTTAACCCTTTACCCAACGTAATGTCCAAAACCGGCCAGCGCTATTCACAAAAATTGCCAATTAATTTTCATTATATTTTCATTTTTTGTCTGAAAAACATAGGTTATGATCCCTCATTGGAAATAGCTCGACAAGCTCATTCCAATGAGGGGTCATAACCTATGTTTTTGAGACAAAAAATGGAAAAAATGAGCTATTCAAGAATTTTGTTTGCAAGTGTTGTCTGCTTTTCATGTTAGATAAAGGGTCAAGTTCCCAATTGGTATCCAGTATCAGCTTGGGGATTAGCCCTTGAAGGTCTGGTGAAAATTTTAAAAATTTCTCTCCTTACAATTGCAGACTCTTATCCTGTAGCAGTTGTTTCTAGGCATCATAGGCAGCCAAGACTTGGCTAGAAGTCACTGCAATGGTACCATGACCTGCAGGTTTAACTCTTAACCCACTGAGTAGTTTTAAAATATTTTTCACAGCAGCCATGACTAGAATTGATAAAAAAAAAAAAAAAAAACTCACTCAAGATATCACTAGTTCAAAGGTTGCATTACCGTCGTCAGCTTCTATTCCAACCGCGGTGTTGGAAACAGCTATTGCGTCTAACAGAGCCAATTTAGATGCCTTATCTTACGCAGATCACCTTACTAAGGCGTTATCACTGCGCCTTCAGGGGAAAGAGTTTCAGGATATACAATCCTCTTTAAGACTTCTTTCAAGGGCAGTAGCTCATTCCACGTGTAACTCCGCCCTTTCAGTGGCAAATCTGGAGTTGGTTAGACGTGACGCAGCCCTAGCTACATCCACACTGGTGGATTCTAAGGTGAAGAACTCTCTTAGAGTCGCTTCGGTCTCAGGAGAACTTCTCTTTGACGGCAAGCTTTCCGCTATTTATGATAAAATTACAAAGAAAGCTAAGGATTCTCTGTTGTTCAAATCTGCTCCTAAGAAGTCGGATACAGCAGACACGAATAAGACAGGCACTTCTGGGTCTAATGCGCCCAAGAGAGGTTCCTATAGAGGTTCCGGTGCGTCCTCTTGGTCTTATTCGAGAGGCCGTCAGGATAGCGACTCTCGTTCGGGACGTCCTTCAGGCCGGGACAATCGGTCGGACGCCCCGAGGTCGACGGGGCGAGGTGCGGGCCGTGGAAGACGTGGTTTCTCCTACCGCAGGCCTTGCAGGTCCAGGAGGTGATGGCTTAAACCTCTATCGCGTTCCGGTTGGCGGAAGGTTGTCGAGCTTTTCACAAGAATGGGCGTCGATTACGGACGACCCTTGGGTGAGAGGAGTGACTTCGGAATGTCTAAAGATATCCTTCAAACGAAAGCCTCCATTAACTCGAAGTCCAAAGTGGACTCATCTTCCGTCAAATCCGCAGAAAAGAGACGCTCTGTTATCAGAGGTGCAGTCTCTTTTAATGAAGAACGCGTTAGAGGTCGTAGAAAACCAGGAATCTCCGGGATTCTACAGCCATCTGTTTCTGGTTCCGAAACCAGACGGCTCGTTCCGTCCAGTCATAGATTTGAGCTGGATAAACAAGCTGATCGTCGCTCCGAAGTTTTATATGGAGACGATTCGATCGGTCAGAGCGAGTATTCGGATGAACGATTATGCAATGAGCATAGATCTCAAAGATGCGTACTTTCACGTCATGGTACATCCGACATTCCGAAAGTATCTACGCTTCGCAGTCCTAGGAGTGGTGTATCAATTCCGGGCGATGTGCTTCGGATTGAATCTAGCACCCTGGGCTTTCACTCGGGTAATGAACTCGGTAATGATCTACTTCCGAGCTCATTCGTCTGCGGTAACGTCGGCCTACCTGGACGACATTCTTGAGAGGTACGGCAACGAGTTAACACTTTAGAACGATGTTCAGAATCTTCTTCTATTGCTCCGACGTCTCAGTTTTATAGTAAACGAGGAGAAGTCGGATCTGGTGCCGTCCAAGTCATTCACTCATCTGGGAATGAGCTTCGAGACGCACAACAATCTCGTTCGTCTGCCGTTAACCAGAGCGAAATTAGTCAGTTGTTACAATCGCTATTGTCTGCAATCAGACAAAGTCACGGCGAGAGAATTTATGAGACTGATAGGTCTGTGCGGAGCCGTCGCGGATCTCATTCCGATGGGGCGGTTACGCACACGTCCTCTTCAAATTTTCCTGACTCAGAATTGGAGTGTGAAAATTCATTCGCTCGATGTAGACGTTCTCTTGTCAGATCAAGTGAAACAAGAGATTCAGACTTGGGCAAACATTCAGTGGTTAACTCAGGGAGTTCCGCTGCAGTTGCCGGATCCGAGTTTTACCGTTATGACGGATGCCAGTCAAACAGGTTGGGGTGCACCATTAATCCCAACGGATTCGAGATGCCAGGGTCTTTGGGATCCACAATTCCTGTGCAAGCACATAAACATCAAGGAAATGATGTCAATTTGGCTTGCGTTACGTCACTGGATGGACATTATTCACGATGCTCATGTCCAAATCCTATCCGACAATACGACAGTAGTGGCGTATATACGGAATCAGGGAGGCACTCATTCAGTTCCGTTGTTCAATCTAACGGAAAGAATCCTTCTGTTTGCGCTAGAACATCACGTTCTTCTTTCGGTCTGTCACATCCCGGGTCGTCTGAATGTGCTAGCAGACTGCCTTTCACGAGAGGGTCGCTTGTTGCCGTCGGAGTGGACTCTCAACAAACAAGTATTCAATCAGATTTGCTACCAATGGGAACGGCCAATGATAGACTTATTTGCGACACATCTCAACAATCAGTTGCAGACGTATGTGTCTCCGTGTCCGGATCCAAGAGCATTTGCAGTAGACGCTCTGTCGATCCCTTGGGACGGAATGATAGGATATGCGTATCCTCCAGCGCCGTTAATTCAACAAGTATTGCTAAAGATAAAACAATCTCAATGCAAGATTCTGTTGGTAGCATCTCTGTCGCCAGAGACCGTGGATAAATCTACTCAGGTGTCTGTTGTGGGACCTACCGCGAAAGCTTCCTCCACGGGAGGATCTTCTTTCGCAGGGGAAATCGCGCCAACTCCATCACAACCCGCAAGGTCTCAACCTTCACGTTTTTCCGTTGTGCGGTCCTTCTTGCATGGCAAGCACTTTACAGGACGAGCAGTGGACGCGATTTCTAACTGTAGGAGGACCTCCTCTTCACTAAACTATGTGGCTAAGTGGAAGGTTTTTCGTCGTTGGTGTAGGGATCATTCTGTAGATATATTCGATCCCTCTATACCAGACATTGCAAACTTTCTAGTATACTTGTTTGACGAAATCAAACTGCAGCCTGTTACTATAAAGGGTTATAGATCTATGTTATCTGATACCTATGCACATCATGATAGTTTACAAATTGGATCTAATGTCTCTTTATCTAAGTTGGTTAGAAACTTTTCGATAAATAGACCCAGAACTCTTAGATTAATTCCTAAGTGGAATTTAGCTTGGGTTCTTCTTAAATTGAAGGAAAAGCCATTTGAACCTCTTGGGACAGTAGATTTCAAATTCTTATCTTATAAGACAGCTTTTCTCTTAGCTTTCTCTTCTGCTAGAAGAGTCAGTGAGCTTCATGCACTATCGGTGGATGATTCTCATTATCGTAGTGTTGGGAACACTATCACCTTCACTACTAATGTGGGTTTTTTAGCTAAGAATCAGGCTCCTAATAAATATCCGGAACCTATTGTTATTAAGGCTCTTCCGTCTTCAGACGGGCGTAGGCCTTTACTCTGTCCTGTTAGAGCATTACGTATCTATAAACAGAGATCTCAGTTTATCAGAAAGGGACGGAAATGTTTCTTTCTGTCTTTGATGCCTAATAGAAAGGACATTTCAGTCCATTCTATTGCTAGATGGATTCAATTAACTATCCATACTGCTTATGAAGATTTATCTTCTTCTCAGCAGTCTGTGCTTAAGATTTCTGCTCATGAAGTAAGAGCTCTTTCTACTTCCTGGGCTTATGCTAATAGTGTTGCTATTACAGATTTAATGAAGGCTGCTTATTGGTCTCAGCCATCCACATTTACGAATTTTTATCTCAGAAATATTGAGTCCATTTCTGGAGACCTGCATTGTTTAGGTCCGTTATCTGTTGCTCAGAATGTCGTCCACTAAACAGTTGCAACTATAGTTATGCAGGCTTTCTGTTCCGGCAGTGACTCCGTCCGGCTGCCCTCTTCACTCTGGGCTATTTGACCCAGGGCAAGGGGAAGGGGGGGGGGGGGTGTGTTCCCTTAGGTCACCTGCTTTATAGTGAAAAGCAAGGGAATGCCTCCTCCAAGTCAGTATTTCTGAGTCGCTTCCGGGATGGTTTTAAAGTGTAATATTAATGTTAAAATTCATTCATGTCTTATTTTTAAAGTGTAGCTCGGTGTGAAGCATTTGTATATGTCAAGTGTCAAACGGGCTTTAATATACAATACTCGGACACTTTTAAATGACTATAAAGAGTCTCAATTCTCTGGACTACTTTATTTATTGGCTTGCTTTAAAAATAATTAGTATAAGGGTTATACTGGATGTTAATAGAGAACATGAATGTTATTGTGCTCAATTATTAAGGGTAGTGTATCTTTCTAATTTAATATTAAATAAGAAAGATACATGTAAAGCCTAATACTCCTTTTCTCCTTAAGGGGTTACCTCTTTACTATATAGTTGAGCTTATTGGATTTTCCTCTATGTCCTAGGCCCTCCAGCCTGTTTACTATTCAGCTAAGTCTGGGTCATTGGTACAGTATAAAAATGTTAAAAAATTTATAGTAATTTATATATTTTTTATACTTACCAATGACCCAGACGGAGATGGCCCTCCCTGGAGTTGAGAACTCTTGCCTCCCCGCTGAGTACATAGCGCTGACCAGGCACTGCCAGTAAGAATGATAATTGGCGCCAATTTCGGGACGTCTGCATCACTGCGCATGCGCAGTAGAGGCGTAGTATGGAGGTCCTTTAGGACATGATTTCTTTTTGTTTTGGATGCAAATTTTGGGGATTGGGGGCAAAATTTGTGTTTGGCCCTGGTTTTGTTAGAGTTAGCACCAGCTAAGTCTGGGTCATTGGTAAGTATAAAAAATATATAAATTACTATAAATTTTTTAACTTTCCCAATTGCTTGTGCCCTGCCCCCTTTTCTAATATTTGTAGAAAAATACCTGGATACATTGAATTTAATATTGGGTTGTGAGAACGTAGGAGCAGACCTTCATAACATATTATTATGCCAGTAATTGTTATTGACCAGTCAGTTTCAATATCTAGTGACCATATATGAGACTGTGTATCATCGAGCTGACCGTATAGAGAGCTTATATATGGTCAGTTCCGACATTTTGTTTTTGACATCCAACGCTCGCTTCGATGTTTTTCCTAATTACGCATGTTCAACGAACAACAAATAATTTCGCGTGTGTGTCTGTTAGCAATGTACAACCATAATACATTTCTTCCAGTCTTTGATAAATTTTAATAAACAAATGTAAATAAATACAATAAATAAACCACTAAAACGACATGTATAGAAGCCAACTGGCACTGTCTGAGACGTACTCAAGCGAGAATCCTTACTCGAATAATCTGCCCTTGTCAGTTCATGCAAATATTTTTGAATGATTTGGATAAAGATGATGGGGATTTTGACATTGAACAGTTATTCATGCCCTTTCAAGATTCTGAAACTCATGCGGTTAACCAAAAGAAATGACATGCGTAAACTTACTGGAAATATGCCTGTGTTTGCGAACTGCCATGGCGGAAACATTAATATCACCATTATATTTATTATTTATTTATTTATTGGTGGTTAAGGTCATATACTTATGCACAATGGCTAATCGTGACCGTGACAGTTTTACGGGTGGAGGAAGCCGGAGTACCCGGAGAGAACCACCGAGCAACGACGAGCAGCTGTCAGCTCCCCAACATCGTAACTCTGAACTCTGCACCGCAGCACAGGCAGGGTTAGATTGGTTGAAGACATGCGCACCATCGATGTGCAGTACGCCTCAGTACACAGCGTCATCGTGCCCACATGTAGGTAATCGGGGTGAAGTGTTAATATCACCATTAACAACAAATAAAGAATGAAGCTGTTCCCACTTACCTTCTTGAAAGAATTGTTAATCCATTTGCGCCAGTTGTTTTATTTTTCCAGTACTTAACACTGAATTAAAGTTGTGAATTGTTAATATAAATTCCTGTTTACTGAGAAGAAAGCTCCGTTGTTTCAGCGCCTGCTACTAGCGTGACCGTCACATGACGTAAAGCCTGGAAATTCCCTGATAGTGATAACAGAACATTTGCGCTAGGAATCTGGGTACACTTATGGTTGTGTCTCTTTCAAAGGACTGGCATAATAAATACGTTATGGGGCCTTCAGTGTGCGGATATGGTGTGATATAATGCTCAGCAAGATCAATATTAGGCTCGGCCTTCGGCCTCGCCTAATATTGATCTCACTTTGCCTTATATCACACCATATCACCCACTGAAAGCCCCATAACTTATAATGAGAGTAATTTATTATTCTATTTATAACCCTTTACCAAACATGAAAAGCAGACGACACTTGCAAACAAAATTCTTGAATAAATAATTTTTTTAATTCTTTATCTCAAAAACATAGGTTATGACCCCTCATTGGAACTCGTTCCAATCAGGGGTCATAACCTATGTTTTTGAGACAAAAAATGAAAAAAATAATGAAAATGAATTGGCGATTTTTGTAAATAGCGTTGGCCATTTTTGACAGTTCTGTTGGGTGAAGGGTTAAACTTTGCCATTTTATCCAATTTAGTATAAAATTTTACTTTTTTCATATGTTCTTTGACAGAGGCCTCTCAGCTTTATTAACCCTCAGCACACTGATGTCAAATATAAAAATTTCAAGACCTTAAATATTTCCCCATAATACAACCTGGAAATTAAAAATCGATTAAATCTTGTCTAGTAAAGCCCAGTGAGGTCTGTCAAACAAGACTGAATTGGTGTGATTACTAGCTGCATTAGGCAAAATAATGCTTGGATTGTCAGGCTGTCTCTTTGAAACTGAACCCCCTCATTGGACATTTTATCGTCTTGCAGTCTCCTCCTTCCAATATCACTATAAAATCAGGTGATTCAGTCTGGCTTTTAACATTTACAATGAAAGGGCTCTGAAACTGATATCTGAAGAGCATAACTAAAGGTGTAAGTTTTATTTTTGAAAGAAAATGAGTTTATTTGTATTATTATGCACTACCTCTCAATTCAGGATTTCTATATGGAAGAAAAAAACAAAAATCAGAAATAAAATCTTCCCTTCCTCACTGATTTGAAAAAAAATTGCCTGAGAGTCTAGGAGAGTCAATTAATTTATTTTTTGTGGCCTTATGACAGTTATTTCCTGCTTGAAATTTTGATGTTTTGACATCAGTATGCAGAAGATTAGCCCTTTACCCAATGAATCGGCCACATCCGCCCGCATAATATGCAAATTCAGCAGCTGAAAAAATATTATTTTTCAAAACATTTCAACCAAATCATATCATGTGACCCCTCTTTGGAACGAGCTTGTTGAGCTCGTTCCAATGAGGGGTCACATGATATGGTTTGGTTGAAATTTTTTGATAACTTTTACAAACATTATATTTAAAATAATATATTTTGATATCGTGCGCGTTGGGTAAAGGGTTAAATGAGATACCATTAGTTGATTTTGAAACTGAATTCATGGAAGAATGTGCAAACAACTGTGAAATTTACCTTCAAAGAGTAGAGTGCAAACATAACTCCAGAAACTGTCTATAATTATGATCTTTTGTTTGTTTCAGTTTCCACCACAGTACACAGCCATTACAGAAAGTCACCAGCCTGCAGAAATCATACCACAGTTCTCAACCATTGAATACACAATTTCTGTAAGGAGTTTCTTTATACAGTAAAATCCTCTTAATTGAATATCCATTTTGCCAGTGAAAATTCTTCAATTAACAGGAGTACACATTTAACAGGGATTTGGTCAGTTTCCTGTGTTCTGGAGGTAAACTAAGCATTTATTCTATTATATCTTGTTTGACAGAGCTCATAGAGCTCTGTCAAACAAGATATAATAGATTAAATGCCTGTATTGGATGTAGTGAGGCCAAAAAGGTTGATAAATAAGGGGAAACTGGTGCATGTCACAGTAATTTTTTCGACATATTACAAAAATTTATATACAATTAACAGGAGTTTCCTCTACAACCCATATGTAATTAACAGATGAAATTTGTACTGAAGATATGGTAAATGGTTTTGTGTTTGAAAATTATATTCAATTAATGGGGATATACAATTAAGAGATATCCAGTTAAGTGGGCTCCACTGTACTTATGTTCTGTTCCTTATCTATTAAGACTAATCTTTTAGATCCAGTAGCTGATATTTGTCCATATAGTTCCATCCAGAAAATATCATTTGTATCATTTATTGTGAACTGAATGAAAAATGTTTTTTTTCAGTAATTAAGGAAAAAATATTGGTGCTGTTGTCTGCAGATTATGTTTTCTAATGGATTAAATTCCGAGTTTCTGTTTATTAACCCTTTACCTAATGAATCGGCGACACCTGTCTACGTAATTTACAAATTGAGCAGTTGAAAAAAAAATATGTTCAAAACATTTCAACAAACTACATCATGTTTCCCCCTCAGCAGAATGAGCTGTGGGACCCTAAATGTTTACTTAGTCCAATACAAGGAATATTCTTTAAAAATCTTCTTAAAAATGACCCTTTTTCTTAGCATAGATGGAAATACTCGATATCGAGGCAGTATTTCTGTGATAGCATCTGGATGCTAGAAATATGAATGAAACACAGGTTTGCTCAAATTTGAATCTTGAGTTTATATTTTGGGGTCTTACAAAAGCCCTTGTTTCTATAAGAATCAAGGGTATTTTGTCAGTTGAGTGCTTCTGACCCCCCTGCAACCTCTTGTGGTAAACAAGTTTTCCCTTGCTGGACAATGCTGGTTTAATTGGATCCAATAACCAATGTCTGTGGTAAGAGTCCCCTAAAGTGGGATGCATAATATTGAACAATTATCTTGGAGTTGCAGTATAGTCATAGATGCTGAAAGTGACCTCAAACTCCAATAAAAGACAGTTCCATAGTACTCTGATTTCTGTATATCTATGTTTTTCAGAGAGCAACATGCAATCCTCCTGTATATTTGCTTGTGTTGGATACTTGCATGGAAGAAGAGGATCTACAAGCACTCAAAGTAAGTTCCCACTTGCAGAGAAGAATCTTGATCAAGCCTGGAAATAAGCAGACTGGCATCTGCAGAAAGAGATCCCCAGAGGGTGAATTTGGTGATGCTACCCTGCATAGCAGGGTAGCATCACCAAATGCACCCTCTGTGACCTCAACCTGAATCAAGGTCTCAAGCCTAAACAGAAAGAGGTACCCAGAGGATAAATTGGGGGATTCTATTCCACTGTATGGGATTGCATCAGCAAATTCACCCTTTGGGGTCCTCCTTCAGCAAATTACAGATTGCTTATTAAATTTCCAGGCTTGATTCTGAAAGAGAAATAAACAAATTGTCAGAAAAAAAAAAAAAATTCAATAGTGCAATTACAGGTTCTTGAAGTCTTTGAAAGTCCTTGAATTGAGACATAAATTTTGAAGGCTGCTGGAAAATGCATCTTGGGACCCCATCTTGAATGTGCTCGAAAATATAGCAGATTTTTTTGCTCTTGCTATGGACTTTTTATGAACACTGAAGGTAGTGTTGAAAAGCTACAGGATGGTTGTAAAGAATTTTCCAAATGTGGAACTTCCTCTAATGTCTGATTCAATAGTACTATGATGGGTTGCTTAGCGCATTGGACTTCTGATAAAAAGGTTGACGGTTTGATCATGATGTGTGCCATCTGTATTGTGAGCTGGGGTAAGATCCTTATATCCCATGTAGGACCATGGTGGCAGTGTGTACTTTATCATACAGCATGTCAATAATGCACTTATTTATTATTTGTTTATTTATTGGGGTTTAATGATAGAATCGACAGCCAAGTTAACCTTGTGTCAGCAAGTTTTACGGGTGGAAGAAGCTGGAGTACCTGGAGAGAACAACATTAACCGGCAAGCAATCGTCACACTTCCAAGGACACAACGCAGTCACCTCTGGTGAGGATCGTATCAGGGACCTTTTCTGTTCGAAGTTCAGTGCCGTAACCACTGAGCTACCACGCTCCAATAATACACTTACATTCAACCAATGGCTAACCCTGCTTTTCCTGGGATAGTAAGTTCGAGAGTCCAACAGATACTTGCCATTGATTTTTTCCTTTATATAGGATTTTAGTTTCACAGATCACTCTATTTGAACACTTGCAAATGGGATTTAGAAAAGTTTTTTTTTTTAGCTGCGTCTAGCAGCTCCATAAGTGGCAATGTTGGTCTGTAGGTCTGTCTGTCTGTCGGTCGGTCGGTTGGTCTGTCTGTGACCAACGAGTTTCAAAACTCAATAACTTTTGAAATACTTGATGGAATGACTTTATATTTGGCATGTAAGTGTATCT
Source organism: Pictodentalium vernedei (assembly GCA_031216915.1). NCBI lineage: Eukaryota > Metazoa > Mollusca > Scaphopoda > Dentaliida > Dentaliidae > Pictodentalium > Pictodentalium vernedei. The sequence continues at coordinate 119,079,549 of CM062292.1, forward strand.
TATTGATGTCTAGCCACTGTTCATTGCATGTGTTGTACCAAATATTTTTCTTGGAGTTATGGCCCTTGATGAACTTAGAATTTTGTGACTAACAAATTTCTAAAAGAATAGCTTTCAAACTACCTGGTGGAATGACTTCATATTGGAAATGCAAGTGTATCTCATTCATGTCTAGCCCATGTCTGATGCAAATGTTGTTCCAAATATTTTTCTTGTTTTTTTTTCACCATTACCTGTAAATTGCCCCTGAGAATATTTTTTGGACTTGCAGATTGCACCACCTGTCGCAGCTATGGCATCGATATTGCGGTTTTTTTATCAATGTTAAATGTTTTTCTCTTCTTTTTATTTTGGTAATTTTCTCTACCACTTGGAAGTCTCAAGTTAGTAAACATATTTTTTTTTTCAATATTTTTAAGTAACATTTAAACCTATCCTCAACACAAAAGAGCTTTAAAACATGTTCTCAAAGATTTACACCTTACTTTGTTCTGTAAACCTTATCAGATATAATTCATTAGCTTATTCCAAATAAAGAGTTTAACCTTTAAGGGCTTAGAGATTTATACACCTTATTGATACAGTTTGACAGTGTCCACATTACAGTTGTTTCTGGGCAAGTCTTGGCTGCCTGCACAGGCAGCCAAGACTTGCCTAGAAACAACTGCCTGGCACTTTGAATGTAACTTGCACATATACCCAAAGGTTGCATGTTGGGGCACTTGGTTTGTTATAGAAAAAAAGTGATTCATCTCGGAATTAGGCCTCCAAGGGTTAAACGAAAAAGGCCTGGAGATTTTTTATACATTTTTGCTACACTTTGATAGTCTCTATCCTATGGCTTTGCAGTTGTTTCTTGGCAAGTCTTGGCTGCCTATATAGGCACAAAAGACTTGCCTTCATATGGAGAATCAACTGCAACAGCACTAAGAATGTAATGTTTGGGTTTACGCAGAGACTGCAACTTTGGGGCACCTGTTCTGTTACACTAACAAGGGATTAAACTCAGAATTTAGGCTTTTAGGCCATTATGGGTTAATAATAATACATGAAACTTGATGCAGTGTAAAATAATTTTAGAAGCTGTTTATTTATTGTCTCTTCTGTACATCTTAGGAGTCACTTCAGATGTCTTTGAGCTTACTGCCTCCAAATGCTCTCATTGGTTTGATCACTTATGGCAAGATGGTTCAAGTCCATGAACTTGGATGTGAGGGCTGCTCAAAAAGCTATGTCTTCAGAGGAACCAAAGATTTATCAGCAAAACAGATTCAGGTGAGAAGTAGTTCTATAGTCAAAGAGAATTTTTGTATTGAGTATCATAATCTTTTTCCATTCATACAAATATTGATAAGCTACTGCAGCAAAAACTCTTCAAATTCTATTATTTTTATACTAATAACCAGTGGCCCAGACTTCGCTGGTGCAAACTCATTAATTTCTAGGGTCAAACACAAATTTTGAACCCCCCCAATCCCCAAAATTTACATACAGAACTGAAAAAGAAAAGTCCTAACTGGTCCTCCATACTTTTGCTTACTGCTCATGCGCAGTAACCAGGAAGTGACTGAAACTGGCGCAAACATCATTCTTCTGTTTGGCCCAAAGTCCGCAGCATCTGAACTGACATCTGTGCTTCAAATACTCTTTTCTGAAGATGCCAGACACAAATCAATCATGATTATAGTGGATTCAAGGAACTGAAAGGATGTAGGAAGTGAACTACGGAGGTTTTGGACATTCAGGGCTGTGACTTACTAATAATTTTATAACATTATTCATGGTTCCCATTTTCGGGACATGGGCCTGAATGTCATCATTCTTACTAATGAAAAACCTAATGTTTGTTAAATGTTCCTTAACCTCTCTTCCCATGAACCCTTCTGTTAAACTCCCATGCTTATTGGCTTTTTTATTGAAATTTTTTATTAAATTTCTTGGGAGTTTAACAAGATCTACGGAATGTTTATTCCGTTTTCCCCCAGGTCCTCATCCTGGGGTGTTAGGACGTATGTTGTCTTGCATCTTCTACCAGATGTATTGTTTTTTTCTTCTCAGGAAGATCTAGCTTTGCATCAGGTAGTAATTGACTGGTTTCTGGCTTTGGGCTTATTGTATAGCCTGTTGTTTAGTTTCCGGTTTTTCCTGTTGATGTTTATCCCTTGGACAACGCTTTAAATTATTGTATTATTATTTTATAGTGTAGCACAGTTATCATATTTTTAGTAGGATACATGTATTTATTATGCCGGTAGTGTAGCTTAAATTTTTTGGTGTTTGTCCACATGTAGGCTCTATCGGGACGCCCTTGGGTTCATGAGGTTCCATTTGGGAACTTAGGCGTTTTCAAAATTTTTTTGAAAATTTTGATTTTTTTTCGAAACGATTTTAATTGCCGTATATTTTCAGTATCCTTAATATGTGTAATTTATTTGATTATTTAGGAGTGCAGTGGACTTGGTCTTTGGCTTAATATTATTATAAAATCTTTTTGCACTAAGTGTGAGGCAAGGAAATGCTGTTCCGCGAAGACGCTCCCAGTCTTCCCCTCCGAAGTCGGGTCATCCGGTACCTAGTACATCGAGGCATGAATATTCGGAGCATTCGGGATGTCTGGCGAAAAGGTCTGGGGACAGATTGCTGTCCCGAGAACATCATGTGGCAAAGAAACATAAGACTGCTGCTCCGCAAGCCTCAGTCACGGACTTGCTGTTGCAGATAGCGCAGCTTATCACAGCTTCCCAGCCAACACAAGTGCGACCGTCAACAGACTCCGGGAGTGTGCTGTCAGACGGTGCTGGGTCGGTACGGTCATCTGTTCACTTGGAGGGAGCCGACCAAACTTCACAGCCTGACCAAGCGGATGATGATAGGGAGGTGGAGGAAGATTCTCCAACCTATATGGAACAACATATGGAAATGATGAATTTTATTCATCAGTTTTTTCCTGAATTAGTTCCCTTTGGTCAGCAAGCTGCATCTGTTTGACAGAGATCGCTTTCATCCCTAGATAGAGATTCCCTGTGGAGGAGATTCCTTCCCGGGTCAGTCGGTCCATGTGTCGGAGGCTTTCAGCCTCGTTGACGACGCAATATTTAACCTACCAAGTTCAAGAAAGAATTATCCTTTCTTGTCAGCATCTTCCATTTGCATACTGTTTCCTAGACCTAGCAAATTAAAAATGGTTGGAGAAGATGTACAGAGAGCTCCTCTGCATTTGGATGATCGGGCTACGGATATGGACATATCATTACCCACATCATTCAAAGTCCGCTCAGATGTGATCAAATCTACAATTGATTCTAGTCAGGCAGTTTGGGATGCTATGTCTTATGCAGATCATATCACCAGGGCTTTGGACCTTCGTCTTGTGGGGAAAGAATTTGACGATACTAATGCGTCTCTCAGAGTTCTTTCAAGGGCAGTTATGTATGCCACACATCATTCCGCCCTTACAGTGGCTAATATGGAATTATTGAGATGTGATGGAGTCTTGGCATCGTCTTCCTTGATTGATGAACGGTTGAAGAGCTCTCTTAGAGTCGCTCCGGTTTCTGGACATACGTTGTTTGATGACAAGTTGTCCTTGGTGTATGATGAAGCTACCAAGAAAGCTACCAGCACTCTTTCACTGAGGTCAGCTACCCAGCATCAGCCATATACTGGACGTGATAGATGAGGTGGCTCCAGTTCACAGTCAGCGAAGAAAAGCTCCTCGCGGGGTCCTAATAAACCCTCGTACAATTATTCTGGGAACCGGCAGTACAGCGACTCTGGAAAGGGATGTAAGTCTTACAGAGACTATAAGGCAGACGCCCCTGGGCTGACGGTATGAGGTGGTTCTTGGGGAGGATGTGGTTTCTCCTCCCGAAGGCCTCGCAGGTCTTACAGGTCTTGGTCAAAACCTCTATTGCTCTCCAGTTGGTGGAAGATTGTCAAACTTTGCGAAAAACCGGACGCATATAACAGAAGATCTTGGGTCAGAAATATAGTCAGAACAGGACTCCGACTATCATTCAGATCAAAGCCCCCACTTACAAGAGGTTCACATTGGACAGTTCTTCTGGCAAATCCTTCAAAAAAGGAGTCTCTTCTTGCAGAAGTTTAGTTATCTCCTGCTAAAAGATGCAATAGAGGTTGTAGAAAATCCCAACTCACTGGGATTTTATAGTCACCTGTTCCTTGTGCCGAAACCAGACGGCTCGTTTCAACCAGTCATAGACTTGAGCTGGATAAACAAACTGATTATTGCTCCGACGTTCTATATGGAAACCATTCGGTCAGTAAGAGTGAGCATTCGAGCGAATGACTTTGCGATAAGCATAGATCTAAAAGACGCGTACTTTCATGTCATTGTTCATCCGGCTTTCAGAAAGTACCTGTGCTTTGCCGTCCAGGGGAAGGTTTATCAGTTGAGAGCAATGTGTTTCGGTCGGAACCTGGCTCCTTGGGCATTCACTCGGATAATGAACTCGTTTATGTCATACTTCCGAGCTCATTCAGTCATAGTTACATCGACTTATCTGGATGACATTCTTCAGAGATACAGCGACAAAGATGCACTTCAGAACGATGTGCAGAGTCTGCTTCACTTATTCCGACGTCTCAGTTTCATAGTAAACGAAAAGAAGTCGGATTTAGCTCCATCCAAGTCATTCATTCACTTGGGAATGAGCTTCGAGACTCACTGCAATCTGATTCGCCTTCCGATAACCCGAGCGAAATTGGTCAGTTGCTATGCTCGCCGCTTTTGTCAAAACTCTCTAACAGTATCGGCGAGAGAGTTCATGCGACTAATGGGTCTGTGCGAGCTGCGGCGGACTTGATTCCACTGTGGCATTTACGCACGCTTCCTCTCCAGATATTCTTTACTCAGAACTGGAGTGTCAAGACGCATTTGTTAGAACATCAGATTGTTTTAACAGATCTGATAAAACAAAAGGTTCAGATTTGGGCAGATCTCGAGTGGCTAACTCAAGGAGTTCCGCTTTTAGTACCGGATCCGGTCTTTACTATTATGGCGGATCAGAGTCTGACAGGTTGGGGTTCGTCCCTGATTCCTGCAGACCTGAAGTGCCAGGGTCTTTGGGACTCTTTGTTCCTGGAAAAGCACATAAACATCAAAGAGATCATGTCTATTTGGTTTGCACTGAAACACTGGATTACTCACTTAGCCAACGTCCATGTGCAGATTCTGTCGGACAATTCAACAGAAGTGACATATCTCAGGAACTAGGGCGGCACTCATTTAATTCCTCTATGCGAATTGATGGAGAAAATTCTCCTATTTGCTCTGACCCATCACGTTCATCTCTCAGTCCCTCATATTCCGGGTTATTTGAACATAGTAGCAGACTCTCTCTCAAGGAAAGATAGCCTGTTGCCATCGGAGTGGATTCTCAACAAACGAATATTCCGGCAGATTTGCTACTACTGGGATGATAGATCTTTTTGCAATGAGCCTAAACAATTGGCTACCAACATTTGTGTTGCCTTGTCTGGATCATCAAGCGTATGCAGTAGACACTCTGTCGATCTCATGGAATGGAATAATAGGATATGCATATCCTCAAACTCCTCTGATTCAGCAGATTCTGTTAAAAACCAAACAGTCTCACTGCAAAATCTTGCTGGTAGCACCTCTGTCGTCTCAGAAACCCCGGATCAACCTGATCAGGTGTCTGTTATGGGACATTCCCCGAAGCTTCCTCCTCTCAAGCACCTTCTGTATCAGGGGAAGTCCCACATACTGCATCACAACCCAGAAGGTCTCAACCTTCACGTATTTCTGTTGTGCGGTCCTTCTTGCACAGGAAGCAGTTTACAGAACGAGTAGTGGACGCAATTTATAACTGTAGGAAGACCTCCTCTTTGCTGAATTATGCAGCGAAATGGAGGGTTTTCTTTCATTGGTGTACAGACCAGTCGGTGGATATATATAATCCATCTATTCCTCAAATTGCCAATTTTCTGGTCTACTTGCTTGACGTACTCAAACTGGGGCCTGTTACCATTAAGGGCTGTAAGTCTATGTTATCAGACACATATTCTCATCATGATAACTTGAGTATTGAATTAGATCCTTCTTTATCCAAGCTAGTTAGAAATTTCTCTATCAATAGTTCTAGAACCCTCAGATTAATTCCTAAGTGGAATTTGGCATGGGTTCTTTTGAAGCTTCAAGAAGCTCCTTTTGAGCCGGGAGATGATGTAGAATTTAAATTCCTCACTTATAAAACGTTTTTTTCTCTTAACCTTCGCTTCTGCCAGACAAGTTAGTGAACTCCATGCTTTATCTTTCGAAGATTCCCATTACCGTAGTGTGGGTAATACTATTACTCTTACTACAGAAGTGGGATTCTTGGCTAAGAATCGGATTCCGGATAAGCGGCCAGAGCCTATTGTCATTAAGGCCTTACCGTCCTCAGACAACCGTAGACTGCTGTTGTGTCCAGTGAGAGTGGTGCGCATATATAAACGTCGATCTATCTTCATTAGAAAAGGAAGAAAGAGGTTTTTCCTTTCTCTTATACCTAACAGAAAGGATATTTCTTTTCATTCAGTCGCTAGATGGATTCAGTTGGCAGTAAGAATCGCTTATGAGAATCTATCGGTGGATCAACGTTCTGTCAATAAGATTTCAGCGCATGAGGTTAGGGCATTGTCTTCTTGTGCTTATTCAATTAGTACTGCTGTTTCTGATTTAATGAAGGCAGCCTACTGGATGCAACCGTCTTCATTTACAAAGTTCTATCTTAGAAATTTAGAGTCTATCTCCGGTGACCTGAGGTCCTTGGGGCCTCTCTCTGTCGCACAGAATGTCGTCCATTAATAATACATCTCAGTGATGTCTTAGGCAGTCTGCTTGAGCACTGACGTTCCGCTGTCCTCTTCGTTCTGAGGAATCTCCTTCAGAACAAGGGGATGGGGGGGGGGGGGGGGGGGCCCTTTATATCATCTGGATTTATAGTGAAAAGCAAGGGAATACCTCCTCCAGTGTCAGTAGTCCAGCATCATTGCTGGGTGGTTTTAATGTGTAGCTTGGTGTGCAGCAACAATTATGTCTCATTCATTATTGCTTTTAAAATGTGGCTCAGCGTGAAGCATTTGTATATGTTACGTGTCGTGCAAGCATTAATATACAATCCTCGGACACTTTTAATGAGTATAAGGTGTCTCATTCTCTGGACTTCCTTCCCCACCAGGGGTGACTTTGTTGTTTCCTTGGGAAAGGCATGTGAGGGCACAGTGGTACTAGGGCTGCAACGGTACACTTACCTCGCGGTTTGGTACGTATTGTGGTTTTTCGGTGGCGGTACAATACGTATTGAGGTACATTTTTTCTAACATTATTCGCCCAAAAACTGAGGGTGAATCATGTTTGCAATATGCTAGAAGCCTAGCATGCTGCTGGACTGCTGTGGCAGCTGTGCCGTGCAAAAATGCACTGCAACAAAAAAAAAACTAGAATAATTTATAACCTCCTTCCCCCATGGCTGTGTGGTTTTATTCATTCTGAGCCAAGCTGATGAATTTACCATGATTCACTATCAATCTCATCTTTGTATGAGAGAAAGCCAAAGTGTTTCCAGACAGGGGATTTAAATTTTGGAGGTGGGCTGACGATACCTTCGTTGTTATTGGCAGTCCATTTATTTCTGTCACTCATGTTGTTATAATTGGATGTACTTCAGATCTGACATGTGCATGAAGGCAAAATGGAAATACGCAAATAAACAACGCAAAACTTGATTGGCAAATTGTTGAATAATCAGCCAATAAATAATCGTCTTACTTCTCCTGACACACATTCGGAATTACCCAAAGCTCAAGTGACGTCGAGTCGGTTATTAATAGATGCACGACATGCTGTTCTGTTTATGTTTGCAAACTGTTTGCTTGTGTCGACACTTACAAATTTTCATACAGACCCAATCCCCAACAGCCGTCCATTAAAACTAACAGCATGCTTCTATGCACTGCATATTTGGTAGATTAAAGCTGAAATGTTGCAGCCAGGCAGCCTGTTAAGCTGATGTAGAAATATGCACTTGGCAAGTTGGCAAAACAGGACAGAAAAAACACATGGTTGACCACGTGCTAAATGTACAACATTCAATATGAAAATAAGTGTTGTTTGTCACAAACCAATAGAAACGTATCCCCAAATCACATGATCAACATGGTTATGAATATTGAATATATTTATCGCTTGTCTGAACTGCAACAACTTCGTAGAAGACCCCACCACATCCGATTGTTTTATGGGCTTGAATTCCACACTTTCTTTTATTGTTAAGTGATTTGAATAAGTTAAATTTTTAAAATAAATGTTTGAAATCGTATGTATAAAGTTTTTTCTATATAAATACTGTCCAAATAAATTTTGATGATTCAAGGTCTGTACAATCGGGTGAGTTACTGAGTGTGTGTGTGTGTGCGTGACGGGGGGTGGGGGGGGGGATACGTCAAGCCCCTTCTATTTTTCAGAGAGAGGGAAGGGAGAACAGTTTGATCCTGCAGGAGAGTTTACTTGAAATTCACATCTGACTTCATGGGCCCTCTTTAGGGGGTGTTGGAATTCTCCTGCTGTGACCGCTGTACCGTGAGCGTACCGAAAATTAGGCTGAATGAACCGAGTATTGTGCTGTGGAAAAATACCGTGGTGCACCGAGATCGTGGTGAACCGTTGCAGCCTTAAGTGGTACTGCACGTTGATGGTGCACTTCTGAGGGTTTTTGCGAATCAAACGTGGTGCGAATCGACCATTCCCCTTTGTGACTGTTTGTTGTCAGACTGAAAGACACCTTCCTTCTTGCTGTCATTATGACTTACCTTTTACAGAATAAAACACTTTCTGTCGTGAATATTGCTAAAACCCACCCACTTTGTTAAAGTATGATGTAGAAAAAGCTTGAAGTGTGTTAATTTAAAATTTGCGAACGCATCGATATCGATTTACCGAAATGAGCACAATATCTCAAATTTTTTTTGAAGATTTTTTGGTGTCATAAAAATGTTGCATGCACACCAAAAATGACCATGTGCATGGGCCTGAGAAACAGAGGTTCTTTTTTTATGGCCTTAAAGTAATTTGTACATTTTTTATACTTACCAATGGCCCAGACGGATATGGCCCTCCCATGAGTGGGCACTCATACCTCCCCGCTGATAGATATGTATAACATTTAGCAGGCATAACTAGGAATAATGATGTTGGTGCCAGTTTCGGTCACTTCCTGGTTACTGCGCATGCGCAGTAAGAAAAAGTACGGAGGACCAGTTGGGACTTTTCTTTTTCGGTTTTGTATGTAAATTTTGGGGATTGGGGGGTTCAAAATTTGTGTTTGGCCCTGGAAATTAATGAGTTTGCACCAGCTAAGTCTGGGCCATTGGTAAGTATAAAAAAATATACAAATTACTTTAAATTTATCATTTGTTTCGGCAGGAAATGCTTGGTATTGGACGAGGTGGTGTTCCAAGTGCACAGAAAAGAGGTGCCCAACAACCTGGAGGCCCACAAAATCAATATCAGCTTCCAGCAAACAGGTAGTGTAATAATTCAATAATAACACAGGTCTTAAAATTGGTCCCAATTCATGGGATCGGGCTTTGATTCTCGCAAACACCTTCTGCAGAAATCAATTTCTCGTTCTTGGATAATTTAGAATTTGTGAGTTCTATTATACCCTTGTGAGTGCAAAAGGTACACTTTCCAAGGTAAAAACAAACCTCACTAGCATTAACCCTTTGATACTTTTGTATGTCTTATGACGTACAAAATCAAACAGCGCATTGATACTTCTGTACGTCTTATGACGTACAAAATCAAACAAAGCATTGATACATTGTGGTCATTTGTTTTGATATTATTTTTCGATCTTTTAAAGTTTTAACCTCAGTTCCCGAATTGTGCTCGGTGACAACTGTTCAGCCAAATGTTATCGCAGCTTAAAATACTAATATAATCCTTCTGTCAAGGAGGTTGTTAACTGGTTGAGTACAAGAAGCCACTATCAGGGCTTTAAAAAAGATGAGGATACTAGAGCAAAATCCAACACTTCCGTTGCTTATATTTCATATTTAGTGAAACACAAATAATATTTTGTTTATATAAATTTGTAATAAAACATGTTTCGAATAACAAATTTAGACCACCAAAAATAATCTAGCCCTCAACCAGATAATCACTAATGTGAAAAATATCTTGTTATTTGTACTTTCTGACATTTAACGTCGCGTTTTGAAAAATGTTGAAACTGAATTCCCAGTGACGTCAGGATAAAGTCTCAAAGGGTTAACCCCTTAAAGCGTTGAGTGTTGGAATTGCATATTTGAGTTCCATTCATAAGTGCAGGTACCACAACTTTAATGTTCATTTTTCCGTGGATGGGGTTTACATTATTTTTGAAGTAAATTTGTTTCATCCGTATGGATTTACCTTTAGGCTTTTTTCCAGGAGTGCCCTGGCTCAGTGGTTACGGCCTTGAACTTCAAATCGAAAGGTCTATGGTTCAATCCCCACCAGGGGTAACTTTGTTGTTTCCTTGAGAAAGGCATGTGAGGGCACAGTGGTACTGCACGTTGATAGTGCACTTGTCTCCAACCAATGCTAACCCTGCTTGAGTTGAGTTAGTATGTTGGGGAGTCTGACAGTTGCTCACTGTTGCTCCAGGCCTGGAATTTTGAGGAGAGCGATTTATTCGCTCGCCTACTGCTCGCCTTAAAAAAAATAAGGAGGGCAAAAACTAGCCCTCCTGGACTTCGAAAATGATGATTACTATAAACGCATATTCCTAAAACCCACATCTTTTCAGATCTCTGCTATGTTAGTGGTCTCTGTAAAATGGCCACACTGCCCCCTCCCACACCTCTGGGCCTTGCTGAGGCCCAGAGGTGTGGGAGGGGCAGTGTAGCCATCTCACAGAGACTACCTTGTTAGCAGCACCAAATAAAATGTACAAAGCCCACTAGGCAGAATTCATTTATAGTAAAACTTCATTTTGCCACTTTTAGCTTTTGTAAACTTGAGGAGAGCTAATCACTCGCCTAGGCCATGCGAGGGAAGCGATTTTTAGCCTTCCTGCATTTTTAAGAATGCCAGACCTGTTGCTCATAGATTCTCTCCAAGTACTCTGGCTTCCTCCTCTCATAAAACTGTCCAACATGAGGTGACCCTGGCTGTCAAAAATGTTATTAAACTCCAATAAATAAATGAATTGAATAAGCACTCTCCCATAAATTGCAACAAGGCAAAGATGTGAACAAATTTGGCCAACTTTGAAAAATTCAGCACTTTATCAGTTAAGGTCCTAGTTTCAACTTTGGTGAGTTTCTTGTCTTACCTGTGGAATATTTTCCAACCTACAGGCTTTCGGTAGTCTTGTTGGTGGAAATTACATTACCTTGGCAGTGCTTTCTGGTAAAGTCTTGGCTGCCTAAATGGGCAGCCAAGACTTCACTTGTCACCACTCCTAAGGCACAGAGGCAAAAAAAGGAACTCTGCCAGCCTTCAAGTACCAGTACACTTTCTGAACCTTTGAAAGGAAGCAAATGAAAACTTTGCAAGAATCAAAGTTGATTCTCATTGTTTTCTTTGCGATAATCATTTGCAAGAAACAGTTGTGATTCTTGTATCATTTTATGCCCTGAACTAAGCTCTGGTCTAAACAGAGCTGCTTAAAAGTACTTCCTGTTCATTGAAATATTGGCCGTCAAGTGATGTACATTTTTATTTCACTACTTGGTTTAGTGACATTTTTTTTCATGGTAATCTCGTTTTTTTGAAGTATAATTGATCACTACTTAAGTATACATTGGATAATAGAGTGTTCCTGTAAACTTCATATATCTTTCCAGCTCCAATCCATTTGTCATATATCATTAATTTTGAAATGTATTCTGTTAATTGCCTGTAATTTTCATACAGAATGCACAGAGCAATATGGTATCCTGTCACCAATTGAGTTCACATCTGCCAGTACACTTTTGCTAACACAGCTAGTAGAAACATTAAGACAGCAAATTTGTAGTTTATGGAACCACCCTATCAACAATGTAGTGGTTCAAATCTTTAGTTTCTTCTTTAGAGTTGACAAGTTAGGGCATGAATGGAGCTCCAAGCTCAGTCAAACAGAATATGATCCCTTTCAGGGTGTATTGGAGTATGGCCTGCTAATAATTCAGTCACAACCTGGCATTTCACGAGCCAGTAATATCTAATGTCTTCTATGTACTCTCAGTCTGTTGTGTGTAATTTCTATCATGTTTGTAGGGAATAAATGCAGTTTGATGCATTTTGAGAGTGGGGAGGAGGCAGTTTGTGGGATAAGGTTGGTGTAGATACGAAAGGGATAATGACTGAAATCTTCAAGTATCAGAATTTATCCACTTCTTTCTTGATGTTATATTTGGGAATACCCAAGATTAACATTGTTGCTGGCACTCTCTTTGTGAGTCGAGAACGTTGCATTTAAATATCTATTCTTTCTCCTTAATCTGTTCCATGTGCATTGTTTTCCTGTTTTCTTCATGGATCTCAAATTTGTTCTGTTTTATACAGAATGTATAAACCTTGTCCGCTAAACTTGAATTGAGTATCAGTAAACCTTGGGACAAATTAGATTGAGGGAACTCTGTTTATAAATTCTCTATGAAATATGAACTTATTTGTCATTCTCTGTGTATATGTTCACCATTTTTTGAATTATGGAACATTCCTGTTATTTGATTGCATTTTGCAATGGATTTGGAGCTCTGCTCTGCCAAACAAGATACAATGTGGTAAATACTGCATATATCAAAGAATATAGGAAAATGACTAAGGCCTAAAAAAGTTAAAAAAAAATCTGTTTCTCAGGCTCTTCTTGGCTGCCGCATGCCCTCTTTTTATAACAAATACAAACTTGAAAAAAAAATTAAATGGTTTTTTTTGGATATTTTACCTAAGATAATAAAATTGATAAATTTGTCCCTGGAGTGCTACAAGGCTTTGCAATGCTTTAGCATTGCAAAGCCTTATTGCACTGAAGGGACAAAATACACCACCACCCATGCTATTCTGCAGATTATGAGACCTAAAACATAAAACAAACCAAGGACATGAACTTTTGATGGCAAAGAAATAATTACAAAAATAAAAAAATGTCCGCCCATATGCAGTTTTACAAAAAAATGACCTGAGAAACAGAAGATCTACTTTGTGAGGCCTATTTTCTAGTTAATTGAATATTCTCAGTTACTGTATATTTTCACTGGCAGAGTGGTTATTCAGCAAATTCCAGTATAATTTTAAATGCATTTTCAGGTTATCAGAGGTGATTCTTGAAACTAAGAATTCTTATTACAGTGGTTTAATGCTTTAACCATTACCTAACACAACTGATTGTCCACATAGGGGCATGGTAGCACGGTGTTGTAAGGCATTCTACATGTCAGTGGTGCTCTTGCATTTAGCTGCTGCTAACTCTGCTCATGCTGGGTTAATAAGGTGGAGAATGAGACAGTTGCTCACCACTACTTTGTGGTTCTCCCTGAGTACTTGAGCTTCCCCCACCTGTAAAACTTCTTGACATGATATGGCCCTGGCTGTTGAAGGCATCATTAAACCCCAATAAACAAACAAAAATTCTCTGTTTTGGTTTATCAAAAGAAACGGAGTCACAAAACATACAAGCTGTTCAGAGCGGAAAAATAAAATCACCAGCTACCACTGTTACTGAAACGAAGAACTTATGTGCGTACATTCTGCAGATTGATAAAAGCCATACAGAATCTACAGAATGGAAACAAATTTCAGAACAAAAAATAACTTGTCTGAAGGAGAGGGGCACCATGGCATTGCGGTAACCGGTTCTCGTCAGATCACCTAAGTTAAGCAACATCGAGCCCGGTTAGTCCTTGGATGAGTGACCATCTGAGCGATCGATTCGGACACCCGCATTGTGTCCTTGGGCAAGGCACTTCTCCCCGATTGTTCACATGGGGGCATGATGACGTGTACTAAGACACACTGCACGTCTATGGTGCACATGTCTTCAACCAATCTAACCCTGCCTGTGTGGCGGTGCGGAGTTACGATGTTGGGGAGCCTGCAGCTGCTCGTCATTGCTCGGTGGTTCTCTCCGGGTACTCCGAATTCCTCTGCCCATAAAATTGTCACCGACACGATATGACCTTGGCTGTTAATGTGTCGTTAAACCCTAATAAATAATTAATAACAAATAACTTGTCTGAAAGAATTCTCTTTGTTGTTTGTAGATTTTTACAGCCAGTTCACAAATGTGATATGAGCCTGACAGATTTACTTGGTGAACTACAACGGGATCCATGGCCAGTGACCCAAGGCAAAAGACCTCTGAGATCTGTTGGTGTAGCCTTGTCGATAGCAGTCGGCTTACTAGAAGTGAGTTTACTTTACTTTTTATGCCTTACCAGTACATCTCCAATAATTATATGTTGCCTTATAAAATAGCAGGAAATTTCCAAGAAATATTTTTTGATATCTTATTGGAATTTTGATTTTGGTATCGGTTTTGGTATTTTTAGGGGGGTTATACTACGGTATCTGTTCAGTGTTTAGTATCTTAACTTGAATGAGATTTTCTGCTAATACCAAAGGAGAATTCACACCAGGAAAATACAGAATAATTTATTCTTGTATCTTTCTATCACAGCACCACAAAAACCACAACCAATGATCTGATCATTGGCATTCTTTTGTCAATACAAATCACATCGCCAGTAATTTTGAGACTTGTTCCAAACACAATTTAACCCTTAAAGGTCTACTTCAGGCTTTTGTGGTCTTGGAGCATGCGTGCTTAATATGCGATCATTAGGAGGTCCAGCTGACAATAGACCAATCACCTGAGCAGTAATTTCCTGTCAAGTCTTGGCTACCGTAACAGGCAGCCAAAACTTGGCTAGAAATCACTGCTAAGCAACTAGGCATGCACAGGTTGTAGACTAGTGGGAATTTGGGACAATTGCCCAGCCCCATAAGGGTAAACAAAACTGAAAAGAAAATCAGTCACTTCTTTCCTGAAGATTGACATTTTAACTGTTATCAAGCCTCAACAAGGCCTAAAAATAGTGAATGTAGGAAAATGTGAAAATACAGACAAGTTTGATATTCTATTATAGGTTCGGTTCAGTTTTTCGGTATACCCATGATATCGGTTAGGTTTTTCAGTATATTGACCACCTCTATATCTGGAAGTGACGTACATCATGCAAAAAGGATGGGTCGATGTAGCTGTGGATTTTGGGCATTTGGAAGTTTTAATTGCAATATCCCACTGTATGGGATAGCATCAGCAAATTCATCTTCTAGGGACCTCATTCTGCAAATGACAGATTGCTTATTTCCAGGCCTTGTCAGCATTTCAAGACAAAATCTGATTTGTTGTTTCTTAATTTCTAGTGCACATATCCAAACACTGGTGCCAGGATTATGATGTTTATGGGTGGTCCAGCAACACATGGACCAGGTATGGTTGTAGATGATGAGCTGAAACATCCAATCAGATCACATCATGATATAGAGAAAGATAACTGCAAGTATATGAAGAAGGCAATGAAGGTAAATATTAATAATTTTCTTCAGTTGAACAGGATGAATAAGAAAGAAATTATATTCTCTCGGGTGTCCTCGAAAATTTGTGCGCACTGAGTCGCACGAGCAGAAATCAGAGTTGCTGTCTTGTTTCCCGTTTTTCATTGACGTTGCTTACATTGGCAACATCCTTTAAATATATTTAGTTTCTACTTATTATTACTGCAGAATTGTTGTAAGATACATGTTTAAAAATATTCCGGTAGTGTAGCAATAATTTTTGGATTTTGTCCACACTTAGGCTCTATCAGAATACCCTTGGGCTCTTCATGTTCCCTTTGGGAACTTGGGCTTTGTCAAAAAAATTTTCGAAAGATTTTTTTAAATTAATTTTTCGATTTGTATTTTGATTGTTGATTATTATTTATCTTTATCATAGATTTATTGTGGAGTTGGTGGGAGTTCAATCAACTTTGTTTGATTAATTATGAAAGCTTATTGCTCAAAACGCAAGGCGAGGAAGTCTTCCTCAGATTTACATGCTTGTAGTCGATGTACTCCTGCGAATTCTTGTCCTACATGTGTTGATTGGGATGACAAACATTGGACACGGGTGTCACAATATGTTGTTAGTGGTGAGAGGCCAGTGCCGGTTCTCTCGTCGCAGAGTCATTCAAGTTTCTCAGTTTCTTTTACAGAGGAACAAGAACATGGTGTGCTAGCTAGCTGCTAAGGTGCTCCTGAATATTAGGCAGGGGATAAAGCCACTGACCAGTGGTTTTAATCCTTTGCCAGCAGCTAGCTTTACCGGTGAAGCAGTTACTCCGTCCATGGGAGCTGTGACACCGGATATGTCCATTGCGGTCGAAGGAAGTGTAGTGGGTACAGTGAGCACCTTAAAATCTAAACATGCTTACCTAGCGACGACAGAACTAGGGAAGAAGCCAGGAAGTGTTTTGGGAAGCTTGGCGAGGTCTGAATGGACCGCAAGCGGGAGAGATCCCTCTCTATTCCAGCAACATCTGGGGCCAGGTGTTGTGGTGAAGAACTGGTGCGGACCGGAGCATACGTCCACAACCGCCATTCGGGATGCTCTGTCTAGATTGCAGCTGGCCTCGGCTACATTCACGGCTTCTTCTGCTTCAAATATAAAGCACACACGACCGCATCCTAGCTTCCCGACTTTGGATATCCAGTCTGCTGTGCGAAGAAGGGACCACTCTTCGCCCGTGAAGTCGGACCATCCAGTAGCTAAGGAGACGAGGCCCCGATCATCAGGATGTTCGGAGAAGAGATCCATCTCTGACACGCTGTCCGAGGAGCAGCAAGCGGCTAAGAAACAGAAGACCGCTGATCCTCAGGCCTCGATGACAGACTTGCTGTTGCAGATTGCACAGCTGATAGCAGCATCCCAGCAAGTGCAGGTGCAGCCTCTCTCAGACTCAGAACCTGAGCTGTTGGACGGTGCTGGGTCGGTCCAGTCATCTGTTCACGCAGATGCAATGGACTGAGATTCACAACTGATTCTCTCGGATGATGAAAGGGATAAGGAAGAGGATTACCCTTCCCTTTCGGAACAACACACAGTCAATACTACCCTGAATTTGTTCCGACGAATCAGAATACTGCGACAACAAGAGAGAAACTGCTGACGTCGTTGGACGCAGACATTATCCAGACAAAAGAGGAAGTTCTTTCTTTTCCGGTTTAGTCTAGGCAGGTGTTGCAGGCCTTCGGCCATGTAGACGACGCCATATTCAACCTCTTGAGTGCGAGGAAAAAAGGTGGTTTCTTAACTACATCTTCCATAAATATACCGTTTCTTGGACCACGTTCATTTAAAACAGTCGGAGAAGATGTTCAGAGAGCTCCTCTGCATTTCCATGAGCAGACCAGGGATCTAGATGTATCCTTACCTACATCATTCACTATTCGCTCAGACACAATTTTAACGGCAATTTTATCAAGTAGAGCAAATTTGGACGCAATGTCATACGTAGGTCACCTTACCAGAGCTGTGGCGCAGTGTCTCAACGGGAAGGAATTTGAGGACGTTCGTACCTCTCTTAGAGTTCTTTCCAGGGCAATTATGTATACCACATATAACTCCGCCCTAATAGTGGCTAATCTGGAGTTAACCAGATGTGATGCTGCCCTTGCATTGTCATCACTTATAGATGATAAGGTGAAAAAGCTCTTTCCGGGTCGCTCTGGTCTCAGGGCATACTATATTTTTATACTGTACCAATGACCCAGACTTAGCTGGTGCTAACTCTAACAAAACCAGGGCCAAACACAAATTTTGCCCCCCAATCCCCAAAATTTGTATCCAAAACAAAAAGAAATCATGTCCTAAAGGACCTCCATACTACGCCTCTACTGCGCATGCGCAGTGACGCAGACGTCCCGAAATTGGCGCCAATTATCATTCTCTGTTTGGCCCTTCATCAGTCAACATCTCACTGATCTTTGTGCTTGTAAATCTCAGTTTAAAGGATGCCAGACACGTAATTTTTGGAGAAAATGTGATTCTAAGGAGGATAGAAGGAGGAGAGGAAAAAGAAGTGACAAAAAATAATCAGGGCTGTACTTAAAATTTTTTGATGAAATTATGTTAAGTTGCCTATTTTCGAGGCATGGGCCTCTTGTTGTCATTCTTGCTAATTGTTGCACTGCTTATTCAGTGTTTCCTCTCCCCTAGCCTTCTAAAGTCCCCCTTGCAATTCTCCCATGCTTTTGGCATATTTTTGAGAAATTTCATTTCTAAAATTTCCTGGGAGAGTTGCTTGGTTACAGAATGTTTTCTGTTATTTTCCCCATAGTTACGTTTTCACCCATGGGTGTATAACGTTTGTGTTCTGCATCTTCCATCTGATGTTCTACAGATTCTCCCCTGGGAGTCTCTGTTTTGCATCAGATAGAGTGTAATTGATGACTGATTCCGGGCCAGTTTTTTCAGTGCCTGGAGTCATGTTTTCTGGTGTTTTTACACTGTTTGTTTTCATTGGCAACAGCCTTTTTTGAGGGGGCTGTTTACCTTTGCTGTAGTTTATCTCACTATAAGATACATTTATATTATCCGAAAGTGTCTCATTAATTATTTAATATAAATTTAAAATTTTTGACCACACTTTGCCATCGGATCCATCGGGGCTCAACGTTACTTTTCAGCAACTTGGGCTTTGCTGAAAAAATATTTTTTCAAAATTATTTTGTTTTGCAATTGTTTTTTCATTTATTAATGGATCATGTTATTATGTATCTTTGTGTCAGGGGTTTTTGCGAGTAACTAGGACTTATTGTTGTTCTTTCACAATGAAGGGACATTGTTCAAATTGTAATAGGAAGAAATCTTCCTCTGACTTTCATGATCATTGTATTAATTGTAGTCAGTGTTCTCGCATTAATCCCTGTCCTATATGTGAACATTGGGATGAGAAACATTGGAAACGTGTGTCACGATATGTTGTTTCTGGAGAAAGAGCGATTCCGGCTCTTTCTCCGCAAGGTCACTCTACTCTCTCAGTTTCTATTTCAGAGGAACCAGAACAGGGTGATGTTTCCTTGTTATCTTCTTCAAGTGTGCGTCCGTCGTCACAAATGAATTCAGAGCTAGCGGCAAAAGTGCTCATGGAGATTAGACAAATGTCGTCCGCTAGCTCGCCCGGTGTAGCGTCCATTCACCAAATGGTTCGGCAGCCGGGTTCGTCCGATGCGGTCCAAGAGGAAATTTTGGGTGATGCGAGCACTATAAACATAATAGATGCACACCCAGTGACGGCGGATAGTAAGCGAGAACGGAGGAAGCCTTTGAGTCCGGTTCCTAGCTCGTCCAGGTCCAGCCGGGCCGCGAGCGAGAGAGGCCCCTCTCTCGTACAACAACATCTGGGACCAGATGTTGTGGTACAAAATGTGTCTTTAGCGGAGCATACGTCCGTCGCTCGGGACGCTCCATTGTATAAGCAGTCTGCAGAGACTGTTAAGGCTTCCTCTTCTCGTCAGCGCACACGACCGCACCTTGGCTGCGTGACCGCCGATATATTACCAGCTTCGCCGATGAAGGATTCTTCGGCGACCAGGTCACACCATCCGGCAGCCAGGGATTCGAGACCGATGGACTCTGGACGTTCGCATAGGAAAAGTATGCGGGAGCCATCTGATGCGGAGCTGCCCTCGGCGAAGCAGCGAAAGACTGCGCCTCCGCAGGTCTCGACGCCGGACATTCTTGTGCAGATAGCACAGCTTATCGCAGCATCCCAGCAGCCGACAGAAACGGTGTCGGATCGAGAATTATCCGACGGCGCTGGGTCGGTACGCTCCGCCGAAGCATCGGGGGCGGACGACCGGGAACATCATGAGGTCCGACCGGATGGTGAAAGGGATACGGATGACTTGGAGCTATCCCTTTCGGAACAACATAAAGCTGCCGTGGACTTCATCCGGCACTTTCTCCCTCAAGTTGTTCCGTCGGGCCAGACTGCTGCGCTTCCGGACAAGAGAATTATAGCGTCATTGGACTCTGAATTTTTTGAGCGGTTCAGGGACATCGCTCCCGAGTTTCCGTCGCAGTCCAATAATGTTGCAAGAACATTTGAATTATTGAACGACGCTATATTTAAACTTGCTTCCAGGACGGGGAAAGCAGGTTTCTTGTCCGCTAATACTCTCAACCTGCCTTTCATTAATGCAAGGAATAAATTCGATACGGCAGGACAGGGTATACCGAGAGTTCCTCTGCGTATGGACGACGAGGCGGAAGACTTAGAGCTATCATTACCGTCGTCAGCTTCTATTCCAACCGCGGTGTTGGAAACGGCTATTGCGTCTAACAGAGCCAATTTAGATGCCTTATCTTACGCAGATCACCTTACTAAGGCGTTATCACTGCGCCTTCAGGGGAAAGAGTTTCAGGATATACAATCCTCTTTAAGACTTCTTTCAAGGGCAGTAGCTTATTCCACGTGTAACTCCGCCCTTTCAGTGGCAAATCTGGAGTTGGTTAGACGTGACGCAGCCCTAGCTACATCCACACTAGTGGATTCTAAGGTGAAGAACTCTCTTAGAGTCGCTTTGGTCTCAGGAGAACTTCTCTTTGACGGCAAGCTTTCCGCTATTTATGATAAAATTAAAAAGAAAGCTAATGATTCTCTGTTGTTCAGATCTGCTCCTAAGAAGGCGGATACAGCAGACACGAATAAGACAGGCACTTCTGGGTCTAATGCGCCCAAGAGAGGTTCCTATAGAGGTTCCGGTGCGTCCTCTTGGTCTTATTCGAGAGGCCGTCAGGATAGCGACTCTCGTTCGGGACGTCCTTCAGGCCGGGACAATCGGTCGGACGCCCCGAAGTCGACGAGGCGAGGTGCGGGTCGTGGAAGACGTGGTTTCTCCTACCGCAGGCCTCGCAGGTCCAGGAGGTGATGGCTTAAACCTCTATCGCGTTCCGGTTGGCGGAAGGTTGTCGAGCTTTTCACAAGAGTGGGCGTCGATTACGGACGACCCTTGGGTGAGAGGAGTGACTTCGGAAGGTCTAAAGATATCCTTCAAACGAAAGCCTCCATTAACTCGAAGTCCAAAGTGGACTCATCTTCCGTCAAATCCACAGAAAAGAGACGCTCTGTTATCAGAGGTGCAGTCTCTTTTAATGAAGAACGCGGTAGAGGTCGTAGAAAACCAGGAATCTCCGGGATTCTACAGCCATCTGTTTCTGGTTCCGAAACCAGACGGCTCGTTCCGTCCAGTCATAGATTTGAGCTGGATAAACAAGCTGATCGTCGCTCCGAAGTTTTATATGGAGACGATTCGATCGGTCAGAGCGAGTATTCGGGTGAACGATTATGCAACGAGCATGGATCTCAAAGATGCGTACTTTCACGTCATGGTACATCCGACATTCCGAAAGTATCTACGCTTCGCAGTCCTAGGAGTGGTGTATCAATTCCGGGCGATGTGCTTCGGATTGAATCTAGCACCCTGGGCTTTCACTCGGGTAATGAACTCGGTAATGATCTACTTCCGAGCTCATTCGTCTGCGGTAACGTCGGCCTACCTGGACGGCATTCTTCAGAGGTACGGCAACGAGTTAACGCTTCAGAACGATGTTCAGAATCTTCTTCTATTGCTCCGACGTCTCGGTTTTATAGTAAACGAGGAGAAGTCGGATCTGGTGCCGTCCAAGTCATTCACTCATCTGGGAATGAGCTTCGAGACGCACAACAATCTCGTTCGTCTGCCGTTAACCAGAGCGAAATTAGTCAGTTGTTATGCTCGCTATTGTCTGCACGCAGACAAAGTCACGGCGAGAGAATTTATGAGACTGATAGGTCTGTGCGGAGCCGCCGCGGATCTCATTCCGATGGGGCGGTTACGCACACGTCCTCTTCAAATTTTCCTGACTCAGAATTGGAGTGTGAAAATTCATTCGCTCGATGTAGACGTTCTCTTGTCAGATCAAGTGAAACAAGAGATACAGACTTGGGCAAACATTCAGTGGTTAACTCAAGGAGTTCCGCTGCAGTTGCCGGATCCGAGTTTTACCGTTATGACGGATGCCAGTCAAACAGGTTGGGGTGCATCATTAATCCCAACGGATTCGAGATGCCAGGGTCTTTGGGATCCGCAATTCCTGTGCAAGCACATAAACATCAAGGAAATGATGTCAATTTGGCTTGCGTTACGTCACTGGATGGACATTATTCACGATGCTCATGTCCAAATCCTATCCGACAATACGACAGTAGTGGCGTATATACAGAATCAGGGAGGCACTCATTCAGTTCCGTTGTTCAATCTAACGGAAAGAATCCTTCTGTTTGCGTTAGAACATCACGTTCTTCTTTCGGTCTGTCACATACCGGGTCGTCTGAATGTGCTAGCAGACTCCCTTTCATGAAAGGGTCGCTTGTTGCCGTCGGAGTGGACTCTCAACAAACAAGTATTCAATCAGATTTGCTACCAATGGGAACGGCCAATGATAGACTTATTTGCGACACATCTCAACAATCAGTTGCAGACGTATGTGTCTCCGTGTCCGGATCCAAGAGCTTTTGCAGTAGACGCTCTGTCGATCCCTTGGGACGGAATGATAGGATATGCGTATCCTCCAGCGCCGTTATTCAACAAGTATTGCTAAAGATAAAACAATCTCAATGCAAGATTCTGTTGGTAGCATCTCTGTCGCCACAGAGACCGTGGATAAATCTACTCAGGTGTCTGTTGTGGGACCTACCGCGGAAGCTTCCTCCACGGGAGGATCTTCTTTCGCAGGGGAAATCGCGCCAACTCCATCACAACCCGCAAGGTCTCAACCTTCACGTTTTTCCGTTGTGCGGTCCTTCTTGCATGGCAAGCACTTTACAGGACGAGCAGTGGACGCGATTTCTAACTGTAGGAGGACCTCCTCTTCGCTAAACTATGCGGCTAAGTGGAAGGTTTTTCGTCGTTGGTGTAGGGATCATTCTGTAGATATATTCGATCCCTCTATACCAGACATTGCAAACTTTCTAGTATACTTGTTTGACGAAATCAAACTGCAGCCTGTTACTATAAAGGGTTATAGATCTATGTTATCTGATACCTATGCACATCATGATAGTTTACAAATTGGATCTAATGTCTCTTTATCGAAGTTGGTTAGAAACTTTTCGATAAATAGACCCAGAACTCTTAGATTAATTCCTAAGTGGAATTTAGCTTGGGTTCTCCTTAAATTGAAGGAAAAGCCATTTGAACCTCTTGGGACAGTAGATTTCAAATTCTTATCTTATAAGACAGCTTTTCTCTTAGCTTTCTCTTCTGCCAGAAGAGTCAGTGAGCTTCATGCACTATCGGTGGATGATTCTCATTATCGTAGTGTTGGGAACACTATCACCTTCACTACTAATGTGGGTTTTTTAGCTAAGAATCAGGCTCCTAATAAATATCCGGAACCTATTGTTATTAAGGCTCTTCCGTCTTCAAACGGGCGTAGGCCTTTACTCTGTCCTGTTAGAGCACTACGTATCTATAAACAGAGATCTCAGTTTATCAGAAAGGGACGGAAACGTTTCTTTCTGTCTTTGATGCCTAATAGAAAGGACATTTCAGTCCATTCTATTGCTAGATGGATTCAGTTAACTATCCGTACTGCTTATGAAGATTTATCTTCTCAGCAGTCTGTGCTTAAGATTTCTGCTCATGAAGTAAGAGCTCTTTCTACTTCCTGGGCTTATGCTAATAGTGTTGCTATTACAGATTTAATGAAGGCTGCTTATTGGTCTCAGCCATCCACATTTACGAATTTTTATCTCAGAAATATTGAGTCCATTTCTGGAGACCTGCATTGTTTAGGTCCGTTATCTGTTGCTCAGAATGTCGTCCACTAAACAGTTGCAACTATAGTTATGCAGGCTTTCTGTTCCGGCAGTGACTCCGTCCGGCTGCCCTCTTCGCTCTGGGCTATTTGACCCAGGGCGAGGGGAAGGGGGGGGGGGGCGGGTGTTCCCTTAGGTCACCTGCTTTATAGTGAAAAGCAAGGGAATGCCTCCTCCAAGTCAGTATTTCTGAGTCGCTTCCGGGATGGTTTTAAAGTGTAATATTAATGTTTAAATTCATTCATGTCTTATTTTTAAAGTGTAGCTCGGTGTGAAGCATTTGTATATGTCGAGTGTCAAACGGGCTTTAATATACAATACTCGGACACTTTTAAATGACTATAAAGAGTCTCAATTCTCTGGACTACTTTATTTATTGGCTTGCTTTAAAAATAATTAGTATAAGGGTTATACTGGATGTTAATAGAGAACATGAATGTTATTGTGTTCAATTATTAAGGGTAGTGTATCTTTCTAATTTAATATTAAATAAGAAAGATACATGTAAAGCCTAATACTCCTTTTCTCCTTAAGGGGTTACCTCTTTACTATATAGTTGAGCTTATTGGATTTTCCTCTATGTCCTAGGCCCTCCAGCCTGTTTACTATTCAGCTAAGTCTGGGTCATTGGTACAGTATAAAAATGTTAAAAAATTTATAGTAATTTATATATTTTTTATACTTACCAATGACCCAGACGGGGATGGCCCTCCCTGGAGTTGGGAACTCTTGCCTCCCCGCTGAGTACATAGCGCTGACCAGGCACTGCCAGTAAGAATGATAATTGGCGCCAATTTCGGGACGTCTGCGTCACTGCGCATGCGCAGTAGAGGCGTAGTATGGAGGTCCTTTAGGACATGATTTCTTTTTGTTTTGGATGCAAATTTTGGGGATTGGGGGGCAAAATTTGTGTTTGGCCCTGGTTTTGTTAGAGTTAGCACCAGCTAAGTCTGGGTCATTGGTAAGTATAAAAAATATATAAATTACTATAAATTTTTTAACTTTTGACGACAAGCTTTCGTTAGTCAATGAACAGGCTACTAAGAAAGCGTCAAGTGCTCTGCTATTGAAGTCGGTGTCTCAACAACCCGCTTCAGCAGACAAGAGTAAAGGAGGACGTTCCAGATCTAAAACGTCAAAAGGGAACCCCTCACAAGGGTACAAGAAACCCTCTTACAATTACTCTGGAGGTCGTCAATATAGCGACTTGGGAAAGGGGTGTAGGTCTGATCGGGACTATCGGTCAGACACCCCTAGGCCGATGGGACAAGGTTCTTCGTGGGGAGGACATAGTTTCTCCTCCCATAAGCCTTGCAGGTCATACAGGTGATGTTCAAGACCTCTGTTGCTTGCCAGTTGGCGGAAGGTTATCAAACTTCACGAGAAACTGGATAGCAGTCACGGAAGATCAGTGGGTGAGAAATGTAGTCTCGGACGGCCTATGGCTATCATTCCAAGTGAAACCCCCAC
The DNA here is from genome assembly GCA_031216915.1 of Pictodentalium vernedei. Classification (NCBI taxonomy): domain Eukaryota; kingdom Metazoa; phylum Mollusca; class Scaphopoda; order Dentaliida; family Dentaliidae; genus Pictodentalium; species Pictodentalium vernedei. The sequence goes on from CM062292.1 coordinate 119,104,923, forward strand.
TAACAGGATGGATCCTTTTCAAAAGAGAGTATCTCCTAGTGGAGGTACAGGCTCTCTTATTAAAGGAAGCAATAGGGGTCATCGAGAATCAAGATTCTCAGGGTTTTTACAGTCACCTGTTCCTCGTACCGAAGCCAGACGGCTCGTTCCAGCAGGTAACAGACTTGATCTGGATAAACAAGCTTATCGTGGATCCAAAATTCTATATGGAGACCATTCGGTCGGTATGAGCGAGCATTCAAGTGAATGACTATGCGGCAAGCATAGATCTAAAGGATGCATACTTTCATGTCCTGGTACATCCAGCATTCAGAAAGTACCTGCGGTTTGCCATACAAGGAAAAGTTTATCAGTTCAGAGCAATGTGCTTTGATCTGAACCTGGCTCCCTGGGCATTCACTCGAATAACGAATACTTCCGAGCTCATTCGTCTGCAGGAACGTCGGCTTACTTGGGCGACATTCTGCAGAGATATGGCAACAGAATTATTCTTCAGAACGATGTTCGGAGTCTGCTTCAATTACTCCGTCGTCTCGGTTTCATCGTAAACAAGAAAAAGTCGGATCTAGCTCTGTCCAAGTCGTTCACTCACTTGGGGATGAGCATCGAGACTCACAACAATCTGGTTCATCTGCCGCTACCCAGAGCAAAATTAGTCAGTTTTTGTGCTAGCTTTTGTCTACACTCAGACGCATTAACAGTGAGGGAATTCATGCGGCTGATGGGGTGTGTGGCACGGCTGCGGATCTAATTCCGATGGGCCGTCTACGCACGTGTCCCCATCATATATTCTTTACTCAGAACTGGAGTGTGAAGACACATTCGCTCGAAACCATTATTGTTTTAACGGACCTAGTAAAACAAAGGGTTCAGATTTGGGCAGATGTTGAGTGGTTAACTCAGAGAGTTCCGCTGCAACTGCCGGATCCGGCTTTCACGATGCAAGTCAGACGGGTTGGGGCGCGACCCTAAGTCCCACAGACTTGAAGTGTCAGGGTCTTTGGGACCCTCAGTTCCTAGAGAAGCATATAAACATCAAAGAGATAATGTCAATATGGCTAGCTCTTCAACATTGGATTCACATAATAGCGAACGTCCACATTCAGATTTTGTCGGACAAATTGACAGTAGTTGCTTCCATCAGGAATCAAGGCAGCACTCATTCAATTCCATTATGCAAATTAACAGAGAAGATTCTCCTATTTGTCATGAATCATCATGTTCATATTTCTATCCATCATATACCGGGTCGTCTGAATGTACTAGCAGGCTTGCTCTCTCGGAAAGGTCGCCTGTTGCCATTGTGGACTCTCAACAAGTGAATATTCAGGCAGATTTGCTACCAGTGGGATCGTCCCATCATAGATCTGTTTGCAACACCCCTGAACAATCAGTAACCAACGTTCGTGTTGCCATGCCTAGATCATTGAGCATACGCAATAGATGCTCTGTCGATCTCATGGGAAGGAATGATAAGATATGCGTATCCTCCAACTCCGTTGATTCAGCAGATTCTGTTAAAGATCAAACAATTTCCTGGTCTACATGTTTGACAATCTCAAGCTGCAGCCCGTCACTATTAAGGGCTATAGGTCTATGTTATCAGACACTTACGCTCATCATGATAATTTGGCTATTGGATCAAATACTTCATTGTCCAAGCTGGTTAGAAATGTCTCTATTAATAGACCTAGAACCCTCAGATTAATTCCTAAGTGGAATTTGGCTTGGGTTCTGTTGAACTCAAAGAAGCTCCATTTGAGCCGTTGGACGTTGTAGAGTTCAAATTCTTGACCTATAAAACAGCCTTTCTCTTAGCCTTTGCATCCGCTAGAAGAGTCATTGAACTTCATGCTTTATCTGTTGATGAATCTCACTACTATAGTGTGGGTAACACCATTACCCTTACTATGGAAGTGGGATTTCTGGCTAAGAATCAAATTCCAGACAAGCAGCCTGAGCCTGTTATCATTAAGGCTCTGCCGTCCTCGGATAACTGTAGACCTTCGCTGTGTCCACACAGGGCTATGCGCATTTATAAACGTCGATCAGATTTTATTAGAAAAGAAAGAAAATGTTTCTTTTTTTCATTGATTCCTAACAGAAAATATATTTCTGTTCATTCAGTCGCTAGATGGACTCAGTTGGCAATACGCATTGCCTATGAAAATCTATCTTCGGTTCTGCGTTTGGTTAATAAGTTATCAGTGCACAAGGTTAGAGCACTGTCCACTTCTTGGGCTTATTCTAACAGTATAGCCATAACTGATCTCATGAAGGCTGCGTACTGGACACAGCCCTCTCCCTCTTCATTTACCAAGTTTTACCTGAGAAATTTATAGTCCATCTCCGGTGACCTTAGATCTTTAGGTCCTCTTTCTGTTGCTCGGTATGTCGTCCATTAATGGTTACATCTATAGTTATTTAGGCAGTCTGTTCCAGCATTGATGCTGTTCCACAGCCCTCTTCGTTCTGAGGACATGTATGTCGGAACAAGGGGAAGGGGGGAGGAGGATGGTTTTCCCCTTATGATCATCTGGCTTTATAGTGAAAAACAAGGGAAGACCTCCTCCGGTGTCAGTAGTCCTAAGTTGGTGCTGGGATGGTTTCGATGTGTAGCTCAGTGTGAAGCAATAACTATGTCTCATTTATGTACTGTTTTTAAAGTGTAGCTCACTGTGAAGCATTTGTATATGTTGCATGTCAAACGGGCATTAATATACAATCCCCGGACACTTTTAAATGAGTATAAAGAGTCTCATTCTCTGGACTATCTTTATATATTGGTTTTCCTTCACTGAATTAAATGGAGAATTATATATTATGTAATACTCTGTTACATTGTTGGTGTTATGCCTTTCTCTTTTCTCGTAAAGGAGAAAGACATACATAATTCCTATCTTCTCCTATTCTCCTGTAGGAGAGAGATATCCTTTACTGAAGTAATTGAGAGATTGGATTTTCCTTTATGTCCTAGGCCCTCCAGCCTTTTTACGATTCAGCTAGTCTGGGCCATTGGTTGTTGTATAAAAATATTATAAATTGTAAGTAATTTGTATATTTTTTATACTTACCAATGGCCCAGATGGGTATGGCCCTCCCATGAGTGGGCCCTCCCATGAGTGGGCACTCATACCTCCCCGCTGTTTATAACATTTAACAGGCAATCTGTAGATAGAATGATGGTTGGCGCCAATTTCAGTGTCTTCCTGGATACTGTGCATGCGCAGATCTGAAAAATATGGAGGAACAGATAGGACATCAGTTTTTAGGTTTTGCATGCAAATTTTGGGGCTTGGGGGGCAAAATTTGTGTTTGGCCCTGGTTTAATTTTTGAGTTAGCACCAGCTAGTCTGGGCCATTGGTAAGTATAAAAAATATACAAATTACTTAAAATTTATAATATTTATGTCATAGGCATAAAATAAAAGCAATCACTCTCAATTAAATTATAACATTTGAAATGAATTATATGTCGCCTTATCAGAGTATGAATGTGGGATGGACATGTTAAGTTTTGTATGAAATGCTACACATTTCATACTAGCTAACATGCTCGTCCTACATTCATACTCTGATAAAACAACAGATAATTCATTTTGATTCTTATATGTATCCTTCAACTCACAAAGGCCTGGTCAGTTTTGCACAATTGCTCTCTTGTTCACGTGACATGCATGTTGTTGATGTTTCTTGTCAAGTATTGGCTTCCAGAACAGCCAGTCAAGACTTGATAAGACACTACTGCTAGTGAACTCCGATTGTTAACAAAAAGTTTTACCTGGAGACTGCATGGTGGAGCATATGTTCTTCATACCAAAAGTGATTGAACTGAAATTGACATTTAAAGGTTCAGTTTTGTTTTTGCTGTTCCAGCCTGGCACAAATAGCTGTAGTATGTTGTGGCAGTGGTGATGGGATGGGGTGGGGTGGGGGTCACAATGGCTTTTTCTAAGCAAAAACACAAAAATATGTCGCCATTCTGGAACAGAAATGGTTTAGCATAACAGAATACATGTATAATCAGCTTTATAAAATAACAAATATTTTTTGCAATCTTCAAAAAATGTTCCTCACAAGACTTGTATAATTTTCACAAAAGATTGCCATGTTATATAGTACATGTATCCTATTAAAAAAATAGCTGTTTTTAAGGTTCCTCCAACAGCCTCAAATTTAATTATCTTCAGTACTTTTTTCTCTCCAAGGTACCTCACACAACAGCAAGTTGTATTCTATTCAGTTAACCCTTTAGAAAGCGAATTGTCCACATCCGCCTTCGTAATATGCAAATTAAGCAGCTGAAAAAATATTATATTTCGAAAAATTTCAACAAAACCATATCATGTGACCTCCTCTTTGGAACGAGCTCATCAATAAAGCTCATCGAGCTCGTTCCAAAGAGGGGTCACGTGATATGGTTTTGTTGAAATTTTTTGAAAAAATTTAAAAAATAAAATGACATTTAAAATAATAAATTTTGAAATCGTCTGCGTTGGGTAAAGGGTTAATCACAAAAGAAGAAAACCATTACAAACCATTCCATCCTCTTTTTAGTAAATTAAAAAGTAACTGCCTTCGAAAGTCTACTTTTCTCAGTGACAAATTATGTCTCAAATGATTTGAGTATGTGTAATGTATATAGTTTGAGAAAGTAAATGCAGAGAATGATGAAAATATATAAAATTAAGTTGTTTTCCCTGAAATGTTTTAAGATACAAATATTTCTTCTGCTTTATATTTTCAGCATTATGAGGCTTTAGCTAACAGAGCTGCTAATAATGGACATGTTATTGACCTGTATTCATGTGCTTTAGATCAAACTGGCTTACATGAAATGAAGTATTGCCCAACGCACACAGGGTAAGTTTGTGTGATTCTTGGTGGGGAGGGGGTGGGGGAGGGAGGAGTGTTATATGTCTTTATTTGAAAATGAGATTTTTAGCTCACCTGACTGAAAGTCAGGATGAGCTATAGTGATCACTCACCGTCCATTGTCAGTCGTTCATCGTCCATGAGCATGGTGTTTGCACCTGGCTCTCCTAAACCCGAACCAATTTTAGTTAAATTTGAGGTGATTGCTTGTTCTGACATCGCATTTTGTTTTTTTTTCAAATCAACTCGCCCAGTCCCATAGGGAGGAGGTGGAGGAAATCCTCCAAATTTTAAAAAAAATCTTATGAACCAGTGGTTACAATGACTTGATATTTGGTATGTAGCTTCCTTTTGAGGTGTAGAATCAAGTTTGTTCAAACAAAGTTTGTGCAGCAATATTTGCCTTTGTAATGGGAGGGGCAAGAGTTTGGGCCCTGCCCAAAATTTCTGTTATTCTGAATCGATGATCTGATTTGAACCAAATTTGTTATGTGGTATTTTTGAGTCGTAAGCACTTGACTCATGCAAAAAAAAAAAAATTCCTGTGTCCCCGTGGGAACCTCAGGAGCTAAAAAAAGAATTATTTTCAAACGCTCATATTCCCCAAAACCACATGGAACAGAGAACTGTTATTTACTATGAAGCATCTTTAGGACCAGTAGAATTGAATGGTAAAAAAGAAATTGCCATCAGTTGTGTCAGGGTGTTTTGTAGGGGAGGAGGGAGGAGGGGCGATGTGGGGTATCAAAACATTGCTGAGTCAGCGTATTTGCAAAAATTTTTAACAAGCAGCCATGGCTAGATTTGATGAAAAATTCATCTAAATTTTACTCCACAATTCATTGGTGTAAAAATCTGTGTAATTTACAAAGGGAAAATTTGATTAAATGTGCCCAAATTATACTTTCATTGGCAAGAGTAATCCTGTCTGGGTAGGAATATCCACCAACAGCTTGCGAGGAATTAATTGCAATTGAAACATTGTAGCACATTTTATAAAAGAATACTGCTGATTTTAAATACCGTGTTTGTCTGTGTATACGTCGCCCCCGTGTATAAGTCGCACCCCCAACTCACACTTGGAATTCCTCCCTTTTGCCTAAAGCCCATGTATAAGTCGCACACCCATTTTCAAGTATATGCTGTCAACAAGAATTAATTGCAAGTTACGTTTTGCCAATTTGGGGCAGTTTGGGATGCAATGGAAATAGGTAAGTTTTCACGAGTTATCACGTGTTGAATAAGATAAAAGAATAAAGGAAAATTATTATTAAAGATTTAAAAAATACTTGCATTTATTTCTTTTTCATTGTTTTTATATCACCCAAATGTCTTCATCCCTGTCAAGAAAATCCAAAGCTCGTTTGTGACTGAAACTTCATAGTTTCAGAATCAGAGCACCATTTGCTCCGTAACCTGTGCAGTTATTGTGTTTATGTTGGTTTTTCCTGAACGTGAGAACGTTCAGGAAAAACCAATAAAAATACAACAACTGTGCAGGTTACAGCGCAAATTGTTTTCAAATTGTTGTCCTACATAAGCATTGCTAGTGCCATTGATGCTAACTTTACCTGGTGCACATGTGCGTAATTTATAACCGGACATTACACATCAGTGAATTGGAGTTCATGGAATAAATAAATACTTCTCTCCAGGTATTGTTGGCATACATTTAATGTGTTTTTATTTATTTTTTCATTGTTATTTTGATGATTTTGTTTTTTTTATGGTTTCATCCATATTGGCCCCATAAACCTGTTGATTTCCGGTACATGCACTGATGTAAACACATGGACCGATTGAACAACGACTAAATAGAATACTTCTTTATTATTATTTATGGATAAAAGTAACAGAAAACATGCATGATATTTTATTGACAATTTATTTTCTGAAGAATTTAAACTGAAATAAAATGAAAATAAAATAAAAATAATTTTGGTGAATCTGCACTCAGTCAAAACCACACTGTTGTACTGTTATACAATTGACAAACGGTAGGAACAACATTTGTCCGAAGAAGTCAGTGCCCTGAAAATTCTCTGAAACAAGTCGTACCCATGTATAAGATGCACCCCTGATTTTGACATCACTTTTCCAGGTAAAAAAGTGCGACTAAAACACAGACATATATGGTAAGTGCCAGAATTATCTTCTTTGTGACAGCAGTCTCCAGGTGAACACTTTATATCCTTGTAGTTACCTTTGAAATAATTCTGGTGCCTACCCTATAAAAATATAGGTATGGCCCTACAAAGTAGATCTTCTGTTTCTCAGGCCATTTTTTTTTTAAAAATTGCATGCTGGCGGGCTAAACCATTGCAAAGCCTTGTTGCACTCAAGGGACAAATTTATTAGTTTTATTAACTTGGATGAAATATCAGACATAAACCATTTAATTTTTATTTTTTAAAGTTTTCATTGTTTATAAAAAGATAGCATTCGACAGCGAAAAGGCCCATGTGGGAGGGCCTAAGAAACAGATTTTTTAGGCCTAAAAATTTAATATTTTGTTTTAAATTGCACAGGTTAGGAAGAATTTCTTATTTAAGTTGTGTCTGGTGATTAATAGACTTTAGCATTTTTAAAAAAAATCCTGTGAAAGGTTGATTGAATTCATGCTGAATGTTTTTAATGAAAAAGAATGCTAGAGGCACACTCATCTAACTTAACACAAACGTTGAAAATAATCAGTTGTGTCAAACACTACAGTCAGGCCTTCACTTTCAAGGTTATGGTCATGCTAGGACAAGCATTAACCCTTTACCAATGTAACGACCAAAACTGGCCAGCGCTATTTACAAAAATTACCATTCAATTTTCATTATTTGTTTCATTTTTTGTCTCAAAAACATAGCTTATCACCCCTCATTGGAACGAGCTTGATGAACTCATGCCAATGAGGGGTCATAAGCTACGTTTTTGAGACAAAAAATGAAAATATTTAATTATTCAAGAATTTTGTTTGCAGGTGTCGTCTATTTTTCGTGTTAGGTAAAGGAATAAATTCTGCAATGAACTCGTCCATAACTTGAAAGCTGCTGATAAATTATCGAGACAAATTAAAATATATTTTGTTTTTTTTAACAGTGGTCATATGGTAATGGGTGATTCATTCAACACAGCATTGTTCAAGCAGAGTTTTCAGCGAGTTTTTTCAAAAGACAACAAAGGAGAGTTCAAAATGGCATTTGGTGCATCAATTGAAGTAAAGGTAACTAACGTTTATTAGATGAGGGACAGCAGCAACAAGATTTCCTGATGGGAAGTTAACCTGCTATGCTAGTGAATCACCATTTTATGTATTTATTTATTAACCCTTTATCCAATGCAGACGATATCAAAATTTATTATTTTAAATATAATTTTTAAAAATTTTTCAAAATATTTTAACAAAACCATATCATGTGACCCCCCCCTCATTGGAATGAGCTCGACGAGCTCATTCCAATGAGGAGTCACATGATATGGTTTTGTTGAAATTTTTTGAAAAATAATATATTTTTTCAGGTGCTGAATTTGCATATTATGCAGGCGGATGTTGCCGATTCGTTGGGTAAAGGGTTATAAAACAATGATGGAAAATGGGCAGTTATTTTTTAGAAATGTTCTTTTGTTTGTAGCTTGACCCTTTCTAACAGACTTACCATTAATTTCTAGATCTGTGTTCACAAGACTCATCATTCTGATTTCATTTCATGGTCAACTGGTATGATACAAAATGACCTTTCACCCCAAAGAGGCTTAACGGTTTGTTATTACGTAGTCCCACCGTCGCATATCATTTCATGTCTTATGACACCCCATGCATGTTCCACGTTGTGAATGTTGTGCATTTGATCAGATTCCATTTAATAATTTTCATCGGACATCAATTTGAAACTAGAGCAGAAATTCGTACAGTAGTGAGACTTAGTTGGAATTGTGTTGATGCAATTGATATACTGAAGTTAATATATTTTAAAGCTCATTTCAGAGATGAGAGAATTTATTTGGCAGTTTTGTAATTTGCTCAAGTCATTAAACTGTTGATAATGACAATGCATTATTTCTTCTTTCGCTGAGAGGGGTAGGTCAACTGGGCAAATGGATGATGCTGGTAATTGATAAAAACAGCTGTAAGATGAAGGAGTACAGCCTGGTGTTTTATTCCCCACAGTGAAGGGTTCTGGTAAAGGGATCAATCTGTCCAGCAGGGGGCGCAGTGGCTCAGTAGGTAGAGGTGCAGGCCGCAAGCCGAGAGGTCCTCGGTTCGAATCCCACCTGCGGCAACCGCGTTGTGTCCTTCGGCAAGACACTTCACCCCCATTGCCTACATGAGGGCACGGTGACGTTTTGTACTAAGGCGTACTGCATGTCGATGGTGCATCTTTCTTCAACCAATGCTAACCCTGCATGTGTGGAGTTCGTATGTTGTGGAGCTGACAGTTGCTCGCCGTTGCTCAGTGGTTCTCTCCGTGTACTCCGGCTTCCTCCACCCATAAAACTGTCGCGGTCATGATTAGCCATTGTGCAAAAATATGTGACCTTAAAACACCAATAAATAAATAAATTTCCAATCCATCCATCCATCCTTCCATCTGGAAGTATGTTTATGTGATAACTTTAACCCTTTAAACCCTGGTGGTATCATGTCCATGTCAGTTCCATGGTAGCAATAGGAAGAGTCCATATTTATTATTTGAGGATAGACCAATTAATATTTTCAACATACAGCCTTTTGGCTGCACATTGAAAATATTGATTGGTCTACACCACCCATTTACCTTGCAGTCATCCCCCTTAATGACATTATGACGTAGCTTGTGACCCAGCCGGTAAAATGGCCTCTGGAGTTCAAAGGGTTAACAATACTTATCAGATTAAAATTTATGTTTATGTGCTGCTTTATATAGACATTGTCTTGGAATGTTCAATAACCCCAACGATTCGATGAAAATTAAGTGAGTTAGGCACCACAAAGTAGATCTTCTGTTTCTCAGGCCATCTTTTGTAAAATTGCATTTCAACGAAAGTTTTTTTATTTTAATTTTTATTTTTGTAAGTATTTCTTTGCCATCAAAAGTTCATGTTCTTTGTTTTATGTTTTAGGCCTCATAATCTACAGAATAGTATGGTTGGTGGTGTATTTCGTCCCTGGAGTGCAAGAAGGCTTCGCAATGCTAAAGCATTGCATAGCATTGTTGCTCTCCAGGGACAAATTTATCAATTTTATTAACTTGGGTAAAATATCTGACATAAACCATTTAATTAATATTTTTTTAAGAATGCATTGGTTATAAAAAGAGAGTCTACGGCAGCCAAAAGAACCATTAAGAGGGGGGGGGGGAGGGGGTGGTTCCTGAGAAACAGGTTTTGACTTTTTGAGTGTGGATCTGAAAGTTTTATTTTTCATGAGCGCTTACTTTCAGATCCACACGAATGAGATAATTACCGATATTCACGTAAACAGCATAGATTTTCTTTTTGTTATATGCTACATGACATTTTACTGCGCAATATTCAGCCCTATTCGATTGCAATCAGTTTCAAGACAATAATAAGAAGCTGCTGATCGTTCCTTCAAGGCGACATCATGCTCCGAAACGTAATGTCGTTTAGGAAGCTACTGAAAAATTCATCATGTGGACCTAACTAAAATAGAGTAGATTTTCTTTTTTATTGTATACTATGTTACAATTTATTGCACAATATTCAGCCCAATTCGACCCCAAATGTGTAAGTTTCAAAACAATAACAAAGATCTGCTGATCGTTCCTTCAAGGCGACGTGATGTGGCGTAGCGTGACGTCATTTAAGAAGCTACTGAGGGATATTCCTCGATATCCATCAAGTTGATGGATATTGAGAAATATCTTTTAGATAATCTGTGATAATTGACAGGCTAGCATTTAATAAACAGCATTCTTGACAAATTTTCAATCAACATATCAACAGGGTACAAGAAATAAGGATGTGGCTAATTTCAGAGCAAAAAGTAATTAGTACAGCTAGTTAATCTTGCAGGTGTGTGAGTTCATTCGATTCATGTCAGATTATTGGTCAGTTTATAATGTGTACAATTAATCTGACCTATAACCCTGAAAACAATAAACAAATGCACATGTTAGAAACAAATAAAAACTGAACCTAGTTAGTTATTTTCCATCACTTTCAAGAACGCAGATATTTGTGCATTTTTAGCAGATATCCTGAACTGGTGTGGAAAGCCTTGAATTTGGCTATCGTAGGGCCTTGGTAAATGCTGAACAGTGTCGAGAAATGATCTTGAAAATCCCTGAATTTTATGTTTCAGGCCTGAAAATAAGCAGTCTGACATTTGTAAAGTGAGGTCCCCAGAGGGTGAATTTGATGATGCTATCCCATACAGTGGGCCAATTTATCCTCTGGGGACCTCTTTCTATTTAGTTGTGAGACCCTGATTCAGATTGAGGTTCACAGAGGGTAAATTTAGTGATGCTACCCTGCTGTGCAGGGTAGCATCGCTGAATTCACCCTCTGGGGACCTCATTTTGCCGATATCAGTCTGCTTATTTTTTCGCTTGATCAGTTCTTGCCGGCAGAAACCTTAAACATCACATGAGTCATCTTTGAGACAGGCATGGTATGCATTTGGAAAAGTGAGACTCTCATTTTATAGCAAACTGGAATTCATGGGTAAACAAGTGTTATTGAGGGCTACTTGGGATAGTTATTGATAAACAAGATGAATGGTTTCGAATGCGCGCAGGGACGGTTTGGGGCAAGCCCCTTTTGACCCTTCTCTGGTATTTTGGAATTTTGTTGTCTGGCAGATCATCATCATGGCAGGCTGCAGCAGAGGAGGAAGAGTTCCAGGGAGTCAGGCTTGAAAATAAGCAGTCTGTCATTTGCAGAATGAGGTCCCTAGAGGGTGAATTTGATGATGCTATCCCATACAGTGGGCCAATTTATCCTCTGTGTTCCTCGTTCTGTTTAATTTTGAGACCCTGGTTCAGATTTGAGGTTCACAGAGGGTAAATTTAGTGATGCTACCCTGCTGTATTACTAAATTCACCGTCTGGGGACCTAATTTTGCAGATGACTGTCTGCTTATTTTCTGGCTTGCAGGGAGTCGGTTTCCGATGATCTTTTCTTGGTCGTTTATTTTTATTATTTTCCTTGGGTGATGACCAGTGTGAGAGTGTGACCTCTCGACAAAGGTGCTGTCTTAAATTTTATTATCCATGTATTTATATTTTCAGACTTCAAGAGAGATTAAGGTGTCTGGTTGTATTGGTTCCTGTGTATCACTGGGTGTAAAAGGAGCATGTGTGTCTGATACTGAAATGGGCTTGGGTGGCACTTGTCAGTGGAGAATGAGTTCCTTGTATCCAAATTCAACATGTGGCTTTTTCTTTGAAATTGTTAATCAGGTAATGTCAGTGAATGAAATTTACTCACTAATGTTTTTTTCTGAATCCATACATATTGTGGCACATTGAACTGCCCTTTAGATTACCTTGGATAGAAGGCAATAAAAGCTGTGCCCAAAATAACATTCAAAATAAAACAGCATCCTTGATTTGTCTCAGTTAAAGTATTTCAAATGTTTTAGCCAGTGCAGTGTTTTTCTTTCCCAACTTTTTTATACTGTATGGAGTTACTTTCAACTTTAAAAATTGACAATACCCTTGAAAATGGAGTTTTCTTTAATTTGGGTACATTTAAAGCCCTGAAAAAGATGTGCCCAAAATAACATTCTAAAAGCCTGTCACTGCCTATGAATTTGTTTGACTGATGCTGCTATTAACACTTAAAGGCCTATTTCCGACTTTTATGACCTCAGAGCAGGTGCCCTGCGATCCCTACACATTGTTAACTCACCTGAAAGTCAGTCAATCACTCTTCATACATTATCTGGTGACTGTGTTACATAAAGGTGGTGTTTGAGTCTTCTCCCAATCTGCTGAACCAATTCCAATAAAATTTCAAGGGAAATGCAGAGAGGCAATTCAGTTTTGTTAAAATCAAAGTGCTGCACCCTATGAGGAGGAGGTTGGGGAAATTGCCCCAAGTTTAAAAAAAAAAAAAAAAATTCTCTTGATCTGAGGGATGGAATAAGTTTATATTTGGCATTCAGCTTCCTATTGTTAGTTCCTAAGTGCTTGATTTAAGCAAAAAAATTCTTTTCCTACATCTGTGTTGGAACCCCAGGAACAGAAAACAGAAAAAGTTTTAAAATGCCCACATGGCCAAACTAATGGAGAATTGTTATTTGCTGTGCAGCATTCTTATGACCAGTAGAATCAAATAAGTGAAAAAATTGTAATTGGGTTGTCTCATGGAGTACTATCTTGGGGTTGGGGGGGTGGGGAGGGGGGGGGGTGATAAAAAATATGCAGAGTCAACCTATTTTTATACTATAACCCAATGGCCCAGACTAGCTGGTGCAAACTCAAAGTTATTAAGGGCCAAACACAGATTTTGAACCCCCAATCCCCAAAATTTGCTTGCAAAACCGAAAATTAAAAGTCCTATCTGGTCCTCCATACTTTTACTCTCCGCGCATGCGCAGCCATCAAGAAGTGACCGAAATTGGTGCAAACATTATTCTTTGTTTGGCCCTAAAGTCAGCAACAATGAACTCTGTGCTTTAAAATCTCCTTTTTTGAGGATGCCAGACACAAATAAATGCAAGAATTGGTGGATCCAAGTCTGTTATTGGATGATGGAAGTGTTCAACGGTGGTTTTAGACGTTCAGAGCTGTAACTTTATAGTAATTATAAAATTATTTTATGTTTCCCAATTTCGGGACATATGCCTGACGTCATCATTTTTGATAATGATTAAGGCCAAAAAAAAAAAAGGAATTGATTCTCAGGCACCGCCGTGTTGAAAAAAATGGCCCGCGTTGGGCCTTTTTATTTGGACCGTCATTGCAAGAAAATAGGAAACGGGGAAATTGAAAAGGGACTATTGGTTTTAAGGCCCAAAACCAACGAATAAACAGGTAAATATACACAGGCGTGTGTTAAGTGTGAGAGCCTCTGGCCTTGGCTTACATTGGGGGCGAAATTCAAGTCGCCCTTCTAAACTTCCTTGGGAGACATGGCAGTTTACTGTATTTTCTTATGTTTTATTTTTTAAAAACACACGCTTCCGCAAAAAACAGTAAACACGGTTGCTGTTAAAGTCCGTCACACGGCTATGAAAATAGCCTAAACTAGCCCAATTTTATATTTCTGAAAAGAATTGCAATGGCGTAGTCGTTCGAACAATTCGCCCCAACTGATAGCAACCAGCACAAAATGGCTATTTAAAAACAAAGTACCAGACAAAACAACGAATCACACAAGACGCATCGAGTTAATTAGAATTTATTAAAAGTTAACCACCGTTTCAAAACAAAAAAAATGTATTGGAGACAGTTCGTCCATATCGAAATTGCTTGCGGTTACGCTCTGTTCCACTGAAAAATTGGCTGCATTGAAATTCGCCCCGCAATTTGCATTGAATGTTTTTCTTTGAAAACTTGTGAAGTTTGTTGGAAGGGGGTTAAATGTAATAAGGCTACAATAGAAATCACAGGTATTTGGATGGATGGCAGACCTTCAAAGCACCAATCACACGTGTCAGTGAAAGATGGTAGGCAGAAATTGTCAGTTTTCTGAACAGTGCATTATTACCCAGCGCAGCCGGAAAGGGAGACAACTGAAATGTTTTGTCATTTACCAAAGAAATTAATTAACTCAAATTGTTAATAACGCTTAATTTACGAAGGATATCGAAAACTTTTTTAACTACGCTTTTCAACTCAGTTAGGGTATTCAGAAACCATGAATGACCCAGCTTCTTATATGAACTTGAAATTTATTTTAAACACTTTAAATATTTTTTTAAAAAGAATATACCTTCTGTTACAGAGAAGAACACTCTCACCATGGGTCATACTAAAAATCAAAATAACTCACAATGATACCAAAATAATACGAGGGTGGTCAATAATATCTAGTATTCATAAAATAGTTCTGCTTTGTAAAAGTTTAAAAGTGAAGTCAGAGTTCTGTTTCTAAATACAAAAAGTGGTGATATCAGAAAATAAAGAAAAGCAGTTTTAGTTTTCAATAAAATTAGTTTTATTTGTATATCATTTTACAATATGCACTTTCCATGCTTTTCAGGTAAAAACAGACATCAGAAAGTGACATTTGCCTCTCAATCCTTTCTCACCATCTGGAAGAAATAAAAATAAAAAATAAAAATAAAATCCTCCCTCCCTCATTGATTTGAAAAAAAAATTGCCTGAGAATCAATTGATTTTTTTTTTTTGGCCTAATCCACTGTTTGTTAAGTATTCCTTCCCTATCCTTCCATGAACCCTTCCTGTTAAACTCTTAAGCTTTTTTGGCTATTTTTTATTGAAATTTTTTACTAAATTTCTTGGGAGTTTAACATGTATTACAGAATATTTATTCTGTTTTTCCCGTCCTCACCCTAGGGGTGTTAGGTCGTTTAGTCTTGCATCTTCTATCCGATGTATCTTTTTTTCTTCATATGAAGATCTAGCTTTGCATCTGGTAGCATTTAAATTGGTTTCTGACTTTGGGCCTTTTTGTGTGCCTGATGTCTTGTTTCCGTTTTTTTCATTGACATTGTTTACATTGACAACGTCCTCATATATAGGTAGTATTTTATATTCTATTACTGTAGAATTACTGTAGGATATATGGATTATTATTCCGGTAGTGTAGCTCAATAAATTTGGATTTTGTCCACACTTAGGCTCTATCGGATGCCTTTGGGCTCTTAATGTTCCCTTTGGGAACTTAGGGGTCTTTTAAAAAAAAAAAAAATTTTCAAAAAAATATTTTGAATTTAATTTTGATTGCTATTATTCATGTATCTTAATTATATATTTTGTTGTGGAGTTTGGAGGAATGATATCGACTTTAGTCAATGCATTCCTGCAGACTCTTGTCATTCTTGTGTTCACTGGGATGACTGATGTTAGAGACGAGTGTCGCGGTACGTTGTTGGCAGTAAGGTTCTGAGGCCAGGCCTCTCACCGTGTTATAATTCATTTTTTCAGTTTCTATTTCAGAGGAACATGAACTTGGTGATGATATTCTGACACCCATCCAAATGTTCTACTGTCATCGCGCTCCGTTGAGCATATAGAGCTAGCTGCAGTGCTCATGATTGCAAGAGTTAAGGACTTTTGTTGAGGGTTTTACTCTCTTGCAAGCAGCTAGCTCGACCGGTGAAGCGGTTACTCCGTCCGTGGGAGCCGTGACACCAGGTAAGTCTGTTGCAGTCGAAGGAAGTGTAGATGTGGGTAGAGCAAGAACTTAAATATAAATAAGCTCACCCAGCGATGATGGAAATAAGGAGGAAATAGGGAGGAAGTCAGCAAGTTTCTTGCACTCGGCGAGGGCTAATAGACCGCGAACGAGAGAGGCCCCTCTCTAACCTAACAACATTTGGGGCCAAATGTTGTTATGAGAAACTTGCACAAGCCGGAGCATTTGTCCACTCACCGCTCGGGATGCTCTGTCTAGTCTGCAGCCAGGGTCGGCTTCAGTCAGGGCTTTCTCCACTATGTTTTACAAGCCGAAATGAAGTTTTGTGGTTGGAAACTTGCACGAGATGGAGCATACGACCGCCCATCGCTCAGGATGCTTCGTCTAGTCTGCAGCTGGGGTCGGCTTGAGTCACGGCTTCCTCCGCTATGTTATTAAAGAACACACGACCGCATCCTAGCTACTCTACTTTGGATATCCAGCCTGCTGCGTGAAGAAGGGACCACTCTTCACCCATGAAGTCAGACCATCCGGTAGCTAGGGAGACAAGGCCTCGATCATCGGGACGTTCGGAGAAGAGATCCATCTCCGACACACTGTCTCTGCTCCTCAGGCCTCGATGATGGACCTGCTGTCACAGATTGCGCAGCTGATCACAGCATCCCAGCAAGTGCAGGCGCAACCTTTCTCAGACTCAGAACCTGAGCTGTCGGACGGTTCTGGGTCAGTCCAGTCGTCTGTTCACGCAGATGCAATGGACCGCAACAGATTCTCTCGGATGGTGAAAGGGATAAGGAAGAGGATTACCCTTCCCTTTCAGAACAGCACATGGTTACGATGGATTCCATCCATCAATACTACCCTGAATTGTTCTGACGAATCAGAATGCTGCAACAACAAGAGAGAAATCACTGGCATCATTGGACGCAGACTTTATACGGACAAAGGAAGAAGTTCTTTCTTTTCCAGTTCAGTTTAGGCAGGTGTCGCAGGCCTTCGGCCATGCAGATGACACCATATTCAACCTCTTGAGTGCGAGGAATAAAGGCAGTTTCTTAACTACATCTTCCATAAACATACCGTTTCTTGGACCACGTTCATTTAAAACAGTCGGGGAAGATGTTCAGAAAGCTCCTCTGCATTTCGATGAGCAGGCAGGGGATCTAGAGATGTATCCTTGCCTGCATCATTCACTATTCGCTCAGACACAATTGAAACGGCAATTTTATCAAGTAGAGCGAATTTGGACGCAATGTCATATGCAGATCACCTTACCAGAGCTATGGTGCAACATCTCAATGGGAAGGAATTTGAGGACGTTCGTTCCTCTCTTAGAGTTCTTTCCAGGGCAGTTATGTATACCACATATAACTCTGCCCTAACAGTGGCTAATCTGGAGTTAATCAGACGTGATGCTTCCCTTGCGTCGTCATCACTGATAAGATGACAAGGCGAAAAACTCTCAGGGTCGCTCTGGTCTCCGGACATATTATTTTTGATGACAAGCTTTCGTTAATCTATGAACAGGCTACTAAGAAAGCATCATGTGCTCTGCGATTGAAGTTGGCATCTCAACAACCCGCTTCAGCAGACAAGAGTAAGGAAGACGCTCCAGATCTAAACGTCAAAAGGGAACTCCTTACAAGGGTACAAGAAACCCTCTTACAGTTACTCTGGAGGTCGTCAATATAGCGACTCGGGAAGGGGCGTAGGTCTGATCGGGACTATCGGTCAGAAGCCCCTAGGCTGATGGGACGAGGCTCTTCGTGGGGAGGACGTAGTTTCTCCTCCCGTAAGCCTCGCAGGTCATACAGGTGATGTTCAAGACCTCTATTGCTTGCTAGTTGGCGGAAGGTTATCAAACTTCGCGAGAAACTTGATGGCAATCACAGAAGATCAGTGGGTAAGAAGTGTAGTCTCGGACGGCCTACGGCTACCATTCTGAGAGAAACCCCCACTAACAAGATGTCCACGTTGGACAATTCTTCTGTCGGATCCTTTCAAAAGAGAGTCTCTCCTAGCGGAGGTACAGGCTCTCTTATTAAAGGAAGCAATAGAGGTCGTCAAGAATCAAGATTCTCAAGGTTTTTACAGTGACCTGTTCCTCGTACTGAAGCCAGACGGATCATTCTGACTGGTAATAGACTAGAGCTGCATAAACAAGCTTATCATGGCTCCAAAATTCTATATGGAAACCATTCGGTCGGTAAGAGCGAACATTTGAGTGAATGACTATGCGGCAAGCATAGATCTAAAGGATGTGTACTTTCATGTCCTGGTTCATCCGGCATTCAGAAAGTACCTACGGTTTGCCGTACAAGGGAAGGTTTATCAGTTCAGAGCAATGTGCTTTGGTCTGAAGCTGGCTCCCTAGGCATTCACTCGAATAATGAACTCGGTAATGTCATACTTCCGAGCTCATTCGTCTGCAGGGTAACGTCAGCTTACTTGGACGACATTCTGCAGAGATATGGCAACAGAATTAGTCTTCAGAAAGATGTTCAGAGTCTGCTTCTATTACTCCGATGTCTCGGTTTCATCGTAAATGAGAAAAAGTTGGATCTAGCTCCGTCCAAGTCATTCACTCACTTGGGGATGAGCTTCCAGACCCACAGCAATCTGGTTTGTCTGCCGTTACCCAGAGCGAAATTAGTCAGTTGTTATGCTTGCTTTTGTCTACACTCAGGCGCATTAACAGCGAGGGAATTCATGCGACTGATGGAGTTGTGTGGAGTGGCTGCGGATCTTATTCCGATGGGCCATCTACGCATGCATCCCCTCCAGATATTCTTTACTCAGAACTGGAGTGTGAAGACACATTCTCTCGAAACCAGTATTGTTTTAATGGACCTAGTAAAACAAAGGGTTCAGATTTGGGCAGATCTTCAGTGGTTAACTCAGGGAGTTCCGCTGCAACTGCCGGATCTGGCTTTCACGATTATGATGGATGCGAGTCAGACGGGTTGGGGCACGACCCTAGGTCCCACAGACTTGAAGTGTCAGAGTCTTTGGGACCCTCGGTTCCTAGAGAAGCATATAAACATCAAGAGATGATGTCAATATGGCTAGCTCTTCAACATTGGATTCACATAATAGCGAATGTCCATGTTCAGATTTTGTCTGACAATTCGACAGTAGTAGCTTACATCAGGAACCAAGGTGGCACTCATTCAGTTCCATTATGCGAAATTAACAGAGAGGATTCTCCAAAACATCATGAATCATCATGTTCATCTTTCTGTCCGTCATATACTGGGTTGTCTGAATGTACTAGCAGACTCGCTCTCTCGGAAAGGTCACCTGTTGCCATTGGAGTGGACTCTCAACAAGCGAATATTCAGGCAGATTTGCTACCAGTGGGAGATCTGTTTGCGACACTCCTGAACAATCGGTTACCGATGTTCATGTCGTTTGCGTATCCTCCAACTCCGTTGCACCTCTGTCATCACAGAAACCTTGGATCAATCTTCTACGCCCTTAGTGGCATTATGGAGTCGGTCAGATGTGAGGGAGCCTTGCGGTTCCTATACTATTTGATGATTAACACAAGAATGATTCAAGTAATGCGGATGAGTGGGGGGGGGGGGGGGGGGGGGGGGGGTCAATATGATTTCGAATCCCCCTCTCCCCACTGCCAATGTGTTAAAAGGCGATTACCGGGCAAGACGTAGTTTTCTTCCTGTAAGCCTCGTATGCATTTAAGTATATACATGCATTTCATGACTTCTTGATTGGCAGCTGGGCTGTGTTCTATGGCAACCTCATGGGCACATCCACTTTTTAGTTGGTTGATTTCCTGTGATTGTTCATCTATATGTCATATACGAGCATATGATTCATCATCAATAAATTGCTATCCTTTGGGTACCTGGGAGGCTGTCTAGTCAGTTAACTGGTATTCAGATGATTACATGCGGGATTTCAGTGCTCACGTGCATAATGAATGCATTATTAGGCAGATGCATTATTGTATGTTATGGACCTTAGAAACATTATTGTATTTGGTGTATGTTTGTGGGGGATATCATATCATTCTCAAATAAGCCATCCTAATTTTTGGGGGTTAGTCCGGACTCGCCTTAAAAATTGGGAACTCATTACATCCAGTTTGCATAGTCTTCATGCTAAGAATACGGAATTACTTGAATTTGTCACCTTATTTATGAAATGTCTTTACTGTCTGGCATACATGTAATTCCTTTTAAATTTAATTTCCTTTCACCTTGGATTACAGGCTTGGAACTATGTTGTCTACTAATTCTGAAGTCCTAGGCCCTCCACCTTTTTACGATTCAGGTAGTCTGGGCCATTGGGTTATAGTATAAAAATATTATAAATTTAAAGTAATTTGTATACTTTTTATACTTACCAATGGCTCAGACAGGTATGGCCCTCCCATGAGTGAGCACTCATACCTCCCCGCTGAGTTATTATGTAGTACTCTTTTCTACAAAGAATGATGTTGGCACCAATTCCGGTCATTTCCTGACAGCTGCGCATGCGCGGAGAGTAAAAGTATGGAGGACCAGATAGGACTTTTAATTTTCGGTTTTGCAAGCAAATTTTGGGGATTGGGGGGGTTCAAAATTTGTGTTTGGCCCTTGATAACTTTGAGTCTGTTCCATTGGTAAGTATAAAAAATATACAAATTACTTTAAATTTATAATATTTTCACAAATTAAAAAAATCTCCAGAAGAACCACCAGTTTGAATCTTCTGATAACATCCACCGGGGGATCAGATTCAAGTTAGTCCTAATCAAGTCCCCGGGTTCATATTTGAGCTACATACTGGAGCCCAAACTTTAACTCTGTTCACTTTGAGGAAAATTATTTAAAATTTTTTCTTAATATCTAAAAGTCGTGATCCTTTGATATTAGTATACAGTGTCAATGGGTGTGTAGGCGGGAGGGGGGTTTTAAGTCTGTTTAAATCAAGTCACTGATTGCATATGAAGTATTTGCAAATAATGCAATTACTTTGTGGGTTTGTCAGTGCTCGTTTGCTTGCTTGCTCAAACCACTGCCTCACTCAGTGCAGTGAAAAAGAAAATAAATGCAAATAATAATTGACTAATTAGTTTAAAAATTCCTTAAATCCCTTTGTGAAGAATCAATGGGCCTTTGACAAGTGAGTACTTCAGGCGTCTTGTTCACTTGTTATGCACAATGGGACAAATGTTTTTCATGAGCCCTGAAACAAAAAATTGTTTGAACACTGTTATATGAGATACTGTTGAAAAAAGCTCTGTTTTACATAACAGCTGCACATCATAAACGTGAGTGAAAAAATTCAAGGAAGATCAGAAATATGTCGATCCTGTTGGCCATGGTACTAGAAGCAAGGTGAACTGATATTAAAATAGTTTCAAAATATTAGGGAATATTTGGTTCCTAAATAAATGATGAAAAGTTTAAACTGTTTTTAGATCAAAACTATTCAACATCATCAAAATACTTATTCTTTTATTATATTTATTTAACTGGTAGAGTGCTAAATTATTTTTGGCCCCCAAAATTTATTCCCATGTCTTTGCCTTGTTACAATTTATAGGAGAGTGCCTGTGGGCACTCTCCTATAAATTGTAACAAGGCAAAACCTAACAGAGTAAATAATATCACTTCAAAGATAATATGAAGCACATTCACTGAATTTGAAGCCTTTAAGTCGCAGTACCTGCACTTCAGAATAAAGCCCAAATATGGGCTTCCAGCACTCTACCAGTTAAAACCCTATTTAAGAATAGATACTGAAATTGCATTCTTTTTTTTTACCTAATTGCATTCTCTGATGGTCAGCATTCAAAATTTTATACTATTCTGTGTGTTGAACAGTAATTTACACTGAGTAATTTATACCGGAAATAAGTTTCTTCAAATTTCATTTTCAGCACAATGCGCCCATACCTCAAGGAGGGCGTGGTTGTATCCAGTTTATAACACAATACCAACATTCAAGTGGTCAGAGAAGGATTCGAGTAACAACATTAGCAAGAAAGTAAGTATAACAAATTTACAAAGTATTCATAACAGGCTGTTGAAACCTGTTATGCAAAAACTCTTTTGTTAACACCATTCTGACAAAGTCAACAGAACTTATTTTACCAAGTTGTGCACCGTCGATCCCTCACCTGTCCGTGTGTCTGTCCATCCATCATCAGCATTTTGTTTGTCTGGACCATAACTTTCCTTTCTTTTAACTTACAACTTGACACAACTAACTGAATTTTATTACACATATACATCATCAGTACATGGTGTGTCACGCATCAATTTACATCCTATACCCCAATATCAAGGTCACAGTTATGTGTCAAATGTTAATAATGTCATTTCATAGTGACATTTCTTGACCAGACCATAACTTCTCCACTACTTGACGTAAAGTAATGAAACTTCTTAAACATATATATCATCAGTAATCCACATTTACATTCCATATCCCCCAAGGCCAAGGTCACAGTTGTTTGTCAGATGTTAATAATGTTAATAATGTAATTTTTAGTGACAATTTTTGTCCAGACTATAACTTCTTCATTGCATGACATAAATTGATGAAACTTCTTACACATATGTAGCATTGGTAGATGGTATGTTCTGTACCACATTCACATTCTATGACACCAAGTAGGACTGTCATGATTTTTTAATTTAGGAATCGATTAATCGTTGCAAATAATCGATAATAATCAATTAAACATACCTAGATGACTCCCCTCCTCTGTTTGAAGTCTTTAAAACTGAAGTTTAAGTCAGTTGACCTACCTCAAGTAAACAACGAAGACGATCCTCTTTTAGGTACATTCAAAGCTTTGGTGTTCTGAAGTTTTGAACTGTCAGTATAATAATCAAGACCGGTCGTCAGTTGCGAACTTCGCAAGTTCGCAACTGCCGATCGGTCTTGATTATTATACTGACGGTTCAAAAGTTCAGAACATCAAAGCTTTGAATGTTCCTAAAACACAAATGCTTCTAATGGCTTCTTGAGGTTTAACGTAGACGTTCATGACCTTTTACCTTTAGAAACACTAGTTTTTTCATCAGATTTTGTTTTAATTATTAAATGTCTAAAATGGCGTAAAATTTACCGATTCTTTGACAACAAAAAATACTAATCAATTTCGGCCTGACTGATTGACAATTGATTAATCGTGAAGTCCTAACCCCAAGGTCAAGGTCACAATTGACTGTCAAATGCTGAAAATACCCTTTTCAGTGACATTTAATTAATCTGGACAATAATTTCTTTACTTTTGGACCCAACCAGATAAAACATTTTGCACATATCATGAGTTGCTCATGCATACCACGTTAATTTTACCTTTCATACTCCAAGGACAAGGTCACAGCTATGCATTTTGGGCATCTATACGTCTATCATCAAAGTTTTGTTTCTCTGTACCATAATTTCCTCACTACTTCACAGAAGTTGCTGAGACTTCTTACACATATATCTTAGTAGACTGTGTGTTGCACAACATTCCATATCCCAAGATGAAGGTCTCAATGTCTTTTATGCATTAAATGTTAATAATGCCATTTCTTCGTGACATTTTTGCCAGGCCATAACCTTTTCATAACTTGATATTAATTAATGAAACTCCTTACACATATATACAGTATGTGGAGAGTGGATTGTAACTAAATCACCCGTGGAGTGGAGTTACCACCCAAACTATAACTTTCGTATTTGGTATATATCGACTAAAAACACAAGCAATATTTCAGCCAATGGACCTCCGGGTTTAACCCGGAGGTCCATTGGCTGAAACTTTGCTTGTGCTTGTTATGCTTTGCAACAAATTTGCAATTAATGCTTGGGTGGAATCTCCACTCTGTGGGTGATTTAGTGATAATACACTCTCCACATACTGTATATAAATCATAAGTAGATGATGTGTCACACATCACATTTACATTCTACATCCAAAAGTCAAGGTCTCAGTTTAGTGTCAAGTGCTAAAAAGACCTTTTTAGTGACATTTCCCTGTCCAAACCATATTTTCTTTATTTCTTGACCATGTATCTTATGTTTTTTTTCTATCGGTCTATATTTATCCTGTATTTAGCTGCCACTACAAGCAATGGCTCTGAGTGGAGCTGTCAAGGCTGAGATGCCTCTTGTTTTCTTTATACATCTTTCAGTCAGGGCCTTTAGATTTAGTGTACTTTGGGGACATCGCTGACTTGCTATGTTAGTTGCTGTTCACCTTATTAAAGAAATTATTTTTTTGTGATATATGCAACAGAACAAGTGTTCCTGGGTAAACTTGAAGTTAGTTTGCAAGTGCCATCACATTTGTTTCTTGGAATAGCTACAGAGCCCAGAGCGTATATTTCGATGCGAATCCAAGAATCCATTCACGCAAAGATTAGCGCAACAAAACCTGCGAGAACCGGTAGCTAGCGACCCGAGGCTTCGTTCATTGGGATGTGCAGAGAAGAGATCTACGTCCGGATCTCCGTCCCAGGAGCAGCAAGCGGCGGAAAAACAGAAGACCACTGCTCCTCAAGCCTCTGTAACAGACATGCTGTCGCAGATTGTTCAGCTCATCTCAGCTTCCCAGCAGACTCTGGTGGTGAGCTGTCGGATGGTGCCGGGACGGTGCCGGGTCGGTGTGGTAATCTGTACATATAGATGCAGTTGACCGAAATTCACAGCTGAATCATTTGGATGGTGAAAGGGACAAGGAAGAGGATTACCATTCCCTTTTGGAACAGCATATGGTAGCGATGAATTTCATTCATCAATACTATCCTGACCTTGTTCCACCTGATCAGCAAGCTGCGACTGCTAGGCAGAAACCGCTGTCATCTCTGAAGGAAAGATGATGTTCTTTCCTTCCTGAAACAATATTGGCAGGTGTCGAAGGCCTTTGGCCATGTTAACGATGCCGTATTCAACCTTGCTATTGCCAAGAAGAAAGGTGGTTTCTTATCTGCATCTTCAATCAATATACTGTTCCTTGGACCATGTTCTTTTAAAACGGTTGGAGAAGATGCCCAGAGAGCTCCTGTGCATTTGAATGAGCAGGCTGGGGATTTAGATATGTCCCTACCTACATCATTCAATTTACGCTCGGAAGTGTTGGAATGTGCTATTTCATCCAATAGAGCGAGTCTGGATGCGATGTCCTACGCAGACCATATCACCAGGGCTAAGACGTAATGTCTAAATGGGAAGGAATTTGAGGACGTTTGTTCCTCGCTAAGAGTTCTTTCCAGGGCAGTCATGGATATCACGTACAACTCTGCCCTGACAGTGGCAAATTTGGAGTTGGTTATACATGATGCAGCCCTTGCGTCATCATCACTTATCGATGACAGGGCGAAAAGATCTCTCCGTGTCGCTCTGGTCTCCGGACACACTCTATTTGACGACAAGCTTTTGTTAGTTTATGAACAGGCTGATCTCTCCGTGTCGCTCTGGTCTCCGGACACACTCTATTTGACGACAAGCTTTTGTTAGTTTATGAACAGGCTACAAAGAAAGCTTCCAGTGCACTGCTGCTGAAATCTGCGTCTCAACAACACGCTTCAGCAGACCGGAGTAACCAAGGTTGTTCCACTTCACAATCAACTAAAGGGAACTCCTCGCGAGGGTACAAGACACCCTCTTACAGTTACTCTGGAGGTCGTCAATATAGCGACTCGGGAAAGGGGCACAGGTCTGATTGAGACTATAGGTCAGACGCCCCTAGGTCGACGGGACTGGATTTTCCTTTAAGTCCTAGGCCCTCCAGCCTTTTTACGATTCAGCTAGTCTGGGCCATTGGTTATAGTATAAAAATATAAATTTAAAGTAATTTGTATATTTTTTATACTTACCAATGACCCAGATGGGGATGGCCCTCCCATGAGTGGGCACTCATACCTCCCCGCTGATTATAACATTTAGCAGGCACTATAGAAAGAATGATGGTTGGCGCCAATTTTGGTACCTTCCTGGATACTGCGCATGCACAGATAACAAAAGTATGGAGGACCAGAAAGGACTTGAATTTTTCGGTTTTATATGAAAATTTTGGGGATTGGGGGGGGGGGGGGGTTCAAAATTTGTGTTTGGCCCTGAATTATATTGAGTTTGCACCAGCTAGTCTGGGCCATTGGTAAGTATAAAAAATATACAAATTACTTTAAAATTATCATTTTCGCAAAAATTCACATGGATTCTCCCAAATTTAGATGAAATATAAGCCCTGAGAGCCACACAATGTAGGCTGTCAAGGTGTTGCAAAAATTTAGCACTTGAAATTAGAAAAAGAAAGGGCATCGGTGACTGAAGTAAGTTTTTTTAGCTCAACTTTGACGAAGTCAAATTTGAGCTATTGTCATGGCCCGTCGTCCGTCTGTCCGTACGTCAACAATTGGCTATGGCTCGGGCTAGAGGTCGTATTTATGAACCGATCTTTACGAAACTTCTTGTGTACCTTTGTTATGACCCTGGGACGGGAACGAGTGTTTTTAGGTGTGGTCCGAAATTCAAGATGGCTGCCAGTGGCCATTTTGTACCGATGATGCAAAAATCAGTTTTTTGTACAGAACTTCTGTATGAAAGTTCTGATTTGAATAAAGTTTTGTATAAATGTTTAGTACCATGGGATACATCACATATAATACGGGTTTTTTTCTCGTGCGTAAATTATGCAAATTAGACTGACTTTGATTTATTTAGTGTTACTTTCAGAGCTATAAGTGCCAAGCTGCTATGGCTCGGGCTAGAGGCCGTATTTATGAACCGATCTTTACGAAACTTCTTGGGTACCTTTGTTATGACCGTGGGACGAGAACGAGTGTTTTTGGGTGCGGTCAGAAATTCAAGATGGCTGCCAGCCACCATTTTGTACCGACGATGCAGAATTCTGTTTTTTGTACAGAACTTCCATATGAAAGCTCTGATTTGAATAATTTTTTGTATGATTGTTTAGTACCATGGGATACATCACATATAATACGGGTTTTTTTCTCGTACGTAAATTGTGCAAATTAGACTAATTTTGATGTTTTTGGGGGTTACTTTCAGCACTGTAAGTGCAAATGCCAATACGGCTCGGGCTAGAGGCCGTATTTATGAACCGATCTTTACGAAACTTCTTGGGTACCTTTGGTATCACCGTGGGACGAGAACGAGTGTTTTTGGGTCCGGTCCGAAATTCAAGATGGCCGATGGCAGCCATTTTGTACAAAATTAGGTGCAATCAGATTTTTGCACATAACTTCCATATGAAAGCCCTGATTTGAATAATTATTTTGTGTGAATGTTTAGTACCATGGGATGCATCACATATAATACAGGTTTTTTTCTCGTGCAGAAATTATGCAAATTAGATGAACTTTGATTTTTTCAGTGCGACTTACACACAGTAAGTACACATGTCAATACGGCTCAGACTAGAGTCTGTATTTATGAACTGATCTTCACGAAATGTCTTGGGTACCTTTATTATCACCTTGGGACGAGAACGAGTGTTTCTGGGTGCGGTCTAAAATTCAAGATGGCTGCCAGTGGCCATTTTGTACCGAAATTATGTCTAATCAGTTTTTTGTACACATCTTCTATACAGCTCAGACTAGAGGCCATATTTATGAACCAATCTTTACGAAACTTCTTGGGTACCTTTGTTATCACCGTGGGATGAGAGCGAGTGTTTTTGGGTGTGGTCCGAAATTCAAGATGGCCACCAGCAGACATTTTGTACCAAAATTAGTGCAATCAGTCTTTTGTATAGAACTTCTGTATGAAAGTTCTGATTTGAATAAATTTTTGTATGAATGTTTAGTAACATGGAATACATCACATATTGTAAGGTGTTTTTTTTCGTGCCGAAATTATGCAAATTAGATGAACTTTGATTTATTCAGTGCTATTTACACAATGTAAGCACACATGTCAATACGGCTCAGGGTAGAGGCTGTATTTATGAACCGATCTTCACAAAACTTCTTGGGTACCTTTGTTATCTCCTTGGGATGAGAATGAGTGTTTCTGGGTACGGTCCAAAATTCAAGATGGCTGCCAGTGGCCATTTTGTACCGAAATTAGGTCCATTCAGTTTTTTGTCACAAGTTCTATACAGCTTGTATTTATGAACTGATCTTCACAAAACTTCTTGAGTACTTTTGTTTTCACCTTGGGACAGGAACGAGTGTGTTTTGGGGTGCCTTTGTTATCACTGTGCTATGAGAACAAATATTTTGGGGTTCAGTCAGACCCACTCTGGGACTCAAAGATTTTTTCTAGTTCAGCATCTGACTGTCACCCACCTTTACAATACTTTACCTATACATTTGTTACAGGCAACAGTCAGTATTCATGTACAGACCGTTACAATACTTTATATGTACCTTTGTTATCAGGTCATTACCTAGATGTTTGTCATTGCTGTGTCACATACTATACATGTACATGTCTTTGTCTTGACAAGTTGAGCTACAGTGTCATTGACACTTTCATTTTTTTTGAAGGCTTGTAAAGTCCCTTGATGTGTCATGTTCTTGAACCTCACACTACTCTTTACAGCAACAACTTCAATAATTTAGTGTCATTATTACTGTAACACTGATTTTGGATGTGGAATGGAGGATATGTCTTAAACTTGCACAAACTCTGTGTGTTTGTCAGGCCACGAACCATCTGTCTGCACGCCTGGAAATAAGCAGACTGTCATCTGCAGACTGAGGTTTCCAGAGGGTGAATTTGGTGATGCTACCCTGCACAGCAAGGCATCATTACTAAATTTACCCTCTGAAAATCAATCTGAATCAAGGTCTCAGGCCTAAACAGAAATAGGTACCCTGAGGATAATTTGAGGGATTCTAGGCCATTGCATGGGATAGCATCAGCAAATTCATCCTCTGGGGACCTCATTCTGCAGATGACAGATTACTTATTTCCAGGATTGTCTCTCTGTTTGTCCACCTGTTTAAATTTGTTGTTTATGACATAAGAAGGAAAAGACTGATGAACTTGACACTTTGTATGTGGCTTACCAGTATCAGAAAGTAGATCTTTTGAGAATTTGAGTGACTTGGATTGAAGGTGATGGTTCTTCTTGTTATCTTTTTTCTTAAGTGACATGTTAGGTTTCCAAGCAAGAACTTCCAAATAAGAAATGTTGACTTAAATAATTCTTGGTATAGACCTGGCTAAGCATTAAGATACTAAATATATGATACAGGTGTTTTGTAATAAATTAAGCCAGTTAGATAATGTCTAATTTATTTTGATAATGGGTATGCATGTGCTGGCAAATTTATTGAGGCCACATTATTTAGCTGATTTATTTGACACTAATGCATTGTTGTCCTTGTTCAAAATGCCTGCTGGTTCAACATCTGCTGATCAGTCATCTTGATTAGGGAAATACATATTTTGATTTTTAGGCAAGAATTAACTGGTAGAGTGCTGGAAGCCCATATTTGAGCTTTTTTCTGAAGTGCCGGTACCACATCTTAAAGGCTTCATATTCTGTGGATGTTCTACATATCACCTTTGAAGTGAAATTATTTAGTCTGTTAGGATTTGGCTTGTTACAATTTATGGGAGAGTGCCAAAAGGGATTATGGGAGAGTGCCTTTTGGCACTCTCCCATAAATTGTAGCAAGGCAAAGATATGTGAACAAATTTTGATGACCCAAAATAATTCAGCACTCTACCAGTTAAGAATGATAATTATGTTTGTAAAATTTGTTGATATGAATACACAGTATAATATTATAGCATAAGATTGTTGTTTTTGAACAAAATTTATTCAGACCTGGTCAGAGTGGCTAGCTGTGTTTCAGAATTTTTTCTCAGTTTTCTGGCTAGGACTTCCAATTCGTAATTTTAATGTGAATCATTTTTGGCCCACAGGCCTAATTTAAATTCAAAATATCCATTTCAGTTGTTGGATTGTAGTTACATGTTTTAACATAAATTTAGACAATAATTCCAAAGAACAGTTAAGTTTTTGAAAAAAAAATCTTTATACTTTGCTGAAGTGGGTTAGCAGTCAGGTGGATGGGCTGTTTGTTTACACATAGCTATAACTTTAACAATTATTGATGGATCACTGACATTTTTAGAATGCAGGTTGATATCCATGACCATCAACTGGAGACAAGAAATCGGATCCACTCACACTTTCTGCCAAGTGTTCCATCCCTTTTTGAAAATTCACTAATTTTTTACCTCAAAATAACATGATAACTTGGAACAAATGTTAACCGATTTCATTGATATTTGGTATTTGAGTCTAAAAGAACAATATCTACACCAAGTTCGAAAACTAGTGTAGTCTGACTTTTCTTGAAGTTGTTGCCCATAATTACATAATGTTCATTAATTTTGAGCTTGTTAGCACGATACCGCAAAGAAACACCAGCTGATTCAATTGATATATATGGTTTTTGAATCTTTCACAACAATATCTTGATTGAGTTTGAAAACCAGTGTGGTTGGCTTATTGCCTGTGTTATGGCCCTTAATTTGTTGATTTTTACAAATTTTGAGCTTGTTAGCACTATAACTCAAACCACTGTGTCCATCAGTATTAATTAATATTTGGTATATGAATCTTCCACCAACAGTTTGAAAACTATTATGGTTTGACTTTTCTTAAAATGGCTATGGTCCTTAATTATTTTCACAATTTTTGAGTTGGTTAATGTGTTAACTCAAAAGAACATTAACCGTTTTAACACTGATGGTATCTTGCATGCCATTTAAATGGCAGAAATTGGAAGAGTCCATATCCATTATTTGGGGGTAGATCAGTTAATATTTTCAAAGTGCAGCCTTCAGACTGCACTTTGAAAATATCAATTGTTCTACCTGACACGTTCACTTAGTAGCCATCCTACTTAATGAAATTATGATGTACTGTGTTCCTGTTCTGGAAAAAGAGGTCTCTCATGTTGAAAGAGTGAACTGATTAGATTGACATTTAATGTGGGAGTCTTTTGTAACAATACCTTGATCGATTTCCAAAACCAGTGTGCCCATCAAATACTTGACCCCCCCCCCTCCCACATCTACAATACATACCCCTTGTAGTAATTCTTTAGTATGAGTGTGCAGTAGCATCAGTGCACAAGTGGTACAGGTTTTTTTCTTGCTTAGAAATTATGAACCCTAGATAACTGTCTGGTTCATTTCAGTGTTATATTTTTATACTGTACCAATGACCCAGACATAGCTGGTGCTAACTCTTAAAATATAGGGCCAAACACAAATTTTGCCCCCCAATCCCCAAAATTTGCATCTAAAACTAAAGAAAACATGTCCTGAGAGGCCCTCCACACTTCGCCCCTACTGCGCATGCGCAGTGGCAAGGACGTTCCGAAATTGGCGCCATTTATCATTCTAAGTTTGGCCCTTCATCAGTTAACATCTGACTGATCTTTGTGCTTTTAAATCTCAGTTTAAATGATGCCAGACACATAAATATTAGTGAAATGGTGATTCTAAGGAGGATAGAAAAGGAGGAGAGGAAAAGAATGTGTGACAGAATATTATCAGGGCTGTAACTTAAAATTTTTTAATGAAATTATGTTAAGTTACCTATTTTCAAGGCAGCAGCCATTTTGTTGTCATTCTGATTATTTAGTTACACTGTTTTTACAAGTGTTTTTCCTCTCTCCCTGTCCTTTAAGTTCCCCCTTGCTATTCTCCCATGCTTTTGGCATAATTTCTGTAATTATTATTACTAAAATTTCTTGGGAGTTTAGCTGAATAACAGAATGAATTCTGTTCTTTCCCCATGTTTACGTCTTCACCTACGGGTGGTTAGGCGTTGTGTTCTGCATCTACCATCTGATGTTCTGCAGTTTCTTCCCTGGAAGTCTCTGTTTTGCATCAGATGGTGTATTTTTGGTAACTGATTTCGGGCCTGGGTGCCTGGAGTCTTATTTTAGTGTTTTTACACTCTTTGTTTACATTTACAACAGCCCTCTGTGTGAGGGGGGGATTTCTAAATAATAATATCTTTATGTTATTTCAATCATAACTAGATACATTATTATTGTTCGTAAGTGTTGAATAAATTGTTTAAAATATTTTTAAAATTTTTGTCCACACTTAGGCTTGGGATCCATTGGGGCTCAACGTTACTTTTCAGAAACTTGGGCTGTTCTGAAAAAATATTTTTTCAAAATATTTTGATTTCAATTATTTTTTCTATATTAATGGATCATATTATTATTATGTATTTTGATTGCTAGGGATTAGTGCGAGTACCAGGACTTGTTTTCTTTTCACATTGAAAGGATATTGATCTATTGTTTTAAGAGGAAGTCTTCCTCTGACCTTATTATCATTCTATATGTGGTCAGTGTACTCGCATTAACTCCGGTTCTGTATCGTATGATTTCGATGACAATATGGGAAGCGTATGTCACGGTATGTTGTTGGGGATTTGGACACTCCGGTCCTTTCCCCGCAGGGTCACTCTACTTTATCAATTTCTATTTCAGACGATCAAGATTAGGGTGATGTATCTGTGATGTCTTCCAACAGTGTGCCTCCGTCGTCACAATTAATGAAGGGCTAGCGGAAAAGTGCTCATGTAATACGCCAATTGCCTAAGAGGACCCTAGTAGGTTCGACGGCCTTTGACGTCCGCTAGCTCGCCCGGTGTAGCGTCCATTCACCGAATGGTTCGGCAGCCGGGTTCGTCCGTTGCGGTCTAGAAGGAATTTTGGGGTGATGCGAGCACTATAAAATTAACTTAATGCACACCCAGTGACGGCGGATCGGAGGGAGAACGGAGGAAGCCTTTTAGTCCGGTTCATAGCTCGTTCCGGTCCTTCCGGACGGCAAGCGAGAGAGGCCCCTCTCTCGTTCAACAACATCTGGCCCCAGATGTTGTGGTACAAATGTGTCGTTAGCGGAGCATACGTCCGTCGCTCGGGACGCTCCGTTGTATAGGCAGTCCGCTGAGACTGCTAAGGCTTCCTCTTCTCGTCAGCGCACACGACCGCACCTTGGCTGCGTGACCGCCGATATATTACCAGCTTCGCCGATCAAGGATTCTTCGGCGACCAGGTCACACCATCCGGCAGCCAGGGATTCGAGACCGATGGACTCCGGACGTTCGCATAGGAAAAGTATGCGGGAGCCATCTGATGCGGAGCTGCCCTCGGCGAAGCAGCGATAGACTGCGCCTCCGCAGGTCTCGACGCCGGACATTCTTGTGCACATAGCACAGCTTATCGCAGCATCCCAGCAGCCGACAGAAACGGTGTCGGATCGAGAATTATCCGACAGCGCTGGGTCGGTAGCCGGGGACTCGAGGCCTGCAGACTCCGGACGTTCGCATAGGAAGTATGCGGGAGTCAACGTACACGGAGCTTCCAGCGGCAATGCATCGTAAGTCCGCTACTGCACAGGCCTCGGGAACGGACGTGCTTTCCTTAATAGCACAGTTTATCGCAGCATCCCAGCATCAACTGAATCTGTCGCATATATTTTATCCGACGATGCTGGGTCGGGACGCTCCGCGGAAGCGGGTACGGACGTCCGAAAGTTTCATCCGGTCCGACGGGATACCGAAAGGGATTCGGTGGATTTCAAGCTTTCCCTTTCGGAACAACATATGCTGCGATGCCGGATAAGAAACTGATAGCGTCGGTGGACTTAGAAATTTTTGGTTCGGTTCAGGGACATCGTCCCTCAGTTCCGACATAGTCCAATAATGTCACACAAACTTTCGAATTATTGAACGACGCTATATATATTATTATTTTATGCTTGCTATCCAAGCATTTCTGGTTTCTTGTTCGAAGAGTTATGGAGATGTCTTTCAAAAGTGTGCCTCTGTCGTCATAGTTAATGAAGAGTTAGCGGCAATAAGTGCTCATGGAATATGTCTATCGCTTACGGAGTGACATTCGCTAGCTCACCCGGTGTTGCGTACATTCATCGAATGGTTCGGCTGCCGGGTTTGTCCGTTGCGGTCTAGGAAGGAGATTTGGGTGATGCGAGCACTTTAATTACTTTAGTACTCACCCAGTGACGGCAGATTGAGGACAGATCGGAGGAAGCCAACAACATAGGGGACCGCATGTTGTGGTTCAGATATTTTACATTCGGAGCATATGTCCGTTGCTCGGGACGCTCCGTTATATTGACAGTCCGAGAGACTGTCTTTAATGCTTCCTCATCCTCACAGCAGGGCACACGACGGCACATTGGCTACGTGACCTCGAGTATCCGATCAGTTTCGGCATTCAGTGATTCCACAGCGAATAGGTCGCGCCATCCGGTAGCCAAGGGACACGAGGCCTATACACTCCGTTCGCTCGCATATTGGAAGTATGCACGGGGTAACGATCTCGGAGCTTCCTGCGGCAATGCATCGTAAGACCGCTGCTCCTCAGGCCTCAGTGACGGACGTGCTATCCGAGTTAGCACAGTTGTTTCGCAGCATCCCAGCAATTGACGGTTTCTCGGTCGAATCAGGAATTATCCGACGGCGCTGGGTCGGTGCGGTCCGCGGTTGCATCAAGCTACGGACGACCGAACGCTTTATAGGGTCCGACAGGATGGCGAAAGGGATTCGAAAGATTTCGAGTTTTCCCTTTAGTAGTATCGGAAGATGCCTTTCATATCTTCTGGCATTTCTTCCAGTGATTATTTTTCGGACTTCATTGCTGCGATCTTGGATAAGAGACTTATAGCGTCATTGGACTCGGATTTTTCGATCGGTACAGGGACTTTGTCCCTGACTTACCGACGCAGTCCAATATTGTCATTACAACATGTGTTTTATTTTTCGACGCTATATATTTATATATATATACAAGACGGCTACTAAGCATGATAGTTTAGTTTCTTGTCCGCGTGGCTCATTTCTGCCATTTTATCTTTTTTTACATATAGTTTATTTTGGCAGAGCAGGGCATACCGAGAGTTCATATGCGTCTAGACGGTGTGATTAAAGACTGCATATATTCTTTTTCACCGTTTATGTCTTTTCCAATTTCAATGTTGGGAACGACATTATGTATATTAGACTTAACTTAGACGCTTTATTATACGTAATCCGCCTTACTGAGGCGTTATCATTACGTCTTCAAGAAAAGATTTACGGGATATTATTCTCAATGTAATTTCTTTTGAGGGCAGTAGTTTGTTCACGTATAACTCCGCCCTTCAGTGGCTGATTGGAGTTGGTTAGACGTGAGGCAGCCCTAGCTACATCCACGCGTGGATAGTAGGTTAAGAACTCTCTCAGAGTCGCTTCGTTCTCGGAGGAGCTTCTCTTCGACGGCAACTTTCCGGCAATCCATGAATTGCTTGATTTATACATTCTCTTGTCTATCTAGTGTTACAAGAGATTCAGACTGGGGCAAACATTCGGTGGTTGACTCAGAGAGTGCCGCCGCAGTTGCCGGACCCGAGGGTGGCTGTTATGACGGTTGCCAGTCAAACAGATTGGGATATATACTGATCCCTACGGATTCGAAGTGCCAGGGTCTTTGGGTTCCGCAGTCTTTTAGCTATCAGTTAACTTCCGCGGAATAATGTTTTTTAGGCTTGCTTTATGTCATTGCATGAACATTATTCAGAAACGCATGCCCAAATTCCTGTCCTTTAATTCGACAGTAGTGGCGTATCTCCGGAACCAGGGAGGCACTCTTTCGTTTCCGTTATTCAATTTAATGGAAAGAATCCGTTTGTTGGTTATAGTACACCAAGTTCAGTTTTGGTCCGTCATATTCTGGGTCGTCTGATTGTTTTATCGCACTCCCGTTCTCTTAAGGGTCGCTTGTTGCTGTCAGAATGGACTCTCAACAAACAAGTATTCAATCAGATTTGCTATCTATGGGAGCGCCCAATGATGTTTTATTTATGACACAGCTGGCTAATCAATTGCAGACGTATGTGTTGGCTTGTCCAGATCTCTGAGCTAATACTGTTAACGCTCTATTGATCTATAGGACAGAATGTTAGGATACGCGTATCCTCCGGCGCTGTTGTTTTTAGCAGGTATTGCTAAGATAAACAACCACAATACATTTCTGTTGATAGCATCTCTATCTTCACAGAGATCATGAGTAATTTACTCTCTTGTCTACTGTGGATCTTAACGTGAAATCTTCCTCTATGTGAGGATCTTTTTTCACTGGGTAAATCGTGTCATCTTTATCACAACCAGCAAGGTCGCAACCTTCATGTATTCCGTTGTGTGGTCCGTATTGCATTGTAAGCACTGTACTGGACGAGCTTTGGACGCGATTTCTTACTATAGGAGATCCTCTTCTTCGCTATTCTATGCGACTAAAGTGGAGGCTCTTCCGTCGTGGTGTAGGGATCATTATGTTCATATGGTTGATCCCTCCATACTACTCATTGCTATTTTTTAGTATACTTGTTTCACAAGATCTACTGCAGCCTGTTGTTATTTAGGTTATAGGTTTATGTTACCTCATACCTATGCACTCTACGATAGTTTACAATTGAGTCTTTTGTCTCTTTATCTAAGTCAGTTAGTAACTTTTTGATAAATAGACTTAGAATCTTTAGATTAAATTTCTATACGGATTTTAACTTCAGGTTCTTATTTAGCTAAGTAATCATTTGAGCCTCTGGAAACAGTAGTTTTCAAATTCTGACCTTTTAGACAGTAATTATGTTGGTTTCTCTTTTACTGTAGAGTCAGTGAGTTTCATGCACTATCGATGGATGATTTTCACTTTCATAGTTTCGGAATCAATACTTCCGTTACTATTTAGGTTGGATTGTTGCATAAGAGTTAGGCTCCTATTATCCGGAACCTATTATTTTAAGGTCCTTCCGTCTTCGTATGGGCATAGGCCTTTACTCTTTCCGGGTACAGTTTATGTATTTATAAACAGATATCTGTTTATTACAAGGGCGTAAGCTTCTTCTGTCTTTGATGTCTAGTAGAAGGACGTTACGCTCCATTTTATTGTTAATGGATTCTATTAACTAGCGTACTGCTTATGGTATATCATTGGCTTAGCAGTTGTGCTTAAGATTTCGGCTCATGAAGTAAGAGTTCTTCTACTTCTTGGGCTTACATTAATAGTGTTCTATTATAGATTTTTGAAGGCTGCTCATTGCGCTCAGCCATCCATTCATGAATTTTATCTCAGAAATATCGAGTCCATTTCTGGAGGCCTCTATTGTTAGGTCTATTATCTACTGCTCAGAATGTCATTCACTTAACAGTTGCTACTATAGCTAGGTAGGCTGTCTGTTTCGGCAGTGTCTCCGTTCGGCTGCCCTCTTCGCTCTGGGCTATTTGACCCAGGGCAAGAAAAAGGGGGGGGGGAGGGTGTTCCCTTGGGTCACCTGTTTTTACTATGAAAACAAGGGGATACCTCCTCCGGAGTTAGTAATTCTGAGCTGTTATTGGGATGGTTGTTTAGTGAGAAGTTTAAGTTTATAAAATTCATTCAAGTCTTAGTTTTTAAAGTATAGCTTTTGAATATTGCATATGTCAACGGACATGATTATGCAATTCTCACACACTTTTAGGAGTATAAGAGTCTCTATTCTCTAGACTTACTTTATTATTGGCTTACTTTAAAAATTATTAGTATAAGGATTATTGGATATTAATAGAGTACATGGATGTATGAAGCTCAATTTTTGGAAGGTGTTGTATCTTTCTAATTTATCATAAATAAGAAAGATACATGTAAGGCCTATTACTTCTTTTCCCTACAGGGGATGACTCTATTTTATTTTATTGAGCGTATTCCATTTTGCTCTATGTCCTTGGCCCTCCAGCCTTTTTACTATTCAGCTATGTCTGGGTCATTGGTACAGTATAAAAATGTTAAAAAATTTATAGTAATTTATATATTTTTTATACTTACCAATGACCCAGACGGGGATGGCCCTCCCAGGAGTTGGGAACTCTTGCCTCCCCGCTGAGTACATAGCGCTTACCAGGCACTGGTTATTAGAATGATAAATGGCGCCAATTTCGGAACGTCCTTGCCACTGCGCATGCGCAGTAGGGGCGAAGTGTGGAGGGCCTCTCAGGACATGTTTTCTTTAGTTTTAGATGCAAATTTTGGGGATTGGGGGGCAAAATTTGTGTTTGGCCCTATATTTTAAGAGTTAGCACCAGCTATGTCTGGGTCATTGGTAAGTATAAAAAATATATAAATTACTATAAATTTTTTAACATTCATTTAATTTGGGATATAACTGAATTCATTGACATTACTAAATTTTTATTAACTCCGCCTGACAAAGTCAGCAGAGCTTTTCTGATATCGAGTTGTCCAGTATCCGTCCGTCTGTCATCTGGTGTCAACATTTTGTTTGTCCGAGCCATAATTTCTTTACCTTTGGATATTTTTTAACAAAACTTTATAACAGTATGTATTGTCAATAGACAGTGTGCCATCAATCACAATAAGGTCTGTATCCATCAAGGTCAAGGTCACAGGTGACATGCTAAAGGTAACACTCAGGAAAACGTCAACATTTTGTTTGTCCGAGCCATAATTTCTTTACCACTGGATATTTTTTAACAAAAACTTATAATAGTATGTATTGTCACTAGGCAGTGTGCCATCAATCATAATAAGGTCTGTATCCATCAAGGTCAAGGTCGCAGGTAACATGGTAAATAGTGCTGCCACGGTTATCCAGATAACCGGTTAACCTGTGGTTAAAACTTTGACTGTCCAGAAAATGTTTTAACCAGTTATCCTTACATTCACTATACTCACCGTATATATCCGTGTATAAGTCATCCCCGTGTATAAGTCGCACCCCAAACTCACACTTGGAATTCCTCCCTTTTGCCTAAAGCCCATGTATAAGTCACACCCCCATTTTTAAATATATGGAGTCAAAAAGAATTAGTTGCAAGTTACATTTTGCCAATTTGGGGCAGTTTGGGATGCAACGGAAATAGGTAAGTTTTCATGAGTTACCTCGTGGTGAATAAGATAAAAGAATAAAGGAAACTTATTATTATTAAAGATTTGAAAAATACTCGCATTTATTTGTTTTTCATTGTTTGTTTATCACCCCAGTGTCTTCATCCCTGTCAAGAAAATCCAACTCTCGTTGTGACTGAAACTTCATAGTTTCAGAATCAGAGCACCATTTGCACCATAACCTGCGCAGTTGTTGTGATTAAGTTTGTTTTTCCGGAACGAGAGAACGTTCTGGAAAAACCAATAAAAATACAACAAATGCGCAGGTTACAGCGCAAATTATTTTCAAATTGTTGTCCCACTTAAGCATTGTTGGTGCTATTGAAACTAACTTTACCTGGTGCACGTGTGCGTAATTTATAACCGGACATTACACATCAGTGAATTGGAGTTCATGGAATAAATAAATACATCTTTCCAGGTATTGCTGGCAAACATTTAATGTGTTATTATTTATTTTTTCGTTGTTATTTTGATGACTTTGTATATTTTTATACTGTACCAATGACCCAGACATAGCTGGTGCTAACTCTAACAAAACCAGGGCCAAACACAAATTTTGCCCCCCAATCCCCAAAATTTGCATCCAAAACAAAAAGAAATCATGTCCTAAAGGACCTCCATACTACGCCTCTACTGCGCATGCGCAGTGACGCAGTCGTCCCGAAATTGGCGCCAATTATTCTCTGTTTGGCCCTTCATCAGTCAACATCTCACTGATCTTTGTGCTTGTAAATCTCAGTTTAAAGGATGCCAGACACGTAATTTTTGGAGAAAATGTGATTCTAAGGAGGATAGAAGGAGGAGAGGAAAAAGAAGTGGCAAAAAATAATCAGGGCTGTACTTAACATTTTTTGATGAAATTATGTTAAGTTGCCTATTTTCGAGGCATGGGCCTCTTGTTGTCATTCTTGCTAATTGTTGCACTGCTTATTCAGTGTTTCCTCTCCCCTAGCCTTCTAAAGTCCCCCCTGGCAATTCTCCCATGCTTTTGGCATATTTTTGAGAAATTTCATTTCTAAAATTTCCTGGGAGAGTTGCTTGGTTACAGAATGTTTTCTGTTATTTTCCCCATAGTTACGTTTTCACCCATGGGTGTATAACGTTTGTGTTCTGCATCTTCCATCTGATGTTCTACAGATTCTCCCCTGGGAGTCTCTGTTTTGCATCAGATAGAGTGTAATTGATGACTGATTCCGGGCCAGTTTTTTCAGTGCCTGGAGTCATGTTTTCTAGTGTGTTTACACTGTTTGTTTTCATTGGCAACAGCCTTTTTTGAGGGGGCTGTTTGTCTTTGTGGTAGTTTATCTCATTATAAGATACATTTATATTATCCGAAAGTGTCTCATTAATTATTTTATATAAATTTAAAATTTTTGACCACACTTTGCCATCGGATCCATCGGGGCTCAACGTTACTTTTCAGCAACTTGGGCTTCTCTGAAAAAATATTTTTTCAAAATTATTTTGTTTTGCAATTGTTTTTTCATTTATTAATGGATCATGTTATTATGTATCTTTGTGTCAGGGGTTTTTGCGAGTAACTAGGACTTATTGTTGTTCTTTCACAATGAAGGGACGTTGTTCAAATTGTAATAGGAAGAAATCTTCCTCTGACTTTCATGATCATTGTATTAATTGTAGTCAGTGTTCTCGCATTAATCCCTGTCCTATATGTGAACATTGGGATGAGAAACATTGGAAACGTGTTGTTTCTGGAGAAAGAGCGATGCCGGCTCTTTCTCCGCAAGGTCACTCTACTCTCTCAGTTTCTATTTGAGAGGAACCAGAACAGGGTGATGTTTCCATGTT
The DNA here is from genome assembly GCA_031216915.1 of Pictodentalium vernedei. NCBI lineage: Eukaryota > Metazoa > Mollusca > Scaphopoda > Dentaliida > Dentaliidae > Pictodentalium > Pictodentalium vernedei. The sequence continues at coordinate 119,145,782 of CM062292.1, forward strand.
ATCTTCTTCAAGTGTGCGTCCGTCGTCACAAATGAATTCAGAGCTAGCGGCAAAAGTGCTCATGGAGATTAGACAAATGTCGTCCGCTAGCTCGCCCGGTGTAGCGTCCATTCACCGAATGGTTCGGCAGCCGGGTTCGTCCGATGCGGTCCAAGAGGAAATTTTGGGTGATGCGAGCACTATAAACATAATAGATGCACACCCAGTGACGGCGGATAGTAAGCGAGAACGGAGGAAGCCTTTTAGTCCGGTTCATAGCTCGTCTAGGTCCAGCCGGGCCGCGAGCGAGAGAGGTCCCACTCTCGTACAACAACATCTGGGACCAGATGTTGTGGTACAAAATGTGTCTTTAGCGGAGCATACGTCCGTCGCTCGGGACGCTCCGTTGTATAAGCAGTCCACAGAGACTGTTAAGGCTTCCTCTTCTTGTCAGCGCACACGATCGCACCTTGGCTGCGTGACCGCCGATATATTACCAGCTTCGCCGATGAAGGATTCTTCGGCGACCAGGTCACACCATCCGGCAGCCAGGGATTCGAGACCGATGGACTCCGGATGTTCGCATAGGAAAAGTATGCGGGAGCCATCTGATGCGGAGCTGCCCTCGGCGAAGCAGCGAAAGACTGCGCCTCCGCAGGTCTCGACGCCGGACATTCTTGTGCAGATAGCACAGCTTATCGCAGCATCCCAGCAGCCGACAGAAACAGTGTCGGATCGAGAATTATCCGACGGCGCTGGGTCAGTACGCTCCGCCGAAGCATCGGGGGCGGACGACCGGGAACATCGTGAGGTCCGACCGGATGGTGAAAGGGATACGGATGACTTGGAGCTATCCCTTTCGGAACAACATAAAGCTGCCGTGGACTTCATCCGGCACTTTCTCCCTCAAGTTGTTCCGTCGGGCCAGACTGCTGCGCTTCCGGACAAGAGAATTATAGCGTCATTGGACTCTGAATTTTTTGAGCGGTTCAGGGACATCGCTCCAGAGTTTCCGTCGCAGTCCAATAATGTTGCTAGAACATTTGAATTATTGAACGACGCTATATTTAAACTTGCTTCCAGGACGGGGAAAGCAGGTTTCTTGTCCGCTAATACTCTCAACCTGCCTTTCATTAATGCAAGGAATAAATTCGATACGGCAGGACAGGGTATACCGAGAGTTCCTCTGCGTATGGACGACGAGGCGGAAGACTTAGAGCTATCATTACCGTCGTCAGCTTCTATTCCAACCGCAGTGTTGGAAACAGCTATTGCGTCTAACAGAGCCAATTTAGATGCCTTATCTTACGCAGATCACCTTACTAAGGCGTTATCACTGCGCCTTCAAGGGGAAGAGTTTCAGGATATACAATCCTCTTTAAGACTTCTTTCAAGGGCAGTAGCTTATTCCACGTGTAACTCCGCCCTTTCAGTGGCAAATCTGGAGTTGGTTAGACGTGACGCAGCCCTAGCTACATCCACACTAGTGGATTCTAAGGTGAAGAACTCTCTTAGAGTCGCTTCGGTCTCAGGAGAACTTCTCTTTGACGGCAAGCTTTCCGCTATTTATGATAAAATTAAAAAGAAAGCTAATGATTCTCTGTTGTTCAGATCGGCTCCTAAAAAGTCGGATACAGCAGACACGAATAAGACAGGCACTTCTGGGTCTAATGCGCCCAAGAGAGGTTCCTATAGAGGTTCCGGTGCGTCCTCTTGGTCTTATTCGAGAGACCGTCAGGATAGCGACTCTCGTTCGGGACGTCCTTCAGGCCGGGACAATCGGTCGGACGCCCCGAGGTCGACGAGGCGAGGTGCGGGTCGTGGAAGACGTGGTTTCTCCTACCGCATGCCTCGCAGGTCCAGGAGGTGATGGCTTAAACCTCTATCGCGTTCCGGTTGGCGGAAGGTTGTCGAGTTTTTCACAAGAGGGGGCGTCGATTACGGACGACCCTTGGGTGAGAGGAGTGACTTCGGAAGGTCTAAAGATATCCTTCAAACGAAAGCCTCCATTAACTCGAAGTCCAAAGTGGACTCATCTTCCGTCAAATCCACAGAAAAGAGACGCTCTGTTATCAGAGGTGCAGTCTCTTTTAATGAAGAACGCGGTAAAGGTCGTAGAAAACCAGGAATCTCTGGGATTCTACACCCATCTGTTTCTGGTTCCGAAACCAGACGGCTCGTTCCGTCCAGTCATAGATTTGAGCTGGATAAACAAGCTGATCGTCGCTCCGAAGTTTTATATGGAGACGATTCGATCGGTCAGAGCAAGTATTCGGGTGAACGATTATGCAACAAGCATAGATCTCAAAGATGCGTACTTTCACGTCATGGTACATCCGACATTCCGAAAGTATCTACGCTTTGCAGTCCTGGGAGTGGTGTATCAATTCCGGGCGATGTGCTTCGGATTGAATCTAGCACCCTGGGCTTTCACTCGGGTAATGAACTCGGTAATGATCTACTTCCGAGCTCATTCGTCTGCGGTAACGTCGGCCTACCTGGACGACATTCTTCAGAGGTACGGCAACGAGTTAACGCTTCAGAACGATGTTCAGAATCTTCTTCTATTGCTCCGACGTCTCGGTTTTATAGTAAACGAGGAGAAGTCGGATCTGGTGCCGTCCAAGTCATTCACTCATCTGGGAATGAGCTTCGAGACACACAACAATCTCGTTCGTCTGCCGTTAACCAGAGAGAAATTAGTCAGTTGTTACGCTCGCTATTGTCTGCATGCAGACAAAGTCACGGCGAGAGAATTTATGAGACTGATAGGTCTGTGCGGAGCCGCCGCGAATCTCATTCCGATGGGGCGGCTACGCACACGTCCTCTTCAAATTTTCCTGACTCAGAATTGGAGTGTGAAAATTCATTCGCTCGATGTAGACGTTCTCTTGTCAGATCAAGTGAAACAAGAGATTCAGACTTGGGCAAACATTCAGTGGTTAACTCAAGGAGTTCCGCTGCAGTTGCCGGATCCGAGTTTTACCGTTATGACGGATGCCAGTCAAACAGGTTGGGGTGCATCATTAATCCCAACGGATTCGAGATGCCAGGGTCTTTGGGATCCGCAATTCCTGTGCAAGCACATAAACATCAAGGAAATGATGTCAATTTGGCTTGCGTTACGTCACTGGATGGACATTATTCACGATGCTCATGTCCAAATCCTATCCGACAATACGACAGTAGTGGCGTATATATGGAATCAGGGAGGCACTCATTCAGTTCCGTTGTTCAATCTAACGGAAAGAATCCTTCTGTTTGCGTTAGAACATCACGTTCTTCTTTCGGTCCGTCACATACCGGGTCGTCTGAATGTGCTAGCAGACTCCCTTTCACGAAAGGGTCGCTTGTTGCCGTCGGAGTGGACTCTCAACAAACAAGTATTCAATCAGATTTGCTACCAATGGGAACGGCCAATGATAGACTTATTTGCGACACATCTCAACAATCAGTTGCAGACGTATGTGTCTCCGTGTCCGGATCCAAGAGCATTTGCAGTAGACGCTCTGTCGATCCCTTGGGACGGAATGATAGGATATGCGTATCCTCCAGCGCCGTTAATTCAACAAGTATTGCTAAAGATAAAACAATCTCAATGCAAGATTCTGTTGGTAGCATCTCTGTCGCCACAGAGACCGTGGATAAATCTACTCAGGTGTCTGTTGTGGGACCTACCGCGGAAGCTTCCTCCACGAGAGGATCTTCTTTCGCAGGGGAAATCGCGCCAACAACCCGCAAGGTCTCAACCTTCACGTTTTTCCGTTGTGCGGTCCTTCTTGCATGGCAAGCACTTTACAGGACGAGCAGTGGACGCGATTTCTAACTGTAGGAGGACCTCCTCTTCGCTAAACTATGCGGCTAAGTGGAAGGTTTTTCGTCGTTGGTGTAGGGATCATTCTGTAGATATATTTGATCCCTCTATACCAGACATTGCAAACTTTCTAGTATACTTGTTTGACGAAATCAAACTGCAGCCTGTTACTATAAAGGGTTATAGATCTATGTTATCTGATACCTATGCACATCATGATAGTTTACAAATTGGATCTAATGTCTCTTTATCGAAGTTGGTTAGAAACTTTTCGATAAATAGACCCAGAACTCTTAGATTAATTCCTAAGTGGAATTTAGCTTGGGTTCTCCTTAAATTGAAGGAAAAGCCATTTGAACCTCTTGGGACAGTAGATTTCAAATTCTTATCTTATAAGACAGCTTTTCTCTTAGCTTTCTCTTCTGCCAGAAGAGTCAGTGAGCTTCATGCACTATCGGTGGATGATTCTCATTATCGTAGTGTTGGGAACAATATCACCTTCACTACTAATGTGGGTTTTTTAGCTAAGAATCAGGCTTCTAATAAATATCCGGAACCTATTGTTATTAAGGCTCTTCCGTCTTCAGACGGGCGTAGGCCTTTACTCTGTCCTGTTAGAGCACTACGTATCTATAAACAGAGATCTCAGTTTATCAGAAAGGGACGGAAACGTTTCTTTCTGTCTTTGATGCCTAATAGAAAGGACATTTCAGTCCATTCTATTGCTAGATGGATTCAGTTAACTATCCGTACTGCTTATGAAGATTTATCTTCTTCTCAGCAGTCTGTGCTTAAGATTTCTGCTCATGAAGTAAGAGCTCTTTCTTCTTCCTGGGCTTATGCTAATAGTGTTGCTATTACAGATTTAATGAAGGCTGCTTATTGGTCTCAGCCATCCACATTTACGAATTTTTATCTCAGAAATATTGAGTCCATTTCTGGAGACCTGCATTGTTTAGGTCCGTTATCTGTTGCTCAGAATGTCGTCCACTAAACAGTTGCAACTATAGTTATGCAGGCTTTCTGTTCCGGCAGTGACTCCGTCCGGCTGCCCTCTTCGCTCTGGGCTATTTGACCCAGGGCAAGGGGAAGGGGGGGGGGGGGGGCGGGTGTTCCCTTAGGTCACCTGCTTTATAGTGAAAAGCAAGGGAATGCCTCCTCCAAGTCAGTATTTCTGAGTCGCTTCCGGGATGGTTTTAAAGTGTAATATTAATGTTTAAATTCATTCATGTCTTATTTTTAAAGTGTAGCTCGGTGTGAAGCATTTGCATATGTCAAGTGTCAAACGGGCTTTAATATACAATACTCGGACACTTTTAAATGATTATAAAGAGTCTCAATTCTCTGGACTACTTTATTTATTGGCTTGCTTTAAAAATAATTAGTATAAGGGTTATACTGGATGTTAATAGAGAACATGAATGTTATTGTGCTCAATTATTAAGGGTAGTGTATCTTTCTAATTTAATATTAAATAAGAAAGATACATGTAAAGCCTAATACTCCTTTTCTCCTTAAGGGGTTACCTCTTTACTATATAGTTGAGCTTATTGGATTTTCCTCTATGTCCTAGGCCCTCCAGCCTGTTTACTATTCAGCTAAGTCTGGGTCATTGGTGCAGAATAAAAATGTTAAAAAATTTATAGTAATTTATATATTTTTTATACTTACCAATGACCCAGACGGGGATGGCCCTCCCTGGAGTTGGGAACTCTTGCCTCCCCGCTGAGTACATAGCGCTGACCAGGCACTGCCAGTAAGAATGATAATTGGCGCCAATTTCGGGACGACTGCGTCACTGCGCATGCGCAGTAGAGGCGTAGTATGGAGGTCCTTTAGGACATGATTTCTTTTTGTTTTGGATGCAAATTTTGGGGATTGGGGGGCAAAATTTGTGTTTGGCCCTGGTTTTGTTAGAGTTAGCACCAGCTAAGTCTGGGTCATTGGTAAGTATAAAAAATATATAAATTACTATAAATTTTTTAACTTTTTATGGTTTCATCCATATTGGCCCCACAAACCTGTTGATTTCCAATACACGCACTGATGTAAACACATGGGCGATTGAACAACAACGACTAAATAGAATACTTCTTTATTATTATTTATGGTCAATGTAAATAACATTGGCCGGCCCGATATAATAGTTACAGTTGAAGCAAGAACACACTACAAATATAGGTACCTTATATGTGGTTAACCACGGTTAACCAAGGTGAAACATGCTGGTTAATCAGTCAGAAAAAAGTCTTAACCGCGGCAGCACTAATGGTAAAGGTAACACCAATGTACTTGCCAAATTTTATTATGTTTTCAATTTTTGTCTAATAAACAAAGCTAATGAGCCTTCATTGAACAAGCTCAACAAACTTGTTCCAAAAGGACCATAAGCTATGTTTTTGAGACAAAAAATGATGATGTTGTCTGCTATCCGTGTTGGGTAAAGGGTTATCAGAATCTAGAGATCGAGGATCAAATGTTACCCTGTATATTGCTGCCTCTGAAAGTAGTTGCCCTGGGCAGAGCTGTCTTGGCCGAGAGGCCTCTTGTTTAGAGATCAGTACTGGCTATGTTTGTGTTTATAATACTTTATATATGTGGGTACTGTTTCAAAACGTGATTTTAGATGTATTGGTTAGTGGTTACATTGCTGGTTGGTAACACTGGTTGTTTTTGTCACTGAAAAAAGAAATTCTGCTAAGTATACCTACTATGGTAAATCACAGCTAACAAGGTGAAAATTACCTTTTTGCAGTTGGGCAGATGCTAGTACAAATATACAACACATAGCAGCAGGATTTGACCAAGAGGCAGCTGCAGTCCTTATGGCAAGAATGGCAGTACATCGAGCAGAAACTGATGATGGACCAGATGTTTTAAGATGGCTTGACAGAATGTTAATACGATTGGTGAGTAAAATAGTTATCTTACAACAAGAGCATATTTTTTCCCAATACAAGTAAAAACATATAGAAAAAGCACAATCTTTATTGAGGGTAGCAACCGCTCATGTGAACATTTGACTCAGAAAGAGCAAAAAATGCTCTCTCCTTCATCAAAAATTTAGGAAAAATTGAGACATGATTGTATAATCTGTTATTACAGCCAGGGGTGTTGTAAAGATGACCGATTAGGGGCGGGGTCGAAACCAAATTTGTCCCAACTGTCATGACTCAAGCCCCAAATGATAAAATATTCCAACTACATCATCAAGGCATGTCTTGATGATATAGTTGGAATATATGTCTGTCAGAATTATAGTTAAAAAAAATTAGGAATATTTTTTGTGGATAAGTACATAAGTAGTGGTTGTGACACATAGGTTTCTCAACTTATTATTATTCGGCCCCCGACCTCCGAAGGAGGATTTGGGCGGTATCTAGTGAAGACCTCTGTCTGTTCTTCCGTCTGCTTGTACAAACATTTTGGGTTGTAATTTCAAAGCCATCGGCCAGATTTGGATCTCCTTTGGTATGCTGATAGACCCACATGCACAAGGAATAGGTTTCCTTCCAATAATTGTTCTCAGAGTTATGTCCCTTTTTTACTCTTTCGACAGAGAAATTTTTCTCGACCTCTGTGTTGCATTCGCTGCATGGATTTGAAAACCACTTATGTGATCAAATCATAATTTTAGGGGTTACTTGTGGATGACTAGACAATGCTTCCTTTTGATTTTGGTTCAGCCAGCCAATTCAGTATGGCCTCAGGGTCATATGCCACACTTCGTGTTGCTCTTGTTTAATTAGCATGTGTTGGTTTCAAAATTGGTCATGCTGGGTCCGAATCGGCCACATACCTCCATTTGCATGAGAGCGACTGCAAGTGTGACAGGAATCAAAGTAGTAAATCTAGTCTTGTAAGAGAGTATGTGATTTCTGGCTAGAGCAAATCAATATCTAATACATCAATCCAGACAAAAATGTCCCCAACTGGAAAATTATTGTTTTGTTTTACGATCCTACACCCCTCCACATCCATAGTTATGACCCGTTGACAGCAGAAAATGTTGCTAAAATATTTTATGAATTATGACAATTATGGCCGGAGTTGTAGAAGTTCAGAATGGAAATACTTCATTATGATTTTTTCCTCATTCTTTTCAGTGTCAGAAGTTTGGTGATTATCATAAAGATGACCCTAATTCATTTAGATTTTCCGAAAACTTTTCCTTGTATCCACAGTTTATGTTTCATTTGAGGCGGTCACAGTTTTTACAAGTTTTCAACAGCAGTCCAGATGAAACATCTTATTACAGGTTTGTATTTTGTAATTATTTGTTCAGTTAATACTCTACCTAAAGAATCAGATGCTTTCCTCTGGTTAACCCTTTACCCAATACAGACGATATCAAAATTTATTATTTTAAAAAATTTTCCCAAATTTTCAACAAAACCATATCATGTGACACCTCATTGGAATGAGCTCAATGAGCTTGTTCCAAAGAGGGGTCACATGATATGGTTTTGTTGAAATTTTTTGAAAAATACTTTTTCAGCTTCTGAATTTGCTGCAAATATTATGGGGCTGATGTGGCCGATTCATTGGGTAAAGGGTTAATTGAGCAGTTGTAAAATATATTATTTTTTTATATTTTTAACCAAACCATATCATATGACTCCTCATTGGAATGAGCTCATTTCAGTGAGGGGTCCCATGGTATGGTTATATTGAAATTTTGGGGAAAATTTGAAAAAATATGTCAAATAGTTTTTGATATCATCTGCATTGGGTAAATGTTTAACAGACTTGTGTGTTCATTAGAGATGGGTGGTTAACCGAAAATTTGGTTTGGATTCGGTTTTGTTATCAAATCCGAAACCGGAACCGAAACAATTACAGAAAACCTATCGTAGCGGTTTTCAACTTCAGTGTTGGAAAACTCTAATCAGGTCTTCACTTCTCAGGAATAAAGCAAGAAACAACCTAAAGTTCACCTTGTTTTGAAACTTCAGAGTCATGATACCCCTTTTTTCAGGACAGCTGCACTAATTGATAATGTGTTCGAGCATGGCATTTACCACGAAATTAGGTGACAAAATTACTTCTTGCGCATCGTGTTTTAAATGTTCATCTGTTTACAAAATGCAATTTCCTTTGCAGAACTGGAACTTGTCACTTGTTTCACATTTATAATGACAAATATATTTATTTCTTCACGTAATTTTGAAAGCTTGAACTCCAAAGACAGCGTCAAAATCACAGTTGATGTTGGATGGACATTTAGGGTTACAGTGATCTATATGAGCAACTTTTACTTGATGAAATTTTTATGGTTGACATGTTTTAGGGTGTGTCGGGTACCCTAAACACAGGTATTTTTGGTTTTTGTGGGGGGGGGGGGGGGGGGACTATTTTTGCAACAGACTCAAGACAAAAATCATATTTCTCAAACTCTTGAGATAATTTATGCAAATACATTGTGCTCAGGAAATCATCGTACCGGTATATTATACAGGTGTATTGCCCTGGAAAGGGAGTCCCTGTGACACTGACTGGCACTAAATACATCTTCTTATATGCAAGTGCAATATATTGTTATGTTTGTACAGTGAAAACCGAAACCGAAAACCCGACTCTTTGAATGAAACCAAAACCAGAACCGACATGAAATTTGGAAACCGCCCATCTCTAATGTTCATTTATTGCTGAACTCATATAAAAAACTAGATTTAGCTGTTTAGAGGCTTCAACTTTGAGTCTGAATTACTTTTTCATATTTTAATCCTTCTCCTAAGTTGAAATCTGAATATATATATACATATGTGAAGGTTCTCTAAAAAATGTCATTATGCAGTGTAACCTATTTTTGTCCTGTTTGTCTTATCTCTCCCCCTTTTCAGTTCTGATGCCACATGATGTCTGTTCAATTCCTTTTTACTATCAGATTATACCAGTGTACTATGTACAGTACGTGGAGAGTGTATTATCACTAAATCACCCACAGAGTGGAGATTCCACCCAAGCAATAATTGCAAATTTGCTTCAAAGCATAACAAGCACTTGCAAAGTTTCAGCCAATGGACCTCCGGGTTAAACCCGGAGATCCATTGGCTGAAACATTGCCTGTGTTTGTTGTCGATGTGTACATAATTTGAAAGTTATAGCTTGGGTGATAACCCCACTCTGCAGGTGATTTAGTTACAATCCACTCTCCACGTACTGTACATCTTCCCACTTCACATCTTCTCCGCCCTTCCCACAACCTGTACTCTGGGTTGATAAAGGCAGGTAAAATTTCTAATATATATTTATATTTTTATACTGTACCAATGACCCAGACTTAGCTGGTGCTAACTCCAACAAAACCAGGGCCAAACACAAATTTTGCCCCCCAATCCCCAAAATTTGCATCCAAAACAAAAAGAAATCATGTCCTAAAGGACCTCCATACTACGCCTCTACTGCGCATGCGCAGTGACGCAGTCGTCCCGAAATTGGCGCCAATTATCATTCTCTGTTTGGCCCTTCATCAGTCAACATCTCACTGATCTTTGTGCTTGTAAATCTCAGTTTAAAGGATGCCAGACACGTAATTTTTGGAGAAAATGTGATTCTAAGGAGGATAGAAGGAGGAGAGGAAAAAGAAGTGGCAAAAAATAATCAGGGCTGTACTTAAAATTTTTTGATGAAATTATGTTAAGTTGCCTATTTTCGAGGCATGGGCCTCTTGTTGTCATTCTTGCTAATTGTTGCACTGCTTATTCAGTGTTTCCTCTCCCCTAGTCTTCTAAAGTCCCCCTGGCAATTCTCCCATGCTTTTGGCATATTTTTGAGAAATTTCATTTCTAAAATTTCCTGGGAGAGTTGCTTGGTTACAGAATGTTTTCTGTTATTTTCCCCATAGTTACGTTTTCACCCATGGGTGTATAACGTTTGTGTTCTGCATCTTCCATCTGATGTTCTACAGATTCTCCCCTGGGAGTCTCTGTTTTGCATCAGATAGAGTGTAATTGATGACTGATTCCGGGCCAGTTTTTTCAGTGCCTGGAGTCATGTTTTCTAGTGTGTTTACACTCTTTGTTTTCATTGGCAACAGCCTTTTTTGAGGGGGGCTGTTTGCCTTTGTGGTAGTTTATCTCATTATAAGATACATTTATATTATCCGAAAGTGTCTCATTAATTATTTTATATAAATTTAAAAGTTTTGACCACACTTTGCCATCGGATCCATCGGGGCTCAACGTTACTTTTCAGCAACTTGGGCTTCTCTGAAAAAATATTTTTTCAAAATTATTTTGTTTTGCAATTGTTTTTTCATTTATTAATGGATCATGTTATTATGTATCTTTGTGTCAGGGGTTTTTGCGAGTAACTAGGACTTATTGTTGTTCTTTCACAATGAAGGGACGTTGTTCAAATTGTAATAGGAAGAAATCTTCCTCTGACTTTCATGATCATTGTATTAATTGTAGTCAGTGTTCTCGCATTAATCCCTGTCCTATATGTGAACATTGGGATGAGAAACATTGGAAACGTGTGTCACGATATGTTGTTTCTGGAGAAAGAGCAATGCCGGCTCTTTCTCCACAAGGTCACTCTCCTCTCTCAGTTTCTATTTCAGAGGAACCAGAACAGGGTGATGTTTCCATGTTATCTTCTTCAAGTGTGCGTCCGTCGTCACAAATGAATTCAGAGCTAGCGGCAAAAGTGCTCATGGAGATTAGACAAATGTCGTCCGCTAGCTCGCCCGGTGTAGCGTCCATTCACCGAATGGTTCGGCAGCCGGGTTCGTCCGATGCGGTCCAAGAGGAAATTTTGGGTGATGCGAGCACTATAAACATAATAGATGCACACCCAGTGACGGCGGATAGTAAGCGAGAACGGAGGAAGCCTTTTAGTCCGGTTCCTAGCTCGTCCAGGTCCAGCCGGGCCGCGAGCGAGAGAGGTCCCTCTCTCGTACAACAACATCTGGGACCAGATGTTGTGGTACAAAATGTGTCTTTAGCGGAGCATACGTCCGTCGCTCGGGACGCTCCGTTGTATAAGCAGTCCGCAGAGACTGTTAAGGCTTCCTCTTCTCGTCAGCGCACACGTCCGCACCTTGGCTGCGTGACCGCCGATATATTACCAGCTTCGCCGATGAAGGATTCTTCGGCGACCAGGTCACACCATCCGGCAGCCAGGGATTCGAGACCGATGGACTCCGGACGTTCGCATAGGAAAAGTATGCGGGAGCCATCTGATGCGGAGCTGCCCTCGGTGAAGCAGCGAAAGACTGCGCCTCCGCAGGTCTCGACGTCGGACATTCTTGTGCAGATAGCACAGCTTATCGCAGCATCCCAGCAGCCGACAGAAACGGTGTCGGATCGAGAATTATCCGACGGCGCTGGGTCGGTACGCTCCGCCGAAGCATCGGGGGCGGACGACCGGGAACATCGTGAGGTCCGACCGGATGGTGAAAGGGATACGGATGACTTGGAGCTATCCCTTTCGGAACAACATAAAGCTGCCGTGGACTTCATCCGGCACTTTCTCCCTCAAGTTGTTCCGTCGGGCCAGACTGCTGCGCTTCCGGACAAGAGAATTATAGCGTCATTGGACTCTGAATTTTTTGAGCGGTTCAGGGACATCGCTCCCGAGTTTCCGTCGCAGTCCAATAATGTTGCTAGAACATTTGAATTATTGAACGATGCTATATTTAGACTTGCTTCCAGGACGGGGAAAGCAGGTTTCTTGTCCGCTAATACTCTCAACCTGCCTTTCATTAATGCAAGGAATAAATTCGATACGGCAGGACAGGGTATACCGAGAGTTCCTCTGCGTATGGACGACGAGGCGGAAGACTTAGAGCTATCATTACCGTCGTCAGCTTCTATTCCAACCGCGGTGTTGGAAACAGCTATTGCGTCTAACAGAGCCAATTTAGATGCCTTATCTTACGCAGATCACCTTACTAAGGCGTTATCACTGCGCCTTCAAGGGGAAGAGTTTCAGGATATACAATCCTCTTTAAGACTTCTTTCAAGGGCAGTAGCTTATTCCACGTGTAACTCCGCCCTTTCAGTGGCAAATCTGGAGTTGGTTAGACGTGACGCAGCCCTAGCTACATCCACACTAGTGTATTCTAAGGTGAAGAACTCTCTTAGAGTCGCTTCGGTCTCAGGAGAACTTCTCTTTGACGGCAAGCTTTCCGCTATTTATGATAAAATTAAAAAGAAAGCTAATGATTCTCTGTTGTTCAGATCGGCTCCTAAAAAGTCGGATACAGCAGACACGAATAAGACAGGCACTTCTGGGTCTAATGCGCCCAAGAGAGGTTCCTATAGAGGTTCCGGTGCGTCCTCTTGGTCTTATTCGAGAGACCGTCAGGATAGCGACTCTCGTTCGGGACGTCCTTCAGGCCGGGACAATCGGTCGGACGCCCCGAGGTCGACGAGGTGAGGTGCGGGTCATGGAAGACGTGGTTTCTCCTACTGCAGGCCTCGCAGGTCCAGGAGGTGATGGCTTAAACCTCTATCGCGTTCCGGTTGGCGGAAGGTTGTCGAGTTTTTCACAAGAGTGGGCGTCGATTACGGACGACCCTTGGGTGAGAGGAGTGACTTCGGAAGGTCTAAAGATATCCTTCAAACGAAAGCCTCCATTAACTCGAAGTCCAAAGTGGACTCATCTTCCGTCAAATCCACAAAAAAGAGACGCTCTGTTATCAGAGGTGCAGTCTCTTTTAATGAAGAACGCGGTAGAGGTCGTAGAAAACCAGGAATCTCTGGGATTCTACAGCCATCTGTTTCTGGTTCCGAAACCAGACGGCTCGTTCCGTCCAGTCATAGATTTGAGCTGGATAAACAAGCTGATCGTCGCTCCGAAGTTTTATATGGAGACGATTCGATCGGTCAGAGCGAGTATTCGGGTGAACGATTATGCAACGAGCATAGATCTCAAAGATGCGTACTTTCACGTCATGGTACATCCGACATTCCGAAAGTATCTACGCTTCGCAGTCCTAGGAGTGGTGTATCAATTCCGGGCGATGTGCTTCGGATTGAATCTAGCACCCTGGGCTTTCACTCGGGTAATGAACTCGGTAATGATCTACTTCCGAGCTCATTCGTCTGTGGTAACGTCGGCCTACCTGGACGACATTCTTCAGAGGTACGGCAACGAGTTAACGCTTCAGAACGATGTTCAGAATCTTCTTCTATTGCTCCGACATCTCGGTTTTATAGTAAACGAGGAGAAGTCGGATCTGGTGCCGTCCAAGTCATTCACTCATCTGGGAATGAGCTTCGAGACGCACAACAATCTCGTTCGTCTGCCGTTAACCAGAGCGAAATTAGTCAGTTGTTACGCTCGCTATTGTCTGCACGCAGACAAAGTCACGGCGAGAGAATTTATGAGACTGATAGGTCTGTGCGGAGCCGCCGCGGATCTCATTCCGATGGGGCGGCTACGCACACGTCCTCTTCAAATTTTCCTGACTCAGAATTGGAGTGTGAAAATTCATTCGCTCGATGTAGACGTTCTCTTGTCAGATCAAGTGAAACAAGAGATTCAGACTTGGGCAAACATTCAGTGGTTAACTCAAGGAGTTCCGCTGCAGTTGCCGGATCCGAGTTTTACCGTTATGACGGATGCCAGTCAAACAGGTTGGGGTGCATCATTAATCCCAACGGATTCGAGATGCCAGGGTCTTTGGGATCCGCAATTCCTGTGCAAGCACATAAACATCAAGGAAATGATGTCAATTTGGCTTGCATTACGTCACTGGATGGACATTATTCACGATGCTCATGTCCAAATCCTATCCGACAATACGACAGTAGTGGCCTATATACGGAATCAGGGAGGCACTCATTCAGTTCCGTTGTTCAATCTAACGGAAAGAATCCTTCTGTTTGCGTTAGAACATCAGGTTCTTCTTTCGGTCCGTCACATACCGGGTCGTCTGAATGTGCTAGCAGACTCCCTTTCACGAAAGGGTCGCTTGTTGCCGTCGGAGTGGACTCTCAACAAACAAGTATTCAATCAGATTTGCTACCAATGGGAACGGCCAATGATAGACTTATTTGCGACACATCTCAACAATCAGTTGCAGACGTATGTGTCTCCGTGTCCGGATCCAAGAGCATTTGCAGTAGACGCTCTGTCGATTCCTTGGGACAGAATGATAGGATATGCGTATCCTCCAGCGCCGTTAATTCAACAAGTATTGCTAAAGATAAAACAATCTCAATGCAAGATTCTGTTGGTAGCATCTCTGTCGCCACAGAGACCGTGGATAAATCTACTCAGGTGTCTGTTGTGGGACCTACCGCGGAAGCTTCCTCCACGAGAGGATCTTCTTTCGCAGGGGAAATCGCGCCAACTCCATCACAACCCGCAAGGTCTCAACCTTCACGTTTTTCCGTTGTGCGGTCCTTCTTGCATGGCAAGCACTTTACAGGACGAGCAGTGGACGCGATTTCTAACTGTAGGAGGACCTCCTCTTCGCTAAACTATGCGGCTAAGTGGAAGGTTTTTCGTCGTTGGTGTAGGGATCATTCTGTAGATATATTTGATCCCTCTATACCAGACATTGCAAACTTTCTAGTATACTTGTTTGACGAAATCAAACTGCAGCCTGTTACTATAAAGGGTTATAGATCTATGTTATCTGATACCTATGCACATCATGATAGTTTACAAATTGGATCTAATGTCTCTTTATCTAAGTTGGTTAGAAACTTTTCGATAAATAGACCCAGAACTTTTAGATTAATTCCTAAGTGGAATTTAGCTTGGGTTCTCCTTAAATTGAAGGAAAAGCCATTTGAACCTCTTGGGACAGTAGATTTCAAATTCTTATCTTATAAGACAGCTTTTCTCTTAGCTTTCTCTTCTGCCAGAAGAGTCAGTGAGCTTCATGCACTATCGGTGGATGATTCTCATTATCGTAGTGTTGGGAACACTATCACCTTCACTACTAATGTGGGTTTTTTAGCTAAGAATCAGGCTCCTAATAAATATCCGGAACCTATTGTTATTAAGGCTCTTCCGTCTTCAGACGGGCGTAGGCCTTTACTCTGTCCTGTTAGAGCACTACGTATCTATAAACAGAGATCTCAGTTTATCAGAAAGGGACGGAAACGTTTCTTTCTGTCTTTGATGCCTAATAGAAAGGACATTTCAGTCCATTCTATTGCTAGATGGATTCAGTTAACTATCCGTACTGCTTATGAAGATTTATCTTCTTCTCAGCAGTCTGTGCTTAAGATTTCTGCTCATGAAGTAAGAGCTCTTTCTACTTCCTGGGCTTATGCTAATAGTGTTGCTATTACAGATTTAATGAAGGCTGCTTATTGGTCTCAGCCATCCACATTTACGAATTTTTATCTCAGAAATATTGAGTCCATTTCTGGAGACCTGCATTGTTTAGGTCCGTTATCTGTTGCTCAGAATGTCGTCCACTAAACATTTGCAACTATAGTTATGCAGGCTTTCTGTTCCGGCAGTGACTCCGTCCGGCTGCCCTCTTCGCTCTGGGCTATTTGACCCAGGGCAAGGGGAAGGGGGGGGGGGGGGGCGGGTGTTCCCTTAGGTCACCTGCTTTATAGTGAAAAGCAAGGGAATGCCTCCTCCAAGTCAGTATTTCTGAGTCGCTTCCGGGATGGTTTTAAAGTGTAATATTAATGTTTAAATTCATTCATGTCTTATTTTTAAAGTGTAGCTCGGTGTAAAGCATTTGTATATGTCAAGTGTCAAACGGGCTTTAATATACAATACTCGGACACTTTTAAATGATTATAAAGAGTCTCAATTCTCTGGACTACTTTATTTATTGGCTTGCTTTAAAAATAATTAGTATAAGGGTTATACTGGATGTTAATAGAGAACATGAATGTTATTGTGCTCAATTATTAAGGGTAGTGTATCTTTCTAATTTAATATTAAATAAGAAAGATACATGTAAAGCCTAATACTCCTTTTCTCCTTAAGGGGTTACCTCTTTACTATATAGTTGAGCTTATTGGATTTTCCTCTATGTCCTAGGCCCTCCAGCCTGTTTACTATTCAGCTAAGTCTGGGTCATTGGTACAGTATAAAAATGTTAAAAAATTTATAGTAATTTATATATTTTTTATACTTACCAATGACCCAGACGGGGATGGCCCTCCCTGGAGTTGGGAACTCTTGCCTCCCCGCTGAGTACATAGCGCTGACCAGGCACTGCCAGTAAGAATGATAATTGGCGCCAATTTCGGGACGACTGCGTCACTGCACATGCGCAGTAGAGGCGTAGTATGGAGGTCCTTTAGGACATGATTTCTTTTTGTTTTGGATGCAAATTTTGGGGATTGGGGGGCAAAATTTGTGTTTGGCCCTGGTTTTGTTGGAGTTAGCACCAGCTAAGTCTGGGTCATTGGTAAGTATAAAAAATATATAAATTACTATAAATTTTTTAACTTTTCTGTTTATTAAACCATATCATGTGATCCCTCATTGGAATGAGCTAAACCTGCTCGTTCCAATGAAGGGTTACATGATATTGTTTTGTTGAATTTTTTTGAAAAGTAATTTTTAGCTGAACTTGACAAAGTGAAGATAAGCTGTTGCCATCACGTGTGCAGAAGTCTGAGAGTCTGTGAGTCTGTTCACATTTTCCTTTAGCACAGGCTACACCCTGTAGTTCTTGTCTGATCATCCTGAAATTTCATATGCAGGTTTGGGGTCATGTCTAGATAAGAATGTCCCCTTTTGATTGTGATCGGTCAACCGGTATGGCTGCCCGAGCCCAAAACCCGAAAACCATTAGCACAGTCTACAGGTCGTATTTATGAAGGGATTTCGTTGTAACTTGGTAGGATGCCTCTGTATAATGCCTAGATGAGAACGTCCCCTTTTGGTCATGATCTGGCAACCGTGATGGCTGCCCAAGCCCGAAACCCAAAAACTTTTAGCACAGTCTGCAAGTCATTTTTAATATGGAGGAATTTCATTGTAAGTTGGTAGGATGACTCCGTGTGATGTCTAGAGGAGAATTTCCCCATTTGGGCACGATCTGTCAACCTTGATGACTGCCCGAGTCCAAAACCCAAAAACCTTCAGCACAGTCCACAGGTCATATTTATGGAGGGATTTCATTGTAACTTGGTAGGTTGACATCATATAATGTCTAGATGAGAAAGTCCCCTTTTTGTTGTGATCATTCAACCATAATGGCTTCCCGAGCCCAAAGCCCGAAAACCTTTAGCACAGTCTACAGGTCATATTTATGAAGGGATTTCATTGTAACTTGGTAGGTTGACTTCATATAATGTCTAGATGAGAACGTCCCCTTTTGGACACGATTGGGCAACTGTGATGGCTACAGGGGCCCGAAGCCCGAAAACCTTTAGCACAGTCTACAGGTCATAATTATGAAGGGATTTCATTGTAGCTTGGTTGGATGACTCCAAATTATGTCTAGATGAGAACGTCCCCTTTTGGTCGCGATCATTCAACCTTGATGGCTGCCCGAGCCCAGAAACCTTTAGCATAGTCTATAGGTTGTATTTATGGAAGAATTTCATTGTAACTTGTCAGGTTGACTCCTTTTGATCTTGATTGGTCAGCTGTGACTGCTACAGGGGCCCAAAGCCCGTAAACCTTGAGCGCAGTCTACAGGTCATATTTATGAAGGGATTTCATTGTAACTTTGTAGGATCACTCCAGATGATGCCCAGATGAGAATGTCCCCTTTTAGTCACGATCATTCAACTATGATGGCTGCCGAAGCCCGAAACCCTTTAGCACAGTCTACAGGTCATATTTATGAAGGGATTTCATTGCAACCTGGTAGTTTGACTTCATATAATGTCTAGATGAGAACGTCTCCTTTTGGACGTGACTGGGCAACTGTGACGGCTACAGGGTCCCGAAGCCCGAAAACCTTTAGCACAGTCTACAGGTCATATTTATGAAGAGATTTCATGGTAACTTCGTAGGATCACTCCAGATTATGCCCAGATGACAAAGCCCCCTTTTGGTCATGATCATTCAACCATGATGGCTGCCCGATCTCAAAACCCGAAAAACTTTAGTACAGACTACAGGTCGTATTTGTGAAGGGATTTCATTGTAACTTAGTAGAATGACTCAGTATAATGTCAAGATGAGGACGTCCCCTTTTAGTTGCAATCACAATTCTTGTCTTATTTCATAATCCTTTCATAAACATTGAACATTATCCTTGAAGGGTTAACAACGCAATTTTTATTTGATGTCTCTTTAGACATTATCACTGTTTGGTTAATAACTTATTTGATCATTTCACAGGCATATGCTGAATGTTGAAGATCTGACGCAGTCCCTTATAATGATACAGCCGATATTATATGCATATTCATTTAGTGGTACGCCAGAAGTAAGTACACTTCACTTACAGTTTGCTCAAGTTCTTAACTGGATTGTCTCCTGTAGGAATTCTGGAAGCTTCATATTTTTTAGTTTGCTGGTTCATTTTATTGCTGGTGAAATATATTCTTGTATAGATAGGGCCTAACACATGTGGATGTTAAATGAGTCTGTTAGTTACTCGCAGCTACTCTTCTACCTAAAAAGCTGTATAACACAATATGACCTTGGCAGTTGAAAGATATTTATAGATAGGGCCTAACATATATGGATGTTAAATGAGTCTGTTAGTTAGTTATGCCGTTGTCCATCTGTCTGTCTGTTGGTCTGTCTGTCCGTAAACAATTTTTGTGTCGCTTACTCCTCCAAAGGTTTACATGCTATAATGTTCCAACTTTACAAACATGTTGATCAGTAATTGCTGTTGTGCATGTGACAAGAGCAGGTAACTGTTTTGTATTTCCAGAGTTATGCCCCCTTTTAGTACTTCAAACATTTCAGTCTTGTGTCGCCTACTCCTTCAACATTTTATATGCTGTATTGTTTGCACACATGTTGATCCCCAATTGTTGTTGTGCATGTGTCAAGAACAGGTAACTCCATTTTGTATTTCCAGAGTTATGCACCCTTTTAGTACTTGAGACATCACTGTATTGTGTCGCCTACTCCTTCAACATTTTACATGCTATATTGTTCAAACTTTGCACACATGTCGATCACAAATTGCCATTGTGCATGTGACAAGAGCAGGTAACTGTTTTGTATTTCCAGAGTTATGCCCCCTTTTAGTACTTCAAACATTACAGTATTGTGTCACCTACTCCTTCAGCATTTTACATGCTATATTGTTCAAACTTTGCATGCATGGTGATCACCAATTGCTGTTGTGCATGTGACAAGAGCAGGTAACTCCATTTTATATTTCCAGAGTTATGCCCCTTTTAGTACTTAAAACATTACAGTCTTGTGTCGCCTACTCCTTCAACATTTTACATGCTATATTGTTCAAACTTTACATACATGTTGATCACCAATTGCTGTTGTTCATAGTACAAGAGCAGGTAACTCGGTTTCGTATTTCCAGAGTTATGTCCCCCTTTTAGTACTTAAAACATTACAGTATGTGTCGCCTACTCCTTCAACATTTTATATGCTGTATTGTTCAAACTTTGCACACATGTTGATAACCAATAGTCATTGTGCATGTGTCAAGAACAGGTAACTCCATATTGTATTTCCAGAGTTATGCCCCCTTTTAGTACTTGAGACATCACAGTATTGTCGCCTACTCCTTCAACATTTTACATGCTATATTGTTCAGACTTTGCACACATGTTGATCACAAATTGCCGTTGTGCATGTGACAATAGCAGGTAACTCTGTTTTGTATTTCCAGAGTTATGCCCCCTTTTAGTACTTCAAACATTACACTATTGTATCGCCTACTCCTTCAACATCTTACATGCTATATTGTTCAAACTTTGCACGCATGGTGATCACCATTTGCCATTGTGCATGTGACAAGAGAAGGTAACTCCATTGTGTATTTCTAGAGTTATGCCTCTTTTAGTACTTAAAACATTACAATATTGTGTTGCCTCCTCCTTCAACATTTTACTTGCTTTATTGTTCAAACTTTGCACCCATGTTAATCATCAATTGGCGTTGTGCATGTGACAGGAGCAGATAGCTCCATTTTTTTTTTAAACAACGAGAATCCTTGCCGTTTATAGCTGTTCTAATCCGCAAAATGTCTTTTTCCATGGCACCACCTATCGTGAATTGTTATCATTGAAGGTAACCTGTCGATGAATGGACGCTACCATTGTAAACGCGATGAGAATCTTCCACACCTAAAAATTGTTTGCATTTCCTTTCTGCATAGTAAAAACAATATGAAATGTGTGCACACAAGCATACAATTTGAAACCCTTTACCCCAGGCAGGGGAATGGGCAATGATTGGAGGGGGGGGGAGGGGGAGGGACAGACATAGTCGAGTCAACAAAAATTACAAACTTTATCCCAGAGAAACTTATGCATGTTCCAATTTTGACGGGCGTATGTTGCCCTGCTACGTGGTACTCTTGTTAGTGTAATGTGCCCTAAAGAACAATCCACAACTAATATTAACTTCCAGTCTTACCGTCCAAATTTGGACTCTGTCCACACCATCCATGTCATCTGAAAAGTGTCACAATAAAAATGAATGGATAGCCAATGAGACACGTTTGTTTAGTCCATGTCTATTTTTGACCTGGTTATTTAAAAGATATGACTTGCATGGTGCTCTTCAAGCTCTTAAACAAAACAAAGGAATTTATAACTGCTGTTGATTTCACGAACTGCAATTCAACTTCGATAAAAGAGAACAGTGAACAGAACCACATATTCCTTATTGGCGTCAAGGAAACCTACTGTTATATCAAATGAATTTATTTAAACCAAATTTTATCCACCAGTCTAATGGTTTCTCATGTTTATATTTCAGCCTGTTCTATTAGATACAAGCAGTATAACACCAGACAGGATATTGCTGATGGACAGCTTTTTCCAACTCGTAATTTTTCATGGCGAGGTATGATGCATTACAGGATTTTTTGTTTACTTCTATTTCTGAATGGGGTAGGTTGAAGCCACGCACAACTATGGAACAATGATAACATGCCATAACACAGTGTGTTTGACCAGCATAATAGACAATACAAAATGTTAATTTGAAGAAGTTTTTCTTTTCAAGACAAACATCAATAAAACAATGCTGATTAGGCCTCTAAAACATTTCTTGTTTCTTGGGTGATTTTTTCTCAATCTCAGAATGAGGGATGAAGGCTTTTTGTTCTTTTTTGTTAACACACGAAGCTCTGTCAAACGAGATATAAAGAATTAAATGCCGGTATTGGATGTATTGATGGCAAATGGGTCTATTAAAAAGGAGAGTTCACTGATTGTCAAGATAATTTCTCATCTTATTACAAGATTTTTTTATTCAGTAAACAGAAGTTTGCTCAAAAATATATCGGCAATTAACAGGTCAGACTTGTGCTGAAGGAATTTTAAATGGTTTTGTGTTTGGAAGTTAGATTAATTAACAGGGTTATTTAATTAAGAGATATCCAAGTAAGTGGGTTCCAGTCCACATGGCTCGATTTAACTGGATTTGCTTAACATTTTGCAAATTTTGCAATTCAATAAAGATCAGTCTGAAGTTAGTATTTTTATACTGTACCAATGACCCAGACTTAGCTGGTGCTAACTCCACAAAAACCAGGGCCAAACACAAATTTTGCCCCCTAATCCCCAAAATTTGCATCCAAAACAAAAAGAAATCATGTCCTAAAGGACCTCCATAGTACGACTCTACTGCGCATGCGCAGTGACGCAGTCGTCCCGAAATTGGCGCCAAATATCATTCTCTGTTTGGCCCTTCATCAGTCAACATCTCACTGATCTTTGTGCTTGTAAATCTCAGTTTAAAGGATGCCAGACACGTAATTCTTGGAGAAAATGTGATTCTAAGGAGGATAGAAGGAGGAGAGGAAAAAAGAAGTGGCAAAAAATAATCAGGGCTGT
This sequence comes from Pictodentalium vernedei, assembly GCA_031216915.1. NCBI lineage: Eukaryota > Metazoa > Mollusca > Scaphopoda > Dentaliida > Dentaliidae > Pictodentalium > Pictodentalium vernedei. The sequence goes on from CM062292.1 coordinate 119,168,459, forward strand.
ACTTAAAATTTTTTGTTGAAATTATGTTAAGTTGCCTATATTTTTATACTGTACCAATGACCCAGACATAGCTGGTGCTAACTCTTAAAATATAGGGCCAAACACAAATTTTGCCCCCCAATCCCCAAAATTTGCATCTAAAACTAAAGAAAAACATGTCCTGAGAGGCCCTCCACACCTCGCCCCTACTGCGCATGCGCAGTGTCAAGGACGTTCCGAAATTGGCGCCATTAATCATTCTAAGTTTGGCCCTTCATCAGTTAACATCTGACTGATCTTTGTGCTTTTAAATCTCAGTTTAAATGATGCCAGACACATAAATATTAGTGAAATGGTGATTCTAAGGAGGATAGAAAAGGAGGAGAGGAAAAGAATGTGTGACAGAATATTATCAGGGCTGTAACTTAAAATTTTTTAATGAAATTATGTTAAGTTACCTATTTTCAAGGCAGCAGCCATTTTGTTGTCATTCTGATTATTTAGTTACACTGTTTTTTCAAGTGTTTTTCCTCTCTCCCTGTCCTTTAAGTTCCCCCTTGCTATTCTCCCATGCTTTTGGCATAGTTTCTGTAATTATTATTACTAAAATTTCTTGGGAGTTTTAGCTTAATAACAGAATGAATTCTGTTCTTTCCCCATGTTTACGTCTTCACCTACGGGTGGTGAGGCGTTGTGTTCTGCATCTACCATCTGATGTTCTGCAGTTTCTTCCCTGGAAGTCTCTGTTTTGCATCAGATGGTGTATTTTTGGTAACTGATTTCGGGCCTGGGTGCCTGGAGTCTTATTTTAGTGTTTTTACACTCATTGTTTACATTTACAACAGCCCTCTGTGTGAGGGGGGGATTTCTAAATAATAATATCTTTATGTTATTTTAATCATAACTAGATACATTATTATTGTTCGTAAGTGTTGAATAAATTGTTTAAAATATTTTTAAAATTTTTGTCCACACTTGGGCTTGGGATCCATTGGGGCTCAACGTTACTTTTCAGAAACTTGGGCTGTTCTGAAAAAATATTTTTTCAAAATATTTTGATTTCAATTATTTTTTCTATATTAATGGATCATATTATTATTATGTATTTGATTGCCAGGGGTTAGTGCGAGTACCAGGACTTGTTTTCTTTTCTCACTGAAAGGATATTGATCAATTGTTTTAGGAGGAAGTCTTCCTCTGACCTTATTATCATTCTATATGTGGTCAGTGTACTCGCATTAACTCCTGTTCTGTATCGTATGATTTCGATGACAATATGGGAAGCGTATGTCACGGTATGTTGTTGGGGATTTGGACACTCCGGTCCTTTCCCCGCAGGGTCACTCTACTTTATCAATTTCTATTTCAGACGATCAAGATTAGGGTGATGTATCTGTGATGTCTTCCATCAGTGTGCCTCCGTCGTCACAATTAATGAAGGGCTAGCGGAAAAGTGCTCATGTAATACGCCAATTGCCTAAGAGGACCCTAGTAGGTTCGACGGCCTTTGACGTCCGCTAGCTCGCCCGGTGTAGCGTCCATTCACCGAATGGTTCGGCAGCCAGGTTCGTCCGTTGCGGTCTAGAAGGAATTTTGGGGTGATGCGAGCACTATAAAATTAACTTAATGCACACCCAGTGACGGCGGATCGGAGGGAGAACGGAGGAAGCCTTTTAGTCCGGTTCATAGCTCGTTCCGGTCCATCCGGACGGCAAGCGAGAGAGGCCCCTCTCTCGTTCAACAACATCTGGCCCCAGATGTTGTGGTACAAATGTGTTGTTAGCGGAGCATACGTCCGTCGCTCGGGACGCTCCGTTGTATAGGCAGTCCGCTGAGACTGCTAAGGCTTCCTCTTCTCATCAGCGCACACGACCGCACCTTGGCTGCGTGACCGCCAATATATTACCAGCTTCGCCGATCAAGGATTCTTCGGCGACCAGGTCACACCATCCGGCAGCCAGGGATTCGAGACCGATGGACTCCGGACGTTCGCATAGGAAGTATGCGGGAGCCATCTGATGCGGAGCTGCCCTCGGCGAAGCACCGATAGACTGCGCCTCCGCAGGTCTCGACGCCGGACATTCTTGTGCACATAGCACAGCTTATCGCAGCATCCCAGCAGCCGACAGAAACGGTGTCGGATCGAGAATTATCCGACAGCGCTGGGTCGGTAGCCGGGGACTCGAGGCCTGCAGACTCCGGACGTTCGCATAGGAAGTGTGCGGGAGTCAACGTACACGGAGCTTCCAGCGGCAATGCATCGTAAGTCCGCTACGGCACAGGCCTCGGGAACGGACGTGCTTTCCTTAATAGCACAGTTTATCGCAGCATCCCAGCATCAACTGAATCTGTCGCATATATTTTATCCGACGATGCTGGGTCGGGACGCTCCGCGGAAGCGGGTACGGACGTCCGTAAGTTTCATCCGGTCCGACGGGATACCGAAAGGGATTCGGTGGATTTCAAGCTTTCCCTTTCGGAACAACATATGCTGCGATGCCGGATAAGAAACTGATAGCGTCGGTGGACTTAGAAATTTTTGGTTCGGTTCAGGGACATCGTCCCTCAGTTCCGACATAGTCCAATAATGTCACACAAACTTTCGAATTATTGAACGACGCTATATATATTATTATTTTATGCTTGCTATCCAAGCATTTCTGGTTTCTTGTTCGAAGAGTTATGGAGATGTCTTTCAAAAGTGTGCCTCTGTCGTCATAGTTAATGAAGAGTTAGCGGCAATAAGTGCTCATGGAATATGTCTATCGCTTACGGAATGACATTCGCTAGCTCACCCGGTGTAGCATACATTCATCGAATGGTTCGGCTACCGGGCTCGTCCGTTGCGGTCTAGGAAGGAGATTTGGGTGATGCGAGCACTTTAATTACTTTAGTACTCACCCAGTGACGGCAGATTGAGGACAGATCGGAGGAAGCCAACAACATAGGGGACCGCATGTTGTGGTTCAGATATTTTACATTCGGAGCATATGTCCGTTGCTCGGGACGCTCCGTTATATTGACAGTCCGAGAGACTGTCTTTAATGCTTCCTCATCCTCACAGCAGGGCACACGACCGCACATTGGCTACGTGACCTCGAGTATCCGATCAGTTTCGACATTCAGTGATTCCACAGCGAATAGGTCGCGCCATCCGGTAGCCAAGGGACACGAGGCCTATACACTCCGTTCGCTCGCATATTGGAAGTATGCACGGGGTATCGATCTCGGAGCTTCCTGCGGCAATGCATCGTAAGACCGCTGCTCCTCAGGCCTCGGTGACGGACGTGCTATCCGAGTTAGCACAGTTGTTTCGCAGCATCCCAGCAATTGACGGTTTCTCGGTCGAATCAGGAATTATCCGACGGCGCTGGGTCGGTGCGGTCCGCGGTTGCATCAAGCTACGGACGACCGAACGCTTTATAGGGTCCGACAGGATGGCGAAAGGGATTCGAAAGATTTCGAGTTTTCCCTTTAGTAGTATCGGAAGATGCCTTTCATATCTTCTGGCATTTCTTCCAGTGATTATTTTTCGGACTTCATTGCTGCGATCTTGGATAAGAGACTTATAGCGTCATTGGACTCGGATTTTTCGATCGGTACAGGGACTTTGTCCCTGACTTACCGACGCAGTCCAATATTGTCATTACAACATGTGTTTTATTTTTCGACGCTATATATTATATATATATATACAAGCCTGCTACTAAGCATGATAGTTTAGTTTCTTGTCCGCGTGGCTCATTTCTGCCATTTTATCTTTTTTACATATAGTTTATTTTGGCAGAGCAGGGCAAACCGAGAGTTCATATGCGTCTAGACGGTGTGATTAAAGACTGCATATATTCTTTTTCGCCGTTTATGTCTTTTCCAATTTCAATATTGGGAACGACATTATGTATAGTAGACTTAACTTAGACGCTTTATTATACGTAATCCGCCTTACTGAGGCGTTATCATTACGTCTTCAAGAAAAGATTTACGGGATATTATTCCCAATGTAATTTCTTTTGAGGGCGGTATTTTACTCACGTATAACACCGCCCTTCAGTGGCTGATTGGAGTGTTTAGACGTGATGCAGCCCTAGCTACATCCACGCGTGGATAGTAGGTTAAGAACTCTCTCAGAGTCGCTTCGTTCTCGGAGGAGCTTCTCTTCGACGGCAACTTTCCGGCAATCCATGAATTGCTTGGTTTATACATTCTCTTGTCTATCTAGTGTTACAAGAGATTCAGACTGGGGCAAACATTCGGTGGTTCACTCAGAGAGTGCCGCCGTAGTTGCCGGACCCTAGTGTGGCTGTTATGACGGTTGCCAGTCAACAGATTGGGATATATACTGATCCCTACGGATTCGAAGTGCCAGGGTCTTTGGGTTCCGCAGTCTTTTAGCTATCAGTTTAACTTCCGCGGAATAATGTTTTTTAGGCTTGCTTTATGTCATTGCATGAACATTATTCAGAAATGCATGCCCAAATTCCTGTCCTTTAATTCGACAGTAGTGGCGTATCTCCGGAACCAGGGAGGCACTCTTTCCTTTCCGTTATTTAATTTAATGGAAAGAATCCGTCTGTTGGTTATAGTACACCAAGTTCAGTTTTGGTCCGTCATATTCGGGGTCGTCTGATTGTTTTATCGCACTCCCGTTCTCTTACGGGTCGCTTGTTGCTGTCAGAATGGACTCTCAACAAACAAGTATTTAATCAGATTTGCTATCTATGGGAGCGCCCAATGATGTTTTATTATGACACAGCTTGCTAATCAATTGCAGACGTATGTGTTGGCTTGTCCAGATCTCTGAGCTAATTCTGTTAACGCTCTATTGATCTATAGGACGCAATGATAGGATACGTGTATCCTCCGGCGCTGTTGTTTTAGCAGGTATTGCTATGATAAACAACCACAATACATTTCTGTTGATAGCATCTCTATCTTCACAGAGATCATGAGTAATTTACTCTCTTGTCTACTGTGGATCTTAACGTGAAATCTTCCTCTATGTGAGGATCTTTTTTCACTGGGTAAATCGTGTCATCTTTATCACAACCAGCAAGGTCGCAACCTTCATGTATTCCGTTGTGTGGTCCGTATTGCATTGTAAGCACTGTACTGGACGAGCTTTGGACGCGATTTCTTACTATAGGAGATCCTCTTCTTCGCTATTCTATGCGACTAAAGTGGAGGCTCTTCCGTCGTGGTGTAGGGATCATTATGTTCATATGGTTGATCCCTCCATACTACGCATTGCTAGTTTTTAGTATACTTGTTTCACAAGATCTACTGCAGCCTGTTGTTATTTAGGTTATAGGTTTATGTTACCTCATACCTATGCACTCTACGATAGTTTACAATTGAGTCTTTTGTCTCTTTATCTAAGTCAGTTAGTAACTTTTTGATAATAGACTTAGAATCTTTAGATTAAATTCCTATACGGATTTTAACTTCGGTTCTTATTTAGCTAAGTAATCATTTGAGCCTCTGGAAACAGTAGTTTTCAAATTCTGACCTTTTAGACAGCTCTTTTACTGTAGAGTCAGTGAGTTTCATGCACTATCGATGGATGATTTTCACTTTCATAGTTTCGGAATCAATACTTCCGTTACTATTTAGGTTGGATTGTTGCATTAGAGTTAGGCTCCTATTATCCGGAACCTATTATTTTAAGGTCCTTCCGTCTTCGTATGGGCATAGGCCTTTACTCTTTCCGGGTACAGTTTATGTATTTATAAACAGATATCTGTTTATTACATGGGCGTAAGCTTCTTCTGTCTTTGATGTCTAGTAGAAGGACGTTACGCTCCATTTTATTGTTAATCGATTCTATTAACTAGCGTACTGCTTATGGTATATCATTGGCTTAGCAGTTGTGCTTAAGATTTCGGCTCTTGAAGTAAGAGTTCTTCTACTTCTTGGGCTTACTTTAATAGTGTTGCTATTATAGATTTTTGAAGGCTGCTCTTTGCGCTCAGCCATCCATTCATGAATTTTATCTCAGAAATATCGAGTCCATTTCTGGAGGCCTCTATTGTTAGGTCTATTATCTACTGCTCAGAATGTCATTCACTTAACAGTTGCTACTATAGCTAGGTAGGCTGTCTGTTTCGGCAGTGTCTCCGTTCGGCTGCCCTCTTCGCTCTGGGCTATTTGACCCAGGGCAAGAAAAAGGGGGGGGGAGGGTGTTCCCTTGGGTCACCTGTTTTTACTATGAAAACAAGGGGATACCTCCTCCGGAGTTAGTAATTCTGAGCTGTTATTGGGATGGTTGTTTAGTGAGAAGTTTAAGTTTATAAAATTCATTCAAGTCTTAGTTTTTAAAGTATAGCTTTTGAATATTGCATATGTCTACGGACATGATTATGCAATTCTCACACACTTTTAGGAGTATAAGAGTCTCTATTCTCTAGACTTACTTTATTATTGGCTTACTTTAAAAATTATTAGTATAGGGATTATTGGATATTAATAGAGTACATGGATGTATGAAGCTCAATTTTTGGAAGGTGTTGTATCTTTCTAATTTATCATAAATAAGAAAGATACATGTAAGGCCTATTACTTCTTTTCCCTACAGGGGATGACTCTATTTTATTTTATTGAGCGTATTCCATTTTGCTCTATGTCCTTGGCCCTCCAGCCTTTTTACTATTCAGCTATGTCTGGGTCATTGGTACAGTATAAAAATGTTAAAAAATTTATAGTAATTTATATATTTTTTATACTTACCAATGACCCAGACGGGGATGGCCCTCCCAGGAGTTGGGAACTCTTGCCTCCCCGCTGAGTACATAGCGCTTACCAGGCACTGGTTATTAGAATGATTAATGGCGCCAATTTCGGAACGTCCTTGACACTGCGCATGCGCAGTAGGGGCGAGGTGTGGAGGGCCTCTCAGGACATGTTTTTCTTTAGTTTTAGATGCAAATTTTGGGGATTGGGGGGCAAAATTTGTGTTTGGCCCTATATTTTAAGAGTTAGCACCAGCTATGTCTGGGTCATTGGTAAGTATAAAAAATATATAAATTACTATAAATTTTTTAACTTTCGAGGCAAACGCCTCTTGTTGTCATTCTTGCTAATTGTTGCACTGCTTATTCAGTGTTTCCTCTCCCCTAACCTTCTAAAGTCCCCCCTTGCAATTCTCCCATGCTTTTGGCATATTTTTGAGAAGTTTCATTTCTAAAAATTCCCTGGGAGAGTTGCTTGGTTACAGAATGTTTTCTGTTATTTTCCCCATAGTTACGTTTTCACCCATGGGTGTATAACGTTTGTGTTCTGCATCTTCCATCTGATGTTCTGCAGATTCTCCCCTGGGAGTCTCTGTTTTGCATCAGATAGAGTGTAATTGATGACTGATTCCGGGCCAGTTTTTTCAGTGCCTGGAGTCATGTTTTCTTCTGTGTTTACACTGTTTGTTTTCATTGGCAACAGCCTTTTTTGAGGGGGGCTGTTTGCCTTTGAGGTAGTTTATCTCATTATAAGATACATTTATATTATCCGAAAGTGTCTCATTAATTATTTTATATAATTTTAAAATTTTTGACCACACTTTGCCATCGGATCCATCGGGGCTCAACGTTACTTTTCAGCAACTTGGGCTTCTCTGAAAAAATATTTTTTCAAAATTATTTTGTTTTGCAATTGTTTTTTCATTTATTAATGGATCATGTTATTATGTATCTTTGTGTCAGGGGTTTTTGCGAGTAACTAGGACTTATTGTTGTTCTTTCACAATGAAGGGAACTTGTTCAAATTGTAATAGGAAGAAATCTTCCTCTGACTTTCATGATTATTGCATTAATTGTAGTCAGTGTTCTCGCATTAATCCCTGTCCTGTATGTGAACATTGGGATGAGAAACATTGGAAACGTGTGTCACGATATGTTGTTTCTGGAGAAAGAGCGATGCCGGCTCTTTCTCCACAAGGTCACTCTACTCTCTCAGTTTCTATTTCAGAGGAACCAGAACAGGGTGATGTTTCCATGTTATCTTCTTCAAGTGTGCGTCCGTCGTCACAATTAAATACAGAGCTAGCGGCAAAAGTGCTCATGGAGATTAGACAAATGTCGTCCGCTAGCTCGCCCGGTGTAGCGTCCATTCACCGAATGGTTCGGCAGCCGGGTTCGTCCGATGCGGTCCAAGAGGAAATTTTGGGTGATGCGAGCACTATAAAAATAATAGATGCACACCCAGTGACGGCGGATAGTGAACGAGAACGGAGGAAGCCTTTTAGTCCGGTTCCTAGCTCGTCCAGGTCCAGCCGGGCCGCGAGCGAGAGAGGCCCCTCTCTCGTACAACAACATCTGGGACCAGATGTTGTGGTACAAAATGTGTCTTTAGCGGAGCATACGTCCGTCGCTCGGGACGCTCCGTTGTATAAGCAGTCCGCAGAGACTGTTAAGGCTTCCTCTTCTCGCCGGCGCACACGACCGCACCTTGGCTGCGTGACCTCCGATATCTTGCCAGCTTCGCCGATGAAGGATTATTCGGCGACCAGGTCACCCCATCCGGCAGCCAGGGATTCGAGACCGATGGACTCCGGACGTTCGCATAGGAAAAGTATGCGGGAGCCATCTGATGCGGAGCTGCCCTCGGCAAAGCAGCGAAAGACCGCTCCTCCGCAGGTCTCGACGTCGGACATTCTAGTGCAGATAGCACAGCTTATCGCAGCATCCCAGCAGCCGACAGAGACGGTGTCGGATCGAGAATTATCCGACGGCGCTGGGTCGGTACGCTCCGCCGAAGCATCGGGGGCGGACGACCGGGAACATCGGGAGGTCCGACCGGATGGTGAAAGGGATACGGATGAATTGGAGCTATCCCTTTCGGAACAACACAAAGCTGCCGTAGACTTCATCCGGCACTTTCTTCCTCAAGTTGTTCCGTCGGGCCAGACTGCTGCGCTTCTGGACAGGAGAATTATAGCGTCATTGGACTCTGATTTTTTCGAGCGGTTCAGGGACATCGCTCCCGAGTTTCCGTCGCAGTCCAATAATGTTGCAAGAACATTTGAATTATTGAACGACGCTATTTTTAAACTTGCTTCCAGGACAGGGAAAGCAGGCTTCTTGTCCGCAAATACTCTCAACCTGCCTTTCATTAATGCAAGGAATAAATTCGACACGGCAGGTCAGGGTATACCGAGAGTTCCTCTGCGTATGGACGACGAGGCGGAAGACTTAGAGCTATCATTACCGTCGTCAGCTTCTATTCCAACCGCAGTGTTGGAAACAGCTATCGCGTCTAACAGAGCCAATTTAGATGCCTTATCTTACGCAGATCACCTTACGAAGGCGTTATCACTGCGTCTTCAAGGGGAAGAGTTTCAGGATATACAATCCTCCTTAAGACTTCTTTCAAGGGCAGTAGCTTATTCCACGTGTAACTCCGCCCTTTCAGTGGCAAATCTGGAGTTGGTTAGACGTGACGCAGCCCTGTCTACATCCACACTAGTGGATTCTAAGGTGAAGAACTCTCTTAGAGTCGCTTCGGTCTCAGGAGATCTTCTCTTTGACGGCAAGCTTTCCGCTATTTATGATAATATTAAAAAGAAAGCTAGTGATTCTCTGTTGTTTAGATCCGCTCCTAAAAGGTCGGGTTCAGCAGACACGAATAAGGCGGGCACTTCTGGGTCTTATCCGCCCAAGAGAGGTTCCTATAGAGGTTCCGGTGCGTCCTCTAGCTCTTATTCGAGAGACCGTCAGGATAGCGACTCTCGTTCGGGACGTCCTTCAGGCCGGGACAATCGGTCGGACGCCCCGAGGTCGACGAGGCGAGGTGCGGGTCGTGGAAGACGTGGTTTCTCCTACCGCAGGCCTCGCAGATCCAGGAGGTGATGGCTCAAACCTCTATCGCGTTCCGGTTGGCGGAAGGTTGTCGAGTTTTTCTCAAGAGTGGGCGTCGATTACGGACGACCCGTGGGTGAGAGGAGTGACTTCGGAAGGTCTAAAGATATCCTTCAAACGAAAGCCTCCATTAACTCGAAGTCCAAAGTGGACTCATCTTCCGTCAAACCCTCAGAAAAGAGACGCTCTGCTATCAGAGGTGCAGTCTCTTTTAATGAAGAACGCGGTAGAGGTCGTAGAAAACCAGGAATCGCTGGGATTCTACAGCCATCTGTTTCTGGTTCCGAAACCAGACGGCTCGTTCCGTCCAGTCATAGATTTGAGCTGGATAAACAAGCTGATCGTCGCTCCGAAGTTTTATATGGAGACGATTCGATCGGTCAGAGCGAGTATTCGGGTGAACGATTATGCAACGAGCATAGATCTCAAAGATGCGTACTTTCACGTCATGGTACATCCGACATTCCGAAAGTATCTACGCTTCGCAGTCCTAGGAGTGGTGTATCAGTTCCGGGCCATGTGCTTCGGATTGAATCTAGCACCCTGGGCTTTCACGCGGGTAATGAACTCGGTAATGATCTACTTCCGAGCTCATTCGTCTGCGGTAACGTCGGCCTACCTGGACGACATTCTTCAGAGGTACGGCAACGAGTTAACGCTTCAGAACGATGTTCAGAATCTTCTTCTATTGCTCCGACGTCTCGGTTTCATAGTAAACGAGGAGAAGTCGGATCTGGTGCCGTCCAAGTCATTCACTCATCTGGGAATGAGCTTCGAGACGCACAACAATCTCGTTCGTCTGCCGTTAACCAGAGCGAAATTAGTCAGTTGTTACGCTCGCTATTGTCTAAATACAGACAAAGTCACAGCGAGAGAATTTATGAGACTGATAGGTCTGTGCGGAGCCGCCGCGGATCTCATTCCGATGGGACGGCTACGCACACGGCCTCTTCAAATTTTCCTGACTCAGAATTGGAGTGTGAAAATTCATTCGCTCGATGTAGACGTTCTCTTGTCAGATCAAGTGAAACAAGAGATTCAGACTTGGGCAAACATTCAGTGGTTAACTCAAGGAGTTCCGCTGCAGTTGCCGGATCCGAGTTTTACCATTATGACGGATGCCAGTCAAACAGGTTGGGGTGCATCATTAATCCCAACGGATTCGAGATGCCAGGGTCTTTGGGATCCGCAATTCCTGTGCAAGCACATAAACATCAAGGAAATGATGTCAATTTGGCTTGCGTTACGTCACTGGATGGACATTATTCACGATGCTCATGTCCAAATCCTATCCGACAATACGACAGTAGTGGCGTATATACGGAATCAGGGAGGCACTCATTCAGTTCCGTTGTTCAATCTAACGGAAAGAATCCTTCTGTTTGCGTTGGAACATCACGTTCTTCTTTCGGTCCGTCACATACCGGGTCGTCTGAATGTGCTAGCAGACTCCCTTTCACGAAAGGGTCGCTTGTTGCCGTCGGAGTGGACTCTCAACAAACAAGTATTCAATCAGATTTGCTACCAATGGGAACGGCCAATGATAAACTTATTTGCGACACATCTCAACAATCAGTTGCAGATGTATGTGTCCCCGTGTCCGGATCCAAGAGCATTTGCAGTAGACGCTCTATCGATCCCTTGGGACGGAATGATAGGATATGCGTATCCTCCAGCGCCGTTAATTCAACAAGTATTGCTAAAGATAAAACAATCTCAATGCAAGATTCTGTTGGTAGCATCTCTGTCGCCACAGAGACCGTGGATAAATCTACTCAGGTGTCTGTTGTGGGACCTACCGCGGAAGCTCCCTCCACGAGAGGATCTTCTTTGGCAGGGGAAATCGCGCCAACTGCATCACAACCCGCAAGGTCTCAACCTTCACGTTTTTCCGTTGTGCGGTCCTTCTTGCATGGCAAGCACTTTACAGGACGAGCAGTGGACGTGATTTCTAACTGTAGGAGGACCTCCTCTTCGCTAAACTATGCGGCTAAGTGGAAGGTTTTCCGTCGTTGGTGTAGGGATCATTCTGTTGATATATTTGATCCCTCTATACCAGACATTGCTAACTTTCTAGTGTACTTGTTTGACGAAATCAAACTGCAACCGGTTACTATAAAGGGTTATAGATCTATGTTATCTGATACCTATGCACATCATGATAGTTTACAAATTGGATCTAATGTCTCTTTATCGAAATTGGTTAGAAACTTTTCGATAAATAGACCCAGAACTCTTAGATTAATTCCTAAGTGGAATTTAGCTTGGGTTCTCCTTAAATTGAAGGAAAAGCCATTTGAACCTCTTGGGACAGTAGATTTCAAATTCTTATCTTATAAGACAGCTTTTCTCTTAGCTTTCTCTTCTGCCAGAAGAGTCAGTGAGCTTCATGCACTATCGGTGGATGATTCTCATTATCGTAGTGTTGGGAACACTATCACCTTCACTACTAATGTCGGTTTTTTTAGCTAAGAATCAGGCTCCTAATAAATATCCGGAACCTATTGTTATTAAGGCTCTTCCGTCTTCAGACGGGCGTAGGCCTTTACTCTGTCCTGTTAGAGCACTACGTATCTATAAACAGAGATCTCAGTTCATCAGAAAGGGACGGAAACGTTTCTTTCTGTCTTTGATGCCTAATAGAAAGGACATTTCAGTCCATTCTATTGCTAGATGGATTCAGTTAACTATCCGTACTGCGTATGAAGATTTATCTTCTTCTCAGCAGTCTGTGCTTAAGATTTCTGCTCATGAAGTAAGAGCTCTTTCTACTTCCTGGGCTTATGCTAATAGTGTTGCTATTACAGATTTAATGAAGGCTGCTTATTGGTCTCAGCCATCCACATTTACTAATTTTTATCTCAGAAATATTGAGTCCATTTCTGGAGACCTGCATTGTTTAGGTCCGTTATCTGTTGCTCAGAATGTCGTCCACTAAACAGTTGCAACTATAGTTATGCAGGCTTTCTGTTCCGGCAGTGACTCCGTCCGGCTGCCCTCTTCGCTCTGGGCTATTTGACCCAGGGCAAGGGGAAGGGGGGGGGGGGGGGCGGGTGTTCCCTTAGGTCACCTGCTTTATAGTGAAAAGCAAGGGAATGCCTCCTCCAAGACAGTATTTCTGAGTCGCTTCCGGGATGGTTTTAAAGTGTAATATTAATGTTTAATTTCATTCATGTCTTATTTTTAAAGTGTAGCTCGGTGTGAAGCATTTGTATATGTCAAGTGTCAAACGGGCTTTAATATACAATACTCGGACACTTTTAAATGATTATAAAGAGTCTCAATTCTCTGGACTACTTTATTTATTGGCTTGTTTTAAAAATAATTAGTATAAAGGTTATACTGGATGTTAATAGAGAACATGAATGTTATTGTGCTCAATTATTAAGGGTAGTGTATCTTTCTAATTTAAATATTAAATAAGAAAGATACATGTAAAGCCTAATACTCCTTTTCTCCTTATTTTATAATTGAGCTTATTGGATTTTCCTCTATGTCCTAGGCCCTCCAGCCTGTTTACTATTCAGCTAAGTCTGGGTCATTGGTACAGTATAAAAATGTTAAAAAATTTATAGTAATTTATATATTTTTTATACTTACCAATGACCCAGACGGGGATGGCCCTCCCTGAGTTGGGAACTCTTGCCTCCCCGCTGAGTACATAGCGCTGACCAGGCACTGCCAGTAAGAATGATATTTGGCAATTTCGGGACGACTGCGTCACTGCGCATGCACAGTAGAGTCGTACTATGGAGGTCCTTTAGGACATGATTTCTTTTTGTTTTGGATGCAAATTTTGGGGATTGGGGGGCAAAATTTGTGTTTGGCCCTGGTTTTTGTGGAGTTAGCACCAGCTAAGTCTGGGTCATTGGTAAGTATAAAAAATATATAAATTACTATAAATTTTTTAACTTTCATCAAATCCAATTCAGTTTTCCCAAATAAATAGTAAATTGCTTTTTTCAGATTAAATCAAACACTGCTGTATGAGCATTTTTCCGAAGAACTGTAATAGTGGCTGCCGACACAGATTCATGTAATTTTTATAGCTGACTTGTGTTACAAGTTTATGATTTTTTATGGATAACCTTTAAATGCTTAATAATACCATTGATGTTTAGCAATTTATGTTCCAGTAAGACTAAAATCCTCATCCTCGGATTGGATGAGATCTTGCTTATTTTTTTTTCTATGATTAGGGCTCCAGTGGCATATGTTATCGTCTTGACGTCAACACATGAATTATTTGAAAAGGTGACAAACATGGGAGGAGATTCAAAGTGCATACTGCCTATAAAATAGTATATTTTTATACTGTACCAATGACCCAGACATAGCTGGTGCTAACTCTTAAAATATAGGGCCAAACACAAATTTTGCCCCCCAATCCCCAAAATTTGCATCTAAAACCAAAGAAAACATGTCCTGAAAGGCCCTCCACACTTCGCCCCTACTGCGCATGCGCAGTGTCAAGGACGTTCCGAAATTGGCGCCATTAATCATTCTAAGTTTGGCCCTTCATCAGTTAACATCTGACTGATCTTTGTGCTTATAAATCTCAGTTTAAATGATGCCAGACACATAAATATTAGTGAAATGGTGATTCTAAGGAGGATAGAGAAGGAGGAGAGGAAAAAAAATGTGTGACAGAATATTATCAGGGCTGTAACTTAAAAATTTTTAATGAAATTATGTTAAGTTACCTATTTTCGATGCAGCAGCCATTTTTTTGTCATTCTGATTATTTAGTTACACTGTTTGTTAAGTGTTTTCCTCTCTCCCTGTCCTTTAAGTCCCCCCTTGCTATTCTCCCATGCTTTTGGCATAGTTTTTGTAATTATTATTACTAATTTTTCTTGGGAGTTTTAGCTGAATAACAGAATGAATTCTGTTCTTTTCCCCATGTTTACGTCTTCACCTACGGGTGGTTAGGCGTTGTGTTCTGCATCTACCATCTGATGTTCTGCAGTTTCTTCCCTGGAAGTCTCTGTTTTGCATCAGATAGTGTATTTTTGGTAACTGATTTCGGGCCTGGGTGCCTGGAGTCTTAATTTAGTGTTTTTACACTCATTGTTTACATTTACAACAGCCCTCTGTGTGAGGGGGGGATTTCTGGAAAATAATATCTTGATGTTATTTTAATCATAACTAGATACATTATTATTGTTCGTAAGTGTTGAATAAATTGTTTAAAATATTTTAAAAATTTTTGTCCACACTTAGGCTTGGGATCCATTGGGGCTCAACGTTACTTTTCAGAAACTTGGGCTGTTCTGAAAAAATATTTTTTCAAAATATTTTGATTTCAATTATTTTTTCTATATTAATGGATCATATTATTATTATGTATTTTGATTGCCAGGGGTTAGTGCGAGTACCAGGACTTGTTTTCTTTTCACATTGAAAGGATATTGATCAATTGTATTAAGAGGAAGTCTTCCTCTGACTTTATAATCATTCTATATGTGGTCAGTGTACTCGCATTAACTCCTGTTCTGTATCGTATGATTTCGATGACAATATGGGAAGCGTATGTCACGGTATGTTATTGGGGATTTGGACACTCCGGTCCTTTCCCCGCAGGGTCACTCTACTTTATCAATTTCTATTTCAGACGATCAAGATTAGGGTGATGTATCTGTGATGTCTTCCAACAGTGTGCCTCCGTCGTCACAATTAATGAAGGGCTAGCGGAAAAGTGCTCATGTAAATACGCCAATTGCCTAAGAGGACCCTAGTAGGTTCGACGGCCTTTGACGTCCGCTAGCTCGCCCGGTGTAGCGTCCATTCACCGAATGGTTCGGTAGCCGGGTTCGTCCGTTGCGGTCTAGAAGGAATTTTGGGGTGATGCGAGCACTATAAATTAACCTAATGCACACCCAGTGACGGCGGATCGGAGGGAGAACGGAGGAAGCCTTTTAGTCCGGTTCATAGCTCGTTCCGGTCCATCCGGACGGCAAGCGAGAGAGGCCCCTCTCTCGTTCAACAACATCTGGCCCCAGATGTTGTGGTACAAAATGTGTCGCAAGCGGAGCATACGTCCGTCGCTCGGGACGCTCCGTTGTATAGGCAGTCCGCGGAGACTGCTAAGGCTTCCTCTTCTCGTCAGCGCACACGACCGCACCTTGGCTGTGTGACCGCCGATATATTACCAGCTTCGCCGATCAAGGATTCTTCGGCGACCAGGTCACACCATCCGGTAGCCAGGGACACGAGGCCTGCAGACTCCGGACGTTCGCATAGGAAGTGTGCGGGAGTCAACGTTCACGGAGCTTCCGGCGGCAATGCATCATAAGACCGCTACTGCACAGGCCTCGGGAACGGACGTGCTTTCCTTAATAGCACAGTTTATCGCAGCATCCCAGCATCAACTGAATCTGTCGCATATATTTTATCCGACGATGCTGGGGCGGGACGTTCCGCGGAAGCGGGTACGGACGTCCGAAAGTTTCATCCGGTCCGACGGGATACCGAAAGGGATTTGGAGGATTTCGAGCTTTCCCTTTCAGAACAACATATGCTGTTGTGTATGTCATCTGACTTGGTCTTCTACAGCTTCTTTCGTCGGACCAGAATGCTGCGATGCCGGATAAGAAACTGATAGCGTCGGTGGACTTAGAAATTTTTGGTTCGGTTCAGGGACATCGTCCCTCAGTTCCGACATAGTCCAATAATGTCACACAAACTTTCGAATTATTGCACGACGCTATATATATTATTATTTTATGCTTGCTATAACCAAGCATTTCTGGTTTCTTGTTTGCAGAGTTATGGAGATGTCTTTCATAAGTGTGCCTCTGTCGTCATAGTTAATGAAGAGCTAGCGGCAATAAGTGCTCATGGAATATGTCTATCGCCTACGGAGTGACATTCGCTAGCTCACCCGGTGTAGCGTACATTCATCGAATGGTTCGGCTGCCGGGTTCGTCCATTGCGGTCTAGGAAGGAGATTTGGGTGATGCGAGCACTTTAATTACTTGAGTACTCACCCACTGACGGCAGATTGAGGACAGATCGGAGGAAGCCTGTTAGTCCGGTTCCTGGCTTGTCCAGGTCCGTCCGGGCTGTGAGCGAGAGAGGTCCCTCTCTCGTCCAACAACATAGGGGACCGCATGTTGTGGTTCAGATATTTTACATTCGGAGCATATGTCCGTCGGTCGGGACGCTCCGTTATATTGACAGTCCGAGAGACTGTCTTTAATGCTTCCTCATCCTCACAGCAGGGCACACGACCGCACATTGGCTACGTGACCTCGAGTATCCGATCAGTTTCGTCATTCGGTGATTCCACGGTGAATAGGTCGCGCCATCCGGTAGCCAAGGGACACGAGGCCTATACACTCCGCTCGCTCGCATATTGGTAGTATGCACGGGGTAACGATCACGGAGCTTTCAGCGGCAATGCATCGTAAGACCGCTTCTCCTCAGGCCTCAGTGACGGACGTGCTATCCGAGTTAGCACAGTTGTTTCGCAGCATCCCAGCAATTGACAGTTTCTCGGTCGAATCAGGAATTATCCGACGGCGCTGGGTCGATGCGGTCCGCGGTTGCATCAGCTACGGACGACCGAACGCTTTATAGGGTCCGACAGGATGGCGAAAGGGATTTGAAAGATTTCGAGTTTTCCCTTTAGTAGTATCGGAAGCTGCCTTTCATATCTTCTGGCATTATCTTCCAGTGATTGTTATTTCGGACTTCATTGCTGCGATCTTGGATAAGAGACTTATAGCGTCATTGGACTCGGATTTTTCGATCGGTTCAGGGACATTGTCCCTGACTTACCGACGCAGTCCAATATTGTCATTACAACATGTGTTTTATTTTTCGACGCTATATATATATATATATATACAAGCCTGCTACCAAGCATGATAGTTTAGTTTCTTGTCCGCGTTGCTCATTTCTGCCATTTTATCTTTTATACGAATAGTTTATTTTGGCAGAGCAGGGCATACCGAGAGTTCTTATGCGTCTAGACGGTGTGGTTAAAGACTGCATATATTCTTTTTCGCCGTTTATGTCTTTTCCAATTTCAATGTTGGAAACGACATGATGTATAGTAGACTTAACTTAGACGCTTTATCATACGTAATCTGCCTTACTGAGGCGTTATCATTACGTCTTCAAGAAAAGATTTACGGGATATTATTCTCAATGTAATTTCTTTTGAGGGCAGTAGTTTGTTCACGTATAACTCCGCCCTTCAGTGGCTGATTGGAGTTGGTTAGACGTGACGCAGCCCTAGCTACATCCACACGCGTGGATAGTAAGGTTAAGAACTCTCTCAGAGTCGCTTCGTTCTCGGAGGAGCTTCTCTTCGACGGCAACTTTTCGGCAATCCATGATTTGCTCGATTTACACATTCTCTTGTCTATCTAGTGTTACAAGAGATTCAGACTGGGGCAAACATTCGGTGGTTGACTCAGAGAGTGCCACCGCAGTTGCCGGACCCGAGTGTGGCTGTTATGACGGTTGCCAGTCAAACAGATTGGGATATAATACTGATCCCTACGGATTCGAAGTGCCAGGGTCTTTGGGTTCCGCAGTCTCTTAGCAATCAATTTTCTTCTGCGGAATAATGTTTTTTAGGCTTGCTTTATGTCATTGCATGAACATTATTCAGAAACGCATGCCCAAATCCTGTCCTTTAATTCGACAGTAGTGGCGTATCTCCGGAACCAGGGAGGCACTCTTTCGTTTCCGTTATTCAATTTAATGGAAAGAATCCGTCTGTTGGTTATAGTACACCAAGTTCTGTTTTGGTCCGTCATATTCCGGGTCGTCTGATTGTTTTATCGGACTCCCGTTCTCTTACGGGTCGCTTGTTGCTGTCAGAATGGACTCTCAACAAACAAGTATTCAATCAGATTTGCTATCTATGGGAGCGCCCAATGATGATTTATTTATGACACAGCTTGCTAATCAATTGCAGACGTATGTGTTGGCTTGTCCAGATCTCTGAGCTAATGTTGTTAACGCTCTATTGATCTATAGGACGGAATGATAGGATACGCGTATCCTCCGGCGCTGTTGTTTCAGCAGGTATTGCTAAGATAAACAACCACAATACATTTCTGTTGATAGCATTTCTATCTTCACAGAGATCATGGGTAATTTACTCTCTTGTCTACTGTGGGTCTTAACGTGAAATCTTCCTCTATGTGAGGATCTTTTTTCACTGGGTAAATCGTGTCATCTTTATCACAACCCGCAAGGTCGCAACCTTCATGTATTCCGTTGTGTGGTCCGTATTGCATTGTATGCACTGTACTGGACGAGCTTTGGACGCGATTTCTTATTATAGGAGATCCTCTTCTTCGCTATTCTATGCGGCTAAAGTGGAGGCTCTTCCGTCGTGGTGTAGGGATCATTATGTTCATATTGTTGATCCCTCCATACTACTCATTGCAATTTTTTAGTATACTTGTTTCACAAGATCTACTGCAGCCTGTTATTATTTAGGTTATAGGTTTATGTTACCTCATACCTATGCACTCTACGATAGTTTACAATTGAGTCTTTTGTCTCTTTATCTAAGTCAGTTAGTAACTTTTTGATAAATAGACTTAGAATCTTTAGATTAAATTCCTATATGGATTTTAACTTCGGTTCTTATTTAGCTAAGTAATCATTTGAGCCTCTGGAAACAGTAGTTTTCAAATTCTGACCTTTTAGACAGTAATTCTGTTGGTTTCTCTTTTACTGTAGAGTCAGTGAGTTTCATGCACTATCGATGGATGATTTTCACTTTCGTAGTTTCGGAATCACTACTTCCGTTACTATTTAGGTTGGATTTTTGCATAAGAGTTAGGCTCCTATTATCCGGAACCTATTATTTTAAGGTCCTTCCGTCTTCGTATGGGCATAGGCCTTTACTCTTTCCGGGTACAGTTTATGTATTTATAAACAGATATCTGTTTATTACTATGGGCGTAAGCTTCTTCTGTCTTTGATGCCTAGTAGAAGGACGTTACTCTCCATTTTATTGTTAATGGATTCTATTTACTATCGGTACTGCTTATGGTATATCATTGACTTAGCAGTTGTGCTTAAGATTTTGGCTCATGAAGTAAGAGCTCTTCTACTTCTTGGGCTTACATTAATAGTGTCGCTATTATAGATTTTTGAAGGCCGCTCATTGCGCTCAGCCATCCACATTCATGAATTTTATCTCAGAAATATCGAGTCCATTTCTGGAGGCCTCTATTGTTAGGTCTATTATCTACTGCTCAGAATGTCATTCACTTAACAGTTGCTACTATAGCTAGGTAGGCTGTCTGTTTCGGCAGTGTCTCCGTTCTGCTGCCCTCTTCGCTCTGGGCTATTTGACCCAGGGCAAGAAAAAGGGGGGGGGAGGGGAGGGTGTTCCCTTGGGTCACCTGTTTTACTATGAAAACAAGGGGATACCTCCTCCGGAGTTAGTTATTCTGAGCTGTTATTGGGATGGTTGTTTAGTGAGAAGTTTAGGTTTTTAAAATTCATTCAAGTCTTAGTTTTTAAAGTATAGCTTTTGAATATTGCATATGTCAACGGACATGATTATGCAATCCTCAGACACTTTTAGGAGTATAAGAGTCTCTATTCTATAGACTTACTTTATTTATTGGCTTACTTTAAAAATTATTAGTATAAGGATTATATTGGATATTAATAGAGTACATGGATGTATTAAGCTCAATTTTGGAAGGTGTTGTATCTTTCTAATTTATCATAAATAAGAAAGATACATGTAAGGCCTATTACTTCTTTTTCCCTACAGGGGATGACTCTATTTTATTTTATTGAGCGTATTCCATTTTGCTCTATGTCCTTGGCCCTCCAGCCTTTTTACTATTCAGCTATGTCTGGGTCATTGGTACAGTATAAAAATGTTAAAAAATTTATAGTAATTTATATATTTTTTATACTTACCAATGACCCAGACGGGGATGGCCCTCCCAGGAGTTGGGAACTCTTGCCTCCCCGCTGAGTACATAGCGCTTACCAGGCACTGGTTATTAGAATGATTAATGGCGCCAATTTCGGAACGTCCTTGACACTGCGCATGCGCAGTGGGGGCAAAGTGTGGAGGGCCTTTCAGGACATGTTTTCTTTGGTTTTAGATGCAAATTTTGGGGATTGGGGGGCAAAATTTGTGTTTGGCCCTATATTTTAAGAGTTAGCACCAGCTATGTCTGGGTCAT
Organism: Pictodentalium vernedei; assembly: GCA_031216915.1. Classification (NCBI taxonomy): domain Eukaryota; kingdom Metazoa; phylum Mollusca; class Scaphopoda; order Dentaliida; family Dentaliidae; genus Pictodentalium; species Pictodentalium vernedei. The sequence goes on from CM062292.1 coordinate 119,189,463, forward strand.
TGGTAAGTATAAAAAATATATAAATTACTATAAATTTTTTAACTTTCTTCCGCGGAATAATGTTTTTTAGGCTTGCTTTATGTCATTGCATGAACATTATTCAGAAACGCATGCCCAAATCCTGTCCTTTAATTCGACATTAGTGGCGTATCTCCGGAACCAGGGAGGCACTCTTTCGTTTCCGTTATTCAATTTAATGGAAAGAATCCGTCTGTTGGTTATAGTACACCAAGTTCTGTTTTGGTCCGTCATATTCCGGGTAGTCTGATTGTTTTACCGGACTCCCGTTCTCTTACGGGTCGCTTGTTGCTGTCAGAATGGACTCTCAACAAACAAGTATTCAATCAGATTTGCTATCTATGGGAGCGCCCAATGATGATTTATTTACAACACAGTTTGCTAATCAATTGCAGACGTATGTGTTAGCTTGTCCAGATCTCTGAGCTAATGTTGTTAACGCTCTATTGATCTATAGGACGGAATGATAGGATACGCGTATCCTCCGGCGCTGTTGTTTCAGCAGGTATTGCTAAGATAAACAACCACAATACATTTCTGTTGATAGCATCTCTATCTTCACAGAGATCATGGGTAATTTACTCTCTTGTCTACTGTGGGTCTTAACGTGAAATCTTCCTCTATGTGAGGATCTTTTTTCACTGGATAAATCGTGTCATCTTTATCACAACCCGCAAGGTCGCAACCTTCATGTATTCCGTTGTGTGGTCCGTATTGCATTGTATGCACTGTACTGGACGAGCTTTGGACGCGATTTCTTACTATAGGAGATCCTCTTCTTCGCCATTCTATGCGGCTAAAGTGGAGGCTCTTCCGTCGTGGTGTAGGGATCATTATGTTCATATTGTTGATCCCTCCATACTACTCATTGCAATTTTTTAGTATACTTGTTTCACAAGATCTACTGCAGCCTGTTATTATTTAGGTTATAGGTTTATGTTACCTCATACCTATGCACTCTACGATAGTTTACAATTGAGTCTTTTGTCTCTTTATCTAAGTCAGTTAGTAACTTTTTGATAAATAGACTTAGAATCTTTAGATTAAATTCCTATATGGATTTTAACTTCGGTTCTTATTTAGTTAAGTAATCATTTGAGCCTCTGGAAACAGTAGTTTTCAAATTCTGACCTTTTAGACAGTAATTCTGTTGGTTTCTCTTTTACTGTAGAGTCAGTGAGTTTCATGCACTATCGATGGATGATTTTCACTTTCGTAGTTTCGGAATCACTACTTCCGTTACTATTTAGGTTGGATTTTTGCATAAGAGTTAGGCTCCTATTATCCGGAACCTATTATTTTAAGGTCCTTCCGTCTTCGTATGGGCGTAGGCCTTTACTGTTTCCGGGTACAGTTTATGTATTTATAAACAGATATCTGTTTATTACTATGGGCGTAAGCTTCTTCTGTCTTTGATGCCTAGTAGAAGGACGTTACGCTCCATTTTATTGTTAATGGATTCTATTTACTATCGGTACTGCTTATGGTATATCATTGACTTAGCAGTTGTGCTTAAGATTTCGGCTCATGAAGTAAGAGCTCTTCTACTTCTTGGGTTTACATTAATAGTGTCGCTATTATAGATTTTTGAAGGCCGCTCATTGCGCTCAGCCATCCACATTCATGAATTTTATCTCAGAAATATCGAGTCCATTTCTGGAGGCCTCTATTGTTAGGTCTATTATCTACTGCTCAGAATGTCATTCACTTAACAGTTGCTACTATAGCTAGGTAGGCTGTCTGTTTCGGCAGTGTCTCCGTTCTGCTGCCCTCTTCGCTCTGGGCTATTTGACCCAGGGCAAGAAAAAGGGGGGGGGGGAGGGTGTTCCCTTGGGTCATCTGTTTTACTATGAAAACAAGGGGATACCTCCTCCGGAGTTAGTTATTCTGAGCTGTTATTGGGATGGTTGTTTAGTGAGAAGTTTAGGTTTTTAAAATTCATTCAAGTCTTAGTTTTTAAAGTATAGCTTTTGAATATTGCATATGTCAACGGACATGATTATGCAATCCTCAGACACTTTTAGGAGTATAAGAGTCTCTATTCTATAGACTTACTTTATTTATTGGCTTACTTTAAAAATTATTAGTATAAGGATTATATTGGATATTAATAGAGTACATGGATGTATTAAGCTCAATTTTGGAAGGTGTTGTATCTTTCTAATTTATCATAAATAAGAAAGATACATGTAAGGCCTATTACTTCTTTTTCCCTTCAGGGGATGACTCTATTTTATTTTATTGAGCGTATTCCATTTTGCTGTATGTCCTTGGCCCTCCAGCCTTTTTACTATTCAGCTATGTCTGGGTCATTGGTACAGTATAAAAATGTTAAAAAATTTATAGTAATTTATATATTTTTTATACTTACCAATGACCCAGACGGGGATGGCCCTCCCAGGAGTTGGGAACTCTTGCCTCCCCGCTGAGTACATAGCGCTTACCAGGCACTGGTTATTAGAATGATTAATGGTGCCAATTTCGGAACGTCCTTGACACTGCGCATGCACAGTAGGGGCGAAGTGTGGAGGGCCTTTCAGGACATGTTTTCTTTGGTTTTAGATGCAAATTTTGGGGATTGGGGGGCAAAATTTGTGTTTGGCCCTATATTTTAAGAGTTAGCACCAGCTATGTCTGGGTCATTGGTAAGTATAAAAAATATATAAATTACTATAAATTTTTTTACTTTTCGAGGCCAGTGATCTTTCTATTAATGTATACTCACAACCCACTTATAAGTTCATAATTTGAACTGAGATGGAGTAACATCAACCTTTATCGAAATTATTCATTTTTTGTTGTCCAGTGACACCGTGGGGTACACCAGAGGTTTATTTACTAAATTTGTTATCTTTAAAGTTGCCTTGTTCATCCAACGTGCCTTGTTCATTTCATAATGTGGGTTTTGGGTTATGGATAGGGTATTATTGGAACACATACATTATTGTTTGTGATGAATTGACAGTAACATGGTCTGAGGTTTGTGGCTTGTAGCTTATATTACCATCAGTTCATCACAATAACATCTATTATTGTCTGCTTGATAGAGTTATGTATAAGTTTTGAGCTGACAGCATGTCAAAATAGGAATATTTTGATACTAAATTGTTAATATTACAGGCAGAATTGTTTTATTTATTTTGTAGACAATTGCTCAGTGGAGAAAACAAGGTTTTCAGAATCAGCCAGAATACGAGAACTTTAGTCAGCTGCTGCTAGCACCAGTTGATGATGCTCAAGAAATATTACAAACTAGATTTCCAATGCCAAGATACATTGATGCAGATGCTGGTGGCTCACAGGTTTGAGAATTTTTCTTACTTTGTACATTAAGTTTGTGAAAAAGTGTTATTTTTCAAGGCCTCTTAGCATAAAAATTACCTTTACTGTCTTACTCTGTGATGACATAACATGTTTTAAACAAAATTGTTGTTTGCACAGAACTGCTATATCTTATAAAAATATTTTTGTGATAACCAATTTTGTCGTCTGTGTGGAGAATGTTACTATAAACTTATAATCTTCCTGGCAAATCCAGGACTACTTGTGCTATTTGTAATGTTACTGCTTATATTTTTCTGAAAATATATTGTTTAAACTAAATGGTATTGTAACTGTTACATTTCTCAACCTATTGCTTACAAGATGTCTATGTTTTGACAGTTTTGCTAGGTGCAAGGAAACCTACTTGATTGCAGGAAATTGGATATATACCTCCAGAGCTTCTGGAGTCCATGGCAGATCGCTACCCCCACCCCTGTCCTTGAGCTGTCCACTTTATGTTTTTTACCCAGTCCCCACTAGCATCTCTACCTGAAACCTTCTGGATTTATGCACAATCACTTCGAAGTGTGTCACAAGCTAGAACATTTACACTGTGGAATATTCTGTTTTGCATTATATTTGTACTGTTTGACACCGGATCCAGTTAGTGCCAAATATACCATATTTTGTTTACAATATTTTTTCTTTGGCCAGGAAACTTATGGTTGAATGCATCATACCACAAAGATGCGTCTTGTACCAATATCAGGTCACTGTGGCCCACTTTTTATGCTTGACTTCTCGCAAAATTCCTTTTCAGACCATATTTCTGTCCTAGAGTAGCAATTGTTTGTTTGAACAGGGGTTTATCCAGTAAACCCAAACTTACTGATACTTCTAGTTGATTTCTTACTAACTAGCATAAGATTGGTAGCCACACCCATGTGGCAGAAAATTTCTAGTTGCATTGCATATCAAGGGAGACAGACAAAGTTTAAATTTCTAGTTTAACATGGACATAGATGTGGAAAAGGAAGGAATTACATATTCTCCATTTATATAATTAATGAGCTCTTGAGATGAATGTCTATCGTCAGTGTACAGGAAGTTTACAGCACAGTGATATTTCTTTAGCTAATTTGTTTTTACCTTTAATTGCAGGGAAGATTTTTATTATCAAAAGTGAACCCATCACAAACACACAATAACATGTATGGATTTGGAGGACAGGTATGTAAATTTAACTTTCCTGCATAAAAACTCCATTAATTTTACTTATTGAGCAAGAAAGTAGTCCTCTATCAGACTGATTTGTTTTTGCTTTACATGAATTGCAGGAAAAGGTAGCTTTTTTTGTTGTTGCAGTTCTTTTAGGTTGATATTACAGTTGAAGTAATGAACTACCACTTTGTACCTAACTTATTGGCATCTGTACATCCACTGAGACATTTGTTTTTATTACCTGCGTCGCCAGTGGCAGAGCAGGTCTAGTAACCGCTCGACTCCGTCCGTCCGTTTCCGTCTGTCCGTCTGAAACACTTCTTCCGTCAAAGTTTTCTTGACTTCTATGAAAGGGAATGATTTTATATTTGGTCTGCTGCTTCATAATGATGAGTTGTATCATGTAAGCAATTTTCAGATCTGCCGTACAGCCACTTCCTGTTTGCCGATTCTTTGAAATTTTACTGTACCCACTGAACATTAAAATTTTCTGTCAAGGTTTTCTCGGCTTCTATGCAAGGGAATGATTTTATATTTGGTCTGCTGCTTCATAATGATGAGTTGTATCGTGTAAGGAATTTTCAGATCTGCCGTGCAGCCACTACCTGTTTGCTGATACTTTGAAATTTTACTGTACCCACTGAACATTGAAAATTTTTATACTGTACCAATGACCCAGACATAGCTGGTGCTAACTCTTAAAATATAGGGCCAAACAGAAATTTTGCCCCCCAATCCCCAAAATTTGCATCTAAAATCAAAGAAAACATGTCCTGAAAGGCCCTCCACACTTCGCCCCCACTGCGCATGCGCAGTGTCAAGGACGTTCCGAAATTGGCGCCATTAATTATTCTAAGTTTGGCCCTTCATCAGTTAACATCTGACTGATCTTTGTGCTTATAAATCTCAGTTTAAATGATGCCAGACACATAAATATTAGTGAAATGGTGATTCTAAGGAGGATAGAGAAGGAGGAGAGGAAAAAAATGTGTGACAGAATATTATCAGGGCTGTAACTTAAAATTTTTTAATGAAATTATGTTAAGTTACCTATTTTCGAGGCAGCAGCCATTTTGTTGTCATTCTGATTATTTAGTTACACTGTTTTTTAAGTGTTTTCCTCTCTCCCTGTCCTTTAAGTCCCCCCTTGCTATTCTCCCATGCTTTTGGCATAGTTTTTGTAATTATTATTACTAAATTTTTTTGGGAGTTTTAGCTGATTAACAGAATGAATTCTGTTCTTTCCCCATGTTTACGTCTTCACCTACGGGTGGTTAGGCGTTGTGTTCTGCATCTACCATCTTATGTTCTGCAGTTTCTTCCCTGGAAGTCTCTGTTTTGCATCAGATAGTGTATTTTTGGTAACTGATTTCGGGCCTGGGTGCCTGGAGTCTTATTTTAGTGTTTTTACACTCATTGTTTACATTTTCAACAGCCCTCTGTGTGAGGGGGGATTTCTAAAAAATAATATCTTGATGTTATTTTAATCATAACTAGATACATTATTATTGTTCGTAAGTGTTGAATAAATTGTTTAAAATATTTTTAAAATTTTTGTCCACACTTAGGCTTGGGATCCATTGGGGTTCAACGTTACTTTTCAGAAACTTGGGCTGTTCTGAAAAAATATTTTTTCAAAATATTTTGATTTCAATTATTTTTTCTATATTAATGGATCATATTATTATTATGTATTTTGATTGCCAGGGGTTAGTGCGAGTACCAGGACTTGTTTTCTTTTCACATTGAAAGGATATTGATCAATTGTTTTAAGAGGAAGTCTTCCTCTGACTTTATTATCATACTATATGTGGTCAGTGTACTCGCATTAACTCCTGTTCTGTATCGTATGATTTCGATGACAATATGGGAAGCGTATGTCACTGTATGTTATTGGGGATTTGGACACTCCGGTCCTTTCCCCGCAGGGTCACTCTACTTTATCAATTTCTATTTCAGACGATCAAGATTAGGGTGATGTATCCGTGATGTCTTCCAACAGTGTGCCTCCGTCGTCACAATTAATGAAGGGCTAGCGGAAAAGTGCTCATGTAAATACGCCAATTGCCTAAGAGGACCCTAGTAGGTTCGATGGCCTTTGACGTCCACTAGCTCGCCCGGTGTAGCGTCCATTCACCGAATGGTTCGGCAGCCGGGTTCGTCCGTTGCGGTCTAGAAGGAATTTTGGGGTGATGCGAGCACTATAAATTAACTTAATGCACACCCAGTGACGGCGGATCGGAGGGAGAACGGAGGAAGCCTTTTAGTCCGGTTCATAGCTCGTTCCGGTCCATCCGGACGGCAAGCGAGAGAGGCCCCTCTCTCGTTCAACAACATCTGGCCCCAGATGTTGTGGTACAAAATGTGTCGCAAGCGGAGCATACGTCCGTCGCTCGGGACGCTCCGTTGTATAGGCAGTCCGCGGAGACTGCTAAGGCTTCCTCTTCTCGTCAGCGCACACGACCGCACCTTGGCTGCGTGACCGCCGATATATTACCAGCTTCGCCGATCAAGGATTCTTCGGTGACCAGGTCACACCATCCGGTAGCCAGGGTCACGAGGCCTGCAGACTCCGGACGTTCGCATAGGAAGTGTGCGGGAGTCAACGTACACGGAGCTTCCGGCGGCAATGCATCGTAAGACCGCTACTGCACAGGCCTCGGGAACGGACGTGCTTTCCTTAATAGCACAGTTTATCGCAGCATCCCAGCATCAACTGAATCTGTCGCATATATTTTATCCGACGATGCTGGGTCGGGACACTCCGCGGAAGCGGGTATGGACGTCCGAAAGTTTCATCCGGTCCGACGGGATACCGAAAGGGATTCGGAGGATTTCGAGCTTTCCCTTTCGGAACAACATATGCTGTTGTGTATGTCATCTGACTTGGTCTTCTACAGCTTCTTTCGTCGGACCAGAATGCTGCGATGCCGGATAAGAAACTGATAGCGTCGGTGGACTTAGAAATTTTTGGTTCGGTTCAGGGACATCGTCCCTCAGTTCCGACATAGTCCAATAATGTCACACAAATTTTCGAATTATTGAACGACGCTATATATATTATTATTTTATGCTTGCTAACCAAGCATTTCTGGTTTCTTGTTCGAAGAGTTATGGAGATGTCTTTCAAAAGTGTGCCTCTGTCGTCATAGTTAATGAAGAGCTAGCGGCAATAAGTGCTCATGGAATATGTCTATTGCCTACGGAGTGACATTCGCTAGCTCACCCGGTGTAGCGTACATTCATTGAATGGTTCGGCTGCCGGGTTCGTCCGTTGCGGTCTAGGAAGGAGATTTGGGTGATGCGAGCACTTTAATTACTTTAGTACTCGTCCAGTGACGGCAGATTGAGGACAGATCGGAGGAAGCCTGTTAGTCCGGTTCCTGGCTTGTCCAGGTCCATCCGGGCTGTGAGCGAGAGAGGTCTCTCTCTCGTCCAACAACATAGGGGACCGCATGTTGTGGTTCAGATATTTTACATTCGGAGCATACGTCTGTCGGTCGGGACGCTCTGTTATATTGACAGTCCGAGAGACGGTCCATAATGCTTCCTCATCCTCACAGCAGGGCACACGACCGCACATTGGCTACGTGACCTCGAGTATCCGATCAGTTTCGGCATTCAGTGATTCCACGGCGAATAGGTCGCGCCATCCGGTAGCCAAGGGACACGAGGCCTATACACTCCGTTCGCTCGCATATTGGTAGTATGCACGGGGTAACGATCACGGAGCTTCCAGCGGCAATGCATCGTAAGACCGCTTCTCCTCAGGCCTCAGTGACGGATGTGCTATCCGAGTTAGCACAGTTGTTTCGCAGCTTCCCAGCAATTGACTGTTTCTCGGTCGAATCAGGAATTATCCGACGGCGCTGGGTCGGTGCGGTCCGCGGTTGCATCAGGTACGGACGACCGAACGCTTTATAGGGTCCGACAGGATGGCGAAAGGGATTCGAAAGATTTCGAGTTTTCCCTTTAGTAGTATCGGAAGATGTCTTTTATGTCTTCTGGCATTATCTTCCAGTGATTGTTATTTCGGACTTCATTGCTGCGATCTTGGATAAGAGACTTATAGCGTCATTGGACTCGGATTTTTCGATCGGTTCAGGGACATTGTCCCTGACTTACCGACGCAGTCCAATATTGTCATTATAACATGTGTTTTATTTTTCGACGCTATATATATATATATACAAGCCTGCTACCAAGCATGATAGTTTAGTTTCTTGTCCGCGTTGCTCATTTCTGCCATTTTATCATTTATACGAATAGTTTTTTTTGGCAGAGCAGGGCATACCGAGAGTTCATATTCGTCTAGACGGTGTGATTAAAGACAGCATATATTCTTTTTCGCCGTTTATGTCTTTTCCAATTTCAATGTTGGGAACGACATGATGTATAGTAGACTTAACTTAGACGCTTTATCATACGTAATCCGCCTTACTGAGGCGTTATCATTACGTCTTCAAGAAAAGATTTACGGGATATTATTCTCAATGTAATTTCTTTTGAGGGCAGTGGTTTGTTCACGTATAACTCCGCCCTTCAGTGGCTGATTGGAGTTGGTTAGACGTGACGCAGCCCTAGCTACATCCACACGCGTGGATAGTAAGGTTAAGAACTCTCTCAGAGTCGCTTCGTTCTCGGAGGAGCTTCTCTTCGACAGCAACTTTTCGGCAATCCATGAATTGCTCGATTTACACGTTCTCTTGTCTATCTAGTGTTACAAGAGATTCAGACTGGGGCAAACATTCGGTGGTTGACTCAGAGAGTGCCACCGCAGTTGCCGGACCCGAGTGTGGCTGTTATGACGGTTGCCAGTCAAACAGATTGGGATATAATACTGATCCCTACGGATTCGAAGTGCCAGGGTCTTTGGGTTCCGCAGTCTCTTAGCAATCAGTTTTCTTCCGCGGAATAATGTTTTTTAGGCTTGCTTTATGTCATTGCATGAACATTATTCAGAAACGCATGCCCAAATTCCTGTCCTTTAATTCGACAGTAGTGGCGTATCTCCGGAACCAGAGAGGCACTCTTTCGTTTCCGTTATTCAATTTAATGGAAAGAATCCGTCTGTTGGTTATAGTACACCAAGTTCTGTTTTGGTCCGTCATATTCCGGGTCGTCTGATTGTTTTATCGGACTCCCGTTCTCTTACGGGTCGCTTGTTGCTGTCAGAATGGACTCTCAACAAACAAGTATTCAATCAGATTTGCTATCTATGGGAGCGCCCAATGATGATTTATTTATGACACAGCTTGCTAATCAATTGCAGACGTATGTGTTGGCTTGTCCAGATCTCTGAGCTAATGTTGTTAACGCTCTATTGATCTATAGGACGGAATGATAGGATACGCGTATCCTCCGGCGCTGTTGTTTCAGCAGGTATTGCTAAGATAAACAACCACAATACATTTCTGTTGATAGCATTTCTATCTTCACAGAGATCATGGGTAATTTACTCTCTTGTCTACTGTGGGTCTTAACGTGAAATCTTCCTCTATGTGAGGATCTTTTTTCACTGGGTAAATCGTGTCATCTTTATCACAACCCGCAAGGTCGCAACCTTCATGTATTCCGTTGTGTGGTCCGTATTGCATTGTAAGCACTGTACTGGACGAGCTTTGAACGCGATTTCTTACTATAGGAGATCCTCTTCTTCGCTATTCTATGCGGCTAAAGTAGAGGCTCTTCCGTCGTGGTGTAGGGATCATTATGTTCATATTGTTGATCCCTCCATACTACTCATTGCTATTTTTTAGTATACTTGTTTCACAAGATCTACTGCAGCCTGTTATTATTTAGGTTATAGGTTTATATTACCTCATACCTATGCACTCTACGATAGTTTACAATTGAGTCTTTTGTCTCATTATCTAAGTCAGTTAGTAACTTTTTGATAAATAGACTTAGAATCTTTAGATTAAATCCCTATATGGATTTTAACTTCGGTTCTTATTTAGCTAAGTAATCATTTGAGCCTCTGGAAACAGTAGTTTTCAAATTCTGACCTTTTAGACAGTAATTCTGTTGGTTTCTCTTTTACTGTAGAGTCAGTGAGTTTCATGCACTATCGATGGATGATTTTCACTTTCGTAGTTTCGGAATCACTACTTCCGTTACTATTTAGGTTGGATTGTTGCATAAGAGTTAGGCTCCTATTATCCGGAACATATTATTTTAAGGTCCTTCCGTCTTCGTATGGGCATAGGCCTTTACTCTTTCCGGGTACAGTTTATGTATTTATAAACAGATATCTGTTTATTACTGTGGGCGTAAACTTCTTCTGTCTTTGATGTCTAGTAGAAGGACGTTACGCTCCATTTTATTGTTAATAGATTCTATTAACTATCGGTACTGCTTATGGTATATCATTGACTTAGCAGTTGTGCTTAAGATTTCTGCTCATGAAGTAAGAGTTCTTCTACTTCTTGGGCTTACATTAATAGTGTCGCTATTATAGATTTTTGAAGGCTGCTCATTGCGCTCAGCCATCCACATTCATGAATTTTATCTCAGAAATATCGAGTCCATTTCTGGAGGCCTCTATTGTTAGGTCTATTATCTACTGCTCAGAATGTCATTCACTTAACAGTTGCTACTATAGCTAGGTAGGCTGTCTGTTTCGGCAGTGTCTCCGTTCGGCTGCCCTCTTCGCTCTGGGCTATTTGACCCAGGGCAAGAAAAAAGGGGGGGGGGGGGGGGGGGAGGGTGTTCCCTTAGGTCACCTGTTTTACTATGAAAACAAGGGGATACCTCCTCCGGAGTTAGTAATTCTAAGCTGTTATTGGGATGGTTGTTTAGTGAGAAGTTTAGGTTTTTAAAATTCATTCAAGTCTTAGTTTTTAAAGTATAGCTTTTGAATATTGCATATGTCAACGGACATGATTATGCAATCCTCAGACACTTTTAGGAGTATAAGAGTCTCTATTCTCTAGACTTACTTTATTTATTGGCTTACTTTAAAAATTATTAGTATAAGGATTATATTGGATATTAATAGAGTACATGGATGTATGAAGCTCAATTTTGGAAGGTGTTGTATCTTTCTAATTTATCATAAATAAGAAAGATACATGTAAGGCCTATTACTTCTTTTTCCCTTCAGGGGATGACTCTATTTTATTTTATTGAGCGTATTCCATTTTGCTGTATGTCCTTGGCCCTCCAGCCTTTTTACTATTCAGCTATGTCTGGGTCATTGGTACAGTATAAAAATGTTAAAAAATTTATAGTAATTTATATATTTTTTATACTTACCAATGACCCAGACGGGGATGGCCCTCCCAGGAGTTGGGAACTCTTGCCTCCCCGCTGAGTACATAGCGCTTACCAGGCACTGGTTATTAGAATGATTAATGGCGCCAATTTCGGAACGTCCTTGACACTGCGCATGCGCAGTGGGGGCGAAGTGTGGAGGGCCTTTCAGGACATGTTTTCTTTGATTTTAGATGCAAATTTTGGGGATTGGGGGGCAAAATTTGTGTTTGGCCCTATATTTTAAGAGTTAGCACCAGCTATGTCTGGGTCATTGGTAAGTATAAAAAATATATAAATTACTATAAATTTTTTAACTTTTTCGTCAAACTTTTCTCGGCTTCTTTGCAAGGGATTAATTTTATGTTTCATCTGGAGCCTGATAATGATCAGTTGTAATTTTCAGATCTGCCTTGCAGCTACTTCCTGTTTGCCGATTCAATTGCATGCAGCGACGCAGATCCAGACCCGGTATTGGTCTTGGCTTGTTCACACCATGTAATCAATATTATGCAAATTGTTAGTAAATCGCAATCCACATCTCCTTGGTAGATTATTCTCTCAGAAACTGGCTCCTGCACAAAAATACCATGTTTAGAAAGATAAGATTATTCCACCACAAAATGTTCTTGCCATGAGTTATTTATTTATTTATTTATTGGTGCTTAAGGTCACATATTTCTGCACAATGGCTAACCGTGATCGTGACAGTTTTGCGGGTGGAGGAAGCCGGAGTGCCCGGAGAGAACCACCGAGCAACTGCGAGCAACTGCTCCCCAACATACCAACTCCACACAAGCAGGGTTAGCATTGGTTGAAGACAGGTGCACCATCGACGTGCAGTACGCCTTAGTACACAGCGTCACCGTGCCCCCACGTGGGCAATGGGGGTGAAGTGTCTTGCCCAAGAACACAACGCGGTTGCCCCAGGTGGGATTCGAACCGAGGACCTCTCGGCTTGCTGCCTGCATCGCTACCAACTGAGCCACCGCGCCCCCTGCCATGAGTTAGAATGGTATTTCCTTAAGTTGGCAAATGCAGAGACGAGGCAACCTGGATGAAAAAGATGCTTCGGATTGGCAAGATTCATTTTGCCTTCCACAGAAAGTGAATCTGAAGTCAACTTTTGAAAATTAGATCGACCTTGAAATTAGGTGAATTTTACGCAAAGATTTTCAAAAGTAAACACTTAAAAAACATTTTATTTGAAGAATTGAATAATTTTGGAGCTAATATTCAAAGAAATTAAAAATAAAATCAACAATCGAGTGATCAGTCAAATCCATCATGTTAAGCTTACAGTGAAAATAGGTGACAACCAGCACAAGACATGATTTTGTGTTCAAACATTCTTTTAAAATAACTATTTTTTCAAACTAAGAATCCATTGAGAGGTATTTTTTCCCAGAAAACAACATTTTGGGATGAAAACTTCACTTTTCTTACCTGAAGTGTAAATTGGGTCCAAAAACATTTATGTTGTTGACATTAAAGGGGAGCACTCTGTTTTTCCAGTGTATAGGCTCCAGAAAAGGGTCCCCCTAAACACAGGAAGTACTCACAACTACTTACATTTTTCTGGAATTATTCCACATAAAACATTTTATATTGAATTGGCTACAAGGAGGTGAATAAACTTTGAATTCAACACCATGAAGACTAATTTGTTATTTACAAAAAGTATATCTGGCCTAAGAATTTAAAAAGCTGTTTCTCAGGCCCTCACATAGTCATTTTGGCTGCTGCATGATCTCTTTATATAACCAATGAAAACTTAAGAAATAAAAATTAAATGGTTTTTGTCTGATATTTTACCCAAGTTAATAAAATTGATAAATTTGTCCCTGGTGTGCAACAAAGCTTTGCAATGCTTTAGCATTGCAAAGCCTTCTTGCACTCAAGGGACGAAATACACCACCACCCATGCTGTTCTGCAGATTATGAGACTTAAAACATTAAACAAACCAAGAACATGAACTTTTGATGGCAAAGAAATAATTACAAAAATAAAAAATAAAATGAAAAACTGCCCACCCACATGCAATTTTCCAAAACTTTTTTTGCAGAATTGTTGTTCCTAATAAATGATACAGATAAACAGTTTTTTTTCTCTCTCAGCTTTGGTATAGTATTTACATGTGAGAAAACTATATGATGGAAGCAATCACGCAAAAGCTTATTCACACTTCTCCTTCTGGCTCACTTCTCTGCTTTGATTTTACTTTTCTTTAAAGTCTGTGCATGTAGAAATGACTTCTCCCTCAATTTACCCCCAAGGTTAGTCTCTGGTTGATGGATCTAACTAAAATTGCAACCTTAATCAGACAGGGACAAACTGGCTCAACAAAGATCTATTATTTTCCTTTTTGGTACTGTTGTATACAAATTCTTTTGTTTAATGATTATGTGGTGAATGCTCTTCGATGAAGCCAGAAATATACCAGTCAAATTAGAATAACACAATCTTTTTTTGCTATATAGTGACCAACGGAGATGTTGACAGTGCTTAATTTAGTCTTAAACTATGGTTCAACAGCCAGGCTTGTTTCCGAAATATGAAAAAGATTTTAAAGTACAGTGGAGCCCACTTAATTGTATATCTCTTAACTGAATAACTTTGTTAATTGAATATAATTTCCCAACACAAAAACATTTACCATACCTCCAATACAAATTTGACCTGTTAATTTAATATGGGTTATAGAGTAAACTCCTGTTAATTGAATAAAAAATCTTGTAACCTGTCACAAAATTACTCTCATTCTACCCAGTTTTCCTTTGTTTAGGCCACACAAAGTAGATTTGTTTCTCATGCCATTATTTGTAAAATTGCATGCGGGCAAGGGTTTTTTTATTTTATTTTGTATTTCAGTAATTACTTGTTTGCCATCAAAAGTTCATGTCCTCGGTTCAAGTTTTAGGCCTCATAATCTACAGAATAGCATGGGTGACGGTGTATTTCATCCCTTGTGTGCAAGAAAGCTTTGCAATGCTAAAGCATTGCAAAGACTTCTTGCACAAGGGATAAATTCATCAAATTTTATAACTTGGGTAAAATATCAGACATAAACCATTTAATTTTTATTTTTTTTAAGTTTAAATTGGTTATAAAAAGAGAGCATGCGGCAGCCAAAAGGACCAAGGGGAAGGGCCTGAGAAACAGATTTTTTATTGTTTTTTAGGCCTTATAGACCTATTTAGCCTTAGTACATCCAGTACAGGCATTTAATCTATTATATCTTGTTTGACAGAACTCATGGAACTCTGTCAAACAAGATATAATATAATAAATGCTAAGTTTATCTCTAGAATACAGGAAATAGACAGATCCTGTTAATTGAATACTCCCATTAATTGAATAATTTTCATTGGCGATGTGGCTATTCAATTAATAGGGTTCCACTATATTGCAGGTTCAGTTTGTGACATCAACGATATGCTGATGGACAAAAATCTAGAGAAATGTTTCAGAGTTTGTTTGATGTTTTTTCTGTATGAAAATGTGGAGATCACAAGGTTGACAATTTTGATAAACTTATACAGCATCACATCTCCTTAGAAATACAAGCACTTTATGCAATCACTTCAAAGATTATTTTTGACTTGAACAAACAAAGGGGGTTATTATACAGTACTTTTATTTGCTGGGACCTTTCAGTTATGTGGTAAAATATCTTAAAAAGGAAAATCCAGTTTGTTTTTACATGTTATCGCAAAAGTTTGACTACATGCGTGGTGGAACACAAATTCATTGCTTTTTGAATGGTATGACTACCCAGGAAGAGGTTAGAAATCTTCTTTAGTAGTGTTCGATAACCTGATGTTTATGAATTGGACATTGCTTGTTCGCTTCATGGAAGCCTGTAACAGTACAGTCACACTATAGTTGCTCAGCCTAACTCGGTTCTAATTCTGTTTGTTTTTGTATTGGTTGTTTTACTGCCTTTATTTAATGTGTTCTACCTGAATGAAATTTCCTGTCTTCTATTACTATGGAAGTAAAAATAAATTTTTTAGTGGTTTTTCTGATAAAATGTATATTTATGTAACTTGTTTATTTGTTAACAGCTGGTCAACATTAATTTTATTGTTCTTTGGATTTTATTTCAATTCTTTCACCAACAAAAAAATATTTGCTCTTTGCTTACACACTTCTTGTTCAAAAGCACTGAATGATTTTTTGCTGTTTTATCATAGATTGTTATCTCTGAACAAGCTCAGGTATTGTATCAATTTAGTCATGGTAAAATTTCACTTTAATCATCGGTGAAGGTTTTCAGTTCTTCATGCCTGATGTGAAAGATTTTTTTAATGATCAATATAAACAAAAAAAAAAAATTTCTTATTTTTTTTCTCGGTTTAGATACAGTTTGTGGAGAGTGGATTGTAACTAAATCACCCGTAGAGTGGAATTATCACTCAAAGTATCATTTTCCAATTCTCTACATATGGATAAAAAACACTATGTTTTAGCCAGTGGACCCCTGGGTTTAACCCAGAGGTCCATTGGCTGGAACTTTGATTGTGCTTATTATGCTTTGCAACCAATGGGGTGGAATATCCACTTTGCAGGTGATTTAGTGATAATACACTCTCCATGTACTGTAGGTGCTTGCACTCCTAGAATGTGCTTGAAGGTTGTATCTATTTTTGGAAGCCTTAAAAACCCTTGATAAGGTTATTAAATAAAATTCTTCTTTCACAGGCATTTTTTTATGTGTTCAATGAAAAGAGTTGAAAAAAAAATCATCAGTCATTCAACAACTGTTTTTAACATGTCAAAATTTCCATCCCATTCATTACGTATCAATTGATTCAAACTGGTTGAAAATAAAACGTGTGAAAAAAATATCTGAGTGTGAGTGATCATTACCAATATTTTAGAAACGCATCTTGAAAAAATGTTGAATGGCAATTTTTGTCGAAATAGCTGACTGAATATGGACATTACATTATGTAAAGGGTTAAGTGTTACTTTTTGAAACCTGCATCTACCCTGTTTTTCATTATGTATCATCACCTTTTTTTCAATTTCTTTACCACGGTCTATGATCCTTCATTGAAGAGAAAAATTAGGAATAGCTGCTGTTACAGTTTTGCATGATCATGTCATGGTACTGCTGTAATACCTGGTGGCGGTGGTGGTGGCTAAATGAGAGAAAGGTGCACTACCTTGAATCCTAATGTACTAGAGGGGATAGCAGATATTTATATAGGCTCATTTTTGTTGGAATTAAAAATGGTTCTTTTTAAAAAGAATTGACTTCTTTTTTTTTTCTTTAGTATGTAATCATATTTGTTAGTAGTATGGTATGTTGTTTTTTTCCCAATAATGTCCCCTTCTGTAGAATGCATGAACTTAGTATCTCAACACATAAGCAGTAAAACCTGTTTTGAGAAACCACTGCCGTGAAAGACCACCTGTCTTGAGAGACGGTTGTGACCTTGTGCCATTTGGTTGTTTCACTCTGTAATGGACCTGTCATGAGAGACCACCTGTTTTGACAGACCACTATTGCCTGGCAAAAAGGGTGGTCTCTCAAGACAGGTTCTACTGTATTCTTCATTATCCCCCCCACATGATGTGCAGATGACATCCAACTTGATTATTTTAAATATTATTTTTTCAAAACATTTCAAGAAAACCATATTTATTATTAGCTCACCTGACTGAAAGTCAGAGGGAGTTTAAGTGATCACTTTTTGTCCGTCCGTCCGTCCGTCCGTCCGTCTGTTTGTCCGTCCATCCATCCGTCCGTCCGTCATCCATCCGGCATGAACTTTACATTATCAACTTATTCTCATAAACCACTAGGTCGAATTGAACCAAATTTGATTTGAACGTTCCTTATCATATGTCAATTCAAATTTGTTCAAATAAAGTTGTCACACCCACAGGGGGAACCACAAGGGGCATTACTCTGATAGCACACATAAATTGTTTTCCAAATTAAAAAAAATCTTCTCCAGAACCATCAATTAGAAACTTTTGATATTTGGTATGCAATATCTCTTGGAGGGTCAGATTCAAGGTTGTTCAAATCAAGTTCCTGAGTTAATAATTGGGCTTCCTGTGAGCCCAAATTTTAACTTAGTGAAATGTGAGGAAATTTCTTTAAAAATCTTTTTCAGATCCACCAGTCAGAATGCTTTCATATTTGGTATGCAACATCTCTAGGGGAGAGGGGGGGGGGGGGGGGAGGGGCAGATTCAGGATTGTTCAAATCGGGACCATGAGTTAGTATTTGGGCTCTCTGTTTGAGCCCAAAGTTTAACTTGGTGCAATTTGAGGAAATTTCTTTTAAAAAATCTTCTTCTTCAGATCCACCAGTCAGAATCCTTTCATGTTTGGTATACATCATTCAGCCTGAATTTTAACTTAGTGCAGTATGAGGGAATTTCTTTAAAAATCTTCTTCAGATTCACCAGTCAGAATCCTTTCATATTTGATATACAACATTTCGAGGTGGATCAGTTTCAGGGTTGTTCAAATCAATGGATTCCCTATGGGAGCTCGAATATCAACTTTGTGCAATATGAGGAATTTTTTAAAAAAAATCTTCTTCTGTAGACTCTGTAGTTAGAATGCTTTCATATTTGGTATGCAACATCTCTAGGAGGGTCAGATTCAAGTTTGTTCGAACCTTGCCCCTGGGTTTTTAACTTAGTGCGATATAAGGAAATTTCTTTTAAAATCTTTTTCTTCGGATTCACCAGCCAGAATCCTTTCATATTTGGTATACAACATCTCTAGGAAGGTCAGATTCAGGTTTGTTCAAACGTGGTTGATATTTGGCTGGGCTTATATTTCGACGAGAATCTGAGAATCGATTCGCACAAAGATTCGCGCAATAAAAGCTGCGAGGATCCATGTAGATTCTTGCTGCACCTCTGCTAAGATTCGCGTGAAAAAAACTGAGTCAATTTAACCCTTTAACTAACACAGCGGCAACAAATTAACCAATAGAAGGCTAACATGGCCTGAAATATCCTGACACTGTCAATAAAACCTCACAAATATGGCTGTCATTGGAACCGGCTCATTGAGCCGGTTCCAACGACAGCCATATTTGTAAGATTTTATTGCTAAATATTGTTCATTTAATTATTTTATCATTTATTTTTTATTTATTGTTTAAAAATTATCAAACTTAGTTTTAAAAATTAAAAAAGTGTATTGGGTAAAAGGTTAACATGTGTTATCAGTATACAACAGTGGTTCAACCTTGGTGGCGTCATGGGATCCTGGGACACTCGTAGTAGGTATGGATTCTCGCAACCATTTTCACGAGAATCCAAATGGATTCTCACAAATTTAGACGAAATATAAGCCCTGTTTGGGCTTCCTATGGGAGTCCGAACTTTAACGTAGGGCAATATGAAGAATTTTTTTTAAAATCTTCTCCATAATCATCAATTAGATTGGACTTGGATATTTTCAATTGGCGTCTTGGTTATTTAATAGAATTTTCAGAATGGAAGTTGGGATTTTTAATTTGATGGGCTTGAAGTTATTTTTAATGGGCATTTTATGCAAAATGTTGTAAAACAGGAAGAATTTAAACCGATAGAATTCATCTTACATATGAAGTTGCTAATGATGCTTGATGGAGAGTTAATCTGAGTTATGCCTGGAATGTTCCACAATCAGAAGTAAAGCATCAGTGAACTAGTTTTCAAATTTGTTTGCAAATTTTCATTTACATTTTGCGATACAAGATAATCAACTGCAGCCTAATAGGCTGCAGTTGATTATCTTGTATCGCAAAATGCTATACATAATTGAACATTGTGTAGCTTTTTGCAAGTTTTGCATAGCAAAAAGTGACACGACACTGCTTATTTTGAGCCCTGTAGAGTCCTTGAAACACATATTTACATAAATTTGTGACTCTTTTCTCTCAAAGTGTGTACTTACGAGCGGTGGTATTCGTGTGTTTTTGTTGCATAAAGTGTTGCACTTTATTAACATAAATAATACCTTGGCATTGGTCATTGGGAAGCTCAGTGTTACAGGTGTTTAGCATTAGTTACAGGTGTTATTGATTTGAAATACGTTATAAGAATTTTTAACTTTTTCAGTGGAACTCTGTTAATTAAATAGCTACTTTGGAAATGAAAATTATTCAATTAACAGGAGTATTCATTTAACAGGGACTGTGTCACTTTCCTGTATTCTAGAGATAAACTTAGCATTTATTCTATTATATCTTGTTTGACAGAGCTCCATTGTATCACTCTAAAAATGAACAACGATCGACTAAAAATAAAAACCGTCAACTACCGCATTCGACTAATCGAATACAGTGGAACTCTGTTAATTGAATTAGGGATTGTGTCACTTTCCTGTATTATAGAGATAAACTTACCATTTATTCTATTATATATTGTTTGACAGAGCTCCATGAGCTCTGTCAAACAAGATATAATAGATTAAATGCCTGTACTGGATGTACTGAGGCTAAATAGGTCTATAAACAAGATGGAAACTGTGGTGAGTCAGGGTAATTTCTCAACAGGTTACAAGATTTTTTATTCAGTTAACAGGAGTTTACTCTATAACCTATATTCCATTAACAGGTCAAATTTGTACTGGAGGTATGGGAAATAGTTTTGTGTTGAGAAATTATATTCAATTAACAGGGTTATTCAGTTAAGAGATATCCAATTAAGTGGGCTCTACTGTAATTGTAACAGCCCTACTATATATACAAACATCAGTGATGATTAACCCTCTGCACACTAATGTCAGAATACCAGTATTTCAAGCAAACTTTTTCCATAATGCAACAAGGTATTTGAACAATTCATTCTTGTTTGACACAGCTCACAGAGCTCTGTCAAACAAGACATAATTGGTTAACTTCCAGTTGCATCAGGGGTAAATATTGCAGATGGAACTTTTGATATTTCAACATCAGTGTGCAGGGGTTAAAATAATTTCCCCCCTTGAGAATCTAGGGAAGTGGAGTAGTACTTGTACAATGTGGCCGAGAAGTCTTTACTGGTACAATAGAACCCAGTAACTGATGCCTGGAATGGATGTGCAAATAAGTGGGTAGCATAGGAATAAACAGTTGTCAAACTTGACTTTGCACTTGTGTGTCAGCCATAGATGCTGAGAGTAACCTTAAACACCAACAACATCCATAAGTAAGATTAAAATAATTGAAGATGAAGGACCAGAGAAGTGCTTGAAAATTGCCTTGTAAAGTTCTTAATTTGTTTTTCGTATAGGTGTATGCACTGTGCACAAAAATATAGGAAATCATATTAGAGCCTCTGTCAAATCTCCAGGGCTTTACCCAACGTAATGGCCAAAACTGGCCAGCGCTATTTTAAAAAATCTCCAATTACCGGTAATATTTTTATACTGTACCAATGACCCAGACATAGCTGGTGCTAACTCTTAAAAATCTAGGGCCAAACTCAAATTTTGCCCCCCCCAATCCCCAAAATTTGCATCTAAAACCAAAGAAATCATGTCCTGAATGGCCCTCCATACTTCGCCTCTACTGCGCATGCGCAGTGTCAAGGACATCCCGAAATTGGCACCATTAATCATTCTTTGTTTGGCCCTTCATCAGTTAACATCTGACTGATCTTTGTGCTTGTAAATCTCAGTTTAAATGATGCCAGACACATAAATATTAGAGAAATGGTGGTTCTAAGGAGGATATAGAAGGAGGAGAGGAAAAATGAGTGACAGAAAATAATCAGGGCTGTAACTTAAAATTTTTTAATGAAATTGTGTTAAGTTACCTATTTTCGAGGCAACAGCCTGTTGTGGTCATTCTTGCTATAAAGTTACACTGCTTGTTCAGTGTTTTCCTCTCTCCCTTTCCTTTAAGTCTCCCCTTGCTATTCTCCCATGCTTTTGGCTTATTTTCTGTAATATTATTACTAAAATTTCTTGGGAGTTTTAGCTGGATAACAGAATGAATTCTGTTCTTTTCCCCCATGTTTACGTCTTCACCCTTGGGTGTTTTGGCATAGTGTTCTGCATCTACCATCTGATGTTCTGTAGTTTCTTCCCTGGAAGTCTCTGTTTTGCCTCAGATAGTGTATTATTGGTAACTGATTTCGGGCCAGGGTTATCAGTGCCTGGAGTCATGTTTCTGGTGTTTTTACACTTCTTGTTTACATTGACAACAGCCTCTGTGTGAGGGGGATTTCTTGAAAATAATATCTTGATGTTAGTTTAATCATAACTAGATACATTATTATTATTCGTAAGTGTTGCATTAATTTTTTAAAATATTTTAAAAATTTTTGTCCACACTTAGGCTTGGGATCCATTGGGGCTCAACGTTACTTTTCAGAAACTTGGGCTTTTCTGAAAAAATATTTTTTTCAAAAAATTTTTTTGATTTCAATTATTTTTTCTATGTTAATGGATCATGTTATTATGTATTTTGATTTTCAGGGGTTGGTGCGAGTCCTAGGACTTTGTATTCTTTTCACAATGAAAGGATATTGTTCAATTGTATTAAGAGGAAATCTTCCTCTGACTTTCATAATCATTGTATAAATGTAGTCAGTGTACTCGCACTAACTCCTGTTCAGTATGTGTTATTTTCGATGACAACATGGGAAGCGTGTGTCACGGTATGTTAGCGGGGAAATGGCCATGCCGGTGCTTTCCCCACAGGGTCACTCTAGTTTATCAATCTCTATTTCAGACGATCAAGAACAGGGTGATGCATCCGTGATGTCTTCCAAAAGTGTGCCTCCGTCGTCACAATTAATGAAGAGCTAGCGGAAAAGTGCTCATGGAAATACGTCAGTTGCCTAAGAGGTCCCTAGTAGGATCGACGGCCTTTGACGTCCGCTAGCTCGCCCGGTGTAGCGTCAATTCATCGAATGCTTCGGCAGCCGGGTTCGTCCGTTGCGGTCTAGAAAGGAGTTTTGGGTGATGCGAGCACTATAAATCAACCAAGTGCACACCCAGTGATGGCGGATTAGAGGAGAGAACGGAGGAAGCCTATTAGTCCGGTTCCTAGCTCGTCCAGGCCCATCCGGGCTGCGAGCGACAGAGGCCCCTCTCTCGTACAACATCTGGCCCCGGATGTTGTGGTACAAAATGTTTCGCATTCGGAGCATACGTCCGCCGCTCGGGACGCTCCGTTATATAGACAGTCCGGAGAGACTGTCAATAAGGCTTCCTCATTCTCATGGCAGCGCACACGGCCGCACCTTGGCTACATGACCTCGGATATCCAGTCAACTTCGCCAATCAGAGAATCCGCGGCGACCAGGTCACGCCATCCGGTAGCCAGGGACACGAGGCCTGTAGACTCCGGATGTTCGCATAAGAAAAGTATGCAGGAGTCAACGTACACGGAGCTTCCAGCGGCAAAGCATCGTAAGACCGCTACTGCACAGGTCTCAGTGACGGACGTGCTATCCCAAATAGCACAACTTATCTCAGCATCCCAGCTACGACAGAATCTCTGTCGCATCATGTAATATCCGACGACGCTGGGTCGGGACGCTCCGCTGAAGCATCAGGTACAGACGTCCGAAAACTTCATCGGGTCCGACAGGATAGGGAAAGGGATTCGGAGGATTTCGAGCTTTCCCTTTTGGAACAACATAAGCTGCTGTATATGTCATCCGGCTTTATCTTCTAGAGGTTGTTTCGTCGGACCAGAATGCTGCGATGCCGGATAAGAGACTGATAGCGTCGGTGGACACAAAAATTTTTGGATCGGTTCAGGGACATCGTCCCTCAGTTCCGACACAGTCCAATAATGTCACAGGAACTTTCAAATTATTGAACAACGCTATTTATATATATATGCTTGCTATTAACAAGCAAGTCTGGTTCCTTGTTCGCAAAGTTACTGAGATGTCTTTCAAAAGTGTGCCTCTGTCGTCATAGTTAAATGATGAGCTAGCGGCAATAAGTGCTCATGGAATACGTCAATTGCCTAAGAGGTCCCTAGTAGGATCGACGGCGTTGACATTTGCTAGCTCACCCGGTGTAGTGTCCATTCATCGAATGGTTCGGCAGCCGGGTTCATCCGTTGTGGTCCAGGAAGGAGATTTGGGTGATGCAAGCACTATAATATACAATAGTACACACCCAGTGACGACGGATTAGAGGAGAGATCGCAGGAAGCCTGTTAGTCCGGTTCCTAGCTCGTCCAGGTCCGTCCGGGCTGCGAGCGAGAGAGGTCCCTCTCTCGTACAACAACATCTGGGACCAGATGTTGTGGTACAAACGTTTCACATTCCGTCCATATGTCCGCCGCTCGGGGCGCTCCGTTATATAGACAGTCCGAGAGACTGTCGATAATGCTTCCTCATCCTCACGGCAGCGCACACGACCGCAACTTGGCTACGTGACCTCGAGTATCCTGCCAACTACATCATTCAGTGATTCCACGGCGAACAGGTCACGCCATCCGGTAGCCAAGGAACACGAGGCCTGTACACTCCGGTCGCTCGCATAATAGAAGTATACACGGGGTAACGAACACGAAGCTTCCAGTGGCAAAGCATCGTAAGACCGCTTCTCCACAGGCCTCGGTGACGGACGTGCTATCCAAAATAGCACAGTTTATCTCAGCATCCCAGCAAACGATAGAATCTCTGTCGGATGAGGAATAATCCGACGACGCTGGGTCGGTTCGCTCCGCTGATGCATCAGGTACGGACGACCGAACACTTCATAGGGTCCGACAGGATGGCGAAAGGGATTCCGACGATTTCGAGCTTTCCCTTTCGGAACAACAGAAGCTGCCATACATTTCTTCCGGCATTATCTTCCAGAGGTTGTTCCGTTGGACTAGAATGCTGCGATGCTGGATAAGAGACTAATAGCGTCATTGGACACAAAGTTTTTGATCGGTTCAGGGACATCGTCCCTGAGTTGCCGACACAGTCCAATAATGTCACTAGATCTTTCGAATTATTGAACGACGCTATATATATATAAGCTTGCTACCAAAATACGCTAGTCTAGTTTCTTGTCCGCAAATGCTCTAATCTGCCTTTCATCAATTCTAGGAATAAATTTGAAATGGCAGGACAGGGCATACTGAGAGTTCCTCTGCGTCTAGACGACGAGGCTGAAGACTGGGAATTGTCTTTTTCGCCGTCTATGTCAATTCCAACCACGACGTTGTAAACGACAATGATGTCTTATAGACTTAACTTAGACGCTTTATCATATGTAGACCACCTTACTGAGGCGTTATCATTACGTCTTGAAGAGAAAGAATTCCAGGATATGATTCTTAATGAGATTTCTTTCAAGGGCAGTAGTTTTCCACGTATAACTCCGCCCTTCAGTGGCAACCTGGAGTTGGTTAGACGCAGCCCTAGCTACATCCACGCGCGTGGATAGTAAGGTGAAGAACTCTCTCAGAGTCGCTTCGGTCTCGGAGAAGCTTCTCTTCAACGGCAACCTTTCAGCAATCTATGAATTGCTCGATATACACGTTCTCTTGTCAATGAAGTGTAACGAGAGATTCAGACTTGGGCAAACATTCGGTGGTTGACTCAAAGAGTTCCACTGTAGTTGCCGGATCCGAGTTTTTCGATTATGACGGATGCCAGTCAAACAGGTTGGGGCACAATATTGATCCCAACGGATTCGAAGTGCCGGGGTCTTTGGGTTCCGCAGTTTTTAGGCAAGCACTTAACTTCCAAGAAATGATATTATTTTTGCTTGCACTACGTCATTGGATGAACATTATTCAGAAACGCATGTCCAAATCCTGTCCGATAATACGACAGTAGTTGCGTATATCCGGAACCAGGGAGGCACTCATTCGGTTCCGTTATTGAATTTAACGGAAAGAATCCTTCTGTTTGTTATAGAACACCAAGTTCTGTTTCGGTCCGTCATATTCTGGGTCGTCTGATTGTATTAGCAGACTCCCTTTCACATAAGGGTCGATTGTTGCCGTCAGAATGGACTCTCAACAAACAGGTATTCAATCAGATTTGCTACCAATGGGAGCGCCCTATGATATTTTATTTGCGACACAACTCACCAATCAATTGCAGACGTATGTGTCACCATGTCCGGATCTCTGAGCATATGTAGTTTACGCTCTATCGATCTAGTAGGACGGAATGATAGGATATGCGTATCCTCCAGTGCTGTTGATTCAGCAAGTATTGCTAAAATAATACATTCACAATACAATTCTGTTGGTAGCATCTCTGTCTCCACAGAGACCGTGGATAAATTTACTTAGGTGTCTGCTGTGGGACTTACCGCGAAAACTTCCTCCACGAGAGGATCTTCTTTCGCTGGGGAAATCGTGTCAACTTCATCACAACCCGCAAGGTCTCAACCTTCACGTTTTCTGTTGTGCGGTCCTTCTTGCACGGCAAGCATTGTACAGGACGAGCAGTGGACGCGATTTCTAACTGTAGGAGGACCTCCTCTTCCCTATACTATGCGGCTAAAGTGGAGGGTCTTCCGTCGTTGGTGTAGGCATCATTATGTTGATATTTTTGATCCCTCCATACCAGACATTGCAAACTTTCTAGTATACTTGTTTGACGAGATCAACTGCAGCCAGTTACTATTAAAGGTTATAGGTCTATGTTATCTGTTACCTATGCACACCATGATAGTTTACAATTGAGTCTAATGTCTCTTTATCTAAGTTAGTTAGAAACTTTTCGATAAATAGACCTAGAATCCTTAGATTAATTACTATACGGAATTTAGCTTGGGTTCTTATTTAACTAAAGCAACCATTTGAACCTCTTGAGACAGTAGTTTCAAATTCTGGCCTTTTTAGACAGCAATTCTCTTAGTCTTCTCTTCTGCTGAAGAGTCAGTGAGCTTCATGCACTATCGGTGGACGATTCTCACTTTCGTAGTATCGGAAACTCTATTACCTTTACTACTAATGTTGGCTTTTTGGTTAAGAATCAGGCTCCTAATAAATAATATCCGGAACCTATTGTTTTTAAGGTCCTTCCGTCTTCGAACGGGCATAGGCCTTTACTCTGTCCGGCTACACCTTTATGTATTTATTAACAGATCTCAGTTTATCAGTAAGGACAGTAAGGACCTAAAGCTTCTTCTGTCTCTGATGCCTAATAGAAAGGTCATTACGACCTATTCTATTGCTAAATGGATTCAATTAACTATCGGTACTGCTTAGGATATTCTATCCTTAACTCAGCAGTTTGTGCTTAGATTTCGGCTCATGAAGTAAGAGCTCTTCTACATCTTGGGCTTACGTAAATAGTGTTGCTATTATAGATTTAATGAAGGCTGCATATTGGTCTCAGCCATCCACATTCACGAATTTTTATCTCAGAAATATCGAGTCCATTTCTGGAGGCCTGCATTGTTTAGGTCCATTATCGGCTGCTCAGAATGTCGTTAATTTAACAATTGCGACTATAGCTATGTAGGCTTTCTGTTCTGGCAGTGACTCCGTCCTGCTGCCCTCTTCGCTCTGGGCTATTTGACCCAGGGCAAGGGGAAGGGGGGGGGGGGAGGGTGTTCCCTTGGGTCACCTGTTTTATTATGAAAACAAGGGGATACCTCCTCCGGAGTCAGTAATTCTGAGCTGTTACTGGGATGGTTTTAAAGTGAAAAGTTTATGTTTTTAAAATTCATTCATGTCATAGTTTTAAAGTATAGCATTTGAATATGTCACGTGTCAAACGGGCATTATTATACTATCCTCGGACACTTTTAAAAGAGTATAAAGAGTCTCAATTCTCTGGACTAACTTTATTTATTGGCTTACTTTAAAAATAATTAGTATAAGGATTATACTGGATGTTAATAGAGAATATGGATGTTATGATGCTCAATTATAGAAGTATTGTGTCTTTCTAATTTATCATAAATAAGAAAGATACATGTAAAGCCTAATACTCCTTTTCTCCTCGAGGGGATGACTCTATTTTATATAGTTGAGCTTATTGGATTTTCCTCTATGTCCTAGGCCCTCCAGCCTTTTTACTATTCAGCTATGTCTGGGTCATTGGTACAGTATAAAAATGTTTAAAAATTTATAGTAATTTATATATTTTTTATACTTACCAATGACCCAGACGGGGATGGCCCTCCCAGGAGTTGGGAACTCATACCTCCCCGCTGAGGACGTAGCGCTTATCAGGCACTGATTGTAAGAATGATTAATGGCGCCAATTTTGGGACGTCCTTAACACTGCGCATGCGCAGTAGAGTCGAAGTATGGAGGGCCATTCAGGACATGATTTCTTTGGTTTTAGATGCAAATTTTGGGGATTGGGGGGCAAAATTTGTGTTTGGCCCTAGATTTTTAAGAGTTAGCATCAGCTATGTCTGGGTCATTGGTAAGTATAAAAAATATATAAATTACTATAAATTTTTTAACTTTCATTATTTTTTCATTTTTTGTCTCAAAAACATAGGTTATGACCCCTCATTGGAACGGGCTCATCGAGCTCGTTCCAAGGAGGAGTCAAAACCTATGTTTTTGAGACAAAAAATGAAAAAAATTAGTTATTCAAGAATTTTTTTTTGCAAGTGTTGTCTGCTTTTCATGTTAGGTAAAGGGTTAAGGGTTAAAGGTTGGCTGTATTTTCTTCACAAAACCACTATTATATCTTCAGAGAATTATAATTGCTTCATTGATGTTGTTAAATGTTTTGTGTATTGAATGCTAAATATTCAACAATGGAGCCGAACTTAATTATTATCTCTAAATTGAATAACCCTGTTGATTGAATATAACAGGGAAACACAAAACTGTTTCCTTTAGTACACATTTGGCCTGTCAATTGCATGGAGGTTATAGAGTAAACTCCTTTTAATTGAATAAATACTCTTGTAAAATATCAAAAAATTACCCTAACATTCACCAAATTCCCTTTTTTAGGCCTCCCGCATGGTCCTTTTGGCTGCCGCATGCTCTCTTTTTAAAACCAATGCAAACTTAAAAAAATTAAAATTAAACGTTTTATGTCGGATATTTTACCCAAGTTAAAATTGATAAATTTGTCCCTTGAGTGCAGCAAGGCTTTCCAGTGCTTTTGAATTGCAAAGCCTTCTTACACTCATAGGACAAAATACATCACCACCCATGCTATTCTGTAGATTATGAGGCCTAAAACATAAAACAAACCAAGAACTTGTACTTTTGATGGCAAAGAAATAATTACAAAAAGAAAAAAGAAAATAAAAAATGCTCACCGATATGCAATTTTTCATTAAATGGCCTGAGAAACAGCAGATCTACTTTGTGGGGCCTAAAAGACCTATTTTGCCTCAGTACATCCAATACTGACATTTAATCTACCACATCTTGTTTGACAGAGCTCCATGACAATAAGACGTACAAGAATAAATCCCCAGTTTATCTATAGAATACAGGAAAGTGACAAAATAAATGTTCACAGAATACTCCTGTTAGGCCTAAAAAAAATAAAAAATCTGTTTCTCAGGTCCTCTCGCATTGTCCTTTTGGCTGTCGCATGCTCTCTTTTTATAACCAATTTAAACTTTAAAAAAATTAAAATTAAATGGTTTATGTCTGATATTTAACCCAAAGTTAAAAAAATTGATGAATTTGTCCCTTGAGTGCAAGAAGACTTTGCAATGCTTTAGCATTGCAAAGCCTTCTTGCACTCAAGGGATGAAATACACCACCACCCATGCTATTTTGTAGATTATGAGGTCTAAAACTTGAACCAAGAACATGAACTTTTGATGGCTAAGAAGTAATTACTGAAATAAAAAATAAAATAAAAAACCGCTTGCCCGCATGCAATTTCACAAATAATGGCCTGAGAAACAGAAGATCTACTTTGTGTGGCCTTAACTGAATAATTTGCACTCGCAAAGAGCTTTTCAAGTAACAGAGAATAGAGAACTGCCCCACCCTTGAGTAGCCTCCTTGTTACAGCCTAATATTATAACCTTGGTCTTATTTCTTTTCATTTAGTTTGAGCGTTCATTTGTTCCGATATTTCCCAACATTTGCCCACATTTTCTCTACCCCCTCTTCACTTTCTGAGATTAGAACCATATCATCTGCGAAAAATAACCCAAGGAACCTCCAGTGTTTCATTGTCCAAGTTGAATAATGTTACTAAGCTTTCATTTATATTATTAGTTACACAGTTTGTTGGTGGCCTAATATGGTATTTTTGGTATCAGTTAATTTCATATTGGACGAGAGCGAAGCTCGAGTCCAATATGGAATTAACTGACACCATATATACCATATTAGGACACCAACAAACTGTGTAATGAATATATCTTACCAACTGCTGCATCAATGCACAGAACTAATAACAACAGCAATCTAAATTAAATGAGAGAATTCTCACAATGTGTTCACGTGTCTTTGCCTTGTAACAATTTATGGGAGTGCCTACAGGCACTCTCCCATAAATTGTAACAA
Source organism: Pictodentalium vernedei (assembly GCA_031216915.1). Classification (NCBI taxonomy): domain Eukaryota; kingdom Metazoa; phylum Mollusca; class Scaphopoda; order Dentaliida; family Dentaliidae; genus Pictodentalium; species Pictodentalium vernedei. The sequence continues at coordinate 119,219,600 of CM062292.1, forward strand.
GGCAAATTCATACATACCAAACAGTTTCATTTCGAAGGTAACATGACACACATCCACAGAATACGAAGCCTTTTAAAGTTGCCTAACCTGCACTTCAGACCAAATATGGGCTTCCAACACTCAATCTTTCAACTTGAAGCGTTTATCGGCTGCTGCCATTTTGAATAATCAACAAACAAAGGGGAGATTACCCATAGCTGTCAGCGTATATTGATCTTGACAGGCAGTATATGGTTTTATATGTAGTCTGCATGTGACGTCTTTGAACCAATGAAATTCCCAGATACTTGTAGGAGGTAAGATATAGTTCCTTGTCCCTCCCTCCTTCTCTAAGGAAGACCTCAAGAATGTCTTTGCTCCTGTGTTTGTACATTAAGTAAAAAATGATTGGCTAAACTTGACATGATACCTATGTTTTGTTGAATTTGTTCATGATATAGAGAGATGATGAAAGTGATCAAAAACACTGATAAATAAATAGATATGTGTCGATTATGTATTCACTACTATTGTTGTCTGATAGTGAATCAATGCTCTGAAAACCTTGATGGTATCTTCCATGTCAGTTCAATGGTATATGCATAGTAGATGTATTCACTGCTATTGTCTGATAGTGAATCAATGCTCTGAAGACCCTTTCCAATAGTTCTTAACTAGGGCTGGGCGGTATGTTGGTTTTTCGGTTCGGTTCATTTTTTTTTTTCAAAACCGAAACCGAAATGCCGCCTTAACAAAAAAACGAGACTTTCTGTTTCAACAAATTTCCCAGAATTAGTAAGTTTATGACCTCTCCATCACCTGCATTCCTTTCATCAAAGGCTAAAATGTCAGGCGAAGGTAAACGCTGTGCCATTTATGCTTACTTCGAGATGATTGCCAACAAATCCCCTCCAAAACAGTGGTAGCAAATTTCTTTTTTATTAAACACTATTTACAGAACCACCACCTGAGGGAACATGAAAAATTAAAAAGTCTTACGTAAGAATCATTAAGTAAATTTAATGAACCGGGCACAGCCTCAGGTTCACTCATATTCGACCAAATAGATATTGAAAGTTACCTGACAATATATGATGTAAAAGGAATATAAATTATCTTTGACCCAAAATCATCAGCATACGGCATGTAGTAAATTAGATTGGAGGTAAACATAAAATTTATTGAGTTTTAAAACCTCAAAGTTCACACAGGAAAAATGACGGGTAAATTATGTTAATTAACCGACTTCTGGCACGTTCTCTGAATTCACGTGCTCAGAGATAATGCTGCACATTGGCAGTTCTGTTTTTTGTCAACAATAAAATGGTTAAATTAAAATAGAACATATCCTGTTCAATGAATGGCAGGTAACTATGGAAGGTTTTTTAAAACTTTTTACGAATTATTTGTATACTATTTGAACTTTAAGGAATCGCGCAGTACTGCAGGTCTGTCGTGTATAGACTGTCATTGTCAAGTGTCAATTTAACACTGCATTCACAATATGCAGTTGTTATAATCAGCACATGTTTTCCCACATGTATTTTGTATACACAACGAATCCCAATATGCAATATTGCAGACTTTCTAATCCCATTATGCAGCTGTCTCCCTTCAAAAACATCAATTGCCTGTCTTGACTGAGATGAAATCAACGCAGGGATCAGCCAAGAGGGCGAAGTGAAGTTGGCATTATCTTCACCTTGGCACCGCTCACTTCGCCCAATTTCGATGTTTGGGCAAAATCAAAGTCAAAAACGAACCTAAATAGTCGAAATTAGGAGAGTTATTGTGAAAACATTTGAGTTGGAGAGTTACTAATAAAAGTGATTCGTACAACACGCCTTCCTTCAATAATAGTTATCAAAGTCACAGGAAATATGACTTGTGTTCCTTTTATTCCACTGTCATTTGAAGCAGGAACCATTAAGAAACAGTGGGCAGTCTAATTTGAAGCAGTGTGATAATTACTGGAATAAGCACAACAATTGCATATTATCCACCCAAACCAGGGTGAGAATTTAGCGACTCCTTAAAAAATACGAAAATGTTGACTTTTGCTAAAATGTAGCTTTTCGTGTAAATGTTTGCATTTTGACAAGGCCCCAATCTCACTGACAGAACAAGGCAGATCCCACCAGTGGTGGAGCCATGGTTTGAAATCCTGGGTGACCATCCTAGTGAAGAGTTTTTTTGGGGGGAGGGGGTTGATCTCGGGACTGAGGGTACTGTACTTGAACTGAGGGCAGGAGATCAAGAAGAATCTTTTCAAATTTTCAAATTTAGGGATAGGGAGGAGCAAGTGGGATTTGGTGGGGGGGGGGGGGGGGGGGAGACTGGTCTCCCAAGATACCCCATGGCTTCACCGCTGTAACCCACTACAGTAGTCCACCACAATATGTCTATTAGCTGAGAAGAGTGGTGAACACTGAGTAACCCTGGTGACTCAACACGCTGTATGATCCTCGTGACTTGGATGACAAATACAGACACATTTTATGTATACATTACCCTCTAAAATGTGGATTTCCACAATATATTTTGAAAAACCGAACTGAAAACCGAGTTTTTATACAAAACCAAAACCAAACCGAAATGCAAATTTCAAAACTGCCCAGCCCTATTCTTAACCCTTTGAAACCTAATGGTATCTTCCATGTCAGTTCAATGGAAGTAATTTTAATAGTTTATATTCATTATTTGGGGGTGGACCAATTAATATTTTCAGTGTAAGCCTTGGGGCTGCACATTAAAAATGTTGATTGGTCTACCCCACACATTCACCTAGCAGCCATCCTAGTTAACCCTTTACCTAACGTAACGGCCAAAACCGGCCAGCGCTATTCTCAAAAATTGCCAATTAATTTTCATTATTTTTTTCATTTTTTGTCTCAAAAACATAGGTTATGACCCCTCGTTGGAACGAGCTCATTGAGCTCGTTCCAACGAGGGGTCCTAACCTATGTTTTTGAGACAAAAAATGAAAAAAATTAGTTATTCAAGAATTATTTTTGCAAGTGTCGTCTGCTTTTCAGGTTAGGTAAAGGGTTAATGAAATTATGATGTATCATGTTCCTAGGCTGGAAAAGCGACCTCTCAGTTTCAAAGGGTTAACATAAAAGCAAATCAATAACAAAGACCACAGATTCACACAGCTTCTATTAAAGAGGTGAAGTAGATAAGGGCACTGAAATGCTATACAATTCTCGCTGAGAGAAAAGGTATTTCTTGCTTCTTTGTGCTTTATTTGTCGAACAATAACTCTTTACCTAACATGAAAAGCATACAACATTTGCAAAAAAAATTCTTGAATAACTAATGTTTTTCATTTTTTGTCTCAAAAACATAGGTTTATGTCCCCTCATTGGAACGAGGGATCATAACCTTTGTTTTTAAGACAAAAAATGAAAAAACAATGAAAATTAATTGACGATCTTTGAGAATGGCTCTTGCCAGTTTTGGAGGTAATGTTGAGTAAAGGGTTAAATTCAGTTTTTGCCTGATGAAAAGAAGAAATAGCATTCACAGAACTTTCAGCAAATTTCTGTTTTTTTTCAGGATTTATTTTGTTAAACCAATTGTAACGTTTACCATGGCGCATGAATGTGTTACTTACTTTTTTCCATTTTGTTTTACAGGAGGGTGGTGCTCCAGTTTTGACAGATGATGTTAGTTTACAAGTGTTCATGGACCATTTAAAGAAACTTGCTGTTTCATCTTCTTCTTAATGGAGGCTTTTGATAGTTTATGTGATGAGCAAGATTATTTTTCTGCAGATCAAACAGTTAGAAAGTGATTCCAAAAAGCATGCTGTTTGGAAGTATATTCAAAGCTTTAATGAGAAAACAGCCTTTTCCATGTTAACTATTCTACAAAACTAATTTGAAGATGACGTTGCAAATATTTTGTCTGACACACATGTCACACACCAAGACTTTTGTGGTGATTTTTGTATATGATGTTGGGCAAAACAGAATTTTTCTTGTAGTCTGCAGGGTTGGTTATGAGATCTATTCCCATTTGCATTTGGGTCAACTTATTCTCCAGTTTCCAGCTTCAAATTCCCTATTCTGCAACCCACAATGAGGGTGCGCAGTGGCTCAGTCACCCACACTAAGTGGTATGCCATGGTGGGGGTATTGCGGGCAACAGACCATCTCTAGTTACCCAACCATTAGGTAACCTCAAGGCACACACCACAAACACAAATATGTATACACCCTTTGCAGTATGCCTTCAATCGGAAAGCATATTATGTGTTTTCATCATATGTAGCAGTGATGATGGAATTAAGAAGGTTGTTGTTGCCAAACGATGTTGGCCTAGTGGTGAATATAATTTCAGTAGAAACTAGAGACAGTATGTTGGTTGTTGGCACTCATTGTGATTACATTATGATAATTATACTGGCATCTCAAATAAATATTTGGCACAGTATTCGACAATGGATTTTTGGGAACGCAGTACAGCTGTCTTGTCAATATAATGTTTCTATTCTGTGTCTTAAAAATGAATGTTTTTTTGTCATTCAAGCATGCTTTGTGGCATTTGACAAATGCGGTTTGGGTTGGGTGTAGATTTAAAGTCAGAATTATATCTTTATGGGATTTACAAAGTCAGACTATCAGTTCTCACACAATTTGAGTAAGAATTACTTTCTAAACTTGGAAATATTATTTTTTTTGGTGTTTTTAGTTCATCATGACAGGTTTCTGTCATCTCTAGTGACAGGGGAAATATTGTAGCTTATATAATCCATTCTAGTCATTTTGTTATCAGATAAATCATATTTTAACATGTGTTGGTTTATTACAAGCCATGAAAATATTTCTGTTTGTCTGTACTTGGCCATACTATAATTAAACATTACCTTTTACCTAACGACGAATTGGTTGCATCCACCTGTGTAATTTACCAATTCAGCTTAAGAAAAAAAAAAAAATTTCAACAAAACAAAATCATGTTGCCCATCATTGGAACGTGCTCGATGAGATTGTTCCAGTCAGGGGCAGTTGATGTGGTTTTGTTGAAATTTTTTGAAAAATTAAAAAAAATAATATTTAAAATAAAAAATTTTAATATCATCTGCTTTGAGTGAAGGGTTAATAAAACAAATTAAGTATGTTCCGCCAGTCTTTATTTTCTCATCTGATTTCGACATTGACTAGTAGAGTTTTAAATTATTTTTCAAAGTTGATTTGTAAGGCCTAAAAAAGTTAAAAAATAGTTTCTCAGGCCCTCTCTCATGGTCCTTTTGGCTGCTGCATGCTCTCTTTTTAAAACCAGTGCAAACTTAAAAAAATAAAAGTTAAATGGTTTATGTCTGATATTTTACCCAAGTTAATAAAATTGATAAATTTGTCCTTTGGGCACAAGAAAGCTTTGCAATGCCTTCTTGCACTCAAGGGACAAAATACACCACCACCCATGCTATTCTGTAGATTATGAACCTATCACATAAAATAAACCAAGAAGATGAACTTTTGATGGCAAAGAAATAATTATAAAAATAAAAAAAATGCCTGGCCTCATACAATTTTACATGGGCCTGAGAAACCAATTTTTACCTTTTTTAGGCGTACTTACAAATCTACTTTGAAAAATCATTTAAAACTCGACCAGTTAATGTCAAAATCAGATAAGAAGATCCTGTGTAGGTCATCAATATTTAAATTAATTTATTAAATTTAATTCACTTTTCCTCATTAATATTAAATTCTGAAGACAACCATAAAAACATTGGTGTCAATTGAAGCTCTTTTTTGTGAATAAGAGATTAAGTTTACCAAATATTCAGCCAGGAAATGTCATCTCACAGATCACCAAGTATCTCAGAATTCACACTGAATGAAAATGTAATTTTTAAACACAGGCTTTCCTATCTTGTTTATTTAGAAAATATGTCCCATCTTCCCCTGACATATTCTTTATCATTGATGCCAGTTTTGCTGTTGATATTGCTACTAAAACCCGTTGATAACCGAATTGTTCAACATTATTGTACATAAAGCGAATCAATTTAATGTAATCAATCCCTTGAGTGAACAGGACAGTTTTACTAGTATTAAATGTTCTGACAAGTTAATAAAGTAATGATGAGCGCACACATATATGAATATTTATTGAAATTTAAAATAAATTGTACATAGATTTATTGTGTTTTTATCTTTCTATATAGAGGATATTCACGAAAATTTGATGAATACCGAAAATATCTCGTGAGTGGCTACAAAGAAGTATGAGGATCTTCACGAGCGACGCAGTCGCGAGTGAAGATCCTCATATTTCTTGTAGCCACGAACGAGATATTTTCGGTATTCATCAAATTTTCGTGAATTTTCTTTTTATTTAATGCTCTACGACTACAAACTCTCCAATTTGTGGCCTTTATTTGCCATTAAGGCGCAAAATTTATGTGCCGAACCGGCATCCATACAAAAATTACAACAACCAAACTCCAACCATTGGAATGTGTGAATATCCGCACAAAAAGTAGTCCCGTCTTATTTCTCCCCTAACTTTACGATTTACCAAGGCTGGCGAATTGAAATAATCGCAATGTGTTTCGAAGAAATAGAACAATAACAAAAAACACCACTTTCTTATTTTCAATAACAAGACACGTCATTTTATTTTTTTTGAACTCAATGCACTGAAGACGTGTGAAGTTGAACTGAAGAAATTTGAAAGTGATTTCGGCTTTTCGCTGGAAGGTGAATGAGAAAGTCAAACTTTGAAACCGCTGATTTAATGAATTGATTTAGTCACTGTCACTATCAATTATTCGAATTCGTTTGTATTTGGGACTCTGGAATTCATTACTGATGTGCTGACTCGTTTAAAGTACATGTGATTCGTCATCCGAACCTACGATGAAATATCGATTTCTAAATATCATTTTGATATTTCGTTTTGCCGACCGACAGGGGAATATGACTTAATTTTTCAGCGTGAATTGATGCCTGAGCATTAAATAAAACATTATATTTGCAGGTCTGTAGAACTCACAACACCCATTTCTCTTTGGGAAACCTGGGAGATGGAGCAGTGCGTGTGTACATTAGGCCCCACAAAGTAGATCATCTGTTTCTCAGGCCATTTTTGTAAAATTGCATGTGGGCAGGCATTTTTTAATTTTTTTATTTTATAATTATTTCTTTGCCATCAAAAGTTTATGTTCTTGGTTTATTTTATGTTTTAGGCCTCATAATCTACAGAATAACATGGCTGGTGGTATATTTTTTCCCTTGAGTGCAAGAAGGCTTTGCAATGCTAAAGCATTGTAAAGCCATCTTGCACCCAAGGGACAAATTTATCAGTTTTATTAACTTGGGTAAAATATCAGACATATACCATTTAATTATTATTTTTTTAAGTTTGCATTGGTTATAAAAAGAGAGCATGCGTCAGCCAAAGAGACTATGTTGGAGGGCCTGAGAAACGGATTTTTAACTTTTTAAAGCCTTAGTAGATAAATTTTGCTTCCCTGGAATGATAGGACCTGGTAACCAATGTCTGGGGCGAATGTCCACTAAAGTGGGTAACATAACAGTTGGCTGAACTTAACTTTATACTTGTGAAATTTACTGTGAACTTCCAATACAAACTTTTGAATTCTTACCTAAAGAGGTGGCCTCTTGGCACTCCAGGCCTACTAATGCTGCATTACTTTTTTAAAAGGTTGGGTCATTTGTTAACCACTGCACCTCAGAAATAGAGGATGTCCAATGAATTGTGATTTCATATGAAATTTCTGTACCAATTTTAGTGAACGGGGTTCAGAAATTTCATGTCAAGTCATTACGAATTTGAGTAATTTAAACTTTTAGCTAATGTAATGACTAAAGCTGGCCTGTGCTGTTCTCAAAAATCTCCATCCAAATTTTAGTATTTTTTTCAATTTTTGCCTTAAAAATAGCTTATGACTCCTCAATGGAATGAGCTCAGCAAGCTCATTCCAATGAGGGGTCGTAAGCAATATATTTTTATACTGTACCAATGACCCAGACATAGCTGGTGCTAACTCTTAAAATATAGGGCCAAACACAAATTTTGCCCCCCAATCCCCAAAATTTGCATCTAAAACTAAAGAAAACATGTCCTGAAAGGCCCTCCACACTTCGCCCCTACTGCGCATGCGCAGTGTCAAGGACGTTCCGAAATTGGCGCCATTTATCATTCTAAGTTTGGCCCTTCATCAGTTAACATCTGACTGATCTTTGTGCTTTTAAATCTCAGTTTAAATGATGCCAGACACATAAATATTAGTGAAATGGTGATTCTAAGGAGGATAGAAAAGGAGGAGAGGAAAAGAATGTGTGACAGAATATTATCAGGGCTGTAACTTAAAATTTTTTAATGAAATTATGTTAAGTTACCTATTTTCAAGGCAGCAGCCATTTTGTTGTCATTCTGATTATTTAGTTACACTGTTTTTTCAAGTGTTTTTCCTCTCTCCCTGTCCTTTAAGTTTCCCCTTGCTATTCTCCCATGCTTTTGGCATAGTTTCTGTAATTATTATTACTAAAATTTCTTGGGAGTTTTAGCTGAATAACAGAATGAATTCTGTTCTTTCCCCATGTTTACGTCTTCACCTACGGGTGGTTAGGCGTTGTGTTCTGCATCTTCCATCTGATGTTCTGCAGTTTCTTCCCTGGAAGTCTCTGTTTTGCATCAGATGGTGTATTTTTGGTAACTGATTTCGGGCCTGGGTGCCTGGAGTCTTATTTTAGTGTTTTTACACTCATTGTTTACATTTACAACAGCCCTCTGTGTGAGGGGGGGATTTCTAAATAATAATATCTTTATGTTATTTTAATCATAACTAGATACATTATTATTGTTCGTAAGTGTTGAATAAATTGTTTAAAATATTTTTAAAATTTTTGTCCACACTTAGGCTTGGGATCCATTGGGGCTCAACGTTACTTTTCAGAAACTTGGGCTGTTCTGAAAAAATATTTTTTCAAAATATTTTGATTTCAATTATTTTTTCTATTTTAATGGATCATATTATTATTATGTATTTTGATTGCCAGGGGTTAGTGCGAGTACCAGGACTTGTTTTCTTTTCACATTGAAAGGATATTGATCAATTGTTTTAAGAGGAAGTCTTCCTCTGACCTTATTATCATTCTATATGTGGTCAGTGTACTCGCATTAACTCCTGTTCTGTATCGTATGATTTCGATGACAATATGGGAAGCGTATGTCACGGTATGTTGTTGGGGATTTGGACACTCCGGTCCTTTCCCCGCAGGGTCACTCTACTTTATCAATTTCTATTTCAGACGATCAAGATTAGGGTGATGTATCTGTGATGTCTTCCAACAGTGTGCCTCCGTCGTCACAATTAATGAAGGGCTAGCGGAAAAGTGCTCATGTAATACGCCAATTGCCTAAGAGGACCCTAGTAGGTTCGACGGCCTTTGACGTCCGCTAGCTCGCCCGGTGTAGCGCCCATTCACCGAATGGTTCGGCAGCCGGGTTCGTCCGTTGCAGTCTAGAAGGAATTTTGGGGTGATGCGAGCACTATAAAATTAACTTAATGCACACCCAGTGACGGCGGATCGGAGGGAGAACGGAGGAAGCCTTTTAGTCCGGTTCATAGCTCGTTCCGGTCCATCCGGACGGCTAGCGAGAGAGGCCCCTCTCTCGTTCAACAACATCTGGCCCCAGATGTTGTGGTACAAATGTGTTGTTAGCGGAGCATACGTCCGTCGCTCGGGACGCTCCGTTGTATAGGCAGTCCGCTGAGACTGCTAAGGCTTCCTCTTCTCGTCAGCGCACACGACCGCACCTTGGCTGCGTGACCGCCGATATATTACCAGCTTCGCCGATCAAGGATTCTTCGGCGACCAGGTCACACCATCCGGCAGCCAGGGATTCGAGACCGATGGACTCCGGACGTTCGCATAGGAAAAGTATGCGGGAGCCATCTGATGCGGAGCTGCTCTCGGCGAAGCAGCGATAGTCTGCGCCTCCGCAGGTCTCGACGCCGGACATTCTTGTGCACATAGCACAGCTTATCGCAGCATCCCAGCAGCCGACAGAAACGGTGTCGGATCGAGAATTATCCGACAGTGCTGGGTCGGTAGCCGGGGACTTGAGGCCTGCAGACTCCGGACGTTCGCATAGGAACTGTGCGGGAGTCAACGTACACGGAGCTTCCAGCGGCAATGCATCGTAAGTCCGCTACTGCACAGGCCTCGGGAACGGACGTGCTTTCCTTAATAGCACAGTTTATCGCAGCATCCCAGCATCAACTGAATCTGTCGCATATATTTTATCCGACGATGCTGGGTCGGGACGCTCCGCGGAAGCGGGTACGGACGTCCGAAAATTTTCATCCGGTCCGACGGGATACCGAAAGGGATTCGGTGGATTTCTAGATTTCCCTTTCGGAACAACATATGCTGCGATGCCGGATAAGAAACTGATAGCGTCGGTGGACTTAGAAATTTTTGGTTCGGTTCAGGGACATCGTCCCTCAGTTCCGACATAGTCCAATAATGTCACACAAACTATCGAATTATTGAACGACGCTATATATATTATTATTTTATGCTTGCTATCCAAGCATTTCTGGTTTCTTGTTCGAAGAGTTATGGAGATGTCTTTCAAAAGTGTGCCTCGGTCGTCATAGTTAATGAAGAGTTAGCGGCAATAAGTGCTCATGGAATATGTCTATCGCTTACGGAGTGACATTCGCTAGCTCACCCGGTGTAGCGTACATTCATCGAATGGTTCGGCTGCCGGGTTCGTCCGTGGGGTCTAGGAAGGAGATTTGGGTGATGCGAGCACTTTAATTACTTTAGTACTCACCCAGTGACGGCAGATTGAGGACAGATCGGAGGAAGCCAACAACATAGGGGACCGTATGTTGTGGTTCAGATATTTTACATTCGGAGCATATGTCCGTTGCTCGGGACGCTCCGTTATATTGACAGTCCGAGAGACTGTCTTTAATGCTTCCTCATCCTCACAGCAGGGCACACGACCGCACATTGGCTACGTGACCTCGAGTATCCGATCAGTTTCGGCATTCAGTGATTCCACAGCGAATAGGTCGCGCCATCCGGTAGCCAAGGGACACGAGGCCTATACACTCCGTTCGCTCGCATATTGGAAGTATGCACGGGGTAACGATCTCGGAGCTTCCTGCGGCAATGCATCGTAAGACCCCTGCTCCTCAGGCCTCAGTGACGGACGTGCTATCCGAGTTAGCACAGTTGTTTCGCAGCATCCCAGCAATTGACGGTTTCTCGGTCGAATCAGGAATTATCCGACGGCGCTGGGTCGGTGCGGTCCGCGGTTGCATCAAGCTACGGACGACCGAACGCTTTATAGGGTCCGACAGGATGGCGAAAGGGATTCGAAAGTTTTCGAGTTTTCCCTTTAGTAGTATCGGAAGATGCCTTTCATATCTTCTTTCATTTCTTCCAGTGATTATTTTTCGGACTTCATTGCTGCGATCTTGGATAAGAGACTTATAGCGGCATTGGACTCGGATTTTTTGATCGGTACAGGGACTTTGTCCCTGACTTACCGACGCAGTCCAATATTGTCATTACAACATGTGTTTTATTTTTCGACGCTATATATATTTATATATATATACAAGCCTGCTACTAAGCATGATAGTTTAGTTTCTTGTCCGCGTGGCTCATTTCTGCCATTTTATCTTTTTTACATATAGTTTATTTTGGCAGAGCAGGGCATACCGAGAGTTCATATGCGTCTAGACGGTGATTAAAGACTGCATATATTCTTTTTCGCCGTTTATGTCTTTTCCAATTTCAATGTTGGGAACGACATTATGTATAGTAGACTTAACTTAGACGCTTTATTATACGTAATCCGCCTTACTGAGGCGTTATCATTACGTCTTCAAGAAAAGATTTACGGGATATTATTCTCAATGTAATTTCTTTTGAGGGCAGTAGTTTGTTCAAGTATAACTCCGCCCTTCAGTGGCTGATTGGAGTTGGTTAGACGTGATGCAGCCCTAGCTACATCCACGCGTGGATAGTAGGTTAAGAACTCTCTCAGAGTCGCTTCGTTCTCGGAGGAGCTTCTCTTCGACGGCAACTTTCCGGCAATCCATGAATTGCTTGATTTATACATTCTCTTGTCTATCTAGTGTTACAAGAGATTCAGACTGGGGCAACATTCGGTGGTTGACTCAGAGAGTGCCGCCGCAGTTGCCGGACCCGAGTGTGGCTGTTATGACGGTTGCCAGTCAAACAGATTGGGATATATACTGATCCCTACGGATTCGAAGTGCCAGGGTCTTTGGGTTCCGCAGTCTTTTAGCTATCAGTTTAACTTCCGCGGAATAATGTTTTTTAGGCTTGCTTTATGTCATTGCATGAACATTATTCAGAAACGCATGCCCAAATTCCTGTCCTTTAATTCGACAGTAGTGGCGTATCTCCGGAACCAGGGAGGCACTCTTTCGTTTCCGTTATTCAATTTAATGGAAAGAATCCGTCTGTTGGTTATAGTACACCAAGTTCAGTTTTGGTCCGCCATATTCTGGGTCGTCTGATTGTTTTATCGCACTCCCGTTCTCTTACGGGTCGCTTGTTGCTGTCAGAATGGACTCTCAACAAACAAGTATTTAATCAGATTTGCTATCTATGGGAGCGCCCAATGATGTTTTATTTATGACACAGCTTGCTAATCAATTGCAGACGTATGTGTTGGCTTGTCCAGATCTCTGAGCTAATACTGTTAACGCTCTATTGATCTATAGGACGGATACGCGTATCCTCCGGCGCTGTTGTTTTAGCAGGTATTGCTAAGATAAACAACCACAATACATTTCTGTTGATAGCATCTCTATCTTCACAGAGATCATGAGTAATTTACTCTCTTGTTTACTGTGGATCTTAACGTGAAATCTTCCTCTATGTGAGGATCTTTTTTCACTGGGTAAATCGTGTCATCTTTATCACAACCAGCAAGGTCGCAACCTTCATGTATTCCGTTGTGTGGTCCGTATTGCATTGTAAGCACTGTACTGGACGAGCTTTGGACGCGATTTCTTACTATAGGAGATCCTCTTCTTCGCTATTCTATGCGACTAAAGTGGAGGCTCTTCCGTCGTGGTGTAGGGATCATTATGTTCATATGGTTGATCCCTCCATACTACTCATTGCTATTTTTTAAGTATACTTGTTTCACAAGATCTACTGCAGCCTGTGTTATTTAGGTTATAGGTTTATGTTACCTCATACCTATGCACTCTACTATAGTTTACAATTGAGTCTTTTGTCTCTTTATCTAAGTCAGTTAGTAACTTTTTGATAAATAGACTTAGAATCTTTAGATTAAATTCCTATACGGATTTTAACTTCGGTTCTTATTTAGCTAAGTAATCATTTGAGCCTCTGGAAACAGTAGTTTTCAAATTCTGACCTTTTAGACAGTAATTCTGTTGGTTTCTCTTTTACTGTAGAGTCAGTGAGTTTCATGCACTATCGATGGATGATTTTCACTTTCATAGTTTCGGAATCAATACTTCCGTTACTATTTAGGTTGGATTGTTGCATAAGAGTTAGGCTCCTATTATCCGGAACCTATTATTTTAAGGTCCTTCCGTCTTCGTATGGGCATAGGCCTTTACTCTTTCCGGGTACAGTTTATGTATTTATAAACAGATATCTGTTTATTACAAGGGCGTAAGCTTCTTCTGTCTTTGATGTCTAGTAGAAGGACGTTACGCTCCATTTTATTGTTAATGGATTCTATTAACTGGCGTACTGCTTATGGTATATCATTAGCTTAGCAGTTGTGCTTAAGATTTCGGCTCATGAAGTAAGAGTTCTTCTACTTCTTGGGCTTACATTAATAGTGTTGCTATTATAGATTTTTGAAGGCTGCTCATTGCGCTCAGCCATCCATTCATGAATTTTATCTCAGAAATATCGAGTCCATTTCTGGAGGCCTCTATTGTTAGGTCTATTATCTACTGCTCAGAATGTCATTCACTTAACAGTTGCTACTATAGCTAGGTAGGCTGTCTGTTTCGGCAGTGTCTCCGTTCGGCTGCCCTCTTCGCTCTGGGCTATTTGACCCAGGGCAAGAAAAATGGGGGGGGGGGGGGAGGGTGTTCCCTTGGGTCACCTGTTTTTACTATGAAAACAAGGGGATACCTCCTCCGGAGTTAGTAATTCTGAGCTGTTATTGGGATGGTTGTTTAGTGAGAAGTTTAAGTTTATAAAATTCATTCAAGTCTTAGTTTTTAAAGTATAGCTTTTGAATATTGCATATGTCAACGGACATGATTATGCAATTCTCACACACTTTTAGAAGTATAAGAGTCTCTATTCTCTAGACTTACTTTATTATTGGCTTACTTTAAAAATTATTAGTATAAGGATTATTGGATATTAATAGAGTACATGGATGTATGAAGCTCAATTTTTGGAAGGTGTTGTATCTTTCTAATTTATCATAAATAAGAAAGATACATGTAAGGCCTATTTCTTCTTTTCCCTACAGGGGATGACTCTATTTTATTTTATTGAGCGTATTCCATTTTGCTCTATGTCCTTGGCCCTCCAGCCTTTTTACTATTCAGCTATGTCTGGGTCATTGGTACAGTATAAAAATGTTAAAAAATTTATAGTAATTTATATATTTTTTATACTTACCAATGACCCAGACGGGGATGGCCCTCCCAGGAGTTGGGAACTCTTGCCTCCCCGCTGAGTACATAGCGCTTACCAGGCACTGGTTATTAGAATGATAAATGGCGCCAATTTCGGAACGTCCTTGACACTGCGCATGCGCAGTAGGGGCGAAGTGTGGAGGGCCTTTCAGGACATGTTTTCTTTAGTTTTAGATGCAAATTTTGGGGATTGGGGGGCAAAATTTGTGTTTGGCCCTGTATTTTAAGAGTTAGCACCAGCTATGTCTGGGTCATTGGTAAGTATAAAAAATATATAAATTACTATAAATTTTTTAACTTTCAAGATGAAAATATTTATTATTTATTACTCATGAATGTTTTATGCAAATGTTGTCTGCTAGGTGTATTAGGTAGACAGTTAATAAAAAATAAGAGGAGATTAATTTATTTCTACTTCCAAAAACCAACTCACAATGTTTAACGTTACCATGCCAATGTTGACTTATGATGCGATTCCCGTATTAGACGATTAGACAAGAAAAATATATTTTCAGTGATGAGCTATTTGATGGTGATTATGTGATAAAATGCATTTTTGTGGCACCCTGCAGCACATGAGCATGGAGCCATGCAGCACATGCTTTCTCAAGCATTGAGCAATGGATAATTGGTATTAGCACATGAAATATACCAAACATAGTAAGCATATGCCACTCCAGTGTGATTACTTTCAGGAAAGTAACAATTTCACATGTCTTCGTCAACAGCAATTCTGTCAGGCTTAGATTGCCTAACTGGTAATTTTTTTGTTATTCAAATAATTACCATAGATCATCGGCTATCGATGTTAAAAGTGAATGCTGACAAGTACAAGTATTCGGTGCTGTGGATATATCTTCAAAAATGTTATTTAGCCCATTCCAACCTGATGTCAAAATATCGAAATTTCAATCTGCAGATTTTTCTCATAATGCAACTAGGAAGTTAACCAATTCAATCTTCTTTGACAGAGCTCTATGAGTTAACTTCCTAGTTTCATTATGGGAAAAATTTGTTGCTTGAAGCTTCGGAATTTTGATATTGGTGTGCTGAAGGCTAAATATTTGGGTTACAATACTCTTGTTCAGGATCGGGGAGAGGGTGGGCATTACATGGTTTTCCTAAACATTCCTACAATAGCTATTCAGTTGTGAAATATTCTGCTGAGTGCCCTTTCCAAAGTTAGTACCATTGTATCCTTATCAACATTTTAGTTCTACTCAACAGAACTAGTGGGTCTTAATATTAATGCATTTCAACTAAGAACAATTCGAGTGCCTGGGTTAATATTTGGGCTCCATATGGGAACCTGAAATTTAACTTAGTACAATATGAGGGAATTTCTTCAAAAATCACCTTCTTCAGATCCACTAGTCAGAATGCTTTCATATTTGGTATAGAACATCTCTAGGGGGTGGTCAGATTCAACTGTGTTCAAATCGAGAGCCTGGGTTAATATTTGGGCTCCCTATGGGAGCCGGAATTGACCATTTTGCTGAAGAATTAAAAATTTTGTATTCAGTACCCTCTAGAGGTGTGTAACTAAGATTAATCCACATAGGTTGTATCAAGAGGCTTCATAGGGGAGCTCTACATTTTACATTATGATCAACTGAAGAAAGGCATGATGCCCAGATTATTTTTGTCACTCCTGAGGACTCAAGGATTGAGAGCATAGCCTATGGATATGGATTGCTCAATGTAGACTCATTCTTGGACTCTGTTTATATTGTGAACTTTTCAAGATGAGCACTTCAGGCCCCGTGGGGCCGCTTGTTTAATTATATCTTCAATGATTTAAGTACAGAAATTAAGATTTTATTGATGTTTGACATTATTTTTTAGCTTTTGAATACGATAACCATGGAAAAAGGATATTATTGGTAAAAGAGGAAATTTTTCAATTTGCCAAAAAGTTGACGGAGCGAACTGGTATGGGTTCAATATCCAGTATGAGACCCATTACTGTTAATTACAGCTTGACAACACCTTCTCATGCTCCCAAGCAGGTTCCTGGAGGTCCTTTGTGGGATGTTGTTCCATTCTTGGACCAGCATGTCACCAGGCTCCAGGACACTTCTTGGCTGGACTGGACGGGCTGAAATTGCAAGCTGCAACTCATTCCAGACATGTTCGATTGGATTGAGGTCAGGGGCTCTCGCTGACCAATCCATACGCCCAATCCCCTCCCTCTGTCAGTACTCTCCACAGCATGGGCAACATGAGGATGGGCATTATCGTCCATCAGAATGAATCTATCACCCACTGCATAAAATCTGACGTGGACATCCAGGATCTCATCAATATACCACTGTGCAGTCAATGTACCACGTTCAAGGACACAGAGCTCTGTACGTCCATCCCTGCTGATGCCACCCCAGACCATGATTGACCCTCTACCATAGATGTCATGCTCAGCAATGTTGGCTGCATGGAATCACTCTCCTGGTCTTCTCCATACCCTAGACCGCCTATCTGTGTGGTCTAGGCAGTAACTTGACTCATTTCTAAAAAGGACAGCTCACCAATCTTCTCTGATACATCTAACGTGGTCCACGGTCTATTCATATCATGCCTGGCGATGGTTCTGGGACAGTGGAATGCGAATACATGGTCTTCTTGATCGGAGACCACCTTCGTGCAACCTTGCCCAGATAGTCTGCGTCGAAACATTTACCCCAGATGCTTTCTGAAGGTCACTGCAAAGCTGGGTTGCTGTGGCAAAGCGGTTCCTACTGGCCTGAATGATCAAAAACCGGTCTTCAGCTGCAGATGTTGCCCTGTCTCTGCCACCATCATGCCGTGTTACTGGTGCACCATACTGCTGAAATCTTGCCCAGGCTCTGCTGATCACCGTATGGGCTTCACCAACCTGACGATGCGTAGCCCCTTGCTCTACAATCACTACAGCCCACCACATTTCTGCTTCAGACAAATGTCTTCTTACATTTGCATTTGCCATATTTGATCATTAAATCACAAGAATTTGTGTTGAAATGAAAATTGAATACCCTACACATGTCATGTACACGTAGACAGTACACGAAAACATCATGAAAATCAAGGGGTACATGCTTTCCATGACTGTCACGAAAAGTCTGCCTGTCAAGAGAGCTAATGTAAACACTGGGGACCATCTCAATACCTTCCTCAATCATATCAACCAAAAATATCGCAAATATGTCAAGCAAATTTCACAATGATGTGTCAAATTTTTGGTGCTCAGCAAACTTGAGTAGTATATATTTATTGCGGAGTTGGTGGGAGTACTTTCGACTTTGTTTTGATTAATTATGAAAGCTTATTGTTCAAAATGCAAGGCTGGGAAATCTACTTCAGATTTACATGCTTGTTGCCTTGCTTGTAGTCGATGTACTCCCACTAATTCTTGTCCTACATGTGTCGGATGGGATGAAAAACGGTGAACACGGGCGTCACGGTATGTTGTTACCGGTGAGAGGCCAATGCCGGTCCTCTTGCCGCAAAGTCAATCAAGTTTCTCAGTTTCTTTTTCAGAGGAACAAGAACATGGTGATGGTTATGTGACACCAAGAGAAAGTGTGCTACCGCCGTCGCGCTCTGATGAGCAAGCAGAGCTAGCTGCCAAGGTGCTCATGAATATTAGATGATAAAGCCACTGACCGGTGGTTTTAGTCCCTTGTTTGCAGCTAGCACGACTGGTGAAGCGGTTACTCCTTCTGTGGGTACCGTGGCACTGGGTGAGTCCGTTGTGGTCGATAAAAGTGAATTGAGTGGAGCGAGCACCTTAAAACATAAACATGCTCACCCAGCGATGACGGAACAGGGGAAGAAGCCAGCAAGTACCGTGGGAAGCTCGGTGAGGTCTGAAAGGACCGCGAGCGTGAGAGGTCCCTCTCTTTCCCAGCATCATCTGGGGCCAGATGTTGTGATAAAAACTTGCGTGAGTCGGAGCATACGTCCGCACCTTTCTCCATATAGATCGCAGCCGGCCTCGGCTATAGTTATGGCTACTTCCACGTATCTACAAAGCACACATGACTGCACCCTAGCTACCCGACTTCGGATATCCAGCCTGCATCGCCAAGAAGAGACCACTTGTCGTCTGCAAAGTCGGACCATCCGGTAGCTAGGAAGACGAGGCCCCATTCATTGGGACGTTCAGAGAAAAGAGCAATCTCTGACACACCGTCCCAGGAGCAGCAAGCGGCGAAGAAACAGAAGACCGCTGCTCCTCAGGCCTCTGTAACGGACTTGCTGTCGCAGATTGCGCAGCTGATCGCAGCATCCCAGCAAGGGCAAGAGCAGCCTACTACAGTCTCAGAACCTGAGCTGTCAGACAGTGCTTGGTCGGTCCAGTCATCTGTTCATTCAGATGCAAGGGAACGAGATTCACAACTGATTCTCTCGGATGGTGAAAGGGATATGGAAGAAGATTACCCTTCCCTTTCTGAACAACACATGGTTGCGATAGATTTAATCCATCAATACTACCCTGAATTTGTTCCGGCAAATCAGAATGCTGCGAAGACTAGAAAGAAACCGCTGGCATCATTGGACGCAGACTTTTATCAGGACAAAAGAGGAGGTCCTTTCTTTTTCGGTTCAGTCTAGGCAGGTGCTGAAGGCCTTCGGCCATTTAGACCATGCCGTATTTAATATATTCCTGTGGGAAGAAGAAAGGGGGTTTCTTAACATCTTCCATAAATTTACCATTTCTTGGACCACGTTCATTTAAAACGGTCCGGGAAGATGTCAGAGAGTTCCTCTGTGTTTAGATGAGCAGGCCGAGGATCTACAGGTATCCTTGCCTGGTTCATTCGCAATTCGCTCAGACACAATTGAGACGGCAATTTCTTCTAATAGAGCGAATTTGGACGCTATGTCGTATGCAGATCACCTTACAAGAGCTATGGCGCAACGTCTCAACGGAAAGGAATTTGAGGACGTTCGTATCTCTCTAAGAGTTCTTTCCAGGGCAATTATATTTGATAGATTACAAGGTGAAAAACTCTCTCCGAGTCGCTCTTGTTTCCGGACGTACTATATTTGACGACAAGCTTTCATTAGTCTTTCATCAGGCTACTAAGAAAGCGTCTAATTCTCTGCTTCTAAAGTCAGCGTCAAATCAACCCGCTGCAGCAGAAAAGAGTAAATGAGGACGTCCAAGCCAGAATACGTCAAAAGGGGACTCCTCATGAGGGTATAGGAAACCCTCCTATAATTACTCTGGAGGTCGTCAGTACAGCGACTTGGGAAAGGGGCATAGGTCTGATCGAGACTACCGGTCAGACGCCCCTAAGTCGACGGGTCAAGACTCTTGGCAGGGAGAATGTGGTTTCTTCTCCCGTAGGCCTCGCAGGTCGTAGAGGTGATGGTCAGGACCTCTATTGCTTGCCAGTTGGCGGAAGGTTATCAAGCTTCGCGAAAAATTGTATAACAATTACGGAAGATCAGTGGGTGAGAAATGCCGTCTCGGATGGCCTACGGCTAACTTCCATCGAAACCACCACTAACAAGATGTCCGCGTTGGACAAATCTTCCGTCAACCTTGCAAAAGAGAGTCTCTACTAGCGGAGGTACAGCCTCTCTTATCATAGGAAGCAATAGAGGTCGTCAAGAATCAAAATTCTCAAGGTTTCTACAGTCACCTGTTCCTCGTACCGAAGCCAGACGGCTCGTTCCGACCGGTAATAGACTTGAGCTGGATAAACAGGCTTATCGTGGCTCTGAAGTTCTATATGGAGACCATTCGGTTGGTAAGGGCGAGCATTCGAGTGAACAACTATGCGGCAAGCACAGGTCTAAAGGATGCGTACTTTCATGTCATGGTACATCCAGCATTCAGAAAGTACCTACGGGAAAATGTATCAGTTCCGAGCGATGTGCTTCGGTCTGAACCTGGCTCCCTGGGCATTCACTCGAATAATGAATTTGGTAATGTCTCACTTCCAAGCTCATTCGTCTGCAGTAACGTCGGCTTACTTGGACGACATTCTTCAGACATATGACAACAAAATTGTTCTTCAGAACGATGTTCAGAGTCTGCTTCTATTGCTTCGACATCTCGGTTTCATCGTAAACGAGAAAAAGTCGGATCTAGCTCTGTCCAAGTTGTTGGGAATGAGCTTCGAGATTCACAACAATCTGGTTTGTCTGCCGTTACCCAGAGCAAAATTAGTCAGTTGTTTTGCTTGCTTTTGTCTACACTTAGACACATTAACAGCGAGGGAATTCATGAGACTGATGGGATTGTGCAGAGCTGCTGCAGATCTTATTCCGATGGGCCGACTGCGCATGTGTCTCCTCCAGATATTCTTTATGCAGAACTGGGGTATGACGACGCATTCGCTCGAGACCAGTATTGCTTTAACAGACCTCGTAAAACAAAAGGTCCAGATTTGGGCAGATATTCAGTGGTTAACTCAAGGAGTTCTGCTGCAACTGCTGGATCCGACTTTCACGATTATGACGGATGCGAGTCAAACGGGTTGGGGCGCGACCCTGAACCCTGCAGACTTGAAGTGTCAGGGTCTTTGGGACCCTTGGTTCCTAGAGAAGCACATAAACATCAAGGAGATGATGTCAATAATAGCGCTACAACATTGGATTCACATTCTAGTGGACGCTCATGTTCAGATTTTGTCGGACAACTCGACAGTCGTAGCGTATATCAGGAACCAGGACGGCACTCATTCGATTCCGTTATGCGACCTAACTGAGAAGATTCTTCTATATGTCGTGAATCATCATGTTCAGCTTTCCGACCGTCATATACTGGGTAGTCTGAATGCATTAGCAGACTCACTATCTTGGAAAGGTCGCCTGTTGCCATCGGAGTGGACGCTCAACAAGCGAGTATTCAGACAGATTTGCTACCAGTGGGATTGATCCATGATAGATCTGTTTGCAACACACCTGAACAATCAGTTACCGACGTTTGTGTCGCCATGTCCAGACCATCGAGCATATGCAGTAGCCGCTCTTTCAATCTCATGGGATGGAATGATAGGATATGCGTATCCTCCAACTCCATTGATTCAGCAAATTCTGTTAAAGATCAAACAGTCTTGTTGCAAATTCTTCTAGTAGCACCTCTGTCGTCACAGAAACCGTGGATCAATTTTCTCAGGTGTCTGTTATTGGACGTTCCCCAGAAGCTTGCTCCGCGGGAGGACCTTCTTTATCAAGGAAAGTCACACACACTCCATCACTACCCGGAAGGTCTCAACCTTCTCGTATTTCCGTTGTGCGGTCCTTCTTGCACGGCAAACAGTTTACAGGACGAGCAGTGGATGCAATTTCTAACTGCAGGAGGTCCTCCTCTTCGTTGATTTACGCAGCGAAGTGGAAGGTTTTCTCCAGTTGGTGTAAGGATCAGTCAATAGACATCTATGATCCGTCTATACCGGATATTGCCAACTTTCTGGTCTACTTGTTTGACGATCTCGAACTGCAGCCCGTTACTATTAAGGGCTATAGGTCTATGTTATCAGACACTTACGCTCATCATGATAATTTGGCAATTGGATCTAATGCTTCATTGTCCAAACTGGTTAGAAATTTCTCTATTAATAGACCTAGAACCCTCAGATCAATTCCTAAGTGGAATTTGGCTTGGGTTCAGTTGAAGCTTAAAGAAGCTCTGTTTGAGCCGTTGGACATTGTAGAGTTCAAATTTTTTACCTATAAAATGGCATTTCTCTTAGCCTTTGCATCTGCTAGAAGAGTTAGTGAACTTCATGCTTTATCTGTTGACGAATCTCACTATCGTAGTGTGGGTAATACCATTACTCTAACTACGGAAGTGGGATTTTGGCTGAGAATCAGGCTCCAGATAAACGGCCTGAGCCTATTACCATAAAGGCTCTGCCGTCTTCGCACAACCATAGACCTCTGCTGTGTCCAGTCAGGGCTACGTGCATATATAAACGCCGATCAGATTTTATAAGAAAATGGAGGAAACGTTTCTTTCGTTCATTAATTCCTAACAGAAAAGATATTTCTGTTCATTCATTTGCTAGATGGATTCAGTTGGCAATACGCATTGCCTATGAAAATCTATCTTCAGATCAACGTTCTGTAAATAAGATATCGGCGCATGAAGTTAGAGCAATGTCCACTTCCTGGGCTTATTTTAACAGTATAACCATTACTGATCTTATGAAGGCTGCGTACTGGACACAGCCCTCTACATTTACCAAGTTTTACCTAAGAAATTTCGAGTCCATCTCCTGTGACCTTAGATGTTTAGGTCCTCTTTCAGTTGCTCAGAATGTCGTCCATTAAGGGTTACATCTACAGTTATTTAAGCAGCCCGTTCCAGCAGTGATGCTGTTCCGCTTCCCTCTTCGTTCTTAGGTCATGTACCTCAGAACAAGGGGAAGTGGGATGGGGGGGGGGGGGGGGGGGGGGAGACGTTTTTTTCCCTTATGATCATCTGGCTTTATAGTGAAAAGAAAGGGAAGACCTCCTCGGGTGTCAGTAGTCCTGAGTCGGTGCTGGGATGGTTTTAATGTGTAGCTCGGTGTGAAGCAAATAATAAGTCTCATTTATGTATTGTTTTTAAAGTGTAGCTCACTGTGAAGCATTTGTATATGTCACGTGTCAAACGGGCGTTAATATACAAGCCTCTGACATTTTTAAATGAGTATAAAGAGTCTCATTCTCTGGACTGTCTTTATATTTTGGCTTCCCTTCACCGAATTAGCACAATGGGTTATGCTGGCAATAAATGGAGAATTATATATTATGTTATGCTCAATTACATTGTTGTTGTCGTTTCTAGTAAAGGAGAAAGTCATATATAATTCCTTTCTCTCCTATTCTCCTGTAGGAGATTCCTTTATGAAGTGATTGAGTAATTGGATTTTCCTTTATGTCCTGGGCCCTCCAGCCTTTTTACGATTCAGCTAGTCTGGGCCATCGGTTGTTGTATAAAAATATTATAAATTCAAAGTAATTTGTATATTTTTTATACTTACCAGTGGCCCAGACGGGTATGGCTCTCCCATGAGTGAGCACTCATACCTCCCCGCTGTTTACAACATTTAACAGGCATTATAGAAAGAATGATGGTTGGTGCCAATTTCGGTGTCTTCCTGGATACTGCACATGCACAGATTGCAAAAGTATGGAGGACCAGATAGGACATTCAATTTTTGGTTTTGCATGCAAATTTTGAGGATTGGGGGGCAAAATTTGTGTTTGGCCCTGGATTAATTTTTGAGTTAGCACCAGCTAGTCTGGGTCATTGGTAAGTATAAAAAATATACAAATTACTTTGAATTTATAATTTTTCATCCCAAAAACCTCCAGAAGTCTCCATTTAATAAATGATTGCAAAACCCCCTATCATCACTCGTGCTTTCAGCACTCTCAGCAGATGCCCTTCGAATCAACATCAGTATCCAGACACTTTTGAAAGGTGGCCGATCACAGAATTAACCCTGATACCCAAATTTCCTCTCCCAAATCCTGCCTTTGTTGACACATAGTAAGACAGAATACAATGAGGGTGGAGCACAGAGACTGGAATTAACGACCCACCGAAAGCACGCATGAAATACAGCAAAAACTCTATCATGGCTTGTTGATTCCTGTCCCCTGTATTCGACGTGAGTTATGTTCTGTATTTATCAGTGAATGGTGCTGATATTTTTAAAGAAAAATATCACCTTCAGCATTCTGCTAACTCTTGCTTGACACTGTGTTGTGTCGAAGCATTTCATTCACATCATTAATGTCACTCAAGGCACGTAACGTCCAACAGTTGCATTCTCACATGGTGGTCTTTACGTGTAATCTGGATACCACATGTGGTTCATCTAGCAGATTTCTCCATGTCTGTATTGTATTGTGTAACATTGAATACACACGGCAGCCATAATAGGTTTGTTGTAACCATTAGAAGTCACTGTTACAGGCGTAAACTGTTTACATGTGTTCAGACTCGTTTGAAAGTGACTTCTAAACGTGGAAACAACTAACTGGATTCCCCGTGGGAACCCCGGGAAGTAAGCAGCACTTGTTTACTGTGGTAAACCAGTTCCGCTTTACTAGTAAAATAGGACCCAGTCACCAATGCTTGGGGTGAAAGTCCTCTAAAATGGGCAACATGTAGATCAACGATTGACTAACCTTGACTTCATCTCCATGTTGTGTCACGATTAGCCATTGTGCATAAATATGTTACGTTAACTACCAACAAACTAACTGGATAACCAATTAACTTCATGCATTAACTCTTTACCTGCTTCTGGTGAATATTCCTGCCCTGGAGAGCAAATCTCTTGACAGTTACAGCTGACAGTTGCTTGGTGGTTCTCTCCGGGTACTCCGGCTTCCTCCACCCGTAAAACTGTCATGGTCATGATTGACCATTGTGCAGAAATATCTGACCTTAAACACCAATAAATAAATAAATTAGTAAATAATATTGAACTTCAAAATATACCAAGATTTCTTGTACATGCAAATGTGTTGTTCAAAACTGAATCATCAACAGTGCTCCTGGAATGTCATTAGATATGATGACAGACCAACATGGAGGAAATCAGTCCAGGAAATGAGATGGGTGTGAGTGCAATTGCTCCCATCAGCACCCGTGATTTCTATTTTACGAGAGCTAAAAAATGCACTCGTTGAAAAATATTGTTGAGCACTTATATACTGTGAGGGCATATAAATCTGTATTGTTTTGAGAAAGCAGCACACTGTGGCCAGTGGTGAGTTACTGTCATAATTCTGCAATTCCTTATACATTTAACCCTTTGAACACTAGTGGAATCTTCTATGCCAGTTCAACGGCAACAATTAGAAGAGTCCATATTCATTATTTGTGGTAGACCAATCAATATTTTCAACGTGCAGCCTTGGGGCTGCACGTTGAAAATACTGATTGGTCTACCCCACACATTTACTGAACAGCCAGCCTATTCAATAACGTTATGACGTATCAGGTTCCTGGCTGGAAAAGCAGTTGCTCAGGTTGAAAGGGTTAAGGTTTCTGATGTTTGATGACAGTATTCCCTTGAAAATTCATATACTAACATTTTACGGGTGCAATTTACTCTCGTCTCTGATTTTGCGGGAGCTTAAAACTGCACCCGTCAAGTTTGTTCATTTCCAGCGCTGGGAAATGCTATCAATGTAGGGTAAGTCTCATTCGCTAATTTTTGCCAGAGCTGTAAACTAACTATTTTGAAAAATACTTTCCATAATCCATAAGTCATAAACCGAGTCTGAATACTTTTTGAGAATAGGTACTGGCTGCTTTTGCATAGCCATTACACTGGGTGAAGAGTTGATAAAGACGAGATTTACACTATAGCTCTGAAGTGCACTGGGTTAGTTAATCAGTTAATAATAACCACATCTCGACCCCAGCATCTTTGATGCAAAGCTCTTCTCTAAGATTTCTGCAGGTCTGTCATTTTGAATTTCACAGGAGAGTGACCAATGCCCTCCTGGGAAAAGGTTCAGGATGGTGAGTACCCCTACACAGTACAGTTGCCATGGATTGGTCTTATTCCATGCATGTACAGTGATGTCCATGCATACGATTACCAGGTAGTAAAAATCATTATCAGCAAAATTTTAATTAATGAAGCACTGGGTTGTACTCGGTGCATCATCAATTAAATTTTTGATAATTATTCCTATAATTATTGTTTGGAATATAATATTATTGTGTCTGTGGAAATATTGTCCACCTTTGGAAAGTGACCAGTCCAGTGTGGCTATACTATGGTACGATAGTCATTTTCCTATAATGTGAAATCCTGTATCATGAGCTTTTCTTCAATACCATCTATTGGAGATGTTAACCTTCAAAGGTCTTCATCTGATTTTGACAAACTTTGTTATCTAAAAGCAGGGACTTCAACGTACATGTATAATCAAGAAGATGTCCTGTGAACAATTGTCACCTTACTTGGGCAGTGGTTTCTAGTAAAGTCTTGGCTGCATCCGACTTGACTTGGAACAAGCTATTAATTGAAAATAGAATATGTTTTCATTTTTGGAATTCACTTAAAAAACCAATGAGGGATCTTAAGCTGTTTGAATAATACTGGCTGTTTTTAGTCATGATGTTGGGTAAAGAGCTGATTTTAAGATGAGATTTACAATAAGGCTGTACAGTGCACAGGGTTAGTTCCTCAGTTAATGATCTCTTTTCTCACCAGAAAGTGTGACTAACCCTGTGCAATGCACAGGGTTAGTCACACTTTCTGGTTTTAAAAAAAATTGGTAAAATGCCATATCACACAAAACTGCTAGAAAATGGTTTTAATTTCGTTGGTCTCAGTTTTTAGCTCACCTACATCTGTAAGATGTGGTGAGGTATTGTCATAACCTCGGGCGTCGGCGTCCGGCGTGTCCAATATTGTAAGATTTAATGTTAAGGTTAATTTCTCAAACATCAGCGGACTCAGGCCTTTGATATTGCATATGTAGGTTGTAGGGGACTATCAGAACAGTATTTAACCCTGATACTAACACTTTTTCCCAAATTTCACCTAAAATTTTCTGCCAAAAGTTGTAAGAATTTGCATTTAGGTGTTGTAAGAATTTGTGTTAAAGTCAGCTTTTGTGCAGATTGTGCTGCTTTAACTTCTCATTACTGTTGATTTTCATATTTCAATAACAACTGTAGGTATTAACCCTGCTGTATGCAGAAATTTAACGAAAATTTTCTTTTTTTTCACTCAAAATTTTCATGTTTTTCTCGGACTTAGTAAATTTTAAGTTGTAAAACTTTGTGTTTAGGTGAGTTGTGTTTCTATGTGTCTTTCCAAGCGATTAATATTCTACACTTGGGTTACTGAACTCCATTGCAGTAATATTTAACCCTCATTACATGCATATTTGAGGAATTCGAGGCTGATTTTCTGCCAAAACTTGTAAGAATTAGCGTTTAGGTGTTGTGAGAATTTGCGTTAAAGTCAGCTTTTGTGCAGATTGTGCTGCTTTAACTTCTCATTACTGTTGATTTTCATATTTAAATAATAACTGTATGTATTAACCCTACTGTATGCAGAAATTTAACGGAAATTTTCTTTTTTTTCAGTCAAAATTTTCATGTTTTTCTTGGACTTAGTAAATTTTAAGTTGTAAAACTTTGTGAACTTTGTGTTCAGGTGAGTTGTGTTTCTATGTGTCTTTCCAGGCGATTAATATTCTACACTTGGGTTACTGAACTCCACTGCAGTAATATTTAACCCTCATTACATGCATATTTGAGGAATTTGAGGCTGATTTTCTGCCAAAACTTGTTGTAAGAATTAGCGTTTAGGTGTTGTAAGAATTTGCGTTAAAGTCAGCTTTTGTGCAGATTGTGGTGCCTTCACCTCTCATTATTGTTTATTTTCTCATTTCAATAACAAATGTAGGTATTAACCCTACTGTATGCAGAAATTTAACTGATTTCTTTTCTTTTTTTCAGTCACAATGTTCACGTTTTTCTCTGACGTACTCAATTTTAAGTTCTAAAAGTTTGTGTTAAGATGAGTTCTGTTTCTATGTGTCTTTCCAGGCAATTGATATTGTATGCATGGGTTACTGAACTACATTGTGGTAACGTTGCACCCTTATTACATTCATATTTGAGAGGGATTTTTGGGACTTATATTCACTTTCTTTAAAAAAAAAATTTTTAACTTGTTTTTTTATTTAATACTTTCTCATACTTGTTACTAGTAACATTAAGGCTTATTTTAGTTGCTGATGTGATGTATTTTTGTTGGGACTTATAGTCACTTTCTTGAACGAATGTTTTTCCGCAACTCTTCTTTAACCAATGAATGTACTTCAATTACAATTCAGTGATTTATGAAAGCCTTTCCTAATTCTTATTTATGATTTAATATCTGGCCTCACGATTCATATTCTTAATCATAAACATTTCTAAAAGAAAAAAATGCTTTTATATCCAATGATTCTATGTTGAATTGATATATAATAAATGCAGAAATATAGACTTTCCAAAGCCATCACATAAACCACATTAATCATTTGATGCCTAGTTAATGATTTATATTAACTAAATATTAGGCATGTTACATTGGAACGACATTATCAAGCGCGAATGTTGGTGAGCGTTGGGATGTAACATCCCTCTTCTTGTGGTTTGACGCAAAATGACCACCAATAAAGGAACTTCATGTGCTAGCAAAAATAGAAACTATCGAAACACAATTAAAAGACCTACAAAACAAAACCCCCTAACAGACTCCAAGATAGTGAACTGGTTGAGCTGAGCGAACCCCGAACTCTTAACAGAAAAACAAAATAAGTTTCAGAAAATTAAAATTTTACAACAGAATTAAATTGCATGCTGTCAGTGAGGATTGCCTCGTTACTATTCATTGAGAACTTTAGGATTGAGTCTGTGAGGACTGCCTCGCAACTCTACAGAAGTGCGATTGAAACGTGATTAAAAGACCTACATAACAAAACCCTCAACAGACTCCAAGATTGTGAATTAATGGTAGAGCTAAACGAACACAGAGCCCCTAACAGAAAAACAAAATAAGACACAGAAAATTAGAAATATTCATTAGAATTAAATTGTGTGGAGTCAGTGAGGATTGACTCGCTACTCATTGAGAACTTTAGGATTGAGTCTGTGAGGACTGCCTTGCAACTCTGCGTGTGGGGAGTGGGCTACAAAGACACTCACTGCATGCCCCAGCATTAGCAACAATCAAACAGCAGCTACAATATTAAGTAACAGAGTTCTGTCTTTCTCTAATAATGATATGGAGGAATGGAGTCAGTGACGATTGCCTCGCTACTCACTAAAAAATCTAGGATCGAGTGTGTGGGGACTGCCTCACAACTCCATACATGGGGAGGATCTTCTGAAAGTTGTAACAATTTTTCTGGGTGAAAAACACCCTTTCAGTTGAGAATCAAATATTTTTGAAAAGCCACTTTTATGGGCTAAATAAACGTTATTATCTTTTTATAGTTTCTCTCTCTTTTGTCATAGCAATTTTTCATGAACCTTGCGCAATTTATTTCTTTTTCGACACTCGAAATCAGAATATTTGTTTACTGTTGTTGTGCGAGGCATAGAACTTTTATGTGCGTTCCACTGTGCATGTCAAAAATAGAATGATAAACCAGATAACCCTGCTCTCCAGTTGGTTTAGTTGGTTTAATCCAGAATGATAAACCAGAATATAAACTGCTCAATGAAACAACCTAGTTTTTATTCTGTGTGTCTGCGCCTGCTCACAATAAACCAAGTAAACCAGAATAGCTCACTGAAACATACCCTAAGATGAGATTTACAATAAGGCTGTACAGTGCACAGGGTTAGTTCCTCAGTTAATGATTTCTTTTCTCACCAGAAAGTGTGACTGACCCCGTGCAATGCACAGGGTTAGTCACCCTTTCTGGTTTTAAAAAAATTGGTAACTGCCATTTCACACACTACTAGTAGAAAATGGTTTTAATTTCGTTGGTCTCAGTTTTTGTGGTTTGACGCAAAATAACCATTTCATTGGGGGTTAAATTTGTGGATCAACTTGGCCCACGAATTCATGAGCCTCCACCAATCAATGTTTTACACACGATCACAAAGTTTGATGTTAGATGCCAAATGCAAGCTGTCATCGCTTAATAATTCAGTGCCTGCCATGCAGGTGTGGATATTGTATAGCCATAGGTCCAATTAGTGAGCGTATCAATAGTTTAATTATCCGCTGTATATACAGCCTTGGGAAGCCTTTGAATGAGTATCCATAGAATTGTGCAATGAATGTGTGATGAATCCATCTTACTTTACTTTAGCCTAAAATATGTTTACTCAATGTATTATTATGCCACCCATATATATACTAATTCTGGGGATATACACTATCATAATATTATAATAACAAGTGACCTGAGCAAAACCAACATTAATAAGCAACAGAGGGTTCGAAATCATGCCCTGTGCGTGGCGCTATGAAAGCCCATGTGGACACCAATAAAGGAACTTCATGTGCTAGCAAAAATAGAAACTATCGAAACACAAAAGACCTACAAAACAAAACCCTCTAGCAGACTCCAAGATAGTGAACTGATTGAGATGAGCGAACACCGAACTCTTAACAGAAAAACAAAATAAGTTTCAGAAAATTAAAATTTTACAATAGAATTAAATTGCATGCTGTCAGTGAGGATTTCCTCGTTACTATTCATTGAGAACTTTAGGATTGAGTCTGTGAGGACTGCCTCGCAACTCTACAGAAGTGCGATTGAAACGTGATTAAAAGACCTACATAACAAAACCCTCAACAGACTCCAAGATGGTGAATTAATGGTAGAGCTAAACGAACACAGAACCCCTAACAGAAAAACAAAATAAGACACAGAAAATTAGAATAATTCATTAGAATTAAATTGTGTGGAGTCAGTGAGGATTGACTCGCTACTCATTGAGAACTTTAGGATTGAGTCTGTGAGGACTGCCTCACAACTCTGCGTGTGGGGAGTGGGCTACAAAGACACCCACTGCATGCCCCAGCATTAGCAACAATCAAACTGCAGCTACAATATTAAGTAACAGAGTTCTGTCTTTCTCTAATAATGATATGGAGGAATGGAGTCAGTGACGATTGCCTCGTTACTCACTAAAAAATCTAGGATCAAGTGAGTGGGGACTGCCTCGCAACTCCATACGTGGGGAGTGGGCTCCAAAGTAACCCACCCCTTGCCCCACCCATAGCAACAATCACACAACAGTCGCATACAATAGTGGATTCCTATCTCTCTCTACCTTTCTCTTTTCTAATTGAAAACTCGCTAATTTTCTTGCAACACTCCTATCTAGAAGACGAATTGGAACAACCTACCTCCTTTCAGTTAACATACCACCAAACACCAAGCAAGGATTGAACAAGCTTGTCTGGCTGGGACCAATGTAGATTTTAATTAAATATTTGAATAAAGATATAGCAGCCCTTTTAAAGGCTTTGGGTGTGTGTCTGTGAGTGAGTGAGTCGCCGGAGAGGGACTACAGATTTGCACTCTGTCCATCCATCAGTCTGTCAGTCACACTTTAGTTTTCCGGAGTTTTTTTGGAAATGCTTCAACGGATTTCATTTTTGGTAAACTACTATAGAACGATGACTTACAGATCAAGTTTGAGTTTCATGCTGATTGCATTATTCTTGTGTGAGTTACGGCCCTTGGAATTATAGAAAAAGCACCAAAATATCAGTTTTATGGAGTTTTTTTGGAAACGCTTCAACGGAATGATTTCATTTTTGGTAACCTACTATAGAACGATGACTTACAGATCAAGTTTCATTTACACTCTGTCCATCCATCCGTCAGTCTGTCAGTCGGTCTGTCGCTCATACTTTAGTTTTCCAGACTTTTTTTGGAAACGCTTCAACCGAATGATTTCATTCTTGGTAACCTACTATAGAACGATGACATATAGATCAAGTTTGAGTTTCATGCTGATTGAATTATTCTTGTGTGAGTTATGGCCCTTGGAAATATGGAAAAGCGCCAAAATGTCAGTTTTCCGGACTTTTTTTGGAAACGCTTCAACGGAATGATTTCATTTTTGGTAACCTACTATAGAACGATGACTTACAGATCAAGTTTCATTTACACTCTGTCAATCCGTCAGTCAGTCTGTCCGTCATACTTTAGATTTCCGGACTTTTTTTGGAAATGCTTCAACCGAATGATTTCATTCTTGGTAACCTACTATAGAACGATGACTTACAGATCAAGTTTGAGTTTCATGCTGATTGCATTATTCTTGTGTGAGTTATGGCCCTTGGAACTATGGAAAAGATCCAAAATATCAGTTTTCCGGACTTTTTTTGGAAACGCTTCAACGGAATTCATGCTGATCACATCTGGGTAACATAACATTTGTATAATTATTAATGCTCATTAGTCCGGTAGGGGACATTGTATTGCTTCAGCGATACGTGCGCTCTTGTTTGTTTTGTTTGTTTTTTCTCTCCCATCACCCCGTCATCTGTTCCCCTGAAGACAGGCCAGATGGCCAAGGCTCAGCATCCACTCTCCCTTATAGGCTGATGGATGACTCCCAGCATTCAAAAACACATATTGGTGGATTTTTATGTGTACCCATACTATGTATGGTACACATAATGCCGGCATCCAGGGTGGCCATCCGTCGTTCGTCCATCCTTTGTCCGTCTGTCTGTCTGTCCATCCATCTGTCTGTCCGTCCGGCATCCGTATCCATTTCTTTGGCATTCGATAAATTGAAAAATATTGCTTGGATTGTCAAGTTACTTTATATTTGTGTTCAGGTTACTGATGTGCCAAGCTGTATAGTTTTTGGTGTAAATCTGATAATTTGATCCTGAGATATTAACCCTTTAGCCTTCAAATTGAAAATTCCTCCAATCCCGTTGGCATTTGATAACTTGAAAAATATTGCTTGGATTGTCTAGTTACTTTATATTTGTGTTCAGGTTACTGATTTGCCGAGCTGTATAGTTTTGGGTGTAAATCTGATGATTTTATCCCGAGATATTAACCCTTTATCCTTCAAATTGAAAATTCCTCCAATCCATTTGGCATTCGATAACTTGAAAAATATTGCTTGGATTGTCAAGTTACTTTATATTTGTGTTCAGGTTACTGATGTACCGAGCTGTATAGTTTTTGGTGTAAATCTGTTATTTTGATCCTGAGATATTAACCCTTTATCCTTCATATTGAAAATTCCTCCAATCCCTTTGGCATTCGATAACTTGAAAAATATTGCTTGGATTGTCAAGATACTTTATATTTGTGTTCAGGTTACTGATGTACCGAGCTGTATAGTTTTTGGTGTAACTCTGTTATTTTGATCCTGAGATATTAACCCTTTATCCTTCAAATTGAAAATTCCTCCAATCCCTTTGGCATTCGATAACTTGAAATGCATTGCTTGGATTGTCAAGTTGCTTTATATTTGTGTTCAGGTTACTGATGTGCCAAGCTGTATAGTTTTTGGTGTAAATCTGATAATTTGATCCTGAGATATTAACCCTTTATCCTTCAAATTGAAAATTCCTCCAATCCCTTTGGCATTCGATAACTTGAAATATATTGCTTGGATTGTCAAGTTACTTTATATTTGTGTTCAGGTTACTGATGTACCAAGCTGTATAGTTTTTGGTGTAAATCTGTTATTTTGATCCTGAGATATTAACCCTTTATCCTTCAAATTGAAAATTCCTCCAATCCCTTTGGCATTCGATAACTTGAAATATATTGCTTGGATTGTCAAGTTACTTTATATTTGTGTTCAGGTTACTGATGTGCTGAGCTGTATAGTTTTTGGTGTAAATCTGATAATTTGATCCTGAGATATTAACCCTTTATCCTTCAAATTGAAAATTCCTCCAATCCCTTTGGCATTCGATAACTTGAAATATATTGCTTGGATTGTCAAGTTACTTTATATTTGTGTTCAGGTTACTGATGTGCCGAGCTGTATAGTTTTTGGTGTAAATCTGATAATTTGATCCTGAGATATTAACCCTTTATCCTTCAAATTGAAAATTTCTCCAATCCCTTTGGCACGAGATAACTCAAAAAATATCAATCCGATTGTGTTTGCCGAGCTATATAGTTTTTGGTGTAAATCTGATAATTTGATCCTGAGATATTATCCCTTTATCCTTCAAATGGAAAATTCCTCCAATCCCTTTGCCATGAGATAACTCAAAAAATATCAATCCGATTGTCATATTACTTTATATATTTATTCTGGTTACTGATGTGCTGTGCTGTATAGTTTTTTATGTAAATCTGATAATTTGATCAGGAGATATTAACCCTTTATCCATCAAATTAGTACTCCTCCAATCCATTTCTATATGTACCCATACCATGTATGCTGTACATAATGTCGGCATACGTGGTGGCCCTCCATGATACAGCTTTCTACTAGTTGCGTGTATGGGTACACATCTGACGATTTCATCGGCCTATTTTTCCTTTTTGTAACCATTAAGGATAATATGCTGGGGCTGCTCCCAAACCAGCGAC
The DNA here is from genome assembly GCA_031216915.1 of Pictodentalium vernedei. Taxonomy (NCBI): domain Eukaryota; kingdom Metazoa; phylum Mollusca; class Scaphopoda; order Dentaliida; family Dentaliidae; genus Pictodentalium; species Pictodentalium vernedei. Next base: position 119,254,263 of record CM062292.1, read on the forward strand.
TGTTGGGGTTTCTTTTTCTTTTTTCTAAACTAACCACCAAACTGCAGTTTCAGTATTACCATAAATATGCCTACTTCTCTAAGCAAACACAGTGCAGAACTCTTGTAGTTTTTCAAAATTCGTAGCCATCTTCCAGTTCGAGGTTCTTGGGGATCTCAACCCGTTACCCTACTGCCAGTGCGCACACTCAAACTAAATATAAGATTATTGGCTTTCGCTTCCGACTCTCGTGGATTTATAAGCATATAAAGCTATAAAGCAAATAAAGGTATTCGGGCTGCGAGGGATTTCAATCCCACATCGTCCCTGTGCACCTTCCGCACTGAAACTTTTCATTCATTCATTCACTATCAGACACCTCAAATATGTCACTGAAGTATTGGTTAAAAACTGCTGGCAAGTTAGAGCTGCAGTCGCCGAAAACACCTGGCCTTCAAAATCCAAACGATAAAGAAGATCAGCGCAGTGCACTTATAATACAAACTGCCAATGATGCTGTTGAAACTTGAATTCACAATGAATCACCAAAACCTGAGGCAGTAGTGACGACATATGCTAAACAAAAACTTGAAAGATACAGTGGTCATATTTTGCTAACAAAATCGTGGTTGCAATCGTTTTTAAGAAGAATGGGATTCATGAGACGAAAGGGAACTAAGGCTGTCAAAACGTTGCTGACCGATTTCTCTCAAATTCAAAAACAGCTTGTTGACAAAATCAATTATGTGACTACCAGACTCATTGCTAATAAACTGGGGGACCAAACAGGTCTGCAGATGGTGCCAGGTGGTGAGTGGAACCTTTTAGCAGCAAGGCACTAAACCAGCGACAATTTCTGGTCTTCACGACAAAAGGCAGATCACGCTCTTACTGGCGGTGATGAAGTGTGGGGACATGTTGCCACCGCAACTTATTTATGCCGGCAAAACAGATTGCCATTTACCAAAAGGAATTGAATTCCCAGATGGGCGGAACGTTAGTCATACGGCATCACATTGGATTAACAAGGACTCCATGGTCAACGGAATGTACTGATAAACTACAGCCTTTGGATTTAAGTGTGAGCGATACTTGAAGCACAAACAATTCGCAATGTAAATGGGTTTGCAACACTATTGTTTCAATAATTAAACTTGTACCACGCATAATTTATTTATTATTGGATGTCCTTTATATTATCTCTCTTTATATAATATATCAAGAATCCAAACACTAAGTAAGCTATCGATGACACATCTTGAGACTAACCTAAATAAGGTCGTAACAAGCGAAGGGTACAACAGGAAAGAAACACCCTCGGGTGTGTTTTAATGTGCTAAACCTGTTACCCTCCAGCTGCAATCTCATTTCCAGCCGGGGAAGCTCAGCCCACATAAAACGCTCGCGATACCAGGCGCCTCCAAATAAACTCAAACTAATCTAAATATGGTCGAAACCAGCGAAGAGCATAACAGAAACACCCTCGGGTGTGGTTTAGTGTCTAAACCTGTTACCCTCCCGCTACAAACTCACTCTCAACCTAAGAAGGTGAGCTAATAGGCAGATTAACAGCTTAACTGTGGCCTTTTACCAGAAAGGGCTGCTTTCACCGACTCGGCTAAAGATTAGATCACAAATTAAAACATAATGTGCTACTTTTACCTTTTTTTATTTTTAGCTCAACTTTGACGAAGTCAAATTTGAGCTATTGTCATGGCCCGTCGTCCGTCTGTCCGTCTGGCCGTCTGTCCATCTGTCCGTCTGTCCGTCTGTCCGTACGTCAACAATTGGCTATGGCTCGGGCTAGAGGTCGTATTTATGAACCGATCTTTACGAAACTTCTTGTGTACCTTTGTTATGACCCTGGGACGGGAACGAGTGTTTTTAGGTGTGGTCCAAAATTCAAGATGGCTGCCAGTGGCCATTTTGTACCGATGATGCAAAAATCAGTTTTTTGTACAGAACTTCTGTATGAAAGTTCTGATTTGAATAAAGTTTTGTATAAATGTTTAGTACCATGGGATACATCACATATAATACGGGTTTTTTTCTCGTGCGTAAATTATGCAAATTAGACTGACTTTGATTTATTTAGTGTTACTTTCAGAGCTGTAAGTGCCAAGCTGCTATGGCTCGGGCTAGAGGCCGTATTTATGAACCGATCTTTACGAAACTTCTTGGGTACCTTTGTTATGACCGTGGGACGAGAACGAGTGTCTTTGGGTGCGGTCCGAAATTCAAGATGGCTGCCAGCTGCCATTTTGTACCGACGATGCAGAAATCTGTTTTTTGTACAGAACTTCCATATGAAAGCTCTGATTTGAATAATTTTTTGTATGAATGTTTAGTACCATGGGATACATCACATATAGTACGGGTTTTTTTCTCGTACGTAAATTGTGCAAATTAGACTAATTTTGATGTTTTTTGGGGTTACTTTCAGCACTGTAAGTGCAAATGCCAATACGGCTCGGGCTAGAGGCCATATTTATGAACCGATCTTTACGAAACTTCTTGGGTACCTTTGGTATCACCGTGGGACGAGAACGAGTGTTTTTGGGTCCGGTCCGAAATTCAAGATGGCCGATGGCAGCCATTTTGTACAAAATTAGGTGCAATCAGATTTTTGCACAGAACTTCCATATGAAAGCCCTGACTTGAATAATTTTTTTGTGTGAATGTTTAGTACCATGGGATGCATCACATATAATACGGGTTTTTTTCTCGTGCAGAAATTATGCAAATTAGATGAACTTTGATTTTTTCAGTGCGACTTACACACAGTAAGTGCACATGTCAATACGGCTCAGACTAGAGTCTGTATTTATGAACTGATCTTCACGAAATGTCTTGGGTACCTTTGTTATCACCTTGGGACGAGAACGAGTGTTTCTGGGTGCGGTCTAAAATTCAAGATGGCTGCCAGTGGCCATTTTGTACCGAAATTAGGTCTAATCAGTTTTTTGTACACAACTTCTATACAGCTCAGACTAGAGGCCATGTTTATGAACCAATCTTTACGAAACTTCTTGGGTACCTTTGTTATCACCGTGGGATGAGAGCGAGTGTTTTGGGGTGTGGTCCAAATTTCAAGATGGCCACCAGCAGCCATTTTGTACCAAAATTAGTGCAATCAGTCTTTTGTATAGAACTTCTGTATGAAAGTTCTGATTTTAATAAATTTTTGTATGATTGTTTAGTAACATGGAATACATCACATATTGTAAGGGGTTTTTTTTCGTGCAGAAATTATGCAAATTAGATGAACTTTGATTTATTCAGTGCAACTTACACAATGTAAGCACACATGTCAATACAGCTCAGGGTAGAGGCTGTATTTATGAACCGATCTTCACAAAACTTCTTGGGTACCTTTGTTATCTCCTTGGGATGAGAATGAGTGTTTCTGGGTACGGTCCAAAATTCAAGATGGCTGCCAGTGGCCATTTTGTACCGAAATTAGGTCCAATCAGTTTTTTGTCACAAGTTCTATACAGCTCGTATTTATGAACCGATCTTCACAAAACTTCTTGAGTATTTTTGTTTTCACCTTGGGACAGGAACGAGTGTGTTTTGGGGTGCCTTTGTTATCACTGTGCTATGAGAACAAATATTTTGGGGTTCAGTCAGACCCAATCTGGGACTCAAAGATTTTTTCTAGTTCAGCATCTGACTGTCACCCACCTTTACAATACTTTACCTATACATTTGTTACAGGCAACGGTCAGTATTTATGTACAGACCGTTACAATACTTTATTTGTACCTTTGTTATCAGGTCATTACCTAGATGTTTGTCATTGCTGTGTCACATACTATACATGTACATGTCTTTGTCTTGACAAGTTGAGCTACAGTGTCATTGACACTTTCATTACATATTCTAATGAAAACTAATTCTGCCTTCTTCTTTTAAGCAGGTACACAGAAGATGCTTTTTGACCAGCACCCCAATAACCGTTATGGACAGTCTAACCGTGATAGAAACGGTAACCCCCATGGTCCCTGAACATCCTCCACTCCATCCCTAAAAGTGGTCAACCACTTTAAGGGAGGCGAGCGGTGGTCCTGCGTCCCGCCTCTGCCCCTTTTTGTAAGCGCATTGCGCATCTCTTGTCCCAACCCAATAGGATTACAATGCAGGCCTGCCCCCGAACCAGGGAAGTTCGGGTCTTCTTTTCTGGTGGTCCCCGAAAGGGGTCGTTGTTGTTTCCTTCAAAGACGTCCTACCAAACAGAGACAGCCTGAGGCAGATTATACTTGCCAGTGATGGCCATCACTCAACATCATCTCCGAAGTGGCAGACTATACTTGCCTGAAAATCCAGATCAACTGCACCCTCGGGGAGAGGTAGTACCTTTCTGAGAGGACCCAACCTCTCACACTGGTCCTCACCCGAGGGTTCAACAGACATCAGTCAGAGACCATCACGCCACAATCGGTAACACCTGCCGAGTACCTGAACCTGTTCCTCCTTCAACACGAATAGACATGTGGAAATTAGTCATTTACAGTCACTGAGGGTCGAAAGGGGCTTGTTCCCCATACCGTCCCTGCGCGCCTTCGGCGCGTTAAACCATTCCATTCGGGAAGTAGGTCACCCTTGTTTACTTGAAATTGGAATAATCTAAAAGCTCAATGAGGTGACTTTAATCAACCAATCAAAAATTAATAGAAAATAGAACATTGGAGAAGTTTCTATATGAAGACTATATAAATAACCTCTATCAACAGAATCAAGACATTCTATTTTCTCAAAAGGCATTCTTTTCATACAGACAGCATTGATAAGTTATTTGTTCCAACCCTCCAAACTGTTCACCGCCCAGATTTAATAGAAAGTCTTATGAGAATAAACCCTCTATTGCCAGTCTTATGCCATTACGACTCAACAGTTCAACTGAAACTTGTAATTATTGTAAGAAACCAGGTCATTTACTACCTGATCATTGCTGGCTGTTGGAAAGGAAAACTGAGCCCTCTACTTCACAGAATGCACTAGCATGTGCTCTATGCCCTGAAAATTATGTAATAAAGCAAGATGCTTTAGAAAATTATAAGCCATTTATTTCTGAAGGCTTTGTTTCCCTTGAGGAGAATAAGCATGTTCCTTGCCAATAAAAATACTGAGAGACACAGGGGCTACTCAGTCTTAAATGTTAGAAGGCATTTTGCCGTTTTCTGAAGAAAGTGCTACAGGGGCACAAGTTTTAATTTCTGGTATTGTCAGCCTCTTTAAATGTCCCAATCCATAAAATAAATTTAAGACGCAGTTTAGTAAATGGGACTGTGACATCAGGAATCGGACCTACTCTACCTGTAAAAGATTTTTCTTTATCATTGGGATATGACTCAGCTGGTGACAAAGTCACTGTAGAACCTCAAGTGGTGGAAAAGCCGAGCACAGATAAAAATATTAGTAAGTTAAAGGAATGTTTTCCTCTTGCCTTTCCAGCATGTGCTGGGACTCGGTCCATGACAAAGAAAGCTGAGGTTGATAACAACCTCAACTGTGTTGATTTGAACAGTAACACTGATGATAATAACGGTCACAGGATTATTGATTCCGCAGACATTGATTTCTCTCAGACATTTTAGAGTCAATATGATGACTCCTCCAAATATTGTAAAGAGGCCACTACACCTGAGAGTGATAGGGGGACCTCATTAAATGTCATTTCCCAGTCTTCTTTAATTCAGGAACAGGAAAGTTATCCTGACCTTGCCGAGCCATGTAAAAAGGCTCTAACGGAGGATGAAGCCCAAAACTCCCCTGTCTGTTATTTTAAAATTATGGTGTTCTCATGAGAAAATGCCAACAACCAGAAGTACCTTCAGACAGTGAGTGGCAGGTCATTTGTCAAATAGTTGTCCCCACTAAATACCGGAATTAAATAATAAGCTTGACTCATAAAAATCTAATGGCTGGATATTTGGGAGTTAGAAAAACCAGCTCTCATGTTCAGCAGTGTTTTTAATGGCCCAAGATTCAACAGGATGTTATCCATTTTGTAATTTAACCTGTCAAATTGTAGGGAAACCCAACCCAAAGATTCCCCCTGACCCCCTTCAACCAATCCCTGTTTTTGAAGAGCCATTTAGTAGAATTATTATTGATTGTGTTGGCCCATTGCCCAGAACAAGATCTGGAAATGAATATCTGCTTGCCATCATGTGTGCTTTTACACAAATTGCTGAGGCTATTCCTCTAAGAAATGAACACTTTTGTTAAGGCCTTGATAAAATTTTTCACGACTTTTGGTCTACCCAGGTCAGTGCAATCAGATCAAGGCTAAAATTTCATGTCAAACATTTTCCAGCAGGTGATGTATGAGCTCAAAATAAGACAGTACACATCAAGTCCCTACCATCTCGAAAGTCAAGGTGCTCTAGAATGCTTCCATCAAACATTGAAGCAATGAAAAAGGCCTGTGGGGAGGATTTTGAGAAGGATTGGGATGAAGGAGTGCATCTCCTTTTATTTGCAGTCTGTGATACTGTAAAGGAATCTCTGGGGTTCAGCTCTTTTGAATTAGTGCTTGGACTCTCAGTGAGGGGTCCATTCACTGTTATGAAGGAGATATGGCTCGAGGAAGAGCCACCTGAAATTTCTCTCCTGGACAATGTGTCCACTTTAAGGAAAAATTGAACAGTGCTAGAGAAATGTCAAATAAACATTTACAGAAAGCCCAGAGTCACATGAAGACCTGGTATGATAAAAAGCCAAAAATTCACACCTTTATACCTGGAGACAAGGTGCTTGTATTATTTCCTCTAAAAGGCAATGTTTTACAAGCAAGATATACTAGCCCTTATATTGTTAAGCACAAGATCAGTGATACAATCAGTTTTTCATTTTATTGATAAAAGTTAAGGGATTAAGATTGGTATAAACTGTAACCAGGAATTGAGTGGTTCCTAGATTTATTTATTTATTGGGGTTTAATGACACTTTCATCAGTCAGGGTCACCTTGTGTTGGACAGTTTTACAGGTGGAGGATGCCTGAGTACCTGGGGAGAACCATAAACCAACAGTGATCAACTGTCAGACTCCCCAACGTACTAACTCCACACAAGCAGGGTTAGCATTGGTTGAAGACAAGTGCAGCATCAATGTGCAGTATGCCTTAGTACACAACACCACCATGCCCCCACATGGGCAAGTGGGATTAAGTGTCTTGCCGAAGGACACAACATGGTTGCTGCAGATGGGATTCAAACCGAGAACCTCTTCGCTTGCAGCCTGCATCTCTACCTACTGAGTCACCGCACTCCCAGTGGTTCCTAGATATACATCAAAATGGGTTAATGTGCCAAAATCAAAGCCAAAGTTTATTTTTCTGCTGTAGAGTAATTCTTTTGATGTTTGAGAAATATTCTTGAGAAATTACACACAGGGTCATCAGTACCTTGGGAATCTTCCTGGGCAATTTACCCACCTGCTCCATTGTCACTTGCATCTATAAATAATTTGAAGGGTTTTTCATAATTTGGACTGGCCAGGATTGGGGAATTCTTTTGTAATGTTTTTATTCAGTCGAAGTATTTCTGGCACTCTTCAATCCAAACAAACTTAACCCTTTTGCTCAGTAAATTGATCAAAGGCAGAGACAACATCTGAGAAATTTAAACAAAATGTTCTATAATAACCAGCCATGCCAAAGAAACTCATGAGCTTTTTCTAGATCATTGTACTGGGAAATTTACAATGGTATCAACTTTTGCCTCAATTTGCCTCACTTGTCCCTGACCCACAAAATGGCCTAAATAATTTACAGTTGCTTTGCCAAATTCTGATTTTACCAAGTTAATAGTTAGGTTGGTTTGGGTTACTTTATCAAAAATTTCTGAATGTGCTTTAGGAGATCAGCCCAGTTTGTATCTGTGTATAAATAAATCTAGAAACCCAGTTACCAATGCTTGGGAGGTGCAAACCCTCTCTAAAATGGGCAACATGACTTATTAATGCTCACCCCTGATCTTGAGTTGATACTCATGTTCTGGTCATGATTAGCCATTGTGCAAAAATATGTGACCTCAAACGCCAATAAATATAATAAATAAATATTGAACATTCAAGGTTATTATTACAGGACAGTGCATTATTATAGAAGCAGTTGAGAATTTATTATATATTCTTTTGAATATTTTTGAGACTCTGTACTGCATTGTGTATTAGAAAAGTGTTTCCGAGAGAATTTTGAAGAGAATTTATTCTTCTTGTAAAAGAGAATTTACTTTTGAGAAAAGCCAGAATCCTACTGGATTATTTTAAAACAGCCTGTGGCACCAATGCTTATTGGATATTCATTCCATTTGACTTTTGCCGAGTGCTTTATTGATATTTATTGGTGACTGCTGAATTTTTGAGTGAATTTTTCATTACAACTTATTGGATACTATTTCTACAGGTAAATTCTTGGACATTATAATATCAGCTGGAAAGTTTCTTCATCACTGGATTACTGGATTCTATTGAACTTTATTTTGGACTAATTGATAAGTATTTCTGTTTTTATTTTCAAATAAACAAATGAACAAATATTGTAAAAGATTTTTGTATCATTTTCTTTTCATATTATTATTTATATTAAATTTCAGAATAGTTAAATTCTAGTTATTGTTGCTGATTCTCAGATTTCTTTCTGTTACCATTATTCTTATTTTTATACCGTAATAGGCCTTTTTTAGCTCACCTGACTGAAAGTCAGGATGAGGTATTGCTATCACTTGTCGTCTGTTGTCTAGCATCCGTCATTTGGCATCCATTAACTTTGCATATCAGTTTTTTTCTTTCAAACTACTGGACCAAGCACAACCAAACTCTTTGTGGGATAATCTTCCAAAAGAATATTATCCCACAAAGAGTTTGGTTGTGCCTAGTAGGCTGCAGACAGTGTCGGAAAAACTCAGATTTCTTTAAAAATCTTCTAATAAACCACCAGTTAAAGTGTTTTGAAATTTTGTATGCAGCTTCCTTATATGCACAAGATCAAAGTTTATTCAAAGAAACTTTTGCTGGCAATATTTGGGCTCATTTTATTAGGGGCAATTTTTTGGGCTCTGCCCCAAATGTCTGTTTTCCAAACTGTTGGGCCAATACAGACCAAATTTAGTATGCAGTAGCGTTATGTGCACTTAATTACTACCTAAAAACATGAACTACTAATCAGAATCTTTCTATATGTGGTATACAGCATCCCTCAGGGGATATGATGCAAGTTCGCCCAAATCAGGTGCCTGAGTTCTTACTTGGGCTTCTTGTGGGAGCCTGGATTTTAGCTTAGTGCAAGTGAGGAAATTTTCTGAAAAATCTTCTTCAGACAAACCAGTCAGAATCATTTGATATTTGATATACAGCATCCTTATTGAGGTCAAATTCAAGTTTGTTCAAATTAAGTCCTTCGGTTCATATCTGGGGCTCCTCATGGGAATCCAGATTTTTTAACTTCGTACAACATGAGGAAAACTTTTAAAAAATCTTCTTTAGATCCACCAATCAGAATCTTCAAAAATTTGGTATACAGCATCCTTGTGGCAGTCAGGTTGATGTTTATTCAAATCTTAAGGGTTCCTTATTGGAGCCAAATTTTAATTTTGTGAAATATGAGGAGGAATTTCTTTAAAAATACTCTTCAGATCCACCAGTCAGAATCTTTTCATATATTGTATACAGCTTCCTTAGGGGGGCTAAGATTTAAGTTTGGTCAAATTATGTCTGTGGATTCATATTTGTTTTCCCCATTCAAGTCTGAATTTCTACTTCATGCAATATGAGGAATATCATTTAAAAATCTTCTTTTCTTCCAAAAAGAATTGAAATCCATTAACTATTGTTCAAGTCATGTCATAAACAAGATTTACAGACTATTTTTAAAACAAAGTCCCATAACTCCCTTAATTTTCAAGAGACATCAGTGGACATCGAACTTGAAACCTAGATTACATCAACTTACTTGATATATCAACCCAGTGTGAAATTGAGGTTAAAGAATATAGACAACATGGTGACAGTCCTTGCAGTGTGCACACATGTACAGGGTGACACTTACTTTTTGTCTTTCTGTTTCCTCAACATGATTACCCTTATTCCTTGTAGACAACTTGATCCAGCTGAGCATTTTACACTCACTTGAGCCTCTGAATAGTAAAAAAATAATGTATATTTTCATTAATTGGGTTTGTGCAAAAGCAAGATTATAATGTGTATCAGTCCTTGTTTTCATGTGTAAAGAGATGTTACACAAAACGGGAACCTGGTGGTTCGTATAGTTAGAGAATTTCCTTTAAAATTACATTTAAGTTTGGGCAATAGCAACATTACACTTTATGTCAGTCCTTATCTACAGTAAGTAAGTATATCTTTATTAACATGATATATGTGTATGTTTTAGAATTAAGATTCAACAATATATCTCATCTTTTACACCCGGCCAAATTGGACTATATATCACAATTTATTTATTGGTGTTTAAGGTCACATATTTCTGCACAATGGCTAATCATGACCATGACAGTTTTATGGGTGGAGGAAGCCGGAGTACCTGGAGAGAACCACCGAGCAACGGCGAGCAACTGTCAGCTCCCCAACATACTAACTCCACACGAGCAGGGTTAGCATTGGCTGAAGACAGTGCACCATCAATGTGCAGTACGCCTTAGTACACAACGTCACCGTGCCCCCCACGTGGGCGAGGGGGGTGAAGTGTCTTGCCCAAGGACACAACGTGGTTGCCGCAGGTGGGATTTGAACCGAGGACCTCTCGGCTTGCAGCCTGCATCTCTACCTACTGAGCCACCGCGCCCCCAAAAATCACAATAAAGTATACAATATGTTGCATGCTCATTTTATATATGACATGCGCACTCACCCATCCACACACGCATGCTCATACAGACACACATGTGTAGAATGTTGAAACATAACACTGGAGCCCAGTACTTCACATAGTTTAGGAAATGTCCTTTAACCCTTTGAACTCGAAGGGCTGTTTTTCCAGCCTAGGTACATGAAGCATCATAATTTCATTAAGTATGGTGGCTGTTAAGTGAATGTGTGGGGTCGACCCATTGGTATTTTCAATGTGCAGCCTTTGAAAATATTAATTGGTCTACCCCAAGTAGTGAATATGGACTCTTATTTAGTGGTGTTTAAGGTCACATATTTCTGCACAATGGCTAAACATGACCACGACAGTTTTACGGGTGGAGGAAGCCGGAGTACCCGGAGAGAACCACCAAGCAACGGCAAGCAGCTGTCAGCTCCCCAACATACTAACTCCACACAAGCAGGGTTAGCATTGGTTGAAGACAAGTGCACCATCGACGTGCAGTACGCCTTAGTACACAGCGTCACCGTGCCCCCACATGGGCAATGGGGGTGAAGTGTCTTGCCCAAGGACACAACGTGGTTGCTGCAGGTGGGATTTGAACCGAGGCCCTCTCGGCTTGCAGCCTGCACCTCTACCTACTGAGATATAGACTCTTCCAACTGCTGCTATTGAACTGACTTGGAATATACCACCAGTGTGCAAAGGGTTAAAAATGACAATCCACAAGTGGCAGTGACTTTCACCATTTATAGGCTCTATTTGTAAACTATATTATTCTGGTGCATTCACTTCAATGCTCAAGAACAATGCCCCCATTCTTCTATCAAGTAAGTAATTCAGGTTTCTAAATTTTATCATTTCTCTCCTCAGAGCTATTCACTTTTGTTAGTATAAATAGCAACACTAGAACCCCGAATGGTCAAGCTGGACCTGCTATATTAGGTAACAATGCTGCAAAATCACATTCCAAAAGCTGTGTGTTCACAGGTAGATTTCCTGTGAACACACGATTGGTGGCATTACCTGGTCAACTGGTGGCATGACCTGGTCATTTTGCAGTCACAAAGTCAATGCAGCCATCTGGGGTGGCTGCACCACCTTGGTCAGAATGTCAGGTCAACCCATAGGGGTGGGGGAGACTTGTGAACTTTTTACTTTGAGTCGAAGGTCAATTGAGGGGGTAGGTGGTGCCCCCAAGTCAGGTATGTGCCTAGACTTATGTCCAGGACAAACAGGATTGTCTCCCTTGCTACTGTTGTTTGCCCTGGAAGTGGTGAGGTGAGCTGTCTCCCTTTCTATTGTAACCAGATGTAGGAGAGATTCTCTTCCTATTGTATCTGGATGTGTGTTTCTTAATTATCTCCCCTGCTATTATGTGCAGGTTGCCAGGATCTTAAAAGAGTAAACTACCTGTGTTAACACCCATAACCCCATCTACTCCCCACTTTCCCTTTACCTCGTGTCTCCTTGTACAATCTACATGTATACTAATCAGTGTCATTTGCACATTTCCTTGTCACTTCAGTGCTTCCATTTGGTTCTTTTCTCAATGGTGGCGAGGCAGTGGACACCACATGCTCTTGGAATTTCCTCCCTACTTCCTTCAGATGCATTGCACCTAGGCTGCAAAAACCTAGTTGCAAATACCACCAGAGTGGCATTTGCAACTAGGTTTTTTGACGTTGGCAGTTGCAAGGCAGAAAACACCATGTGTTCTCAGTATTGCCTCCCCCAATTCAGTCCGATTCCACAGGTTGCAATATAATCTTCACCCATGGAGAATTTTACAAGTAGGTATTCTCACATCTCTGTCTCATTTGTTTACGTAAGCAAATCTCTGTTACATTTATCAAGGACAAACTTAATGATTAAACCAGGAGTGGGGTGGTTCAGTGGTTACGGTACAGTAAAACCTGTCTTGAGAGACCACTGTCTTGAGAGACCACCTGTCTTGAGAGACCACATCTGCCAGGCACCGATTGGTTTTACTCTATAATGGACCTGCTATGGGAGACCACCTGTCTTGAGAGACCACCTGTCTTGAGAGACCACTGTAACCTGGTACCAACTTGTATTTTTATGCCATAATTGACCTGTCTTGAGAGACCGCCCCTTTGAAGACTGAAACCAAGACAAAAACTTCTTACCTTTTCTGGAATTGGAAAATCCATTGTGTTAATTTATACTAACAAATTAAAAGTATTAAAACCTCTTAATTGGGTTTCAATTGCTAACTCATTAAAGATTGAGATGTTTTTATAAGACCCCTGTGAAAAGATTAGGATTATTGCTGAATAAACAATTTCATACATACTGGAAATGTGACGGATAGGAATAAAAATAAATTTGTGTTGAAAATCTTTTTGTAACAAATTGAAATGGACTGTTATAAAAATTCTAAAAATAAATTAGAATTATTTTTATAATTCTTATAACAGTCCATTTCAATTTTTTACAAAAACTTCATAAAAAAGAACTACAAAGTAATTACAAAAATCCATCCTTCTCTATTTCTGAATTTTGTGGTTGGTTATTCACTGACTTGAGAAAACCTGAAACCTGTTATGAGAGACCACCTGTTTTGAAAGACCACTTTTGTGTGGCCCAAAGTGTGGTCTCTCAAGACAGGTTCTACTGTATTGAACTTTACACTGAAAGGTCCACGGTTCGATTCTGGCCAGGGGTAACTGTGTTGTGTCCTTGGGCAAAGCACTTCATCCCAATTGCCCATGTGGGGGCACAGTGGCAATGTGTACTAAGGCATACTGCATGTTGATGGGGCACTTGTCTTCAACCAGTGCTAACCCTACTTGTGCGGAGTTAATACGTTGGGAAGTCTGACAGTTGCTCACCATTTCTTGGTGGTTCTCTCCAGGTACTCTGACTCCTCCACCAATAAAACTGTCTGACACGAAGTGATCCAGGCTGTCAAAAGTGTCATTAAACCCCGATAAATAAATAAATGCTAATTTTTGCAGAAAGTGCCGACTGGGTACTGCAGATAAATTACAAAAGGCCCCTGCAAACCTTCTAAATATGATTTGAAATCATCCTGGAAATTTTCAAATCATGGAGATGTTCTCAAAATCATCTCAAGTATCTCCTCTTGAAATCTTCTTCTATCATAAGGTCACCTATACAGGAGACCTGAAGATAGAAGAAAAAGTCAAGAAGGTTCTGCTTCTGAACCGACTTTTTGGAATATTTTTCTCCTTGACTGACAGAGTACTCCAAGCCCATATCTGGGCTTCAATCTGAAGGACAGGTAACCCATCTTGAAGACTTCATATTCAGTGGATGTACTTCATATTATCCATGAAATGAAATTATTTAGTCTTTAAGGATTTGCCTTGTTACAATTCATGGGAGAGTGCCTGGCACTCTCCCATACATTTTAACAAGTCAAAGATGTGTCGTCAAATTTTGATGACCAAAAATAATTTAGCACTCTTCCAGTTAAACAGATGAGTCGCCGTTGCATGCACTATTTCAGCTGAGTCTGGCAATAATTACAGTTTTAAGAGGCTGCAATATTTAAAACTTGAAGAGTGGTGAGATTCGATTAGAAATTCAATTTGATTCAAAATCCTCTGCTTGATTTGATTTGGGATTCGATTTGACATGAAATTCGAGATTCACAGGGTCCTAGTAAACACTTAACCCTTTACCCAACGTAACATCCAAAACATGTACAGGCCATCGCTATTCTCAAAAATCGCCAATTAATTTTCATTTTTTGCCTCAAAAACACAGATGACCCCTCATTGGAATTAGCTTGTTCCAATGAGGGGTCATAACTGATGTTTTTGAGACAAAAATGTAAAAATATGAATTATTCAATAATTTTTTTGCAAGTGTCGTCTGCTTTTGATGTTAGGTAAAGGGTTAACCCTCAAAGGCCTATTTCCGACTTTGGTCAATTTTTACTGTATTAGAACAGGTGCTCAAACTTGCTGTGTTTGGGTAAACTTGCAACGTACATTTTAAGTACATTGGCAGTTGTTTCTAGGCAAGTCTTGGCTGCCTATATAGGCAGACGCAACTGCAAAGTCACAGCGCATTAAATATCACAGTATGGCAAAAATGTATGAAAAAATCTCCAGTCCTTTAAAGGTTAAGGTTCTACCATATTTTATGTTTTCTGAAAGTACAATGTCTCTTTCTGAGGGACAAACGTTCAAGTAAAGTACAATATGGAAGGTGAATAATTTCAACAAAACATTCAGAAATAACATAATTTATTGAATGACTTTTTATACCAATACCTATACATACATATAAAGTTAGCCTCTCTTGAATATCGGTTCCACGTATCACTTGTTCTGAACTAATGCAACATTTATACTTTCCATATAAATAATGTATATAAAATCTTGTGTATAACTGGGACATTTAATTTTTAATCACCCTATCCATCCTGTCATGTAATGTCATGTAACAGTTACTTATGTTTGACACAAATTCAACTTTTTACATACAATTCAATTTCTAAATTCTGATAAACTGTACAACATGTTTATAAAATACAAAAAATCTTAGTCTGAATTCAACTGTTTCAATTGACATGAAAATATATCAGAAAACAGAGGTACATAAAATGAAGGTATATTATTCAAATAAATTTTTATCCCATTAGTTAAATATTGAATCCATGAGGTATGAAGAGTGGGTTGAATACGAGCCCTCCCAGGCCTGAAAATAAGCAGTCTGACATTTGCAGATTGAGGTCCCCAGAGGGTGAATTTGATGATGCTGTCCCATACAGTGGGTCAATTTATCCCCAGGGTACCTCTTTCTGTTCAGTTTTGAGAACCTGATTCAGATTGATGTTCACAGAGGGTAAATTTAGTGATGCTACCCTGCTGTGCAGGGTAGCATCACTAAATTCACCCTCTGGGGACCTCATTTTGCAGATGACAGTCTGCTTATTTTCTGGCTTGAGCACTCCAGACACCTGGCTAATTCTGTAAGGAATTTGATGCTGTTATGGGCTGTTTGTTTTCCCTCTTTTTACTGAGGTAATGGATCTTCCTCCATGCTCCAGTTACTGATACAATATATTCCAATCAATAAATATTTAATTCACCTTTATAACATCAAGATATTAACACAATTAGTGGAACTATATAGCAAAATAAATCTATGGCTGTGGTGAGTCTTCATTCTAATGGTAATGTCATCAAATGAAAGTGTCAATGACACTTTATCTCAACTTGTCTGTGTGTTGAGTTTGATGAAAAGGATAATGTTCAATGTTTATGAAAGAATTATGAAGTAAGACAAGAATTGTGATAATTGGGAATATGTTAATTTCTATTCCCTGAATCCCTGTATGCTATGTTTTCAATAAAAATAATATGAGGTGAAGACTGTAATGAATTAAAGAGTGGGTTAATGTGGCCCTCACAGTTAATGTATGTCAATGAAAGTTACCAAGTTACAGTGAAATTATTCCAAAACGAGTCATCCTATCAAGTTAATCAATGAAATCCCTTTATAAATACGGCCTGTAGACTGTGCTAAAGGTTTTTGGACTTTGGGCCTGTGTAGCCATCACGGTTGACCAATCACAACCAAAAGGGGACATCTCTCATCTAGACATTATACTGAGTCATCCTACAAAGTTACAATGAAATCCCTTCATAAATATGACCTGTAGACTGTGCTAAAGGTTTTAGGGCTTCGAGCCCTCGAAGCCGTAACAGTTGATCAATCACGACCAAAAGAAGACATTATCATCTAGACATTATATGGAGTCAACCTACCAAGTTACAATGAAATCCCTCCATAAATACATCCTATAGACTATGCAAATGGTTTTTGGCTTGGGCAGCCATCACAGCCGAATGATCGCAGCCAAAAATGGTCGTTCTCATGTTGACATTATTTGGAGTCATCCAACCAAGTTACAATGAAATCTCTTCATAAATATGACATGTAGACTATGCTAAAGGTTTTCGGGCCCCTGTAGCCATCACAGTTGACCAATCGTGACCAAAAGGGGACATTCTCATCTAGACATTATATGAAGTCAACCTACCAAGTTACACTGAAATCCCTCCATAAATACAACCTGTAGACTGTGCTAAAGGTGTTCGGGTTTTGGTGCAGGCAGTCATCACAGTTGACAGATTGCGATCAAATGGAGGGGTTCTCATCTAGACATCATTCGGAGTCATCCTACCAAGTTACAATGAAATCCCTCCATATTAAATATGACCGGCAGACTGTGCTAAAAGTTTTTGGGTTTTGGGCTTGGGCAGCCATCACGGTTGACAGATCATGACCAAATAGGGATGTTCTTATCTAGATATTATACGGAGTCATCCTACTAAGTTACAATAGAATTCCTTCATAAATAGGACCTGTAGACTGTGCTAAAGGTTTCTGGGTTATGGGCCTGCGCAGACATCACGGTTGACTGATGGTGACCAAAAGAGGATGTTCTCATCTAGACATGAGCCCAAACCTGCATATGAAATTTTGTGACAAGATTCACAGGGTGTAACCTGTACTAAAGGAAAATGTGAACAGACTCACAGACTAACAGACTTCCGCACGCGTGATGGCAAAAAATTAGCTTATCTTAACTTTGTCAAGTTAAGCTAAAAATTGGTCGAAACAAGTCTTGATTGAGAAACATTTCTAGCATTGACTCAAAGAAAGTTAATCTTTACCCCTTAAGGCCGTAGAGATTTTCACATATTTTTGCTACATTTTGACAGTCTTCATCCTGTGACTTTGCTGCTGTTTTTTGGCAAGTCTTGGCTGCCTACATAGGCAGCCAAGACTTGCCTAAAAACAACTACCAAGGTGCTTAGAATGTAACTTGTAAGTTAACCCAAAGACTGCATATAGGGGGCACCTGTTCTGTTGCAAAAAATGTGATCAAAGTCAGGATTAGGCTGTTATGGGTTACAGTATTTTTTAGATCTAATCAGGTATATATCAGTTAGTTCGAAAAGCAAATCAACAGTTTGCTTTTCTGACCAACTGAAATATTCCAAATGAGTGAATCTAAACATTGGCAACAGACTATTCAAGGGCTAGAGTAGTTCCAGGCCAAAACAACATCAAATTCCCTACAGAATTAGACAAGTGGCTGTAGAGCTTGGGTTAAAAAATTAATCCTTATGAACTAATACTGTAGGTTTGACTGGTTCCAGGCCATAAGAGCACCAGATTCATTTCAGAATTTTACTGGTGGCCTGAGGGCTTGACAATGGATATTTTAGTATATGACAAAAGATCCTCTGTCTGACCTTTAGTCAAAGAACCTATCAAGTAAATTACAACACAAATACATCCATTTCTAAGACAGTTCAGAATGTACAGATTTCAAAAGATCCTTCATTCTAAATCAATTCAAAAGATAAGATTAAATATTTTCCAATTATTTATTTATTTATTGGTGTTTTAAAGTTACATACTTATGCACAATGGCTAATCATGACCGTGACAGTTAAACAGGTGGAGGAAGCCGGAGTACCCGGAGAGAACCAACAAGCAATGACAAGCAGTTGACAGCTCCCCAACATCGTAACTCTGCACTGCAGCACAGACAGGGTTAGACTGGTTGAAGACATGTGCACCATCGAAGTGCAGTATGCCTTAGTACACGGCGTCACCGTGCCCCCATGTGGGGCAATCAGGGTTAAGTGCCTTGCCCAAGGACACAACACAGGAGTCTGAATCGATCGCTCAGATGGTCACCCATCCGAGAACTAACCTAAGTTGCTTAACTTCTGTGATCTGACAAGAACCGGTTACCACAACGCCGACCACATTTTAAGATTTCTTCAGGAAGTTTTCAATATATGTGCAACATTTGCTTGATTTTTTTTTTGGGGGGGGGGGGGGGGGGGGGATGGGCATGAATTGTCCAATTCAAAAGTTTCATTCAATGACCCACTGAAGTAAAACAGTTTAAACTTCCTGTGGGGGAAGAATTCAACCAATGGCAATATTGATCAAATAACACTCTCTCAACTTATATGTGATAAACATTAACAACAAGCACCAAAAGTTTTTTTCAGAAATGCAATCTTTCAAAAACACTGTTTTAATGCTTTAATTAGATCAAACCTTTGACCTATTGTCTTCAGTTATTTTACCACTGTTGCCATAAATGTGTTAAACTTCATACAAGCTTTATGAATTGGTCCAAAATTGTAATGTTGTGTCACAAGTTTTTATTTCTCAATTTTGGACTACCTCAAAAACAAAAAATGAACAGACAGCATTTATCTCGTTCTTTCATGTTGTTATGTTTATCTTAACGTAAGACGCTATTAATTGAAAATAGAATAGGTTTTCAATTTTTGGAAATTCACTAGAAAAGACCTTTCCACAATCGATTCCAATGAAGGCCCACAAGCTGAGAATGAATGCTTTTTGCGAATATTACTCGCTGGTTTCGGTGATTACATTTGGTAAAGAGTTGATTTTGATGAGATTTACACTTGGTTAATTGGTTAATAATGAATTTTGTTTATAACCAGAAAGTGCAATACAGAGGGATAGTCACACTTTCTAGTTATAAAAAATTGGTAACTGCCATATCACACTCTACATAAAAATGTACACTCATTAACCCTTTTGCGACTCAGCCAAACCTGCCCCACGGATCATCTTGTCCGTTAGATAAAGGTGTAAAAAGTCCCATTCATTTGGATTGTCAGGTAAGTCAAGATATATATCTTCCCAGCTTCAGAACATGGGATGTCTAGTGGAACAAAATATGTGCATTTTTCCCATTGAAAAATTGGACCAATTCTGTGACCACGCCCACTCCCTCGTATTCTGCCATGTCACTGACCAGCACTTCTTTTTCTGCTGCATCCCTTCCCACTGGCCAGTCCTATTCCAGACACTGAACGACTTTCTCCATCATCTGGTTTCTTACTGGCAATATCATCTGAACATCCAGCACTCATAGTAATGTCATATGTGTCCGGTTCATTTGATCCAGACTGTACCACATCGCTATCATTAGAGTCATATTTGTCTGTGGAATCACAATGATTCTGGTGCAATTTGCGCTAAAACTGTAGCCAAGCAATTAAAGGGAACTAACTCTAAACTCATTCGGGCATGGAAATTACCTCTGTGGACTGACAGAGATAGCACACGTAGACTGAGGTAAGGGTAGACCCATTACTATGCCATCGGCTTGCAGCACGCCAACGGGTTTGTAGTATTAGTTTACCGCCGACGAGGCACAAAAGGGTTAAGTCCGAGGTGCTTAAAAGTGATGATTTTATTTAGAACAAGAAAGAAACAAGTGACTAACCCTATGCTTGGCACAGAGTTAGTTGTTAAGCTAACATACACTAACTAACCATAGGCATTGCAAAAGATTAGTTGATAGGCTGCCATATGCACATGGTTAGTTGGTTACATGTTACATAGGCTGCAGGATTCAAGGAACTAATGGAAATACTTATACTGGGTAGTAAAATTTTTTTTAAAGTGAGTCCTAAAAATGAAAACATATTCTATTTTCAATTTATAGGTTATTATTTATTATTATTATTTATTAATGTTTGCAGCCTGCACCTCTATCCACTGAGCCAATATACCACCAATTTATAGATTGTTTTATGTCTTTTATGTCTAATCTGCGATGTTTTGAAGGACACTATTTTTTTCCCCATACGGTCAATATTTTAGTAATTTATATATTTTATTTCCAGTTAACCTAAATTAGTTTTCAGTGAGGTATCAATAGTATTTACTTGTTAAAACAGAGATCGTAAAACAAACATTTGGAAAGTAAAATATTACACTTATTGTATAAAAAGATATTTTAATAAACTCACACCAGAGAACAAATGACAAAAGAAAATACAATTATTAAATAAAATAACTCCACATATGATTACTAATATTTAATTAAAAAAAAAAAACACTAAAAATTAAAGAAACAAAATTACGAAAGAAAAAACAAATGTAAACAGCTTACATTAATTTCAACACTTCATTTCACAGCCATTTCATATATGTTATATACAGACATAATTACCATGGGTGTAGAGCTTAAAGTTCCATTACTGAATGACAGATACAGTGGTACATTATTCATTAGCTTATGGGGTAGGTGTAACATTCCTCACTCCCCTGACCAATGCACACAATATCCAAATTTATGTTATTTCTTTTTTAAATTCTTTTAAAACAAGAAGAATGTTACTAAGGTAACACATGCCACCACCCCCCCACCCTTGTGACCTTCACCTTGCAGATGCGGCAGAAACTATTATACACGACACACCTTCGGACTGTCCTTAACATTTGTAAAAAGTTTAACAATTGTACTATGATTCGTTTCTGAGTTATGGCTGAGACACGAATTGACCATTTTTTAGTGTGACCTTGAAATGTGACCTTGACCTTGAAGTTACGAAGTCGGCTATGGTGTGTGACACATCCATCCATGGTCCTTTATAATTGTGTAAAGTTTGATGACTGTGGCCCTAACCATTTTTGGGTTATTGGCTTGGACATACACACACACCCTCACACACGGATGGACACACGCACACTTCAATCACTATATGCCACCCGACCTAAGTCGGGGGGGGAGGGGGGGGGGCATAAAAATTTCAACAAAACCATATCATGTGATCCCCTCATTGGAACAAGCTTGGGAAGCTCATTCAAATGAGGATGTCACATGATATGGTTTCATTGCAATATAAAAAAAAATAAATTTCAACTGCTCAATTTGTAAATTATGCAGGTGGATGTGGTTGATTTGTTAGGTCAAGTGCTAACCAATTTCATTTTGTACTACAAAATACAGTGGAACCCTGTTAATTGAATAGCCTCTTTGCCAATGAAAATTATTCAATTAACAGGAGTATTCAATTAATAGGGATTGTGTCACTTTCCTGTATTTTAGAGATAAACTTAGCATTTATTCTATTAAATCTTGTTTGACAGAGCTCTATCACCTTTGTCAAACAAGATATAATAGATTAAATGCCTGTATTGGATGTACTAAGGCCAAATAGGTCTATAACCAAAGGAAAATTAGGGACAGTCAGAGTAAATTCTCGACATGTTACAAGATTTTTATTCAATTAACAGGAGGTTACTCTGTAACCTATATTCAATTAACAGATCAAATGTGAACTGGAGGTATGGTAAATGGTTTTGTGTTGGGAAATTATATTCAATTAACAGGGATATACAATTAAGAGATATCCAATTAAGTGGGCTCCACTGTAGTAACAATCTTCACAGAGTGAAGTATAATTACAGTAATCATATTCTTAAAGGGAAAGGGGACAGTCACCACTATATGCTCATAGGCTCTGTTTGCCCTACAAATGCTGACAGAAATCAACATTACATTCTCCCTACAGCAAAAAAGGAAGAAAAGTGCTGCTTTACCTTTTGAACCCTGATGGTATCTGCCAGTTCAGCATCATCAATAGGTAGAACCTATATCCATTACTTGGGGGAACATGGAAGACCAATCAACATTCTTAAGGCTGCAAGTTGAAAATCTTGATTAGTGTACCAAAGAAATTCACTGGACAACTAATTACTTTCAGGATTTAGACTGTATCCCAATCATCAGCCTTAACTGGTAGAGTGCGGAATTATTTTTGGCCATCAAAATTTGTTCACATGTCTTTGTCTTGTTACACTTTATGGGAGAGTGCCACCAAGCACTCTCCCATAAAGTGTAACAAGACAAGTCCCTATAGACTAAATAATATCACTTCAAAGATAATATGAAGCACATCCACTGAATATGAAGCCTTCAAGTTGCAGTACCTTCACCTCAGATTAAAGCCCAAATATGGGGGGGCGCGGTGGCTCAGTTGATAGAAGCGCAGACTGCAAGCCAAGAGGTCCTCGGTTCGAATCCCACCTGCGGCAACCATGTTGTGTCCTTGGGCAAAACACTTCACCCCCATTGCCCACGTAGGGGCACGGTGATGTTGTGTACTAAGGCATACTGCACGTCAATGGTGCACCTGCCTTCAACCAATGCTAACCCTGCTTGTGTGAAGTTGGTATGTTGGGGAGCTGACAGTTGCTCGCCATTGCTCGGTGGTTCTCTCTGGGTACTCCGGCTTCCTCCACCCATAAAACTGTCACGGTCATGGTTAGCCATTGTGCAGAAATATGTGACCTTAAACACCAATAAATAAATAAATAAAGCCCAAATATGGGCTTCCAGCACTCTACCAGTTAAAGTACCTGGCAAGAACCCAATACCTAACCTAACTCATCACAAGCAGTGTTAGCATTGGTTGAAGACATGTGCATCATAGATGTGCAGTATGCGTTTAGTACAGCGCACCACTGTGCCCCCATATGGACAATCAGGATTAAGTGCCTTTTACCCCTGGTGGGGATCAAATCATGGACCAATTGGGCTGAAGTCCAATGCCATAACCACTAAACCATTGCACTCCCTCTGATGGGAATCTATTCAAGATTCAAGCTCATTCCAATGGTACATGTAGTAACAAAAGAACATGTCAACTGGTAATCTGATGGCATCCATTTTTCTCATGACAATCGATTTTTTACTTTTTATTTAGTACAATTTTGATCATATGCATCTAGGAAACTCTATGTGTTGAGTGGTTTCTTATATAAATGGATCAAATTCACCGTTTCTGTTTGCCTTCACTTCCCGGGGTTCCTGCAGAGGTTCTGTATGCTTATAAACTGATATCATATACAAAAAAACAGGCAATTGTATATATTTTGTAAGAAACTTATGACCAATGAGAGAGACAAGTGGAAACAGATTTTAAATTGCAGTTGTTTACACAGTCAATTGACACACTATTGTGAAATAGTTAAGCCTCTGAAATGTTGGCGTCAGTTGTTTCTTTTATTAATTTGAATGCTGCAGACATTGTTGGCATATAACGAGACGGTTACTGATTTTTCATTTCCCCTGAAATGTGATTATATGGGCCAGAAGTTTTAGATTTTAGCCTTGGTGAACAAAACTTTGGACAGGTTTGTATAATCATGTATCAAAATTATTAAAAGTTAACTGTATATTATTACATGATAGAAAAAAACTGGTAATTTAATTGGCTAAAAAAAAATGGTCATAAGAGTTGATCTACTCCAGAATTGCTGATCTATTCTATTTTGATTGAAATTGAGTTGATCTTTCACTGGTCTGTGATTGTTGTCTATAAATAGCGAAAGTTGATATAATGATTCCAAATACCTATTTGCAATAAAAATAGAAATGGTATTTCCAAACTGTTCAAATATAACAATTAACTTCAACATGAACAAATTAGTTAATGATCATTGCTTCTTATATATGAATTTAAATTTATTTTGTTGCATATGAATATGCCTTTTTTCATAATTATAAAACAATAATTGATTTTCCTTGAGGTTGATACAGGGAATTATCAACTTGAAGGAAAGTAATATTCACCTATGGCCTCAGAGAATATGACTTTTCTCGGGTTCATAATTCCTTGTGTCATTTTAGGACTTCCACCTCAGGTATTGGTGACCAGGTAAACAAGGACTTCTCACTTCCCGGAGTTCCAATGGGACTTAAAAATCAAATTTCATGAACCTGGCTCATAAAATCGATGTAAAATGAGACCACATTTAACAAGAGGCCTGCATCGCAAAGTGCTGCTAATGCCCCTGACCGCAAAAATTTTTCTAAGTCATAAGAATGAAAAAGGGCCATAACTCTGGAAATAATGTGTGGAAGAAACACAGGTATCATTCCCCCTTGATGCTCTTTCACAACACCAAATATCTTTCAATTTGGAATAGCAGTGGCTGAGATACGAGGGGAAATGTTGGTACAGATGGATGGATGAACAGTGGTCTCCCCTAGATACCCCTTCGAATTTTGAAGTCGGGGGCATAATAAACTTAATTTCTAAACTAGCAGGGTATTAGAAGATTACGTTTAGGTTCTACTATAAATGCTGATACTGTGATGAAGGCCGACTTCTGACTCACCACTTTTTACTATAACAAAATAGGTGCCCCAAGTATCTTGGCAGGTGTTTTTAGGAAAGTTATGGCTGCCTATTTAGGCAGCCAAGACTTGCCTAAAAACAGCTGCAGTTCCATAGGATGCACACTGCCAAAGCATAACAAAAACAAATAAAAACCTCCAGGCTTTTAAGTGTTAAAAGCACACATCAATTTGTTGATATCAATGTGCTTTGTTACAGTGTATCAAAGAACCTTCGACACTCCGATAAAATGTAAGCACTTTTAAGTGTAAATACACACATCAATTTGTTCATATGAATTTGCTTTGTTACAGTGTATCAGAGCACCTTCAACACTCCATTAAAATATGAACACTTTTAAGTGTTAAAAGCACACACCAATTTGTTCAGATCAATTTGCTTTGTTACAGTGTATCAAAGCACCTTCAACACACCATTAAAATATGAACACTTTAAGTGTTAAAAGCACAAACCAATTTGTTCAGATCGATTTGCTTTGTTACAGGGTATCAAAGCACCTTCAACACTCCAATAAAATGTAAACCCTTTAAGTGTAAAAACATACATCAATTCGTTCATATGGATTTGCTTTGTTACAGTGTATCAGTGCACCTTCGACACACCAATAAAATGTAAACACTCTAATAAAATGTAACAATGCAATTCCATAAAAATAATTCTCCAATCTTATTACCAAAATTAATCTTGCACTCTTCAAAATAAAAAATTTTCTACATCACACCTCATAATGATCTCCAAATTATAAGTCATTTTAGCAGTAACAACTTTTAAAATAAAAAAAAAATTGTTATATGACAAGTAACTATCTTCCAAAATTTAAGGCCATTATGTTTCTGAATGATTAATTTGTGTTGGTGGAATTGGGCAGTGAGATGTCTTCCCTTCTAAAGAGAATGTACATTCATTTTGATAATTACATGTAGATATATGATGCTTGTACACTGGGCCTTAATGTTTTCTCTGCACATTGATCAGGGATGAGGGTAGAAACTATCTGAAATAACTCGGATAATTTAACTGGAAAATTCATGAAAATGATGTTATTCTGTAAATAAGAGTATGTATAGTTAAGGTATAACTTGGTAGACATTTCATTTCTATAAATCTACATGAAAATGGTCTTGCAGACCATTTTCATGTAGATTTATAGAAATTTTTTTTTGGCAATTTGAATGACTAATTATCTGAAATCAGCTAATCAACAGTCTTCTCTTATCCCTGCACTGATGTCAAGAGACCAAAATTGCAAATGTCCCTCATAAAGCTGAGTTCAGTCAAACAAGGTGCAATGCCACCGGTATCCATCAAGGGTTTCTAAGTTGAAAAAGCAAGAAAAGGCCCATAACTCTAGAATAAAAATAGACAAAACCTGTTACTTGTGAATATCCTTTCCCCCTTGGTGGTCTATCAGCATACCAAAGATCATTTAAATTCAACATCCACTGACTGAGATATGAAGGTCCAAAGACGTTATGGATGGACGGACAAACTTCATTTCTATATCCCCTGCAAACTTCGTTTGTCGGGGAATAACAAGATTGAATTGGTTAAATTCCTTGATGCATTTATGGAAAACTCTGCTGCTGAAATTTTGGTATTTTGACATCACCGTACAGAGGGTTAAACTGCAAAATTATTGTTCTATCGCTACAAAATATTTGAGTGCAAGTGCAGAAGGCTGTTTTAAGAGGACAAGATACTAAAAGCCTATTTTAGGAAGTTCATTTAATAATGTGACTAGATTTCAGTCTCTACAAAAATACATCTTCAACAATGTATTTTACATTCAGTGTATGGGGAGATAATTTTAATATATACAATATACACCTAATGAATGAAACGGATCAAGTTTTCCACCACCCCACCACCCTTTCCAAACCATATTTATAATAATGATTTGATACATACTGAACTTGATAATAAATTTGAAATCACAATATTTACAAATCAATTTTAATGATAAAAACAAACAAAAGTTGAAACAAGTGATGCAAACTAAGCATTGAAAAACAGAGTATTTTGACATTGAATTACAGAAGTATTCATTTATATGAATAAAAATTTAAGTATTTTTCTATTTATTTATTTATTGGTGTTTAAGGTCACATACTTATGCACAATGACTAATCGTGACCATGACAGATTTACGGGTGGAGGAAGCCGGAGTCCCGGAGAGAACCACCGAGCATTGACGAGCAACATTTTAACTCTAACTCTAACTCTGTTCAACATTCTAACTCTGTTCAAGCTCTGCTCAAGCAGGGTTACAGTGGTTGAAGACACGTGCACCATCGATGTGCAGTACGTCTTAGTTCACAGCGTCATCGTGCCCCCACGTAGGCAACCAGGATAAAGTACCTTGCCCAAGGACACAACATGGGTTGTCCCGAACGGGGATCGAACTCAGGACCTCTAGAATAGAAGTCCAACAGTCTACCACCAAGCCACCGTGCTCCTAAAGTATTTTTCAAAGAAATCCTGATGGTCACTAATAAACAAAACAAGCCTGAAAATAAACAATATGTCATTTGCAGAATGAGGTCCCCAGAGGGTGAATTTGCTAATGCTCTCCCATAAAGTGGGCCAATTTATCCTCTGGGTACCTCTTTCTGTTTTGGTTTGAGACCCATCTGCAAAATGAGGTTCCCAGGGGGTAAATTTGGTGGTGTTACCCTGCAGTGCAGGGTAGCATCACCAAATTCACCCTCTGGGGACCTCATTTTGCAGACAACAGTCTGCTTATTTTCAGGCTTGAAACAAAACATTGTTAGGAAAGAAAAATGGTTTTGGTTCTCAGGTATTCCCTCAGTGAAATTGAACCCCCTCATTCAACATTTTTATTGACTTGTAGTGTCTTTCAAAATTAGTATCAAATCATGATACATTAAAAATTTACCTTTTTGATTGATGGAAATATTCTCCATGTGGTTCTAACAAAGCATGATTAAAATATTGCGACCGCTTGTTATATTTTTTGTAAAAATCTCGTTTGCTATGTTCTGCAGAAAATAACTCAAATGTTATGTGGGTGGTATTTATTTTTCGAAAAAAGGTGTACAAATATAACAGAACACCACTGCATTTGATTTTTCTTTTTTAACTGGTCGAGTGCTAAATTTCTGGGTGTTCTCAAATTTGTTCACATGCCTTTACCTTGTTACAATTTATGGGAGAGTGCCTAAAGGCACTCTCCCTTAACCCTCGAAACTCGTAGGACCGATTTTTTGGTCCAAGGCATAATTTCGTCCCACTTTTATCTTATTATAAGAGGTCTATACACGGGACATTGATGATAAAATAATAATACAGTCTACAGCCAGACGGCTGCAGACTGCTATTATTATTTTATCCACCCTTTATACTGATACTGGACTGACCCATCTCACTGTAAGTGTACACAAAGGCGATACCATTCCTGGAAACGAGGGTTCAAAGGGTTAAACTGTAGCAAGATAAATTCATACAGATGTTATAAATTTACTCCAAAGATAACAAGGAGCGGTTTACTAACCAAAAACCATAAAAATTGACATTTTCTAAGTTGAAAAAGGTCTATAACTATAGACAAAATGATTGGACAAAACCTGTTACTTAGTGAGTGGGTCCTATCTTACCAGTAAAACAGGGCTTGTATACCATAGTAAACACGCACGGTTTACTATGGTAAACAAGCCCAGTTTTATGAATAACCCTGTCAACTGAATATAACTTCCAAACACAAAACCATTTATCATACCTTCAGTACAAATCTAACCATTTAATTGCATATAGGTTGTAGATTAAAATCCTGTTAATTGAATAAAAAAATGTGTAATACATGTATGTCGAAATATTATCCTAACAATCACCAAATTCATATTGTTTATAGACTTATTTGGCCTACTTAAATCCAAAACCGGCATTTAATCTATTATGTCTTGTTTGACAGAGCTCCATGAGCTCTGTCAAACAAGATATAATAAAATATGTGTTCAGTTTATCTCAATAATACAGGAAGGTCACCAAATCCAAGTTAACTGAATACTCCTGTTAACTGAATAATTTTCACTGGCAAAGTGGCTGTTTAATTAACAGGGTTCCACTGTACATCTTGTTTGATATAACCTTCTAAGCTTGATCAAACGTGATTAAACAAATTACATTTACCCCCATAGGAACCCCAGGAAGAGAAGTAGTGCTTGTTTACTGTGGTAAACAAGCTTAGTTTTACTGGTAAAATAGAACCCAGTCACCAGTTCTTCGGGTGGAAGTCCTCTAAAATGGACAACACAAGTATAAATGATAGACTTAACTTGACTTTATCTCCAGGTTATGGTCATGATTAGCCATTGTTCAGAAGTATGTGACCTCAAACACCAGTAAATAAATAGTAAATAAATTTAATTTACTGTTGGAAAGACTAACAAGAGAGGCAATGCAAAGTGTGCGCCAACGCATCCGACCCACCAAAAATGTTCTATGTCGAAAGAGTGAAAAAGGGCCATAACACTGGAAAAAATGTGTGGAAGAAAGTCACGCTACACAGTTTTCGTTCCCCCATGATGCTCTATCACAACACCAAATATCATTCAAATCAGAGTAGCCGTGGCTGAGATACAAAGGAAAATGTTGGTACGGACCGACGGATGGTAGACAAACGGACGGACAGATGGAGGTGTCCACTAGATACCTCTTCAACTTTAAGTCGAGTTCCTGAAGAATATCATATAACAGCACTCAATCACCAAAGGTAAAGATTTCCGGCTTCCATCATCATGGTAAAAAAGGTCATTGTACTGAGATGAGGATAAAATAAAATATACGATATCCTTTTGGAGGTATTTCACTGTTATATAATTCATTCACTGTCACATGAATGTACAACTTGATAATTAAATCTATTAGCAGAGAGGTTCTTAATGGCAAGATAAGGATATTTGAGAATTCAGAAACATAATGGTATAAATTTCTGAATGTTGAGATCTGTATTCTGCAAATGTTTTTTGATCATGCTCAGTGTAAAAAGCGAATGCTCATCTTTTGTTCTACATCAACACGTTTCATCACCTGAAAAGAAAAAAAAAGTAATATATTTGTAATCCTTTACATACAAAAATTATGAGTTTGCACCGAAGCTGTGAAGGATGGTAAAAATGAATCAAATTTCATGACCACAAAGGATAATAACTCTGACAAAAATGAGTCAAATTACACCTGCTTTGAACATGGGGCTAGACATCAATAAGATATATTCACATACCAAATAGAATGTCATTCCACCAAGTATCTTAAAAGTTAATGAGTTTAAATTCTTATTGGTCACAGACCAACTGAAAGAATGACACTGCAACATACTGACCTGCTTTCGCAGCTAAAAATCTGCTCATATATATACACAAGAGGAGAATTAGAAAAACTGATATAAGCTTCCTTATGTACCTGTCCTTGAACAGAAGTGAGTCTATAAAAGAATTAATGGGTTGAGTTCCTTGGGCAAAGTACTTTATCTCGGTTGTCTACATGAGGGCATGATGACGCCATGTACTAAGGCGTACTGCACGACGATGGTACACATATCTTCAAATACTGTAACCCTGCTTGAGCAGAGCTTGAACAGAGTTAGAATGTTTGAGGAGCTGACAGTCACTCATCGATGCTCAGTGGTTCTCTCCGGGCACTCCGGCTTCTTCCACCTGTAAAACTGTCATGGTCACGATTAGCCATTGTGCATAAGTATGTGACCTAAAACACCAATAAATAAATAAATAAATACTGGTTTAGTGCTAGAAGCCACTATCTGGGCTTTCAAAAAATGAAGGCACCATAGCAAAAGCCTGCATTTTCCTTACTCATGTTTTGTATTCAATCCAGCAAATAAAATTTTGTTTACATAAATTTGTTTCATCATAAATTATTGGAGAGTGCTTGTGTGCACTGTCCAATAATTTGAAATGAAACAAATTTTGAAAAAAATTTAGACCATCGAAAATAATCTACCTCTCAACCAGTTAAACATGAGATGCACTTCTGGCTTTGGTTGAACTTGATGAATAATGAAAGAGTACACAAAAGCACCCCTTCTAAAGGCTTGTTCTGTGACAAAGCTCTCCAAAGTTTTAACAAATTTAAGATGATGGGTGGGGGAGGGAGGAGGTCAAGGAACACAACTGTTTTAGCACAAATGTGGGCAAAACTAAAATTACAGGAGTTCAAAGATTCTTATGAAAGAATTCCAGGAAATTTATATATCTAAAATATCACTATCTTGAAATATTTATATTTATTTACTGGTGTTTTAACCCTTTGATACTTGTGTACGTCTTATGACGTACGAAATCAAACAGCACGTTGATACATTTGTGTGAGTTATGACGTATGAAATCAAACTGCACGTTGATACTTTGTGGTCATTTGTTATTATTTTTAAAGTTTTAACCTCAATTCCTATTTTCTCCCGAATAGTGCACAGTGACAGCCGGTGAGCCAAATGTTATCGCAGCTTAAAATACTAATATAATCTGTATGTGACCTTAAAGCACCAATAAATAAATAAATACTAATATAATCCTGTTGTCATGATGTCTTAACTGGTTGAGTGATAGAAGCCACTATCAGGGCTAATATCAAAAAATGAGGATACCAGAGCAAAAGCCAACACTTTCCTTGCTTATATTTTATATTCTGTCAAACACAAATAATATTTTGTTTACATAAATTTATTTTATTACAAATTATTGGAGAGTGCCTGTGGCCACTCTCCAATAATTTGTAATAAAACATGTTTTGAATAACAAATTCAGACCACCAAAAATAATCTAGTCCTCAACCAGATAATCACTAATGTGAAAAATATCTTGTTATTTGTACTGTCCGATGTTTGACGTCGCATTTTGAAAAGCGTTGAAGAAACTGAATTCCCAGTGACGTTTGAATGTCAGGATAATTAAAGTCTCAGAGGGTTAAGGTCACATATTTCTGCACAATGGCTAATCATGACCATGACAGTTTTATGGGTGGAGGAAGCCGGAGTACCCGGAGAGAACCACTGAGCAACTGTCAGCTCCCCAACATACTAACTTCACACAAGCAGGGTTAGCATTGGTTGAAGAAGTGCACCATCGACGTGCAGTATGCCTTAGTACACAGTACCACCGTGCCCCCATGTAGGCAATGGGGGGGGGGGGGGGGGGGGGGGGGGGGGGATGAAGTCTCTTGCCCAAGGACACAGTGCAGTTGCTGGCTGCAAGTGGGATTCGAACCGAGGACCTATCGGCTTGCAGCCTGCACCTCTACCTTCTGAACTGCCATGCCCACCCACTATCTTGAAAAACTGTCATAATATTAGAATCCCACCAATCAGGCCATTAAAAAAAAGAGTATGTTCTCAGGCACCAACCACATCATTAAATTTCTGCCACATCAAAACTTTTTAATACCCAGTCAAAAAATAAATTCTGCCCAGTCAAAAAAAATTTACCCGGTCAGTATTTTCGGATCGGAATTTTTAGCACCAGCATCGGTACACATTTCTCTCTGCAGTATTCCAACTTCTTGTTCCTGTTTTCCACCGTATTTTCGTGCTTCGAATTTCTGACTATTATATAATGTTTTCCATGTTGGTACAATATAACAACTTTTGAGGAAAATGTCGCTATTATCTTTTCAAATTTGTACCGGAACTGAACATAATCCTGCAATGGAGAGTCTTTGACATGTCATCAACAGCCAAGTTGATTAAAGTATTTTGCAATGTATGCAATAAGATAACACCAGTACAGAGTTTGTAAAAGATTTCTTTCTGAAATGTGAATATATTTTTTTAGGGTTTCTTTTCAGATTTCAGAATAAAAAAATAAAAATAAAAAGCCTCCCGCCCTCATCAAAAATTTGAGGCATAACTGCCTGAGAAGATATACATTTTTTCAATGGCCCAATCACAAAAGTATGCTTATCGCGGAATATGATGAAACTTGTGTTTTCGCACAAGTATATTTATATACTGAATTTTTCATTGAGAGACTATAATATTACCCCCCTTCCCATTATTCTGGCAAAAAAGTCTGATCAAAACTATAATTGCAGGTGCACAGGTTCCCATGGTAGCGAACATCCAGAACCATGTTTCAAAAAAATTGACCCCCAAATTGTCTGAGAAAATCTCCGGACAAAATTCTAGGCAATTTGGGCATTCTAAGACCAAAAGGGGCATAACTCTGGCACAAAAAGTCCAATAAAAACTATGATCACAGGTGGAGAGGATCCCATGGTAGTAAACAATCATACCAAGTTTCAAAGGAATCGACCTATAAACACCTGACAAGCTATTCAGTAAAAATTCAGACATTTTAAGATGAAAAGGGGTATAATGCTGGCAAAACAAATGTCTGATCAAAACTATAACCGCAGGTGCACAGGTTTCCACGGTAGTAAACATCCATACCAAGTTTCAAAGGAATCGACCCATAAACATCTGAGAAATTCTTCAGACAAAATTCTAGGCCTGCTTTTTCAAGTCAAAACGGGGGCATAATTCTGGCAAAAATAATCCGACTGCCAGAACTATAACTGCAGGTGCATAAGTTCCCATGGTGGTGTGAACATTCATACCAAGTTTTGAGCAGATTGGTCTATAAATGCCTGAGAAAACCTCTGGACAAAATTATGTCTCTGGGATGGACAAGGCGATTCTACTGTACACCCGCCCCCCCATAACTCTTTATGGGGGGGGGGGGGGGGGGGGGGGGGGGTGTAAAAATTTTATCCAATGGACCCCCCACCACGTCCAAGAGACTCATGCATCCCAGTGAACAAACCATAAACTTATCAATCCACATATACATCTGACTAAATTTGACCAAAATCAGTCCTGTCACTCATGAGAATTCATTTAAACAAATGTAAAGTAAATTTTCCAGTGGATCTCGTGTTAAGATTCAAACCTGTCTAATGCTCCCTCACCCAAATCAGTTGAGTGTAACACCTCAAACAAGCTTTAATCTAGGAATTACGGGAGTACTATATACCAAATGCCAGATATGAAGATCTTTGAAGAATATTCCTCATACTGCACTAAGTTAAAATTTTGAGCCAAAATATAAGCCTTGAGACTTGATTTTGAATAAATGTGAATCTGCTCCATCTCCCTCACAAGGACATGAGAGATGACAGACAACCAATCTAGCTATTTTATCTCCCTACGGTATATCAATTTGTTTTGCTTCTTGTTACTACCTGTTGTAGAATTTTATCTGTAAACTGCAGGCATGCAGATTTCAGAAATTCTCGGAACCTTAAAACAGGTTCCGTGTATTTGATGTCTGGGAATCCCACAGAACCTACTTTAGAGTTCCAACAAGAGCTGTCAGGAAACCTATTTTTATTTCTTATTGATTCTGTACCCATTTTCTTCCCGCAAATGTTTAGGAAGGACCTAGAATATGCAGTGGATTGTTATTTATTAGAGGGTGAATACATTTGATGAAATAAAAAATAAAAAAGTGAAACAAATTATCTGTGTTTTCATTTGTATATTTTGTGCCCTTGAACACTCAATGTAATCGCGACAGATGAACTGCGGTATTGATGGTTTTAGTTTTTAGTTTTATTTCGTTACTTTTTTCCATTTTCATGGAGTACAGTACCAGAGATAAATACAGTAAACAAAATTCCATCATAGTACATGTCCGTGGTGGGTATTTACAAATTCACAGTGCTCTCTCTCTCTCTCTCTATACAAAGCACCAAATGATGTATTTTGCATAAAATAAAATAAAATAAGAACATGCCAGTGGTAGTCAAAAAATGTACATGTGAGAATGATACAGTCTCGGACAGAGATTTTCCAATGTAAGCCGCATAATATATCATTGCCGCTTGTATATAGTATAGCCCTTCACTCCCATCGTCTTTCGGCAGGAGTAATAGGTTATACCATATATAGTACTCAACATCGTGGAGCCAGTTATAAAAGAATGGAACTGGGCCATAATTTGCATCAAATGTCCTAGCTTCGATTCATTATTATATTTACAGGTTCTACACGAGATGCGAAATATGCCTTATGGCATGGATCAGCGTGTAGCGTTTACCCAGGACCTCCCACTATTGCAAGACACACTCCTTACGAAATTTGCATGGGGGTATCCCCTTGCAGCGAAAGATTTTGGGGTGCGTTAGTTGCAAGCAGGGGAGCCAAGGAATGCTAGATGTCCAGAATATAACTATTATTATTGTACTTAAATGATACTTATACTTAAACGGGTGCAGACTGCATATATTTGTATGCACTTGCCACTTCACAGCTATATACTCATGCATATGCATATAACTAATCATACATATATATAGGCATGAGAGGCATATAGAAATTCACTCGAATACACAACCATCTGGCCAAATGACCAAACTATTATAGCAAGCATTACCCCAAGTGAGGGCGTGTAGAACCTGTCAGTAAATAATTTATATGACCAGAGTGAGTGTCCGTATACACCACCATGCATAAATATACAGACATACACTCCGCCATAGACACAGCCCCACCACACCCACACACACACATGCCCATACTCACGTAAGCTTTCATCCACTGGCACATGAACAGAAACCTATAGATGTATAAACATGATTTACAGCTGCTTGGGCAAGCTATTCCCGCTGGCCCACAACTGAATGTGATATAGAGCAAATATGTCGACGTTGACAGTATATGCTTTACTAAACTACTTGGTATGGGTGTGTTGTGTGTGGGCGGGGGAGAGGGCGAGTCATTTTTCTATAAATGGGCAAGGTAATTATCATCGACTCTGTGTTCAGGGCTACAGGCCCCAATAGGCAGTAGGGGGAGTGATAAACCCGCTCCACAGGGCAAGTCGAACAGCGCTGTTGGGCTGTGAGGTGGGAGCACCATTCTGTATCATCGACTTTGTGTTCAGAGCTACAGGCCCCAATTGGCAATAGGGAGAGTGATAAACCCACTCCACAGCCCCACAGGGCAAGTCGAACAGCACCGTTGGGCTGTGAAGCGGGAGCACCATTCTGTTTCACAGTGCCACAGCGCTGCTCGCGCAGCATCGTCGGGCTCTGTGTAGTCAAATAGCTGGGCATCACGTTTATCACAGAGAGTCAAGTTTTAGGTCTTTTGTGGGGGGGGGGGGGGCAGGGCTAAACCCTTACCCATCGCGGACAGCAGCCAGCATTGGCAATGAAAACTCTTGAATAACCAAAACTTCTCATTCTCTGTCAACAAAAAAGCACTGCTCATGACCCCCACCGGAAAGAGCTCAACGATCTCGTTCCGATGGGCAGCCATGAACCATGCTTCTCAGAGTGCAGAATTAAAGACACAGCAAAGTATGAATGGCAGCCTGTTTGAACAGCGCCGACCGGTCCCGGCCATTACACTAGGCAAGGGGTCAAGGTAAATCTCTACCCGGGTTCATGGTTGATAGTGTTCAGTAAGCTCGGTGTGGTGGGGAGGGGTTGTTTGGTGTCAGCCGGAAAAGGTACTTACAACTGATTTTAGGGCTTTTATAAATTTTGCAAGTTTAAAAAGTTCCTTGGTATTTTCTGTAGTGAATAGGCTCTGGGCTTTGTACATACTTGGGTTTCGACTATAGTAGGGTTTTATGTATATTGTTCTTAGTTCTTTCAATTCGTCACAGACAAGGATATAATGAAATTCGTCCCCAAGATCTGAATGACACAGATTACATTTTCGTTGGGATAGTTCCACTGACATCCAGCTGCCCGTTTCGACTGGGAGCCTGTGATTTCTTACTCGAAACTGAAGGAAGGACGTAGCCAACGAGATTGGTAATTTACGTAGGTAATCTTCAAAACAAAAGTTCAACTTTATTGTGTTATAGAATTGGTACTTTCCTAAATTAGACATGTTAGCTCACCACTCTTGTATAAATATATCTCTAAATCTCTTTTTAATAACAAAGTCAAAGTATTTGCTATTGGTAATGTTTTGATTTGTCTACACATATGTCATACCTAACTTATTTAGAAGTGTAATTCATATAGAGAATGGAGTACAAGGAGTGCAAAATTTTGTTCTCTTTTCCAGACACAAGCATAGCCCAGAAATTCAGTAGGCGAGTGTTAATTTTAATTCTTAATGGCAACAGCCCGAGTTCACCAAATATAAAATCACTTCCAGTTGATTTTTTCAGTTTCAAAATGAATTTAAGGAACCACAATTCAAGTTTCTCAATCGGTGAGCTGTTTTCACAGCCCCATATTTCGCAGCCGTAAGTTAAAATTGGGACAACTGACTTTTCATATATTTCTAATATAATGTCGATAGGTAATTTATTCTGTCTAGCTTTACTTATTATCGAGTACATTGCCTTTTTAGCCTCAGTGCATCGATTGTTTATTTCTGCAGAGAATTTTCCACTTTTCGAGAAGGACACGCCCAGGTATTTATAATTATTCACTATTTCAACAAGGTTCCCTCGTAAAAAGAATTTTTCATTTTTTCCGACTCGCACGCCGAATTTTACTATCTTTGTTTTACTTATGTTAATTTCAAGTTTCCATCTTGTACAGTATTCAAAGAAAATATCCAATGTGTGCTGCAGGTCTATTCTGGAGCTGGATAGTAGAACAGTATCGTCCACATATAATAGTACTAACAGCCTTAGATAAAAGCTAATTTCATCCACAATCACGGGAGGGTCAATACATAGCCCCTTACAATTTCTGTTAACCAAGAAAGCCTCTAAATCGTTCAGATACAACGCAAAAAGTATCGGCGATAAATTTTCGCCTTGCCTTACCCCACCCAGTATAGCTCGCTATTGGGGCGCAATACATGTTGTGCTTGTTCGCACGTAGTAGTTCTCTTATGATCCGTAGTGAAAATAAGTGATCGACCATCGAGTAACCCCCCCCTCTGAATCCTGCTTGCGTTTCGCCAAGTAAATTGTTATCATTCAGAAAGGCAGATATTCGCGCACTTAGGACACTAGTAAATAACTTGGATACATTACTCAGTAATATAATTTTACGATAGTTGTCAGGCTGAATTGGAGACCCTTTCCTTTTAAATATAGGTTTAATAACTCCAATTGTCCACTCGATTGGGAAAATGCCAGTGTTTAGTATTATATTAAAAAACTTCGAGTAAATGTTACTGAATTTAGGAAAGGTTGATTTTATAAGCTCATTAGTTATTCCATCATAACCCGGGGCTTTTCCATTCTTCATTTTCTTAACTACTCTTTCTATCTCGTCGACTGTAATATAATCGTTAAGTACTGTTGAGTCAATATTTTCTTGTGAACTATCAGAAAGGTTTGGGAGGTTATCAATGCCATTTGTCTTTTTTACAGCATTAGGGGGCTGGCCATTTTCTAGTTCGGTATAATAATTATAAAATTCGTCCAAAGATGGCATTTTATTTTCGCTTTTTTTGTTGCCTAATAGTTTATAAATTTTCCAAAATTCTTTACTGTTTTGTTTTTTGGTGCGACGTAGTGTGTCCCTAAGTCGGATATTATAACAAAATTTACTTGTCTGAAGAGCAGTTTTATATATACGCCTACAAACCAGTAACATATTATTTTCTAGAGTTGGATATTGTCTATATGATTTCCGTGCTCGCCTCAGGTTAGTTCTAGCCTCAAGACAGTCCTTACTGAACCACACCTTTCTATTTTTGTATTTCTCTTGTACTTTGTTCAGTTTACTTTCTCCTGCTGGGTTGCTCTTTGGTTTAGTACCAAATGTTTTCCCACTAGCCTGCATATATATGTTACACAAGTCTCGGTTTATTTCCTCAATGTCTCCTCGGGTGGTGTTATTCACTTCTAGGTCATGTAATTTATTCTCTAGTTGTCGTATATCAGAGTTTTTTATATTTTCTTGGAATTGGCTTAATTTACTTGGGTCCCATCTTATTGATACCCTATCCCTGTCTGTGATGCAATTGACGATGGGTGGTTTGACTGTTTTCCCATTTCCATCATCGCTGTCAGATGGGCTACAATTAGCAGGAGTCATTGATTGTCCTGTTTGATCTGTTGTTTGATCAACAGGACAATCAATTGCGAAACCAATCGGGCAGTGAACGTCGGAAAGTAGTTCACTAAACTCTTTAACCATGAACTCGGTCAAGCACCGACTGAACTCTTGACTTCAGATAAGATAGTCTATGATGCTTCATCATGCTTGCACCTTTACAAGTGAAAGCACCGATATTCTTGTCCCGTCCAGATCTCCCATTGACAATAATCAAGTTGTTGGCTTTACAAACTTTGGCTAACTTTCTCCCATACTTATTTGTTACTCCATCCATAGTTTTCCTTTCGGTCGAAATGGCATGAGACTCGGAGTGGACAATTTGTTCATACACGTCATCGGAGAACTCACTGAGTTTCCCAATGCAGGAATTAAAATCTCCCATAATTGCTACAGAGCTAAATTTACTAAGTTTATCTATGAGGGAAATATGTAAATTATCATGCTGCTTTCCAGAGTCGTATCTCGACCCTTCAAATGGTAAGTAAACATTTCCTAGAAGAAACTCGGTTCTTCCGGAACTGAATTGGAGCCATTGAATAATTTCCTCGTCATCAGAAATAAGGGAAAATAAATTTTTGAGTTCTTGCTTTACCGCTGTGCATATACCTCCAGATCTGACATTTGAGAGTTTGTGCCTGATGTTGGGTTTAAAAGTATGGAAGCCATCAATACCGATTATATCGATCTCGTCGGTTTCTATTTCCTGGAAGCAAAGGACATCAAATTCAGATATAAAATCTAAAAATTCAGGATCTCTAAGTTTTGTCATGAGCCCACACACATTCAGTGATAGAAATTGCAGATTTAACCTTCTCCGGCAACCCTAGTTATCCTGGCTGCTATGGGCGAGGTCACCTGCATTTCCTAAGGTGGAGGGGTGGTGTAGTACACGGTAGGGGGGGTAGGGTTGAAGGGAAGAACTGCCTATTATTTATATACAAGCAGTCCCCGACCACTTTAGCCCTATTTCCCTTTGCTTTAGCATCTTTGGCTATTGGTAAAATAACTGATTTTCGATAGTCTGCCACAGGTTTTGGGAAGTGTTCGCTTACAAAAAAGTTTGTTCCCTTCAGTATATAGGAACGATATCGAACACATTCCCTGTGTTTGTAGTAAGTGAATTTAGCTACAATAGGTCTCATTTTGTTTGTCGTTTTCTTGCCAAGTCTGTGAATACGCTCAAAATAAATCGGCCTGTCAATTTTCATTTCCTCCTTAACAAAGTCAGTGAGAATGTCTTCCGAAGATATTTTGTCCGTCTCGAATTCACGCAGCCCTGAAAAAACCAGATTGTCTCGCATGGATTGCATTTGTTGGTCTATGACCGATTCACTGATAGAAGCATTGTCTCTTTGGATTGATGACAAGCACTCACGAATATGTTTATCATTACCTTGCAGACGATTCACAGCAGATTCTACGCTAATGTTATTACTTTTTATGTCAGCTAATTCCGTTCTAAAACTTCCAGACTCATGTTCAAGGGTACAAACTCTTTCACCCAGATTTTCTACAGCCTGTTCGATATTACATAGTTTATCGTGCACGGATTTGAATTCTGATCTAATTTCATCTAAAACCCCTAATCGCTCAGTTATTTTTTACCAATAGGCCATAAATGTTACTCAGTTCAGTTGGATATCCTGAAAACGTAGAAAACCGTTGTTCGTGAGATAACCATGGCTCATTGCTGTCCTTACAGTTCCATTCAGAATAAACACCTGGTCTACCACTAACACTATCGAGTTCTTGAACTGATTGTCTGTGATCTCGGCGATTTATCACAACACTGCTATCTAATAAGTTCATACTCATGCCCTGTGATGAGTGACTCTGCGAATCTGGGTAATTAAACTCTACCTCTTCATTACTTACAATCCGCAAGCTGTCTGCAATGGTTGATGGGAGATCTTTCAGACCAGGCGACCTCAATCTTGGTGAGATTGGAACACTCTCAATGTCCGCCATTAGCTCTCTTGATCTCGCTGAGGGTGGTGTAAGTTCATTCGAGGCTTTTCTTTTATTTACCGTCTCCATAGCTTTTTTTTTTTTAGTTTCTGGAACTTTTTCACAACTCAAGCAGATCAACCTTCTAAGGTCGGTTATCCAAATCCAAATGAATATTCTGGGGGTTTTTTATAACAAAGATTTAATTATTTATTCTGGAGAGGAAAAACCAGTGTACATTCCACCACGGACATGCCTGTACATTCCACCATGGACATGATAACTCGGATGAGTGTGTACATTTTTGTGCAAGTTATTACAAAGAAAAAACAATCATAACTATAAGGGCAGTAGGGCAATGAAATAATTATTTTGTTTTTACTTCAAAGTGGAACAAATGAAAAAAATAATTAAATAAAAATTCTTTGTGTATTCTGATGCAGGAGGGGTGAATCATCCTGGTGCTAAACGTCCTGTTCAGTTCAGTATTGTTTGGGATGAAACATCTGTAAATATTGATAAGGAAAGCGAGAACACACTTCTTCTTGGTTCTGCACATAGCGCTGTGAAATTGGAATAATATATCTAGCATTTTAGCAAAGATATTTTCCCCTCATCATCAGTTTCAGTGTTAAAAAGTAATTTTGTTATTGCTTTCAGTGATAGCCTTTTGTGTGTTTGGCTTCACACGGTTTTATTGTCAAACATGCTGAAATCGGGTGCATTCGATGTTAGTAATTAAGAGTCAGAAACTGTTGGCAACATGCATGCTCAATAATCTGGATGAACAGAGATTGTAACAAGAGGCCCCAGGGGGCCTGCGGGTGCTCA
Organism: Pictodentalium vernedei; assembly: GCA_031216915.1. Lineage (NCBI taxonomy): Eukaryota > Metazoa > Mollusca > Scaphopoda > Dentaliida > Dentaliidae > Pictodentalium > Pictodentalium vernedei. Next base: position 119,295,865 of record CM062292.1, read on the forward strand.
CCTGACATGGTAGTCTAAATATAAAACCAGGGACTTGACTTGAATAAGCTGCATACGCCCCTCCTAAGAAAAGCATATACCAACTAGATGAAGCGATTGTGCCCACACAATACACAGGCTTTTCCTTCTATTTTCAGTTCCTGCACTTTTACGTTCCAAAATTGAGATAAACGCATAAAAAACAGATTTTTTTCCCAAACAAAATACTTTCAGCCTAAATTTTTTTCTTCTTCTTAAAACGCATAAAAAACGATAAAACCAATTTCTGGATTTTGGTCCAAATTTTCTAAGTCCCACCCGGACCCCAAATTTTCGGTGTAAAAAAAAAAAATTGTTCTTGTCTTAAAATTGACAGAAACGCATAAAAAACAAAAAAAAAAAATTTCCGGATTTTGGTCCAAGTCCCACCCAGACTCCAAATTTTCAGGGTAAAAAAAAAAATTTTTTTTTGTCTTAAAATTGACAGAAATGCATAAAAAACAAACAGAAAAAAATGTCCGGATTTTGGTCCCAAATTTTCCAAGTCCCACATGAACGCCAAATTTTCAGGGGAAAAAAATTTTTTTTTTTGTCTTAAAATTGACAGAAATGCATAAAAAACAAACAAAAAAATGTCTAGATTTTGGTCCAAAATTTTCCAAGTCCCACCCGGACCCCAAATTTTCAGGGTAAAAAAAAAAAATTTTTTCTCTTAAAATTGACCGAAACACATAAAAAAAAAAAAAATAACTGGATTTTGGTCCAAAATTTCGAAGTCGGCAACGGGACCCCAAATTTTCAGCCTAAATATGAACCCAGGGACTTCGCTTCAACAAACTTGAATCTCACCCCCCTAAGGATGTTGCATACCAAATATCAAAAGATTCTTATTGGTAGATCTGAAGAAGATTTTTTAAAAATACTCCTCATACTGCACTAATTTAAACATTTGGGCTCCCATAGAGAGCCCAAATATGGACCCAGGCAATTGATTTCAATAAACATGTGAAACAATCTTCCAAAGATGTTATATGTGAAATTTGAAAGCTTTTGGAGCAGTGGTTTGGGAGAAAAGTAGTCTTATGTTTTTTCCATTCCCCACAGTGTTAAAAAATGCTGACTCAGCACTTTTTCAAAGTCCCCAAAAAGTACCCCATGATAAAACCGATGGCAATTTTTTTTTACCATTCCATTCTGTTGGTCCTAAGAAAGCTTCACAACAAATAAGAATTCTCAGTGCTGTGTAGTTTTGGAGATATGGGCGTTTTAATTTTTTTCTACTTTTTGCTCCTGTGGTTCCCATGGGGCTTTGGGAAAAAAAAATTCTGCATAAATTAGGTACTTATGACTCAATAAGCACTCACATAAAATTTGGTTCAAATCGGTCTCGCGGTTTGGAAAATAGAAATTTGGGGCGGGGCCAAAATTTTTGCCCCTCCTTTAACATCGTAAAATATAGCCCCTCGAACTTCTCTTGAACAAACTTGAGTCTACACCTCAAAAGGAAGCTGCATACCAAATATCAAGTCTCTGCTATTGTTGGTTCTTGAGAAGAAGATTTTTTAAGAATTGGAGCATTTTTTCCCCATCCCTCTGCTCAATATGAGCCGAAACCTAATTTGACAAAAAATCAAAATGCCCTTATATAACCCCTACTCACATGAAATTTCATTAATATGCGGCCAGTGGTTTGGGAGAAAAAGGCCCAAACACCACCTTCACCACGGACGCCGGATGAAAAGTGATCAGAATAGCTCACCCTGACTTTCAGTCAGGTGAGCTAAAAACGAGTGCAATGACAAGGAGTTTAAATGACGTTCATACTTCTTGGTTATGATCACTGTTTCATCGATAATAAATAATACAATTTTAGTCTTGGGAGAAAACTTTTAGTGTGTTTTAAGCACCCCTTGGTGAAAAGCAGAAAGCTCAAAATATGTGGGATCCTGTTTTTCATTTCCGTGATTTTGCCCTGACTTTCGGAACCTGCAATGAAACGGAATGAGCATTTCCGTGAAATCGGCATGTCTGAACTGTAAAATGTTATTGATATATCATGAAATAAAATATCTACCTATCTATCCCAAATGATGCTGTTCAATTAATTAATATGGTTCTATTGTTCCATTGTATAGCTTAATAATAACAAAAGCAAATAGTAAATTGGCATAAAAACGAAAATGAATGGATATAATGGTCAAAATTACTCAAATATATTTTTTAACCCTTTGATACTTTTGTACGTGTTATTACGCACGAAATCAAACAGCACGCTGATACTTTGTGGTCATTTGTTTGTTATTATTTTTCGATTTTTTAAAGTTCTAACCTCAAATTCCTATTTTCTCCCGAATAGTGCTCAGTGATAACCATTGAGCCAAATGTTATCACAGCTTAAAATACTAATATAATCCTGCTGTCAAGACTTGGCTGATTGCCAGATGCCACTATCAGGGCTTTCAAAAAATTAGGATACTAGAGCAAAATCCGAAACATTCTCCTTGCTTATATTTTATATTCAGTAAAACACAAATAATATTTTGTTTATATAAATTTGTTTTATTACAAATTATTGGATAGTTTGTATTATCCAATAGTTTGTAATAAAACAAGTTTTGAATAACAAATTCAGACCACCAAAAATAATCTAGCCCTCAACCAGACAATCACTGATGTGAAAAATATCTTGTTATTTGTACTTTCCGACGTTTGACATCACATTTTGAAAAATGATGAAGAAACTGAATTCCAGTGATGTTTGAACATCAGGATAATTAAAGTTACAAAGGGTTAACCTGATAAACCACTAAAGCATGTTGCGAGAAACCTAGGCAGATTCATGCTGTCACTGAAAATTAAACAGAAAATAAGATTTTTCTCATCCACGTTAATCATGACACAAAGCAATCATGCTTATGTTGTTCAAAAAGAATTGCGCACATAAGCCTAAAAAAGTAAAAAATCTGTTTCTCAGGCCCTTCCACATGGTCATTTTGGCTGTCGCATGCTCTCTTTTTATAACCAACGCAAATTTAAAAAAATTAAAATTAAAAGGAATATGTCTGATATTTTACCCAAGTTGCTAAATTTGTCCCTTCAGTGCAACAAGGCTTTGTTATACTTTAACATTGCAAATCCTTCTTTCACTCCTGGGACGAAATACACCACCACCCACACTATTCTGTAGATTACAAGGCCTAAAACATAAAACAAATCAAGAACATGAACTTTTGATGGCAAAGAAATAATTACATAAATAAAAAATAAAATAACAAAATGCCCACCCACATGAATTTTTTTTCAAAATTGCCTGAGAAACAGATTAACTTTTTTAGGCCTAACTCAATGTGTATATTGGATGAACACTCACCTCAATAAATTCTTCGAATGATATACAGAGGTCTCCATCTTTATCAGCCTCAATAATTGTTCTATCAGCAATGCTTCCAAGCTACAAAAGAAAGTTTATCAAATGAAAAATCAATGAAAATTTTCTTGAATTTATCACACCAAGTCATGTTTTTTCATAATGAAAAATTCAGGATATTGAAAATATGTGTACCAAAAGTATGGGTACACCTGAAAAAATGCAAATTCAATCATTTTTTTCTCTCTCAAAAGACATACAGTTAAAACTAGAAGTCCTGTCATGAAATGCGCACAAATAGCACGTCGATCTGCATGTTAATCTACGTGTTATGACCATAGTTAAGGCTATCAAATTCTATACATATGGCCTGTGTTTGCTATGAGTAACCAGGAAAACCTGCCATTCAATTGGCAATTGCGTGCAATTCGTACGTGCAATTAAGCCTAGATAAGTGCACAGTTCATGACAGGAATTCCAAATTTATTTATTTATTGGGGTTTTAACGACACTTGCAACAGCCAGGGTCAGCTTGTGTTGGACAGTTTTATGGGTGGAGGAAGTCGGAGTACCCAGAGAGAACCACCAAGCAATGGCGAGCAACTACATAACTCCAAAACCAGCAGAAATGAACATGTGTGAAAATAAACATGATGTGTTTTTACATATAGGTAGAAACTGAAAAAATAATGAAAATTAATTGGTGATTTTTGAGAATAGTGCTGGCTGGTTTTGGCCATTACGCTGGGCAATGGCTTAACTAAGAGATGATGGAGAACTAAAAAATTGTCAGTAGTTTTATTACTTCTGAATTCAACCCTTTCAGGATGTATTGGCACGTACATGTTCTGCTTGGCATGTCAGGTGCCACTAATACATAACATTTTCTGTGCACTCTCAGTCTGCTGTGTGTATTTTTTATCGTATAGGGAATATATGTAGTTTGGTGCAATTTTGTTTTTTTAAGGGGAAAGGGCACTGTTGGGGAGGGGGGGGGGGGTGGGTAATGTTGGTGTAGGCACGAAAGTGTTAATAATGATATCTTTTTTTTTAAGGAAGCCAGAATTAGACTGTAAATGTTCAAATGATGTGAGAACTATAATTACCTGTTCTTCTGATATATTAGCTCCAACCATCATGTGAAGTACTGCTAATAATTCTTCCCGGGATATTTTATCATCACCATCAAGATCGTACATTCTGAAGGCAACTGTGGAAATAAGAAAAAATTGATCATTTATGTAACATATAATAGAATATTATAGAAGATAACACTCAGCTACACTTGCAAAATGTTTTTAAATAAGGTTCCACAAAGTTGTAATAACTTGTTCTCCAATCCAATCCTTTTTGCATGTAATTTTGGCAAATAAAATATGTTCAAACTAATGTAATCTCACAAATCTGTCCTAGTAGGTGTTTCTTGTCAAGTGTCATCTGCTTGTTCAGGCAGATTACCTGTGACTAGAAACACAACTGTTCAGGTTCTTAAGACTCTCCTGTCCATTATTATTGGGACAATCAGTGTCAGAACACTTGTCATATTACTTCACAGCTGATTAGACTGAACTTCAGATTTTGGGGAAATGTGTATTACATCACAGCTGATTAGACTGAACTTCAGGTTTTGGGGAAATGTGTATAACATTACAGCTGATTAGACTGAACTTCAGGTTTTTGGGAAATGTGTATTATATCACAGCTGATTAGATTTAACTTCAGGTTCATTGGAACTGTTTAATGCTACAAGGACTTCTTTCTTCCCACTTTCACTTATCAACATACTATTCCTCTCCTTTATATCACCTGAACCCAACAGGGATCTTGTGTGTCTGAAAAACAAACTTTCTCCTGTGTTTGTTCCTAACATTCTGCATTTCTACTTGTGCATTAATCATTTTTTTTAGATAATATGTGATATTGAAAATTTAAAATATCATTGATATATACAAGATACCTGATCGAAATTCACTTTAAAATTAAAGAACAGAAAACAAACAAACAAGCAAACAACTTCACTACCAATACAATCGCAATCAATACAGATCAAATTCTGAAATAGACTTGTTTTCATTGGCTGAAGTGGGACAACCAGGAACAATGGTCTACACCAATTAGTAGGTGTGAAATTCAGTAAGTGGGAGAATCGGGTTAAATCACTTACAACCCTCACTGAAACAAGCTTGATTATCTCAAAAATAGGACCCTGTGAATCATTCATTTACGCTTCAAATGAATCTCAAATCAAATTGGGTCCACTATTCAAATTTGAATTGAATCTCAAATCGAATCAGGGACATTTTGAAGATGACCGACAGGGGGAAGGGAGGTGCTGTAAACCTGATTTGTTCTGATAGTGATGGCTTAAGTCCCGACTGATAAAATATTCCAACTACAGTTAAAACTAGAAGTCCTGTCATGAAATGCGCGCAAATAGCATGTTGATCTGCACGTTATGACCATAGTACGGCTATCAAATTATCTACATATGGCCTGTACACAAGCAATGTTTCAGCCAATGGACCTCCGGGTAACCCGGAGGTCCATTGGCAGAAACATTGCCTGTGCTTGCTATGAGTAACCAGGAGAACCTGCTGTGCTTTGGATGCCATTCCATATGACAATTGCGTGCAATTCCTACGTGCAATTAAGCCTAGATAAGCGCACAGTTCATGACAGGACTTCTAGTTTTAACTGTCCATCACCAAGGCATGTCAAAAAGACATGCCTGGGTGATGTAATTGGAATATTACCCAGTAAGGATTATGGTTAAAATACAGAAGCGGGTGTGAGAATCATTGGTACTAAGAACTGTGCAGGGCTAGCCACTAGCAACAGCTCATCATTGATATTGCCTGGAAATTTTTAATTTTCTTTCAACAGTGTCTTGTGAGACTGGAATTAGCATGGCTGGTGGCATGTGGCAACCTAAGATTCGGAATCAAATCGAATCTCGAAGATTTGCAGGGCACTACTCATAACTTCATTCAAAAAGGGGTTCATAAGCAATATTATTTGTATAAAACATAATACTATAATACTCTTGTGTTACTAATAAACATACAGTATGATTGCCGTGGACAATATTACCACAGATGCAATATTATATTCCAAACACCAATTATAGGAATAATCATCAAAAATTTAATTAATGAAGCACCGGGTACAACCCGGTGCTTTATTAAAATTTTGCTGCTAATGATTTTTATCAGGTAAGCATGAGACTTTAGTCAAATAAAAAAAAATGAAAATAAACTGAAATTGTGCTTGTATGAAGGGAAATTTATCAAAATCATCCATTATGCCCCCAATTATATGATAACCAGTTTGTAAAGCTGTGATGGGACCTGGTAAATTCAAAGAAATAAAAATTAAAAAAAAAATTGGAAAAATTCTGAAATCTGATAAATTAGATGAGTCTTCCATGGAAGACGTGTGTCGCCTGCACTATATTTTAATATTTCAGACAGAATTCTAAGTGGAAAAGGGGCATAACTCTAGAAAAAATACAGCAGATCAAAAAATAAAATAGGAGGTGCGCAATGCCATTATGTGATAAAGAATCACTGAAAGTTTCATCAAAATCCATTCATAGGTTAAAGAGGAGTGGCGGATAAGAGAAAGTGTGACGCGGACGATGACGCAGACGACGCGTACGACAAAAGTAATCCGTATATGTTGCTCCCCACTTCGTGGGGCGGCGACACAAAAACGGAAAAATCTCGTCCCTGTAACCTGGTAAACGCATGCATGGACAACACTGCCAACAAGTCCATACCATCTGTACATGTATGTTTATTAATTGTGGCAAATTTTTCCAACCTGTATGCACCAAATGCAGGCCTACATGTTTATCAAAATTGCTCTTCCAACAGGGAGGAGATTTTCAAATCTCTGAATCTTCACTAGATTGTGTAATATTCTTTTGTTTAGCACAGTATTTTTATTGCTGTAATCATGTTGCATAAATGCCTATTAGTTTTCTGTAATAAAATGAACTTTGATACTGGAAAATACGTTGGCCTTTAGATAAAATTAACTAGTATTACCTCCCTCCCCCCCCCCCATCCACACCCAATGGATTCCCACCCTGTACTATTATTTGGGCTTACACTTTTATTTAATTTTGATAAATTTCCCACCCACACTTTTATTCCCACCTGTACTTTTATTTGGAACACAAGAGTATGCAAAAACATGAACATTACCTTAACTTAGGGAGTGGGGATGGGGGTGGTTAAGTGAGTGAAGGCTTATATTTTAAAGGTGAAAGTTGTGCCTAACCTTCTGCATGTATAACACAATGTGTGATGGAAGACAAATATCAGGATATTTTTTCATAACCTTCTTTAAAAAAAAATGAGTTTCAGTTTGTCAAAATTTTTTACTTCAGTTCACAAAATATATCTTGAATATCTTCCGCATGAATACAACCTTGTAACAAGGTTTCAGTACTCATAAAATTAGCTGATTCCAATGAAGGGGGAATAAGTTATGCTTTTGAGACAAAAGGTAAAAAAAATATAGTTTGAAAGGAGATTTTTGTATATAGTGCTGGCCAGTTTCACAGAGCTTATATTTAGACAAGAATCTGAGAATTGATTTACACAACAAAACCAGCAAGAATCTACGTGGACCTCTGCTAGCATTCAGCTGAAAAGAATTGAGTCAATTTAACCCTTTACCTGACATAGCAGCAGCAAATTAATCAATACAAGGCTAACATGACCTGAAATATCCTGACACTTTGTCAATAAAATTGAAGAAATAAGGCTGTCATTGGAACCGGCTGAACCAATGACATCAATATTTGTAATGTTTTGTTGATAAATATTGTTTATTTTTTATAAAATTATCAAATTCATTTCATGTTTTAATAAACAGCTGCGCCATGAGCGCATGATACGCCCATTATTAATTACAAGAGGGAACCACACAATATGAGTATACATGTGTACTTGTCAGGTTACATGTACTTGCCACCAAAAAATCATGAAAATTGCTCAAAGTCCAACATGTGGAAAATTGCCTACATTTTGATGAATAAAGTCCCATAACTCTGGAATGACAAATCGGACAGCGACACAAATCGAAAGGGAGATTCCTTCTATCAACATATACTTGCAACCAAAAAATCATGAAAATTGCTCTAAGCATTTTCAAGTTATTGTTCGACATGTGAAAAATAAAGTCTCATAACTCTGGAATGACTGATCGAACAGCGACACCAACTGAAAGGAAGCCTCCTTCCATCAACATAAACCACCTACCAAAAAATCATGAAAATCTCTCGAAGCGTTCTTGAGTTATCGTACAAGTGTAAAAAATCAAAAATTTTCTAAGTAATAAAGTCCCATAACTCTGGAATGACTAATCGAACGGCGACACTAAACGATAGGGAGCTTCCCTCCATCGATATACACCTCCTACCCAAAAATCACGAAAATCTCTCAAAACGCTCTTGAGTTATCGTACGACATGTGACCGGGCAGACAGACGGTCAGCGGTATACCATAATACGACCCGTTTTTTCAAAACGGGCGTTTAAAAATGAAAAAGCTGTGTTGGGCAAAGGGTTAACATGTGTTATGAGTCTACAACAGGGGTTCAACCATGGTGGCCTCATGGGATCCTGGGCCACTCACGGTAGGCGAATATGGTAGGTGTGATAATCCAAACATATTCTCCCAAATTTAGATGAAATATGAACCATATTTCAGCAGTTTTGTGAGGGAAAAGGTTAAGATATGTGATGTGCATTGCTCCAACAAAACTACTAATTTACTTCCATCAACTGGGTCCTGTACAATCAAGTGCAGGTAGAAATTAGGGCAATCAATCAATAGGAACTAATCTCCCAAGGGCATAATTAGATATATCTACATGTATATAGAACACAAGGGACTTCACTGTTATGTAAATTATTATCTTAAAACATGCTGTTGGATTAATTTAATCTTTTCAACACTGTAGAAAAATGTGGTCATTTGCTAAAATAAAAGGGAAGGTCTAAATACAGTGGCAGAATGTTAACCTTTAAGTCTCCATATAATCACAAACTGCCACTTTTATATTGCTTTGAAAAAGTTGCTCCTCCAAGAAAATTCTTCCTTCAGAACATGGCCGATAGGCTGCATTTATCTTGACAGTGTTTTACCTCATTGTTGGTTGCCTGTACAGACAGCCAATAATGATGCAGAAATATTATCTACAGCTGTGTACATAAAAATACAGCAGTTATTATCTTAAAAATTAATCTGAAGATTTAAGGGTTAACTGAACAGCAAATTTGGAAGTAAAAAAATATACAGTTAACTAGAAGTTGGTCATCGTCCTGCAGCTTGGTGATATATTCAGTATTTTTTCTATCACCGTTTAACAGAAACCTATCAAGATAATGTAAGAAATATGGGGTTTGGAAAAAATTCAGTATTACACCTTACATTTCATTTACAATGAGTATGACAAGCCACCCCCCTCCCCCACCCCCAAATTTCAGGGGAGTATATAACTGCCACTTTGTCTATCCATCAGCCTGCCCATCTGTCAGAAACAAATGGTTTCCGGATGATAACTCCAGTATGCTTTGATGTATGACCTTATTATTTTTCACCATCACTACCTACTATGAAATGTAGGTCAAGTTTGATTTTCTTCGTAATGGCATTTCCTGTTCCAGAGTTATGTCCCTTGAAAAGCTGCAAAATGGTAAAATCAGTGGTTTGCAGATGATAATTCCAGTTTGCTTTGATGTATGACTTTATTATTTTGCAACATTACTACCTTTCATGAAATGCAGGTCAAGTTCGATTTTCAATATTATGGCATTACCTGTTCCAGAGTTATGCCTCTTGAAAAGTCATAAATGGTAAAATCAGTAGTTTCTGATTAATTCCATTTTGCTTTGATGTATGACCTTATTATTTTGTAACATTACTACCTACCATAAAATACAGTCGTTTGATTTTCATTGTTATGGCATTCATATTCCAGAGTTATGCCCCTTGAAAAGTTTCAAAATGGTAAAACCAATGCTTTCTGGATAAAAAGTCTAGTTCGCATCGAAGTACAACCTTATAGTTTTGCAACATTACTTTCTACCACGAAATGCAGGTCAAATTTGATTTTCATCGTTCGTGTTGATGTATGACCTTATAATTTTGCAACAATTACAACCTAGGTACTTCACGTGTTCTGCCTGATATATTTGTCTGTTTGCATTTTTGGGGAGCATCTGTTGGCCGTGCCAATGTTTTACTTGATTATTTTAAATTTAATTTTTTAAAATTTAACAAAAAATATTCAACAAAACCATATCATGTGGCCCTCATTGCAATGAACTGGATGAGCTTGTTCCAATGAGGGGGCCACATGATATGGCTTTGTTGATATTACTTGTTTGAAAAACAATTTTTTTTTACCTGCTCAATTTGTTTATTATTATATGACTATGTAATTTAACCGCTAAATATCACTACTGTTTGACGATCTTTTCCTGGTCCGTAGAAAATCTACAGTTTGGAATCCGATTCTGTATCACTATAGTATGACAGACTATTTACCGGTGTGTTTGAATTTGCAAAATTAGCTGTTCCAGTCACAGAGAGTACTTCATTCCAAGCTGGAATGGGTGCGCTCGAATGGCTGTCCAGGTATTTTATCGTATTTATATTTTTATCGTATTCATGTGCATCAGGGGATTCCTTGGAAGTGTGTACCTGCTACAAAAATAAGTGTAAAAAAAAATATTTCTTTTTTACTTCAATCCAGTTTACTGAAAAAAGGTTGAAGGAATTATTAATGCTGGCATTGGCATGCTATGTTGAACTATAAGTCATATAATAAACTTTTTATCATTACAGTGAAGTGATCTGGGTCATCACATCACATCTTTCTGAGGACAGAATGCTGGATCACACTCGCTGCCTGTGATATGATGACCCAGATCACTTCACTGTAGCGATATGTATATATTATACTGGTGGATGCACCAGATTTATTAAGTAAAGGTTTAAGAATGCTAATGAGACTTAACATTTTATATAATACATCTCCTTGGAATGCACTCATTGAGCCCGTCCCATTGATGGGTCACAGGATATGGCATTGTTGAAATTTTTTTAAAAACAATTTTTTTAACAACTCAATTTATATATTATGCAGACTGATATTCCCTATTCATTAGGTAAAAGGTTAAGAAGGCTCAAAACTAAGGAGTCTTAACATTTCACATAATTCATCTCATTTAAATGAGCTCATGTGCTCGGCCCAATGAGGGGTCACATGATATGGTTTTGATAAAATTTTACTAATGCATCTCTACCACACCTAAATGACTCTATCCAGATGAAGAAGTTGAAATATAATTTTAGATACACCAACCTTCTTGATATTCCTTGGTATAATCTAGTGAACAGTGGCAAAAAATCTTTCACACGCTGCAAACACGCTGTGGAATGGACTTCCAAGGCAAATCGGAGCTGAATCAAATTTTAATAATTTTAAATATTGTATTGTCATGGGTATGGGCCAGATTGTTGTTGTTGTTCATAGCAATGAGGCTTAACTCTTTACCCAACATAACGGCCAAAACCGGCCAGTGCTATTCACAAAATTCACCATTCAATTTTTATTCCTTTTTCATTTTTTGTCACAAAAACATAGCTTATGACACCTCATTGGAACGAGCTCAACACTTTTCGTGTTAGGTAAAGGGTTAAAGCAAAGCTCACCTCTAACTTATTGATGATCAACTTGATCAACTGTACTTCATCAATATTAATACATACACCACTCTGTTGATGTCTTTGTTACGCAGGAAACCTGCCTTTCAGTAATCCAATAATTCACTGAGTTAGGCCACACAAACTGGATCTTCTGTTTCTCAGGCCATTCTTTGTAAAATTGCATGGGGGTGGGGTTGGGGTGGAGGGGTGGGGGTGGAGGGGGAGCTTTTTCAGGCCTTATTTGTGATTAAATTTGAATTATTTTATGATTCCTACATTTAGATCCTTTTAATTAAACTACCAGTATTACATTTATATTGCATCGTATTGCTTTGCTCCTCTGTGAATTGCCTCCAAAAGAGATGCAAATACACATCGCCATTGTGAAAATGGATGTATTTACATCATTGCTTTGTTTTAATGTGCATTTCAATTTCAGGAGTCAGTCAAAAGTTCCATAGAGCTTGCACAGTGGAACCCTGTTAATTGAATAGCCACTTTGCCAATGAAAATTATTTAATTAACAGGAGTATTCAATTAACAGGGATTGTGTCACTTTCCTGTATTCTAGAGTTAAACTTACCATTTATTCTATTATATCTTGTTTGACAGAGCTCCATAATAGAGTAAATGTCTGTATTGGATGTATTGAGGCCAAATAGGTCTATAAAAAGGAAAAAACTGGGGAGAGTCAGGGTAATTTCTTGACAGGTTAAAAGATTTTTTATTCAATTAAAAGGAGTTTACTCTATAACCTATATTTAATTAACAGGTCAAATTTGTACTAGAGGTATGATAAATGGTTTTGTGTTTGGAAATTATATCCAATTAACAGGTTATTCAGTAAAGAGATATCCAATAAAGTGGGTTCCACTGTATTATCACTTGTTTGTATATTATCTGACTATAAATAAAATTCATCTTATGTTGAGATCCACAAAGTAGATCTGTTTCTCAGGCCATTTTTTGTAAAATTACATGTGGGAGGGCATTTTTTATTTTTGTAATTATTTCTTTACCATCAAAAGTTCATATTCTTGGTTTGTTTTATGTTTTAGGCCTCATAATGTACAGAATATCATGGGTAGTGGTGTATTTCGCCCCTTGAGTGCAAGGAGGCTTTGCATTACTAAAGCGTTTGCAAGGCCTCTGTTACACTCAAGCAGGTTTTTTCCGCAGGGTAAAAATGTTGGGCCCAGTAATTTAGGGAAAATCATATGATGGGGCAACAAAAAGGTGTTGCTACCACTGGCCAACCATGGTTAAGCTCGCGGTAAAAAAATATTAAACTCTGGGATCCCAAAACCACCATTTCATTGCATCTGCAGGATATTTTGAGTTTTTTCACAGTGATATTTATGTATGTTTTCTCATTCTGAGAGCCGGTAATTGCTTAAGGATAAGGATCAATTAGGAGAAATTCAGGTGAACAAGAAGAATGTTACTAAGGTAACACATGCCTCCCCCCCCCCCCCCCTTGTGACCTTCATGTTGCACATGCTGCAGAAACTATTTTTCACGACACACCTGACTGTCCTTAACATTTGTAAAAAGTTTAACAATTGTACTATGATTCGTTTCTGAGTTATGGCTGAGACACAAATATTGACCAATTTTTAGTGTGATCTCGACCTTGAAGGTACGGACCTGACTATGGTGTGTGACACATCCTCCCATGGACCTTTATAATTGTGTGAAGTTTGATGACTGTAGCCCTAAAAGTTTTGGAGTTATGCTTGAGACTCGATTTGTGACCCTGAACATATGAAGGTCAATTGTGACCTTCAGCTTCAGGATGCGGTGAAAACTATTATACGCGACACACCTTCTGACTGTTCTTAACATTTGTAAAATGTTTAACAATTGTACTATGATTTATTTCTGAGTTATGGCTGAGACACGAATATGGACTGATTTTTAGTGTGACCTTGAAATGTGACCTTGACCTTGAAGGTACGAACTCGGCTATGGTATGTGATACATCCTCCCATGGTCCTTTATAATTGTGTGAAGTTTGATGACAGTGGCCCTAACAGTTTTCGAGTTATTGGCTCGGACATACACACATGGACGGACGGACACACGTACACTTCAATCACTATATGCCACTCGACTTAAGTCGGGGGGCATAAAAATCATTCATACAGATTACACAGTACTTACAATACCAGTTCATGGTGGCATGGATGATCCAGTTCAACAACGATTGCATGTACAGGGTGTCCCAAACATATACCCTGAAGAATGAAACATGATATCACGGTCCAGGCCATGAAATTTCTGACAGATATTAGCAGTGCAGTGTGATTCCACCTGTGACACAAAGCTCTGCTGTGCATTACTCGTTTCTGCCAGGAATTTTTATCATCTCTTACACACAAGAAAAAGCAATCTGTGCTACATTGCTTCCAATCCACGTCACTTAAAAATCAATGCAAGATATTATTTTGTATTGCTGAATGTGTATACTCAACTAACATCGTAATTTCTCTAATCTTGTGTTTAATACATTCTTTTCCTGATTAACTTTCAATGGTCTAAATCTTCCCAAGACTCTCATAAACTGGCAGAAATTCACTGTATCTTCATTACTGGAAAACAGAAAAGTTATTAATCCTTGTCAAAATTCCGAATCAAACTAGAAATACTGTGAGCAAGCTCACAAAGTGATGCCCCCCAAATGTACAAGTTAGATTATGTCCCCTTGGAAATGTCAGAATGGAATTATATTGCTTCATGCACATCTTCATATGGAGTTCTTCCATTGTGTAAAGTTTCATGAAAATTCTTCAAACGGTTTAGGAGGAGTTGCGCTTATAAGGATGGACAGACGGATGGACGGACAGGGTGATTCCTATATACCCCCCCCCAAAACTTTGTTTGCGGGGGGTATAAAAACTTTTTGTAACAAATGCTTCCCATAATGAAACAACAGTACCGCCACCTTTGACACGTCACTTTCCACGGGTGGGTAATATTTCAACAGATGCAGAAATATTAGATTCCAAACACTACTTATAGGAATAATCAAGGAAAATTTAATTAATGAAGCACCGGGTACAACCCAGTACTTCATTAATTAAAATTTTGCTGATGATGGTTTTTATTACCTGGTAACGTATGCATGGACATCTCTGCACCACACGTTGGTTATGAGCAGTCCATTGCGACTGTACTGTAGGTATTGAATTAATTCAATCTTGTCTGACAGAGTTCTGTAAAACAAGATTAAACTGGTTCTATTCCTAGTTGCATTATGGGAAAACTTTGCGGTTTGAAATTTTTATATTTGGAAATCAGTGTGCAGAGTGTTATTTATTTATTTATTGGTGTTTAAGGTCACATACTTATGCACAATGGTTAATCATGACCTTGACAGTTTTATGGGTGGAAGAGGTTGGAGTACCCAGAGAAAACCACCGAGTAATGACAAGCAGCTGCCAGCTCTCCAACATCATAACTCTGAACTCTGCACCACGGCCCAGACAGGGTTAGACTGGTTGAAGACATGTTCACCATCGACATGCAGAATGCCTTAGTACACAGCATCATCGTGCCCCCATCTAGGCAACCAGGTTAAGTGCCTTGCCCAAGGACACAACGTGGGAGCGCAAATCAGTCACTGAAATGGCCACCCATCCAACTACTAACCACGCTCGACGTTGCTTAACTTCGGTGATCTGACATACAGAGTGTTAAGAAATGAGAACATAAACCTTTTCATTTTGCTGAAAATTACTAAAATTAATATGAAATAAAAGGCCGTCCGGCCGCACGACACATCCCCCCCCCCGCCCCCCATGATCATGAAAACTAGACCAATAGGCGAAGAGCTAAAAACAAAGTAGGTAAAGATGCAGGCTGCAAGCCGAGAGGTCCTCGGTTCGAATCCCACCTGAGGCAACCGCATTGTGTCCTTGGGCAAGACACTTCACACCCATTGCCCAAGTGGGCGCATGGGGGCATTGTGTACTGAGGTGTACTGCACGTCGATGGTGCACCTGTCTTCAACCAATGGTAACCCTGCTTATGTGAAGTTACTATGTTGGGGAGCTGACAGTTGCTTGACAGTTGCTTGACGTTACTCAGTGGTGGTAACCCTGTTATGTGAAGTTACTATGTTGGGGAGCTGACAGTTGCTTGACAGTTGCTTGACGTTACTCAGTGGTTCTCTCCGGGTACTCCAGCTTCCTCCACCCGTAAAACTGTCATGATTATTAGTCAGTGTGCAGAAATATGTGACCTTAAACACCAATAAATAAATAAATTTGATTCAGAAAGTACAGCCATCATGGACTGGTTACAATCCATGCATGGGCAGTTGTGTCCAATAAAAATATCACCAAAATTTTAATTAAGGATGCACTGGGTTGTACTTCATCAAAAATTTGTATGATGCTTATTCATTAAGAGATATCTAATTAAGTGGACCACACTGTACTTATCTAGTTGCTGATTGATCTAGTTATCAGCCATACACATTTCCTTGTTAACTACGACTAACTCTCTACATAGTGATGTCAAAAAATCAATATTTTCAGCAGGAAAAATTTCCTGTAATGTATCAGGTAATTTAACCATCTATATCTCAATGAGCTTTGTTAATCCTTTTCCTAACATGAAGAGCAGACGACACTTGCCAAAAAAAATTCTTGAATAACTAATTTTTTAAAAACTTTTGTCTCAAAACCATAGGTTATGACCCCTCATTGGAATGGGCTCGATGAGCTCGTTCCAACAAGGGGTCATAACCTATGGTTTTGAGACAAAAAATGAAAAAATAATGAAAGTTAAAAAATTTATAGTAATTTATATATTTTTTATACTTACCAATGACCCAGACATAGCTGGTGCTAACTCTTAAAATATAGGGCCAAACACAAATTTTGCCCCCCAATCCCCAAAATTTGCATCTAAAACTAAAGAAAACATGTCCTGAAAGGCCCTCCACACTTCGCCCCTACTGCGCATGCGCAGTGTCAAGGACGTTCCGAAATTGGCGCCATTTATCATTCTAATAACCAGTGCCTGGTAAGCGCTATGTACTCAGCGGGGAGGCAAGAGTTCCCAACTCCTGGGAGGGCCATCCCCGTCTGGGTCATTGGTAAGTATAAAAAATATATAAATTACTATAAATTTTTTAACATTTTTATACTGTACCAATGACCCAGACATAGCTGAATAGTAAAAAGGCTGGAGGGCCAAGGACATAGAGCAAAATGGAATACGCTCAATAAAATAAAATAGAGTCATCCCCTGTAGGGAAAAGAAGTAATAGGCCTTACATGTATCTTTCTTATTTATGATAAATTAGAAAGATACAACACCTTCCAAAAATTGAGCTTCATACATCCATGTACTCTATTAATATCCAATAATCCTTATACTAATAATTTTTAAAGTAAGCCAATAATAAAGTAAGTCTAGAGAATAGAGACTCTTATACTCCTAAAAGTGTGTGAGAATTGCATAATCATGTCCGTTGACATATGCAATATTCAAAAGCTATACTTTAAAAACTAAGACTTGAATGAATTTTATAAACTTAAACTTCTCACTAAACAACCATCCCAATAACAGCTCAGAATTACTAACTCCGGAGGAGGTATCCCCTTGTTTTCATAGTAAAAACAGGTGACCCAAGGGAACACCCTCCCCCCCCCCCCCCCTTTTTCTTGCCCTGGGTCAAATAGCCCAGAGCAAAGAGGGCAGCCGAACGGAGACACTGCCGAAACAGACAGCCTACCTAGCTATAGTAGCAACTGTTAAGTGAATGACATTCTGAGCAGTAGATAATAGACCTAACAATAGAGGCCTCCAGAAATGGACTCGATATTTCTGAGATAAAATTCATGAATGGATGGCTGAGCGCAATGAGCAGCCTTCAAAAATCTATAATAGCAACACTATTAATGTAAGCCCAAGAAGTAGAAGAACTCTTACTTCATGAGCCGAAATCTTAAGCACAACTGCTAAGCCAATGATATACCATAAGCAGTACGCTAGTTAATAGAATCCATTAACAATAAAATGGAGCGTAACGTCCTTCTACTAGACATCAAAGACAGAAGAAGCTTACGCCCTTGTAATAAACAGATATCTGTTTATAAATACATAAACTGTACCCAGAAAGAGTAAAGGCCTATGCCCATACGAAGACGGAAGGACCTTAAAATAATAGGTTCTGGATAATAGGAGCCTAACTCTTATGCAACAATCCAACCTAAATAGTAACGGAAGTATTGATTCCGAAACTATGAAAGTGAAAATCATCCATCGATAGTGCATGAAACTCACTGACTCTACAGTAAAAGAGAAACCAACAGAATTACTGTCTAAAAGGTCAGAATTTGAAACTACTGTTTCCAGAGGCTCAAATGATTACTTAGCTAAATAAGAACCGAAGTTAAAATCCGTATAGGAATTTAATCTAAAGATTCTAAGTCTATTTATCAAAAAGTTACTAACTGACTTAGATAAAGAGACAAAAGACTCAATTGTAAACTATCGTAGAGTGAATAGGTATGAGGTAACATAAACCTATAACCTAAATAACAACAGGCTGCAGTAGATCTTGTGAAACAAGTATACTAAAAAATAGCAATGAGTAGTATGGAGGGATCAACCATATGAACATAATGATCCCTACACCACAACGGAAGAGCCTCCACTTTAGTCGCATAGAATAGCGAAGAAGAGGATCTCCTATAGTAAGAAATCGCGTCCAAAGCTCGTCCAGTACAGTGCTTACAATGCAATACGGACCACACAACGGAATACATGAAGGTTGCGACCTTGCTGGTTGTGATAAAGATGACACGATTTACCCAGTGAAAAAAGATCCTCACATAGAGGAAGATTTCACGTTAAGATCCACAGTAGACAAGAGAGTAAATTACTCATGATCTCTGTGAAGATAGAGATGCTATCAACAGAAATGTATTGTGGTTGTTTATCTTAGCAATACCTGCTAAAACAACAGCGCCGGAGGATACGCGTATCCTATCATTCCGTCCTATAGATCAATAGAGCGTTAACAGTATTAGCTCAGAGATCTGGACAAGCCAACACATACGTCTGCAATTGATTAGCAAGCTGTGTCATAAATAAAACATCATTGGGCGCTCCCATAGATAGCAAATCTGATTGAATACTTGTTTGTTGAGAGTCCATTCTGACAGCAACAAGCGACCCGTAAGAGAACGGGAGTGCGATAAAACAATCAGACGACCCAGAATATGACGGACCAAAACTGAACTTGGTGTACTATAACCAACAGACGGATTCTTTCCATTAAATTGAATAACGGAAACGAAAGAGTGCCTCCCTGGTTCCGGAGATACGCCACTACTGTCGAATTAAAGGACAGGAATTTGGGCATGCGTTTCTGAATAATGTTCATGCAATGACATAAAGCAAGCCTAAAAAACATTATTCCGCGGAAGTTAAACTGATAGCTAAAAGACTGCGGAACCCAAAGACCCTGGCACTTCGAATCCGTAGGGATCAGTATATATCCCAATCTGTTTGACTGGCAACCGTCATAACAGCCACACTCGGGTCCGGCAACTGCGGCGGCACTCTCTGAGTCAACCACCGAATGTTTGCCCCAGTCTGAATCTCTTGTAACACTAGATAGACAAGAGAATGTATAAATCAAGCAATTCATGGATTGCCGGAAAGTTGCCGTCGAAGAGAAGCTCCTCCGAGAACGAAGCGACTCTGAGAGGGTTCTTAACCTACTATCCACGCGTGGATGTAGCTAGGGCTGCATCACGTCTAACCAACTCCAATCAGCCACTGAAGGGCGGAGTTATACGTGAACAAACTACTGCCCTCAAAAGAAATTACATTGAGAATAATATCCCGTAAATCTTTTCTTGAAGACGTAATGATAACGCCTCAATAAGGCGGATTACGTATAATAAAGCGTCTAAGTTAAGTCTACTATACATAATGTCGTTCCCAACATTGAAATTGGAAAAGACATAAACGGCGAAAAAGAATATATGCAGTCTTTAATCACACCGTCTAGACGCATATGAACTCTCGGTATGCCCTGCTCTGCCAAAATAAACTATATGTAAAAAAGATAAAATGGCAGAAATGAGCCACGCGGACAAGAAACTAAACTATCATGCTTAGTAGCAGGCTTGTATATATATATAAATATATAGCGTCGAAAAATAAAACACATGTTGTAATGACAATATTGGACTGCGTCGGTAAGTCAGGGACAAAGTCCCTGTACCGATCGAAAAATCCGAGTCCAATGACGCTATAAGTCTCTTATCCAAGATCGCAGCAATGAAGTCCGAAAAATAATCACTGGAAGAAATGCCAGAAGATATGAAAGGCATCTTCCGATACTACTAAAGGGAAAACTCGAAATCTTTTGAATCCCTTTCGCCATCCTGTCGGACCCTATAAAGCGTTCGGTCGTCCGTAGCTTGATGCAACCGCGGACCGCACCGACCCAGCGCCGTCGGATAATTCCTGATTCGACCGAGAAACTGTCAATTGCTGGGATGCTGCGAAACAACTGTGCTAACTCGGATAGCACGTCCGTCACTGAGGCCTGAGGAGCAGCGGTCTTACGATGCATTGCCGCAGGAAGCTCCGAGATCGTTACCCCGTGCATACTTCCAATATGCGAGCGAACGGAGTGCATAGGCCTCGTGTCCCTTGGCTACCGGATGGCGCGACCTATTCGCTGTGGAATCACTGAATGCCGAAACTGATCGGATACTCGAGGTCACGTAGCCAATGTGCGGTCGTGTGCCCTGCTGTGAGGATAAGGAAGCATTAAAGACAGTCTCTCGGACTGTCAATATAACGGAGCGTCCCGAGCAACGGACATATGCTCCGAATGTAAAATATCTGAACCACAACATGCGGTCCCCTATGTTGTTGGCTTCCTCCGATCTGTCCTCAATCTGCCGTCACTGGGTGAGTACTAAAGTAATTAAAGTGCTCGCATCACCCAAATCTCCTTCCTAGACCGCAACGGACGAACCCGGCAGCCGAACCATTCGATGAATGTACGCTACACCGGGTGAGCTAGCGAATGTCACTCCGTAAGCGATAGACATATTCCATGAGCACTTATTGCCGCTAACTCTTCATTAACTATGACGACAGAGGCACACTTTTGAAAGACATCTCCATAACTCTTCGAACAAGAAACCAGAAATGCTTGGATAGCAAGCATAAAATAATAATATATATAGCGTCGTTCAATAATTCGAAAGTTTGTGTGACATTATTGGACTATGTCGGAACTGAGGGACGATGTCCCTGAACCGAACCAAAAATTTCTAAGTCCACCGACGCTATCAGTTTCTTATCCGGCATCGCAGCATATGTTGTTCCGAAAGGGAAAGCTTGAAATCCTCCGAATCCCTTTCGGTATCCCGTCGGACCGGATGAAACTTTCGGACGTCCGTACCCGCTTCCGCGGAGCGTCCCGACCCAGCATCGTCGGATAAAATATATGCGACAGATTCAGTTGATGCTGGGATGCTGCGATAAACTGTGCTATTAAGGAAAGCACGTCCGTTCCCGAGGCCTGTGCAGTAGCGGACTTACGATGCATTGCCGCTGGAAGCTCCGTGTACGTTGACTCCTGCACACTTCCTATGCGAACGTCCGGAGTCTGCAGGCCTCGAGTCCCCGGCTACCGACCCAGCGCTGTCGGATAATTCTCGATCCGACACCGTTTCTGTCGGCTGCTGGGATGCTGCGATAAGCTGTGCTATGTGCACAAGAATGTCCGGCGTCGAGACCTGCGGAGGCGCAGTCTATCGCTGCTTCGCCGAGGGCAGCTCCGCATCAGATGGCTCCCGCATACTTTTCCTATGCGAACGTCCGGAGTCCATCGGTCTCGAATCCCTGGCTGCCGGATGGTGTGACCTGGTCGCCGAAGAATCCTTGATTGGCGAAGCTGGTAATATATCGGCGGTCACGCAGCCAAGGTGCGGTCGTGTGCGCTGACGAGAAGAGGAAGCCTTAGCAGTCTCAGCGGACTGCCTATACAACGGAGCGTCCCGAGCGACGGACGTATGCTCCGCTAGCGACACATTTGTACCACAACATCTGGGGCCAGATGTTGTTGAACGAGAGAGGGGCCTCTCTCGCTTGCCGTCCGGATGGACCGGAACGAGCTATGAACCGGACTAAAAGGCTTCCTCCGTTCTCCCTCCGATCCGCCGTCACTGGGTGTGCATTAAGTTAATTTTATAGTGCTCGCATCACCCCAAAATTCCTTCTAGACCGCAACGGACGAACCCGGCTGCCGAACCATTCGGTGAATGGACGCTACACCGGGTGAGCTAGCGGACGTCAAAAGCCGTCGAACCTACTAGGGTCCTCTTAGGCAGTTGGCGTATTACATGAGCACTTTTCCGCTAGCCCTTCATTAATTGTGACGACGGAGGCACACTGTTGGAAGACATCACAGATACATCACCCTAATCTTGATCGTCTGAAATAGAAATTGATAAAGTAGAGTGACCCTGCGGGGAAAGGACCGGAGTGTCCAAATCCCCAACAACATACCGTGACATACGCTTCCCATATTGTCATCGAAATCATACGATACAGAACAGGAGTTAATGCGAGTACACTGACCACATATAGAATGATAATAAGATCAGAGGAAGACTTCCTCTTAAAACAATTGATCAATATCCTTTCAATGTGAAAAGAAAAACAAGTCCTGGTACTCGCACTAACCCCTGGCAATCAAAATACATAATAATAATATGATCCATTAATATAGAAAAAATAATTGAAATCAAAATATTTTGAAAAAATATTTTTTCAGAACAGCCCAAGTTTCTGAAAAGTAACGTTGAGCCCCAATGGATCCCAAGCCTAAGTGTGGACAAAAATTTTAAAAATATTTTAAACAATTTATTCAACACTTACGAACAATAATAATGTATCTAGTTATGATTAAAATAACATAAAGATATTATTATTTAGAAATCCCCCCCTCACACAGAGGGCTGTTGTAAATGTAAACAATGAGTGTAAAAACACTAAAATAAGACTCCAGGCACCCAGGCCCGAAATCAGTTACCAAAAATACACCATCTGATGCAAAACAGAGACTTCCAGGGAAGAAACTGCAGAACATCAGATGGTAGATGCAGAACACAACGCCTAACCACCCGTAGGTGAAGACGTAAACATGGGGAAAGAACAGAATTCATTCTGTTATTCAGCTAAAACTCCCAAGAAATTTTAGTAATAATAATTACAGAAACTATGCCAAAAGCATGGGAGAATAGCAAGGGGGAACTTAAAGGACAGGGAGAGAGGAAAAACACTTGAAAAAACAGTGTAACTAAATAATCAGAATGACAACAAAATGGCTGCTGCCTTGAAAATAGGTAACTTAACATAATTTCATTAAAAAATTTTAAGTTACAGCCCTGATAATATTGTGTCACACATTCTTTTCCTCTCCTCCTTTTCTATCCTCCTTAGAATCACCATTTCACTAATATTTATGTGTCTGGCATCATTTAAACTGAGATTTAAAAGCACAAAGATCAGTCAGATGTTAACTGATGAAGGGCCAAACTTAGAATGATAAATGGCGCCAATTTCGGAACATCCTTGACACTGCGCATGCGCAGTAGGGGCGAAGTGTGGAGGGCCTTTCAGGACATGTTTTCTTTAGTTTTAGATGCAAATTTTGGGGATTGGGGGGCAAAATTTGTGTTTGGCCCTATATTTTAAGAGTTAGCACCAGCTATGTCTGGGTCATTGGTACAGTATAAAAATATGAATTGCCAATTTTTGAGAATAGTGCTGTCCAGTTTTGGCCGTTACGTTGGGTAAAGGGTTAAAACATGAAATAATTTGTTAAATTTTCAATCCTTCAAGTACAAAATAGTATCATCAATGGGATGTCTATAAGATGACTAGTATACTACATGTAGAGAAAAGATTGGATAACTCTCTTCATCCTAGAGGGCCCACTTCAGACTTTGGTGGCAAATTTTATTTATTCACAACAGGTGCCCCAACATACTGCTTTTAGATACAATGGAAGGTTACATTCAACAGGTCTGGAAATAAAGAGATTACACCCTAACCTGTTAGCAGGTTATGCTACAGTACTGTTGCCATGGACTGGTTGTAATCCACACGTGGACAGTGACGTGCGCAAAAAAGTTTACCAGGTAATAAAAATCATCATCAGCAAAATTTTAATTAATGAAACACCAAGTAGCACCCGGTGCATCATTAATGACATTTTTTTATGATTATTCCTATAATTAGTGTTTGAAGTCTAATATTACAGGGTCTGTGGAATTTGAAAAGTTTGAAAACTGGAATGTCAACAAGAAAATGCTAAAACACAGGGATGAATGAGGAAATGTCAAAAAATGGTGAAGAGCAGCTGGTCAATATAATGTCTCTAGCTTGCCTACAGTTAACAGAAGTCCTGTCATGAAATGGGCACAAAGAGCACCTCGATCTGCGCGTTAATCTACGTGTTATGACCAAAGTAAGGCTATCAAATTCTGTACATATGACCTGTGCACAAGCAGTGTTTCAGCCAATGGACCTCCAGGTAACCCTCATGAATTTATTTTGCAAGAAACGTCTGCTACTCACAATGGATAAAGGTTTAAGAATGACCATTTCCAGCTACTGATACAGTATGATGATCATGCAAGTGAACAAGTATGTCAGCAAGTAAGTTGCATGCTTTACTCTATCTCATATAATATCTGATGTGAGTCAGAGAGACAATGTTTGCCTGTTTTGGAGCAAGTTTGTTCCTTTGTTGACCCATATAATACAGTAGTTCAAAAGTAACGGTTAATCGAGCAACTACTTTTTTGATTGATCAAGATGTTGATCATTGATTAATCGGTTATCCATTTCAGCTCTAGTTAAAATAGAGTTTTGAGATAGATTTTCAAAGACGAATAAGGTGCTTGAAAAAACAAGTTTTTTTTTAAAAACCTAAAATAATCCTGGGCAATATAAGCAAATTTATTAAACATAAACTAGAGGTGTGACTGTCCCAGATGGGCCAGTCCATACCCCCGCCATCATGATTATTCTAAGATGAAAATGGGCATAACTCTAGCAAAAACAGTCCGATCAAAACTATAATCACAGATGCACAGGTTCCCATGGTAATGAACATCCACACCAAGTTTCAAAGGAATCGGCCCACAAACATCTTAGAAAATCTCCGGACAAAATTCAAGCATTCTAAGATGAAAAGCCTCAAAAGGGGCATAACTCTGGCAAAAAAAAAATCTGAACGAAACTATAACTGCAGGTGCACAAAACTATAATCACAGGTGCACAGGTTCCCATGGTAGTAAACATCCATACCAGGTTTCAAAGGAATCGACCCATAAACATCTGAGAAAATCTCCGGACAAAATTCTAGGGCTGATATTTCAGGTTGAAAAGGGGGATAATTCTGGAAAAAATAATCCGACCTGAACTATAATTGCAGGTGCACAGGTTCCCATAGTGATGAACATTCATACCTAGTTTCGAGCAGATTGGTCCATAAACATCTGAGCAAATCTCCAGACAAAATAATGTCTACGGATAGATGGACAGATGGACAAGGTGATTCCAGTATGCCCCCAACAGCTCACTGTGGGGGTATAAAAATTATCAAAACTTATGGCTCCATTATTGTTCCATGTCAAGTGTCATCTGTCGGTTCAGACTAACAGAACTTGATTGGACACAACAGCTAATTTTTTTAAACACTTCTTTCAAAACCACTGGTGTCAGACCACCTACTGTTCACCATTGGAGGGAGAAAACTTGACTCCAAACCTCTAGATGCCAACAGGGTCCAAATGCACTAACAAGAGAGAACTAAGACATCCAATCTAGAACTGCACTAACAGCAGTGAACTTCAGACATAAAATCTAGAAAATAAAAGAGGATGAATGTGAAGGTTAATTTGGCGAAAAAATGAATATATTTTTCATCAGACCTTAAAAATACACCACATGTATGGTAAAATTTACTAATTTACCTTTCTTGAAAAAATGAGTGGACAATCCTGTCTCCTAATGGATTAATGGCTAACTCTGGTATCCTAAGAAAATCTTCACGACTGAAAATAAAACAAATTTCACAATTGTTAATTATGAACAATGCACCTTTATTTAAACATAAAGCATTTTTACACTGTTACAGTATGGCCTCTGTGGACTGGTCACTTTCCATGGGTGGGCAATATTTCCACGGATGCAATAATTTAGATTACAAACACTAATTATAGGAATAATGATAAAACATTTAAATAATGAATCACCAGGTACAGCCCGGTGCTTCAATAATTAAAAGTTTACTGATGATGATTTTGATTACCTGGTAAACGCATGTGTGGACATCACTGCCCATGCATGGATTATAACCAGACCGTGGCATCTGAAATGTATCTGTCTATCTGCTGTCCATCCATGCGTCCATTTATCCATCTGTCAGGTAGGCCTGAATATAAGCCGTCTGACATTTGCAGAATGACGTCCCCAGAGGGTGAATCTGATGATGATATCCCATACAGTGGGCCAATTTATCCTCTGGGTACCTCTTTCTGTTTAGTTTTGAGACCCTGATTCAGATTGACATTCACAGAGGGTAAATTTAGTGACGCTACCCTGCTGTGCAGGGTAGCATCACTAAATTCACCCTCTGGGGACCTCATTTTGCAGATAACAGTCTGCTTATTTTCTGGCTTGCTGTCAGAGCACCCACCCAAGCAGACCCACATTCATCACTTCTCAACTTTAAGCGGTAGGAGGCGTAGCCTAACACAAAAAAGTTTCATCAACTGCCTATCTAATTGTATCTATTGGGTGTCTTTTCCTTCAGGGTAATTCTTTTTGTTCTTAAGTTAGTGGTTGCAGTAGGGATGGTAACAAAAAAAAACTGCAAGGCTCCATCCACTGGTATGCCCATCAATCCATCCATGCATCTACCTGTTCATCAAGCTCACTACTCGTAGTGGTCCATTCTAGAGCTGAAACGGTTAATGGGTTTTCTTCTTCGATTAATCATGTGGATTAACCTTGGTTAACCTATTAATCACTCGTCTAAATATCTGAATAACTGCCATAGTGTTGATGATTTACAGCATGAACCCTTTATCCAATGTAACAAATAAAACAGACTAGGCCTATGTACAAAAATCTCCATTCAAATTTATTATGTTTTCAATTTTTGTCTCAAAACCATAGCTTATGACCACTCATTGGAACAAGCTCGTTCCAATGAGGTGTCATAAGCTATGTTTTTGAGACAAAAATTGAAATTTTTTAGTAATTCATGAATTTATTTTGCAAGTATCATCTGCTACCCGCAATGGGTAAAGGGTTAAGAATGACCAATTCCAGCTACTGATACAGTATGATGATCTTTCAAGTAAACAAGTATGTCATCAAGTATCTTGTATGCTTTACTCTGTCCCATATAATTGATGTGAGTCAGTGTGACCATGTTTGCCTGTTTTGAAGCAAGTGTGTTCCTTTGTTGACCCATATAATACAGTAGTTCAAAAGTAACGGTTAATCAAACAATTACTTTTTGGATCGATCAGGATGCTGATCACTGATTAATCGATTAATCAGTTAACCTTTTCAGCTCTTGTTCATTCACCCACTCATCCATCTGCTTATTCATTTTTCTCAGTCTTTTTCAGTTTGTCTCTTTTCAGTCTCTCTCAAATGTTCTCTCCTGAAATTCAACGGCTCTAATACTTCAACAATTCTCAACATTCTGTTTCATGAATGCCTGGCAAACAAAAATCATTTGTAAACAGAAAAATGCTAGATACATGTATTTACCTTAGAAATCCATTATTACTTTTATCTAGACTTGCAAAACGGTTGTAAAGTCTTACTATCTGGTTATGGGAAACTGAAATATAAAATAAAAATATATTTGTTATAGGACTACCCCAAATAATCCACCAGTACTGCCAACATGCAGGAATGTTGCTGCATTTTGGAAGTGTTCTGAATTCCAAGCTTTGTTCTTGGATATTTGAAGCATAATTGGCCACAAGTTTTTTCTCATGAAATATTATTTTACTATCAGTTCTGATACCGTATGAATATGATAACACACTTTCAAGAAGAGTTTAGGCTAAGTGAAAAAAAAATATGTGTGGTTGGGGTTACATGCCACAAGAAAATACTGTCAGTAGGTACATGTAGGTTTTTTCGCAACAATCAATTGTTTTCTCCACTACTTACAGTACGTGGAGAGTGTATTATCACTAAATCACCCGCAGAGTGGAGACTCCACCCAAGCAATAATTGCAAATTGGTTGCAAAGCATAACAAGTACAAGCAAAGTTCCAGCCAATGGACCTCCGGGTTAAACCCGGAGGTCCATTGGCTGAAACTTTGCTTGTGTTTTTTGTCCATATGTAGAGAATTTGAAAATGATACTTTGGGTGATAACCCACTCCGCGGGTGATTTAGTTACAATCCACTCTCCACGTACTGTACATACAGTTAAAAGTAAAAATCGTGTGACTGTATTGTGCAATATTTTGAAGTAATAAAGTAATAGCATGCTGAGTAAGTGCACTTTTGTCCCTGTCAAACTGCACCATTAACTCAATTTCTGTAGAAAAACAGTGTGCCCAACTCTGTACAATATTCTACACATATACTAGTAAACAGAGACCACTGACATCATTCCTAACCTCTACTAGGATACATGGACATGTAATGATGTAAATAGGTATTAAAATTTGAATGCATATACAGAATGAAGAGAGTGGAGTACTACTTAATCACGGCGCAATGTATTCTCCACTTGAAAAGTATTTATAATTGTTCATAACAGCACAAGAAACGCTTGCAAACTTGGGTGGGTGTGTGTGGGGGGGGGGGGGGGGGTGCGAGCAGACTAATAACTCTGACCATTTTTATTGGAAAATGGTGGTCATCAAACTTGACGTAGACATTGTTCCCAAAGAGTTATATACCCTAAAAAATTGATATTTGGTTACTAATGATTAAGTTATTCCATAAGGCCAGAAAAAAAAGGGTTTCTGGTAACCTGACCGATCAATAAAATTTGCCGCCAACTCCAAATTTTTTTGGACATTCAAATTTTCTAAACGCTTGTCTGAAATACTTCTTGACGAAACGGAAAATGAGACATTGATTTTTGCCATGTAAATTGGTATTAGCATAGTGCTGGGCTAGTTTTTGATATACCAATTATAATCAGCATCATTGTCAATACCATCACTGATACCGGCAAATTAAATCATAATTGGTATACCGAAAAGTTGGGTTTTACCCTGGTATGCAAATTTCAACTTGCTTATCACAATTTCCAATAAGTAAATTACTTTACTGGTGTGCATTATTGTTGGTTTAAATTTGGGTTTTTCCCTTTTTACCACCCTGCCTGCTCTCGCAAATCATGCAACTTTTCTTTATTACTTTTCTTCCCCAACTGTCGAAGTGGTTTGTCTCAACAGTCACCATTATTACAAAAGCAACGGAATATTATTGCATCTATTCACCTCAACTTGTTTCAAATTCGAGGTAAACACTAAACAATCACATGTACTGCATCACACTATGCATGCGTAGCTAGTCACACCGGATGTTTCGACCAATGACATTCCTGCTATTAAAAACCAGGAAATTTATCTTGGGACATGAAAAGGGATTCCCAGTATTTTTACACTTGTACCGGTACTTCAAAGTGACTGGCTGTTTGCACATGCTGACGTCGTGAAAGCATCTTGCATTCAAAATAGTGTGCTCACAGGTGTTTGATAGAAGACCTACATAAGGTTTTTTGTTTTCAAATAAACAAAAGCAAGTCATTTGTGCTTGGACCTCTGACAAGAAAAATATGATGCTATTTCACCAGCCCATTACCACAATCATTCAGAAAGTCAATTTATTTTAAGTGCTGAGGTCAGGTGTGATAATTTTAACACTTCTTGTGATAAACTAGAGAGCAGCGTGCAAACGAGCACTTCACTTCAGAATCTGGGGACAGCTGAAGATATTATGAAGACTCCGACGAGTCTGTTCCGTTCCGAAGTTGCAGAATTACACCCGAAATGTTCACTGTAATTGCAAATTATATTAAATGGTATGATATAGTTTTTTAAAGTTGATGGGGGCGTATTACTCACTCACATACTATTTGTACTCTAATATTTCTATCTGTAACTTGGTGAATTAAAAAAAAAATTTAAAAAATAATAATAAAAAAAAATAATCTGCCTACCTACCGATTCGTGTTTTTTTCTGACATGTGACCGGAAACTCATTATTTTTTTAGCCTAAACAAGCATTACCGATACACAATATTTTTAACAAGGGCATTAACTCTCTAATTTTCATCGAATATCACTGGCCATCGAAATTGACATAGACATTGTTGCGGTAGAGACATACACCAAAAAGAATTGAAATCCATTAACTACTGTTCAAGTTATACCATAAACAAGATTTACAGAATATTTTTATAACAAAGGGCAATAAGTGAATAACTCCCATAATTTTCAAAAGATATCTCGGTGGTCATCGAACTTGACATAGACATTGTTGCTGGAGAAACATATAAACAAAAGGAATTGAAATCCATTACCTACTGTTCAAGTTATGCCATAAACAAAGTTCAGACGGACGGACAGCGTACAGAGCTCTATGCTATATCCCTCCCTTGTGGGGGTATAATATGCCCAAAATATTCAGTAGATACCAGGGGACCTCTTCTAAATCACCAATCCCATTTTCCATATGACACAGGTATGAGAAGTACTGGATGGTCAGGGTCTAGTCACCATTCAAAAAATTACCTTCAATGTGGCCTTAATATCGCCCATATTTGGTCAGGGCATACCACCTCATGAAAAATATTTTACTGGCTTTACTGTTCACGTTTGGACTTGTATTGTGGTCAGATACAAGCTTGTACTCCTGAATACACATAATTCTAAATTTAAACGAGTAATGATCAAATTCAGCGCATATTTCAAGAATATTTAATGGTTTTTTGACTCACCGAGTTGAGAAAATGTTTAGAGTCGCAACGAAAAAATAGGGTCGTCTGTAAACCCCAACCACAAAGAGTACAGTCGCCATGGACTGGTCATAATTCACGCGTGGGCAGTGATATCCACACATGCATTGACCTGGTAATAGAATTTATCATCAGCAAAATTTTAATTACTGAAGTGCTTCATTAATTAAATTTTGAATGATTATTCCTATAATTAGTGTTTGGAATCTAATATTGCGTCCGTGGAAGTATTGCTCACCTGAGGAAAGTGACAAGTCCACAGCAGTCATACTGTATTATTTTACTTATGTCTGCTATCATTTTCAGTTATGCGAATTGAAATCACATATTTTTTGTATTCTATACACAACAATTTGTTGTTTTTTTTCTGAAAACGATACATATGTGGGCATTCTAATTCTAATCTCTTTCTAGACATCTACCTAATTGTTGTGACAACCTACATTTTTAATCAAAATGAAGGTTGTGTATTACAGTTAAAACTAGAAGTCCTGTCACAAATTGTGCGCTTTTCTAGGCTTAATTGCGCGTTGGAATTGCGTGCATTTGCCATATCGAATGGCATCCAAAGCACGGCAGGCTCTCATGGTTACTCATAGCAAACACATGCAATGTTTCTGCCAATGGACCTCCGGGTTACCCGGAGGTCCATCGGCTGAAACATTGCTTGTGCACAGACCATATGTACAGAATTTGATAGCTTTACTTGGGCCATAACGCGTACATTAACGCGCATATCAACGTGCTATTTGTGCGCATTTCATGACAGGACTTCTAGTTTTAACTGTACTATTATACTGTATAGAACACGAATGCTTTCAACTAACACAGATTTGATGTTTAAGGGCCTATATAAGTAATGGAATTTTGTTTATTTTGAAATTCTCACCTCTCATATTCCTTAAATTCAGATTAAATATACACAAATTATACATCAAAATGAAGGTTGGGATGTATAGAACACGAAACACGAACACTGGTGCAAATACGGCAGCAGACTTCCAGGAACCAGTGGTGCCTACAGTCGACTCTATGAGTTGATTACACATGTGTTTCGTGTTCTATACATCCCAACCTTCATTTTGATGTACATTTTGTGTATATTTAATTTCAATTGAAGAAATGTCAGAGGTGAGAATTTTCAAAATAAACCGGTCCTACTAATTACCGACCAAAACCGTCAAAAACCGTCCAAAACAGACCAAAAGTGCTAATTACCGACCAAAATACCAATGAGTACCGACCAAAAAAATTAAATGAGTACCGACCAAAAAAATACAATTTTTTAGAATTTTGCTATTTTAAATGTGCTATTGTTCCACTGTGCTATGTATCTTAATTTCCAACTTTTAAGTTTGAATTATATCCGCACTGACTGGCATGTGCGCCCATACTCCTTAAGTTTTGGGGCCCAACTTCTCTCGTGGGCCGACTTTTCTTAAATTGTTATGGGGGTCGACTTTGTCTTGGAGCCAAGTTCTCCTGTTGGAAAACGAAAAAAAACGTTTTTGTTTTGTATTATTATGCTATTTCGAATGTGCTATTGTGCCACTGTGCTATGTACATGTATCTTAAAAATGTGTTTTTGTTGAGATGTATTCCAGTATTCCAGCTAAACGGTATAGGTCGAATGTTCTGAGATTTTTTTCATATTATTTTGCAACAATTTACTGGAAAACATCGCAAGGTTTTGGTCGGTAATTAGTAGGACCCAAATAAACAAAATTTCATTACTTATATAGGCCCTTAAAGGCTTGATTTGTTAAGTGAATTTTGGAGTTGGGAATTCCATAGTAAATTCGTTTTCCATTACTTAAAGGCTCAACTTCTGTTATCCACATCCGTGTTCAGTGCAGGATCTACAATTCATGGTGACGTACGTTACGCCTGCGGCACACTTGTATTGACAGTGACCAGCGAAAATAGGTTATCATCCAAAATTAATTTCTTTTTACACTTAAAAGTTAAATTTGAAAGACATTAAATTAAAACATACAACCAGTTTCTTTTTGAATTTCATTTATTTCTTCTTCTTGAAGCTGTGATGCCCTGGAGCCCATTTTCAGAGTTTTTTTTCTACAAAATTGTCGAAGCACAAATTGTTTCCTTCCGTCAGCTGAAACTTCCGTCTTCTGCTAAATGTGAAGGTCACTACTGGATTAAGAAAACCTGAGGAGGAATGTGCTGTACCGCTAGAGTCTTGGTCACATCTGAAAGGTTTCGTGGCGAATCGGTTGCTAAACAAGTGATATAAAAAGCCCTTGGAAGATCGTTATCCGAGGTGTTGCCACTGTTTTTTTCTGAAAACGATAAATGTATTCGTGGGCGTAATCGTTCTGATTCTCATCTCTTTCTAGACATCTACCTAAGACAACTTTTCCAGTGAAGTCATACCAAAAATTGGACGATCTCATCATCTGTATCCATTTTCGGCATGAAGAATCGTAATTTCGATGCGATTTTAAGGTGCTATATAAGTGAGGGAAATTTGTTTACTTGAAATTCCCACCTCTATTATTACATAACTTCAAGTTAAATATACACAAATTACCTTATATTCTACAAGAATGGGTAGGGCTACTTACCGAGAACAACGAGAACAAATTAAAATAATAAATAAAGGCAAAAATAAATATTAATTGTTAGCATACAGCTGTCCTATGTTGGGTTACGGGTCGTTTCGTACCTTTTCCCTTTCGTACTGGGTCGTTTCGTACTGAGTCGTTTCGTACCTAAAAAGGAACGAAACGACTCAGGTAATTTTCACCTCTATTTTTCTAAATTTTTATTCGAAAATTTTAGGCATAGTTTTTAACTTTAAAAAAAATCAGTACAGCGTATAGATTTTTTGAAGAACATTATGCCTAAAACGGCAATTTCATTGTAGGATACTCGGAATGAAATTTTCTTCACAGTTTTCCAGTGGCGGATCCAGGATATTTTCTAGGGTGGGTGGGGGTGGGGGGGGGGGGACCGATGTAATGAGAAAAGAAATTTTCCGTGAGGGTTTTATGTAAACAACCCCTACGGTTTAGTAACATATGATTCTTCGGGGGTGTCGTAATTAGTACGATGACAAGTTTTTAAACACATAACCCTGCTTATTGCATGCTAGGTGTTATAACTATTATTATTGTAAAAAAAAAACATGATGTTCCGGATTCCTTAATTTTCGATACAAATGCAATTTCTATCACAGGAAGCACACTGAAAACATACAATAGTTTCACGTTTCACGGTGCTATCTTTCTCCTTTATCGCCCAAGTGCCCCCCCCCCCCCCCCCCTTTGTATCTCCCACTGCAGTTTTCCGTTGTTGATGATTCCAACACTCGGCGTCATTTCTTGGGATGCTCAACATCGAAAAGCTCATCAAGAAAGATTATCAAGAAAACGAAAATCGACACTGTAGCGCCACAATTCTTCACAAGTTAAATAAACATCAAACGATTTCAAAAGCCAGTTACCAAGCTTAGGATAGTCCATATGCATCGTCCCCAGAAGACTTTAAACACCCATGATGATTACATGCGCACCATTGACGTGCAGTACGCCTTAGTACACAGCGTCATCGTGCCCCCATGTGGGCAATTGGGGTTAAGTGCCTTGCCCAAGGACACAACTCGGGAGCGCGAATCTGTCACTGAAATGGTCACCCATCCAGCTACTAACCGCGCTCGACGTTGCTTAACTTCGGTGATCTGACGAGAACTGGTTACCTCGACGCCACCGCGCCCCCTATTCCTTTTTAGTTGTCATTTAGGTCCGCTCGCTTCTTCCCTCAAAAAAAGAGTCGTTTCGTCCCCCTTTTTATGTGAGTCGATTCGTTCCTTTTTATTTAGGTGAGTCGTTTCGTACCTAAAGGGGTACGAAACGACCCAGTACGAAAAGGTAAAGGTACGAAACGACCCGGGGGACGAAAGGGAAATGGAACGAAACGACCCGTCACCCTATGTTGTATATAAAATAAGAAAAAAGCAAATTTAAAGCTTTTAGATCGACTCAGTCTGTGGTGATGGGGATTATTTATCAATTTCGGATTCGCCGCCAAACCGAGAAGAGGCTACTTGTCGAGAACAAGATTGTGACTGTTAATTGACACCGAAAAGAGACTACTCGCCGAGAACAAGATTGTGACTGTTAATTAACACTGACTGCGTTTAGTTTCATTTGTTCTCGGTAAGTAGTCTGTTCTCAGTGTAAATACAAAATTAACTAGAGGGGTGTCATTTGTGTGCAAAGCACACTATAGTATATCCCCGCATTCGCATTTGTGATTATTGTCGGGGCCGAATCAAAAATCCAAAACCTTTATGCACATCTGTAGACGCTATTGATTAACATGAACACACTTTTAGTGTTTCGAATTGAAACCCCTAGGAGTTTTTCTCCGGAAACCATTCCTCTAACGACAAAAATGGTGCCCCTTGCACCCCTCGGGGCCAAATCAAAAATCCAAAACCTTTATGCACATCTACATACCCTATTGATTAGCATGAACACACTTTTAGTGTTTCGAATTGAAACCCCTAGGAGTTTTTCACAAGAAACCATTCCTCTAACGACAAAAGTGGTGGCTCTTACGCCCCCGAGGGCCGAATCAAAAATCCAAAACCTTCATGCACATCTACAGACCCTATGAATGAACATGAACACACTTTCAATATTTCGAATTGAAACCCCTAGGAGTTTTTCTCTGGAAACCATTCTTCTAACGACAAAAATGGTGCCCCTTGCACCCCTCGAAGCCGAATCAAAAATCCAAAACCTTTATGCACATCTACACACCGAATTGATTAACATGAACACACTTCCAGTGTTTCGAATTGAAACCCTGGGAGTTTTTTTTTCCGGAAACCATTCCTCTTAACGACAAAAATGGTGCCCCTTGCGCCCCTCGAAGCCGAATCAAAAATCCAAAACCTTTATGCTCATCTACAGACCCCATTGATTAACATGAACACATTTTCAGTGTTTCAAATTGAAACACCTAGGAGTTTTTCTCCGGAATCCATTCCTCTAACAACAAAAATGGTGTCCCTTGCGCCCCTCGGGGCCGAATCAAAAATCCAAAACCTTTATGGACATCTACAGACCCTATTGATTAACATGAACACATTTTCAGTGTTTCGAATTGAAACACCTAGGAGTTTTTCTCCAGAAACCATTCTTCTAACGACAAAAATGGTGCCCCTTGCACCCCTCGAAACCGAATCAAAAATCCAAAACCTTTATGCACATCTACACACCCAATTGATTAACATGAACACATTTTCAGTGTTTCAAATTGAAACACCTAGGAGTTTTTCTCCGGAAACCATTCCTCTAACAACAAAAATGGTGCCCCTTGCGCCCCTCGGGGCCGAATCAAAAATCCAAAACCTTTATGGACATCTACAGACCCTATTGATTAACATGAACACATTTTCAGTGTTTCGAATTGAAACCCCTAGGAGTTTTTCTCTGGAAACCATTCCTCTAATGACAAAAATGGAGCCCCTTGCGCCCCTCGGGGCCGAATCAAAAATCCAAAACCTTTATGCACATCTACAGACCCTACTAATGAACATGAACACACTTTCAGTGTTTCGAATTGAAACTCCTAGCAGTTTTTCGCCGGAAGCCATTCCTCTAATGACAAAAATGGTGCCCCTTGCGCCCCTCGGGGCCGAATGAAAAATCCAAAACCTTTATGCACATCTACAGACCCAATGAATGAACATGAACACACTTTCAATGTTTCGAATTGAAACCCCAAGAAGTTTTTCGCCGGAAACCATTCCTCTAATGACAAAAATGGTGCCCCTTGCGCCCCTCGGGGCCGAATCAAAAATCCAAAACCTTTATGCACATCTACAGACCCTATGTATGAACATGGACACACTTTCAATGTTTCGAATTGAAACCCCTCGGAGTTTTTCGCCGGAAACCACTCCTCTAACGACAAAAATGGAGCCCCTTGCGCCCCTTGAAGCCGAATCAAAAATCCAAAACCTTTATGCACATCTACAGACCCTATGTATGAACATGGACACACTTTCAATGTTTCGAATTGAAACCCCTCGGAGTTTTTCGCCGGAAACCACTCCTCTAACGACAAAAATGGAGCCCCTTGCGCCCCTTGAAGCCGAATCAAAAATCCAAAACCTTTATGCACATCTACAGACCCTATTGATTAACATGAACACATTTTCAGTGTTTCAAATTGAAACCCCTAGGAGTTTTTCTCTGGAAACCACTCCTCTAACGACAAAAATGGCGCCCCTTGCGAGCCTCGGGGTCGAATCAAAAATCCAAAACCTTTATGCACATCTACAGACCCTATTGATTAACATGAATACACTTTTAGTGTTTCGAATTGAAACCCCTAGGAGATTTTCTCCGGAAACCATTCCTCTAACGACAAAAATGGAGCCCCTTGCGCCCCTCGGGGCCGAATCAAAAATCCAAAACCTTTATGCACATCTACAGACCCTACTAATGAACATGAACACACTTTCAGTGTTTCGAATTGAAACTCCTAGGAGTTTTTCTCCGGAAACCATTCCACTAATGACAAAAATGGTGCCCCTTGCGCCCCTCGGGGCCGAATCAAAAATCCAAAACCTTTATGCATATCTACAGACCCTATGAATGAACATGAACACACTTTCAATGTTTTGAATTGAAACCCCTAGGAGTTTTTCGCCGGAAACCATTCCTCTAACGACAAAAGTGGTGCCCCTTACGCCCCCGAGGGCCGAATCAAAAATCCAAAACCTTTATGCACATCTACAGACTCTATGAATGAACATGAACACACTTTCAATGTTTTGAATTGAAACCCCTAGGAGTTTTTCGCCGGAAACCATTCCCGGACGTACGGACGTACGGACGGACGGACGGACGGACGGACGGACGGCGACAACCAATATATCCCCGTAATTTTTCAAATGCGGGGATAATAACTAATTCCCGAGAACAAGATTGTGACTGTTAATTGACACCGAGAAGAGACTACTCGCCGAGAACAAGATTGTGACTGTTAATTAACAGTGACTGCGTCTAGCGTCTAGTTTCATTTGTTCTCGGTGAGTAGTCTGTTCTCGGTGTAAATACAAATTTAAATTTGTCTGTTATTTTGTCGCCTATACTGGTACATTCAATTCCCATCACCATTTACCAGGGCTTTGGACCTGCAAGTCATACATGTAGACTTGGCTGGTTTAAAATTGTTTGTTCTTTTGTCGCCTATACTGGTACATACAATTCCCATCACCATTTGCCAGGGCTTTGGACCTGCAAGTCATACATGTAGACTTGGCTGGTTTAAAATTGTTTGTCGCCTATAGAGGTACATACAATTCCCATCACCATTTACCAGGGCTTTGGACCTGCAAGTCATACATGTAGACTTGGCTGGTTTAAAACTGTTTGTTCGTTTGTCATGCATACCGACCGGTGCGCATTTCTGTGTAGTGATCAGTGGTGCCAGCTGTCCCTGTCTTAGGTTGTTCCATATTTGGAATCTTACCCGTCTTCGGAAACTGACCTGCGTCACGTAATATACCCACTTATTTTTGAAAGTGGACACTGTATGGTGTTCACTTTATGTGCCAGCTCTCCCTGTCTTAGGTTATTCCATAATTGGAATCTTACCCGTCATCGGAAACTGACCTGCGTCACGTAATATACCCACTTATTTTTGAAAGTGGACACTGTATGGTGTTCACTTTATGGTGCCAGCTGTCCCTGTCTTAGGTTGTTCCATAATTGGAATCTTACCCGTCATCGGAAACAGACCTGCGTCGCCAACGTCCCGCGCCTTGGGACCCCACTCACACCAGACGTTGGCGTTTACTGCTAACGCCACTACTCGTCTTTGAGTTCTTCACTCGCTTTCGCTGGCCAGGTTTTTTTGCCACGCCTGCAGTTTTGGGAATAATCAATCGACCGTCAGTCGATATCAGTGTGGAATTTGGTTCTTTAATGAAAGACACTAATTGCCTGAGTCTTCTGTCTCGTCTCTCGGGTTGCAGATTAACCCATACAGCATGTTTTACCTGAAGTTTTTCGACATGTTGGGCCAAAACAAAATCTCCAGAATTATGCAGAGCATTTCTAATTTCCCTTATCTGGTCATTGACTGTGAGCGTGTCCATGTCCAAACCAACAGGCAGTATTTTCTATTCAGTTGTCAAAAGTTAGCTCAAGTATCTATATTTTTCTTCCAGGTGTTACTGTAGATATATATATATATATATATTGTTTTAGTGCTGTATAGATGTGATTTTTAATAAAAGATAGTTATATTAGTGTTTTGGTTAGTTTCTTTATAGGATATCAGTGGCGTGTTCCCTATCTTTGCGCGGGTCATTTTCGGTGTTTTGTTTTTTGTTTTTTTCTACGATTTCGACCGGTTTTTCAAAGTTTTGACTATGGATGGTATGGATGGTAAGTGTTTCGTGACGCGAGAGGCTCAGACCAGCAGGGTAGAGACGGTTAGTATAGGTGTACAGGTGGGGGAGTGGTTGAGGCCAGCACAGGGGGTGCTGGTGAGTTATCAACGAGCGGTTAGCGGTCGGATGTGTGTAGGCACTGTGATATGGTGTGTGTGGATGGGCGTGAGCAGGGGCAGTTGGGGATGTGTGCCATCTGCGTAGAGTTAATGCAGCTGCTAGAGGCATATGTAAAGTTGGAGGAAGAGGTGCAGGTGGTGAGGTGGAAACTGGGGAAGGCAGGAAAGTTTGGTGTTACCCCAGTTAGGGTGGCATTCGATGGGGGATGGAAGGTGGTGGGTAGTAGGAAGCGGACTTTTGACGTGGAGAGTGGGTCTTTTGGGAATAGGAAGGTGCGTCGGGTTGAGGGTAGGGGAGAAGTAGGGGCTAGAGTGTCAATGTCCCAGGCTAGTAGTGTGAGTCGGGGGGCGAAAAGGCGTATTCGTTTAGAATCGGATAGTGAGGGAGATATCGATGACCATGTGGAGACTGTCAGGGCAGGAGTCAGAGGGAAGGTTAGGAAGGTGTAAACGAGGACAAGGTGGCTTGTAGTGGGAATGGGCAGAAGGTGGAGTGCAGTGTCCAAAATAGATTCAGTGTGTTAGGTAATCTCGAGAATTCTGAGGAGCAGGTTGGGTCTGAAGAGGTGGAGGTGGAGGAGGTAGGCATGGAGGTTAGTGTGGCGGAGTGCAAGATTGCGAGCTGGTCCAGTGGGAACATAGGTGGTAACAGATGTAGTAGGACAGGAAAGAGGACTGGAATGAGGCAGTTAGTGGTTGCAGGGAGTAGTATAGTGCGGGGATTAGATAGGGTGGCGTGTGGGCCCGACAGTGTCAACAGGACCAATTTGTGCTTTCCGGGGGCTAGGGTGGAGGACCTAAGGGGCAGAGTGGGTGGATTAGTAAAGGGGTTAGGCCCAGACCCACTGGTTGATGTACACGTGGGGACCAACAACATCAGGGAGAGAAAATCAGTTCAGATTATTGAGACTTACAAGGACTTAATAACTCAACTGAACGCCAAGAATGCACAGGTAGTGGTTTCGGGGCTTCTCCCAGTAATAGGTGGTGGGGGCGAGCGTAATTCGCGGATCATTGGGACCAACGAGGAATTGGGGGAGGATTGTAAGGAACTTGGGATACCTTTTGTAGACAATTGGGGATCGTTTTGGGGCAGAAAGGACCTATATGGAAGGGATGGTCTCCATCTTGGCCCAAGGGGCACAGAGGTTTTAGGGAGAAATATGTTGCAGGTGGTGGAGCCTTTTTTGGTATAGGGAGGGGAGGGGTTTCAGTGAAGGGGGAATGAACACAGGTAATGTGTCACGAACCATAGGTGTAATAAATGGGACAAGGGGGATAAAGAAAAGGGACCAAAAATCCAAATCAATAGGAATAGCTTCCCAAGGAAAGCGCAGGTACACAAAGTAGGATATACAAACCTACAAGGACTAAATAATAATGGGACCAGTAGGCGGAAGCCAATGAACCTTGATTCCCTGAAAGTGGGTTATAGCAACATCCAGGGTCTCCACCGGAAAGTAAGTGAAATTGCTACATTGATCGAGGCAGAGGAGTTTGACGTCATGGGCTTAAGCGAAACGTGGGTAAGACACGAGGAACGGGTAGACCAAGTAAGGGGGTACGTATGGATAGGTGTAGAGCGAACGGAAGGCCAGAAAAAAAGGGGGAGGGATAGGCATGTACATTTAAGAGGATTTAAAACCATCATTGATCACAGACCTGGAAAACATCAGCACCCCGGCTGAGGTATCGAAAGAAATTGGATGGGTAAGGATCAGTCTGAAAAACCAAAGTATTGCTCTTGGGGTTGTGTATTGTGCAGTGGAGGGAAGCAAACCTGAATGGAATGATTCGATATACTCAACACTAAGGTCCAATATCACCGAATTACAAAACAAGGGGCTCGGTATAATTCTGATGGGTGACTTTAATGGCCACATAGGTAATGATGAAGAAGGCATAGAGGGTGGGGACAATAAAGTCAACAGGAATGGAAGGAAGTTGTTGAACTTCACAAACGAGCTCGGTCTGAAGATTCTGAACAGGGACGCGAGGTGTAAGGGGAAATGGACCTGGGAAAGGAACGACAGAAAATCAATAATCGACTACATCCTGACAGATATTAATTTATGGAGGGAGGTGATAGGGGTAGAAGTGGATGATGAGGGTATAATGGAGGTGGATAGTGATCACAACTTGATTACAGTGACGATCAGGGCCAAAACTGGTAAAAAGCAAACGAAACTCTAAGGAGATTTGGGAACTCAATAAAGATGCTGACTGGGCGAAGTTCAATGAAAAACTGAAACCAAAGCTTGCAACCGTACCCAAGAGGTGCAGTGTCCAGAAGATGGCCGACGCCATAGTTGCGAGCCTGGTGGAGGCAGGAAAGGAAAGTGTAGGAAAGGTCAGGGTGCCAACACGGGAACTTGGGTACAGAGTGAATGAAGAACTGAAAAGGGCCATAAAGGGAAGAAAAGCTAAATGTGCTGCATACAGGAGAAGTAGAAAACTTAAGGGGGCAGAAAGCAACGAGGCCACGGTAGCAAAGGAAGAATACCACCAAGCACGAAATAAAGTAAATAAGATTAAAGACGATAATCGGAGAGTACGAAATAGCAGTCTTATTAGGACGATAAGAACGACAGGGGGGTCAAGTTCGAACGTATTTTGGAAATGGGTGAATAAACGTAACAAAAGAAGTAACCCACAGAGTATTAAAGTAGATGGCAGAGTTACAGACGAGCAAGATCAAGTCGCATCAGAAATAGTCAAGCACTGGGAAAAGTTAAACGATAAGCGATGGGGCATGGGGAGCCCACCTGAGTGTCCGAATCAGGTCGAGGAAAACCTATCGAACTTCGTGTGCAGCGAACTTAAAACGGAGGAGGTGCGAAAAGTGATATCAAAATTAAGGGATGGAAAAGCGGGAGGAGTAGATGAAATTCCTAACGAGTTTATCAAAAAGGGGGAGAGGAACTCGTGGAAAGCCTAACTGCCCTATTCAATCTAGCCATAGAAAATCAAGAGGTCCCAAAGGAGTGGAGAAAAAGCAAAGTGACATTTATTTACAAAAAGGGGGAAAAAGACGTTTTGGATAACTATCGAGGGATCTCTGTCAGTAGCAACATTGGAAAGGTTTTCTGTAAAGTCCTTTATGGGAGACTAGAGGAGGTGAATGAAGAGAAGGGTTTTTTGGGAGAAATCCAGAATGGCTTCAGGAAGGGAAGGAGAGTAACCGACCATCTTTTCACGCTATCCCAAATGATAGAATCCGCGAAAGCAAAAAAGAAAAAGATGTTTATGGCCTTTTTGGATGTCAAAAAAGCATACGATAGAGTATGGAGGGAGGGTATGTGGCGCAAGCTGGAGGCTCTGGGCTTAGGAGGCGAGTTTGTTGGAATTATGAAAGCATTATATAAAGATGTACAGAGTGAACTTAGCCTGGGAAACATTACAACAAAACGTGTGCCTATAGAGATAGGCCTAAAACAGACATATGGTATAGCCTACCAGAAGCAGTAGTATCAAACCTTCTAGAATTTGAAAAGAGGCTAGATAAACACTGGAATGACCAAACCATAAAATTTGACTGTAATGAAAACCTATACTGTCGGACCGGAGGAAAGAGGAACAGTACAGCTCGACTGTCAAATGAAGATACAGATCTGAACATAGAGGCCGAAAAAGCCTGCGTTCAGTTACAACATAAGGTAACATAAGGTAAGGTAGTCCACGACGTTGTGAGTCGAGGCTAGGACCACATGTTAGGTGTCGGGTCGGGGTCATTCTAAACACCGAAATCTCTCTTGATATTTATTTATTGGAGTTAACGACACTTTCGACAGTCAGGAGCACCACACGTAGGACGGTTTTACGGGTGGAGGAAGCCGGAGTACTCGGAGAGAAGCAACGGCAAGCAACTGTCTCACTCCTCAACATACTAACTCCGCGCAAGCAGGGTTAGCATTGATTGAAGATAGGTGCACCATCGACGTGCGGTGCGCCTTAGTACACAGCGCCCCGTGCCCCCCCCCCCCCCCCCCACGCTCTCCTTAATAGACCGAAAAAACCGAACCCCCCACATTTAAAGCCCAACATCCCAATGAAATACATCTAAATGGTTTAGAGTCGTTTCAACACAGGAATGTTTCGGCCCACGTCTGGACGATAATGAAACCATAAAAAACTTCAATGAACTTTGTGTAAAATGCCCCGGTCCCCTCTCCTTGAATGTATATAAAAGAATCTTAGTTGATTTTGTACCACTGCCTAATTTTCGACAAAACTGCTGTAAGGGGTGTCGTCCCATCTTTTTTTTCCATATCTATGCGGCTGGATA
This sequence comes from Pictodentalium vernedei, assembly GCA_031216915.1. NCBI lineage: Eukaryota > Metazoa > Mollusca > Scaphopoda > Dentaliida > Dentaliidae > Pictodentalium > Pictodentalium vernedei. The sequence continues at coordinate 119,339,850 of CM062292.1, forward strand.
AATAAATTATGCATTCAATTTCTCCTGTTTAGTTTAAACATATTTTATTCGCATTTAATTTGCAAAAGGGATTGGGTTACTCCTGTATCGACGCCACTGAATTAATACATTGTGCATTACATGTGTTTTGATAGGGGAGTTTTTTTCTCTCTAAGTTTCCAATTTCAATAAAAATATCGGAATATCAATTCCTTCATTTCTCCATTAATGCTTGCTTTTATTCCCACGCATGCGCGCTTTTTTCTAGTACAGCAAAATAAAGATTGTGACGTATAGAATGTATAGAACACATGTATAGAAAACATATGCAATCAGCTCACAGACTTGACAGCAGGCATCAATGGTTCCTGGAGGTCTGCTACCATATTCGTACAAGAACTGATAATAATATAATATTTCCAGAGAACAACCCGTGGACAAATGTGCTTCAGATATCCAAGAACAAAGCTAGGACATCAAAATTCTTCAAAACGCAGGGACAGGGTTGCATGGGGGTAAACTAAAAAAAATCCCGGTTTTGATTCCATCATCCATCTGTTTATATTTTTGGTCAAGGTCATTGGGCCCAAACGGCAGTTGGGTGTCCTGCAAAAATGCCAAGTTTGGTTCTGGATGCATAACTCCATCGTGCCTCCGAATCTACCCTACCTAGATAGAACTACCCTTGGGTAGCTATTTATAGACGGCGAGACCGCGGATGTATTGCCGGTTAGGTTGATGCATTCACACGCTGAACTCCGAGGTGTCGACAACTGAACAATGAAGCTTACACTTGCTATTCAAGAAACGCTGCCCAGAGTGAAGACTGCCCTTGCTACCACCTGGAGTATCCAGGTGCGCAAGGGGACAATTCACAGGACTGTGGATTTTGAGAAAGAAACAGAACCGGCATCCTTGGAGAGGAGAGATGTAGCACCTTTCGTGGGGGGGGGGGGGGGGATTTCCTCCCACACTGGTCACCCTCCAACTGACCCAGAGACGCCGGATGATGACCGCCTGGATAGAAGCCACTAATACCAAGAAGAAACGAAAGAGAAAGAAGGAACCGGACGGAGTTCATGGAAAAGAAAAAGAGAGAAAAGGAGGCTAGTAAGGGCTTTGAAAGCTCAACACCTGATACCGATGACCATTCCATATCCAGCTCGACATTATCCACTCAGGTGGAGGGTCCGGATGGTGCTGGTTCGTCAAGAGGCAGTCCAATATTCAACCCATCGCACTCTTCGACGGAATAGGAGAGGCAGGACGGCCTTTGGAACAAGATATTGAATTAGACACTGCACCATCTACTGCTACTGCCCTTCCCTTTCCAACCTGAACCCCAAACAGGAGGTGATCACCGCAGAGTCAGTGGAAGACATCCTAGGAGAGAAGGTCCTAGATGACGGCCACCTGGAACAACTACGAAACCATATTCGAACCATAACAAAATATACGGGTTCGAGGACCAGCTATAAATGACACAATACAGCTTATCAGCATTCACTACAAAGCCAAAACACCAGAAGAAAGCACCATACCACCGGCAGCCGTGAGGACCAGACCGAACCGACCGTCCATGTCCTTCGACTTCCATCTACAACACCAACCAATGCTGCCTCACCATCACAACCTCCTCCTCCAAAAAAGCACAAGAAGAAGAAGCATTAACACCCCTAAGTACCTTAACCCTCTCATCCTTTACCACGCTTAGGCATAGCAGGAAAACTACTATTACAGTCGAAAGGGGCTTGCCCCACACCGTCCCTGCGCGCTTCGGCGTGCAAAAACCATTGGATCATGGATGTGTTGCTGTTTGTCTGCAGCGGTATAACAACAACGATTGTATTGCTGTCTCCGCTGCCGACGAGCTTCAAGTTATTTCATGTTGACAGAATTCTACAGACAGTTAAAGAGTTAGAGTTTAAAGATTGTGGAGAATACAGAATATGTGAATATTATTTGGTGAGAATTATCACTAGTTCGGCCTCTTTGAGAGTCACAACAAGTGGCGTTGCCGCAGTTTCGTTCTTGTGCGACTTTTTCGGTTTTGAATTTTCCGCCATCTTGGTGGACCACGCCACGGTACACATGTTCTTTCAGTTCAGTGGCAGTAATCTATTTGTGTTTTACTCACCACATTCGCTTTTCGCAGTCTTCCTTATGCATGTGTGCCTGTTTTTTGAGTGTGTTTTTTGTGTTTTTTTTCCTGGTCATTTGCGACTTGTTTTTACCTTCACACGTTGACCTTCACCTTCACGTTTCTCACAACATGTCACAAAGCCCGGTGCGTAACAACCCTCCCAAAGATATTCCTTCCAAGTGCGCCTCGTCTTCCGGTCCAGTTTTTATCAACAGATGTGCCTTTCCCGAACCCTTCAGGTTGCCTGGGGTGTCAGTAGACACAGCCCTTGCAATTTTAGGGAAGAGGGAGGAGGTTGGGAATGTGGATAAGGATATGCTAAGGGACATTCCGAATTTGAAAGTGACCAGGTTGTTTTTAACAGCCATTGATTTTCCCCACACCACGATGGTTGAGGCGATGATCGAACATACTGTCACCAGTCATTGGGTTGTGGAAAAGATAAACATCGCCAAACAACTTCAGACAGCCTTTGCAAAGAATATTTTGGGTGCCATTTCTAGTGCCCGGTTTTCTGGATCCCCGCAATTTCAGTCATCATAAACTGGTAGCTTTTCTGCAGATATTAAACCTGACCATTCACTGTTACAAAGTGGTGGGATGTCAAAAACCAATCCGGTTTGCATCTTGACCTTCAAAATAAATCGGGAAGTGACCCGTCCCAACCCGGACAGTTGTCTCTAATAAATAATAAATGCTCCCCACAAGGAGGCATTGTCAACGTCCGAGGTGGAAGCATTTGAATCCCAATCTCCAAAGTGCAAATATGGCCCCACCATCATCCGATTTACTTGGTCCAACTTGAAGTTTTCAACTCAGCCTCTCTGGGCTTCTGCTACTGGTGCCACTTATACTTCTGGTGATCAACCTATACCTCCTGTCCGCCCATATCACCAGCTTCCTATTTATCCCCCCTGGGAACCTATCTAAAAGCAAAGCAGATGGTGAAGATAGAAGGTCACCACTGGTGCCTAAACATTTATCGTAGGTGGCACCACCAATCGGCAAGCCTTTTGTATCAAATATCTACATTTTGCTCAAACCCAGTGTTGGACGAGACAAGAAACACAGATGAATCTCTGTTGGTGTTTAAATGAGAAGACTTGGAATTACTTCACTATCTCATGCATCAGAACTCATTATGGATACTTAAGATATCCTGGACAGAATGGAAAAAACAATTTGAACTTTATGACCTTCCCGAAACAGCCCAAATAAAATTTGCTCAACTGCAACAGTCTCTTGGCATGAAGTTGGAGGAATGGGCAGAAGAAACACAAACCCTTGCAATTCATGCATTTGGCCATTTGCCCAAAGAACATACGAACCGACAGATCATAATGCGATTCTGCCATGGGCTGGAAGAGACAAATGCTGGCCATTATGTTTCAAACCTTCGCCCTGTCACCCCGGAGGACGCAATTGATAAAGCTAAATGGTATCAGTATACAAACAGAGCAACATCTGGATCAAATTCTCAGACACCCAGTTCTAGTTCGACTGGCCTGGGGGCAGGGGCGTGGCTACAGGTTTCCGATTGGGGGTGGAGAGGGGGGAGTAGTGAATTTCTAACTAGGTTGAGGGACCGGGTGGGGAACCACTCTTCAGGTCCCTCCCCATAGTTGGAAATTCACTACCGAGAAACATTTTGAAAATTAAGCCACGAAAGGGGACATAAAAGTGATTCTAGTAACTGAAATTCTAACGTATTTATGATAGAATTATCAGCTTATTATTATTTGGTATTATTTTTGGAATTGAATATGTGCTCAAGCTGAAAACTTTGAGCAATACAAACTGTCCTAACATTAAATCAGATCTTATGTAGGAATGGTCATTTTGCGATGCTTCATCATTTTGTAACTGTGAATGATGGAATATTTACTCAGGAAAACGATTTTACATGATGATTGTCTTGTTGAAGTTCATTTCGAGGATTTTGTTTTATTACGATACGTAACGTTCTATACAAATCTCATACCGATTAACATCATGCATACTAATGAAGCTCGATATTGCGTACACTATAGTTGTAAATAGTAACAGTTGGAATTTTTTGCCGATTTGAAACCGAGTTGGAATTTTGGGAAGCAATGGAGACATCAGCATCACCACTCATGACTTGCCCTCCGAATTTCCAAATATAGGAAATTTTGCCAGGATTGGGCGGGGGGTGACACCCTACATCCCCCTTGTCGCCACGTCCCTGCCCGGGGGCATTTACCTCCACTGTATCTCTAAACTCATATTCAAAGGGGAGGGCACAAAGTCCTGGCAGTTATAGATGGAAAAGAATGTTGATTGATTAGCTCCCTTTCTTACATTTTTTTTAATTAATTCATCAAAACGTTTTAAGAACGTTTGTAAATTAACTCCCTTAGCTGTTGATTAGCACTCCATCTAAAGTTTTTAATAATTTTGTTTACAGTGAATATTTTATAAACAAACATTGGAATTACGGGTGGAAGTCAAGTAAGGCTTTAAACAAGTAGACCTGCCGTCTAAACTTCCATCTCCCTGGTTGTCTTCTGGGCAGTAGTTGCATTGCTGATAAGGCAGCTATCTCTCAATATTTTGGTAAATTTTGTATTTTCGTTTACCGACCGAGACTAATCACTCTGGGGTCAATGTCTAGTTTGTGTTATTGTTACCATAATTTACATCTGTTTTCGTCCATTAAATTTCATTAAAACTCAACACAACTCTTGGTTTCAAAATCACTTGAAAGGTCGCTTCTTGATGCAAAGTCACATTTCATCTTTGGGGCTACTAAATCCTAAAATCCTGTCGACAGACGGACTGATGCCACCCGATCTGTTACACAGAAGATACAAACCGGCCCGAGTTAAAGCCACATGAATCCCCAAATCCATTTTGAAATCTCCACCAAGGAGTCTGTCTCCGCCTAATCGACCAGATGACACAGAGATTCAACGTCTCTAAACAATGGTGGAAAAATGGCTACCAATATCTCAAAAGAAATGAAAACTATCTTCAAGGATATCAATGCCCTCACATATGTGGTCACTTCATTCATGTCTGAAAACCAAACTGTTCCGCAGATTGGCGAGTGAGAATTAGATCAAACAGTAGATCCCCTTCTCCCGCTAGAAGAAGTTGTTGGGAATGTGGTTGTACATCCCATTTCTCTCGAGAGTGCCCATCTAAAAGTGGAAACAAGAGATCTGCAGGCCGTAAAATTCTACTACTCTGGTTTCAGTTTCATTTTCTGATGATTTAAACTCAAACTGGTCGATTCAGTAGGCCTAAACTCGACCCCTCTTGAAGCAAAAGGCCTCTCCCACACCGCTGATGTCCATTTACCTGAAAGTACCCCCTGTGTCGTCCTAGGTCTTGCTCAACCGTATTCGTCCCAGCTGAATTGAAGAACATTCACCTGAATGCCATAATTGATCCCGCAGCCGAGGTCACCCATCATTTTTGACAAACTCTTAGATTATTTTAATAAAGTACCACCCGCTATAAAAGAGGTGACTGTCCATACTGCTAGCAGAGAACTCTCTATGAAGGGTAAAATCATTGGTTCGGTACATTTAACGTCAGGACAAACCATTTACAAAGTTCAGGCGTACGTGGCTCCGATAGAGGATGACTTGCGTTTGGGACTAGATTTCACGAGTAACCATAATATTCTTATTGATCTGGCCCGGAATGAAATTCAAATTGCTAGAAATTAACTCCACATGGACTTGGCGTTTCAAACAATCCAAACAAGTTACCTTTTCCCTTTTACGGAAGGCATTTATGTCTCCCAATTCATTGGTCTGGGTGCAGTGTAGTCTGCCCAGCAAATGCCAATGTACATAATTGAGCATGATCTTGATTCCAGTCTACTGATACCAAGAACAGCTAACTCTGAGAAAAGTCCACCGATAGTTGCCCTTGTAAATCCATGTGATCATTTTGCTACCCTGAAAAAAGGAAGTATTATAGTGCAAGTGGCAGAAGTGAGGCCCTTCCTCCAGCTGAAATAGGTACAAACCTATGCCCCCCCCCCCCCAGAACAAGTCCCAGAAGACTTGTCAGAACACCTGGAAAGATCCTCTAAGTGGTTAACCTAAGAGAAAAGGTCCATCCTTATTCAATTATTGATGGAATACCAGGATGTATTCGCCAAGCATGTGCTTGATCTGGGGTTTTTATGGTTATCAAACATTCCACCGATGGCTAAACCCATCAAGTTACGCATGTGGCGCACTCCAGCATGTTTTGTGGATGAGGAAAAAACCCATCTGCAGAAGATGCTGGATGCTGGCATAATCCGCCCTTTCACTTCAGAATGGGCTATAGCTCCTGTGTTAATAAAGGAAAGGTGTGGTGGGGTGCACTAGTGTCTAGTTTTCAGAGGGTTAAAATCCATAACCGTCAAGAATAGCTTCCCATTTGCCCTTGTGGGCGATTGTTCAGACACATTGGCTGGGAGCAAGTGGTTTTCAAAACTGGATGCTAACCAGGCATACTGGAAAATTCATATCGAGGAAAGTGATAAAAAAGTATGCCTTTATTACCAAGTATGGGTTGTATGAATTTAATGGGCTATGGGTTGTGTAACGCTCCTGCATGTTACTCCCGTGTGATGGATTTGGTACTAAAACTAATCACGATAGTGTGACTAATCACGCTAGTCGATTAATTCACAAAATTGGGAGATAGCCTTAGCTTTTCTGGACGACATTATCGTATTGGGAAGTAGTTTTAAGGATCATATACACAATTTAAGAACTGTATTAAGCAGATTCTGGCAGTATGAATTGAAATTAAAACCGAAAAAGTGTTTAATCTTTCAAAAACAAATTGAGTTTCTGGGTCGTCAAATTTCTCCTACTGGGATGGAGATTGACAATAACGCCACCCAAGTTATAAACGAATGGCCAGAACCCAAATCCACAAAAAGATATCGAACGATTCGTAGGGTTAGCTAACTATCCTAGAGCCTTCAAAAAGGATTACACCAAAATTGCAGCCCCTCTGTATCGGGGAACTGGAAAAAATGCATTTGCTTGAGGCGAAGATGAAAGAAGAGCTTTCACTGAAATTAAGTCGACCTTGACTTCTCCCCCTCTCCTGTCATTTCCAAACAAGTGTGACCCCTTCTTTCTGGATACTGATGCCTCAGTTCATGCCATTGGAGCAGATCAGCCCCAAGTCATCGCTTATAGCAGTTTTGTCTTAAGCCCGGAGCAGTGCAAGTAATGTACCAGCCGAAAAGAACTCTTAGCAGTGGTGCATTTCACCAGACAATTCAGACCTTTACTGTTAGGCCATATATTCACTGTCCAAACTGACCATAGCAGCCTGACCTGGCGTAAGCAGCATATGTGTTCGCGGATCAAAATCTTTGCTTTTTCCATATTCCAAGATCGTTTTCGGGAATTATTTCTACATATGATGCTCGGAATGCTACATTTATTTTGATTTATATGCACTCTTGATATATCTTTTTTCACATTCAATCTATACAGACACATTGAGCATCGCTCACGCTCACTCCATTGTTTCCAATACAAACAATAGTTGCATTTTCTGCGCTCGCGCTGTTGCTGAATGACAAGCTTTCCGAATACCGAAAATAATGACCACTGCACTCGTCACCCGAAATCACACATTTCTGGGTTCAAATACAGTTCTGCAGAAATGCGTGAATTAAAGCCACCATTCCTGATCTGTGATCTAAAAACGTACAACTCCTTTCTTGTCCTCAGTGATGATGTGATAAATAATATTAAATCTTTCGGCATCCTTCGCAAGAGATGAAATATGAAATGCGGCAAACGACGACATCAACAATTTAAATCCAAAACTGTAAATGTTCAAAATCTTATCCCTATTAACTTAGTCACTACCGATTCCAAATCTAAGGCTCTCAAGTTGTGCCTAGTGAACGCTCGTTCGACAGTGAACAAACCTGCTAGCCTACTCAACACAATCGACGATAACAATATTTCAATATCCATGATAACTGAAACATGGTTAACTCCAGACGACACATTGACTGTTGGTGTGATCATTGCCAACGGCAAGATTCTTACACACAACCCCAGAAAGTCACAGCGAGGTGGAGGTGTGGGTGTAATCTGTGATAACACTGTGAATGTTAAGTGTAAGGCATCTCAGACTTGGGTTACATTCGAGTGCATTGACATCATTGTAACAATCGACTCACACTCAGTCCGCCTCATTGTCATTTATCGACCCCCTCAGAGCTCCAAAAACAAATTCACTGACAACTTGTTTATTAGCGAATTCCAAGACTTCCTAGGATGCATTACTGTGCTGCCAGGAAACTTTATCATTGGAGGTGATTTTAATTTCCATATGGAGAATAAAACTTCCAGCGATTCTTCTAAATTAAACGTGATCTTATCAATTCAATGAATTTACGCCAATATGTTCGTGGAACTACCCATAAAGATGGCCACACATTAGATCTGCTGATCACCAGAGAATCCGATGCTGATCTTGTTAAAATGTATTAATTGTTGATCCTGCAATCTCTGACCATTTTATGATTATCTTCGATTTGGCATTTTTTCATCCCTCCCCTGATCGAAAGAAATTCACATATCAAAAGTACCGAAGTACTGACCTTGCTAAGTTTGCGGATGCTACGGCGTCGTCTCCCATCGCTAAAATTAACGAGATTCAAACTGTTAGCAGCATCGAATACATCCTCACTAGCTCACTTCAAGAAGTTATTGACAAGTTTGCGCCTAAGCAAACACACACTTTTAGCGTACGCCCTTGCTCATAGTGGTTCAGCGATGAGATTACTCAGATTAGGCGCGCAAAAGATTTACGACGCAAACTAGAGCTTCAGTGGCGGCAAACAAAATTATGTGTTCACAAACAGAAATACTTTTCGGACTTATTGTCAGCTAATGTTAATTCCTCTAATGCGCGGTCTGTCGTTCTTGATAAGCTTCCAAATCGTCAAAAGACAACCACACTCCCAGAGCATTCGTCATCCAAAGACCTGATTGAATAGATTTTCTTCCTTCTTTTCTGAAAAATTGAGACTATCAGAGCTTCGCTTGATACAAGCTCACAATATGATCTTCGACAAATGGTCGACATGCCATGCACCTGTGTTAAAGCTGATGCACAGTTGTCCCAATTCAAACCTTTGGCTACAACAGATATCCAGAGGTTAATATCCAAGGCACCATCTAAGCAATGCATGCTAGATATCATTCCAACTTGGTTGTTAAAAGCGTCTCTTTCGGAGTTAACTTCCTCGATCTTGAAACTGGTCAATGCCTCCCTCTAGTCTGGCGACTTTTCGACAGGCATGAAACATGCTTTAGTAAAACCTTTTCTCAAAAATCCAACACGTGACCCAGAGGTTCTGAAAAACTCCGACCGGTCTCTAATCTTTCGTTCCTATCAAAGATTATTGAGCGTGCGGTGGCTTTTGAGCTGAATTCACATTGGGCAGCCCATGGCCTAGCCGAAGTTAACCAATCTGCGTACAAATCTAATTGCAGTACAGAAACGGCGCCTCTAAGGGTCCAAAGTGATATCCTCCTACCCACGGACATGCACAACATAACATGTCTTGTTTTGTTGGATTTAAGCGCCGCTTCTGACATCATAGACCATAAAATACTTATTGAAAGACTGGAAGTGAGAATAGGCCTTACTGACCTAGCACTTAATTGGTTTTCGTCGTACCTTAATGGTGTCCTTTTTGGCAGTGAGTCATCAGACAAGGTCACACTACGTTTTGGCGTCCCTCAAGGATCGGTGTTGGGTCCCCTACTGTACACTGTCTATGTCTCACATCTCGGTGACATTATCCAAAGTCATGGCCTTAATTTTCATTTCTACGCAGATGACACACAGCTGTATATTAGTTTTACTCACACCTTTGAGCCTGAAGCATGCAGTAAGATTGAACTTTGTATTTCAGATATCAAGGCATGGATGACTAAACACTTTCTTAAATTGAACGATGACAAGACAGAAGTAATATTTTTAGGTCTACCTCTTCAACTTTCAAACATATCCAAACTGTCTCTTAATATTGGAGGTTCTACGATAATTCCTAGTAGTTGGATGAAAATTTGACCGCTGATGAACATATCAAACATGTCTCTCGCAATGCATTTCTTCATCTTAGAAATATTAGCAAAATTCGACCCTTCATTGTTACGCAGACGTCACAACAGCTTGTCCACGCCTTTGTTACCAGTCGCCCCGACTACTGCAACTCTCTTCTGATTGGCTCTAAAACATCTATTCTTGAAAAGCTACAACAGATCCAAAACTGTGCTGCACGGGTCATAACCAGAACTCAAGAGTACTGCCATATAACACCAGTGCATTCTGAGTTACACTGGCTACCCGTTAAGCAAAGAATTCAATTTAAAATTGTCCTTTGGGTGTATCTCAGGATTGGCACCATCCTACCTGTCCGATCTGCTTACCATCCACAAACCACCAAGGTCTCTTAGGTCATCAGGTCAACTCAATCTGGTTCAGCACTCATCTACATTTACTAGTGCAGGTGATAGGGCCTTTGCGGTTGCTGGCCCAAGGCTTTGGAATTCTCTACCATTCGACATAAAAATAGTAAATCATTTGAATCATTCAAGTCTGGTACTAAAAGCTACCTTTCTCGGAAGGCATTTCCTTCAGTGGTCTTTTAATTTTGGTCATAAATTGACATTACCAGGTGCGTGTGTGTGACTGAGTCAGTGAGATTGCCTCTTTACTCGTCAAGTCACGTTCACGTATTTGTTTTGGTAAAGTTGTAGTTTGTTTTTATTTTGTTTTATTTCAATATCCTTTTTTCTTTAAGGTTCTTTAGCTTTTTAAAGCCTTGGTTGCTGATGTGGCGTTGGGCACCAATAAATGAAAATAGTCATCCATGTATCAATGAATATGTGAGAGAATATACTTGTATGTGTGTATGTATGCAGTTATTGTACAGCCATTGAGCGCCATGTGTGGATTCTAGGCTTTAAAATTATTATTATTATTATTATTATTATTATTATTATTATTATTATTATTATTATTATTATTATTATTATTAAGAGCCCACAGGGACAAATTGCCTGTTGGCCTGAGGAACTCTGCCAATACTAGTCTACCATTAAGCATCGAAAAGGGAATAAATATGTTAATGCTGATGCCCCTCATGCCTCCCAAATGAGAGTCCCTGTCAAAATTACAGAGTTGGGTTTTCCTTATCCGACTTGCCTCGTGGTAGGTGCAAATATTGCTCCCAAATTCATAGGGTTTGGGGAGTGTCTTTACTGAAGTGGATAATGTGATCCCCTTAAGCACCTTCTCCCACCCAGATACAGAATCGTCAGCAAAAGTAGCACATAGGCGTATTGACCCAGAGAGGGGTCATAAACAGTTATGATTTTGATTTGTGAGTGAAAGCTGGAATGCTCATTCTTTGATTGCCCAAGTCCGCCCTATACAGTCGACAATGGAACACATTTTGGTCTTTCTGATTGGGGTGGCCTTAGTATCTCTTCACTTTGTGCTACCCACACAGCCAATTGCCTGTTATATAAACGACGTAGAAATGTTTTTGGTAATCCCCAAATCCCTGCAGAAAGCAGGCTCGAATAAAAGACAAATATTATTGGCTTCGGATGTCTGATGACATTGAGTATTATGTAAAGTCCTGTACACTTTGTAATCAGAGAGAAAAAACCCAAGGCATGCAGAACATCCTTTAACTCTTTACCATGCTGGCGCCCCCAGGGAACTGTTTCATTTTGATTTTCTGGGACCCTTAGCCAGAACGCAGCATTTATGATGGTGGATCAATTCACCAAATGGGTGGAGTTTATCCCACTCCCTTGCCAAACAGCAAATGTAACAGCCACCGCGACTGTAAATGAGTTTTTTTCCCGTTTTGGATGGCCAAATCAGATTTTTACAGATAGGGGAGCTAACTTTAAAAGTAGGTTATTTACTCTTACATGTGAGGCCTCGATCACATTTAAAGCCAGAACCACAGCTTATAGACCTTCAGCCAATGGCCAGGCTGAGATATAATTGCACACTCGTGATTTTAGTGCGATGTTTTGTTAGTCGAACACAGTCTACTTGGGATTTACGTTTAGCTCAGTTAGCTGGGCCTCTGCGATCATTTGTGAATCGACACACTGGTTACACCTCAAATAAAATGATGATGGGTCGGGAGGTGTGTCATCCTACGAACCTTACTTTTGAGTGCCCTTCAAAACCAGACCCCGGCACTATACCAGAATATGTGAATACCCCACACGAGTCCAGGGACCGACCTGGTCATGCGCCAGTGCGTATTTGGTTCTGAAACATCAGGACCTGGCTCTTAAATCTCAGAAATAGGCTTCTCAGTTGGCGCGTAACTTCTCAGATCATATTTTGATATTCTTTCGATGGATAATCGAGAGAGACACTCTTACATATATTATATATATGATTATCATTTATCATTGTTGTAGAGTGCTTAAGTTAATACTTCAAGTCTTAATTACCAAGCATTAATCTTCACTGTGGTTTTTGATCAAGTCTTGGCTGCCTAAATAGGCAGCCACGACTTGATCAGAAACCACAGTGAAGATTAATGTTTGCTATAGTGTACTAAATGAAAATGATGAGAGCTATTACATACTTGCAGTGTGTGTTACAAACAGCAGTGTGACTCCGTAAATTGAAATCTGGCGCATGAATTGAAAAAATAGGCTCCGAGGCTAGAGCGTATTTTAAATAGTCCTGATCGGTCCCTGCGAGTCTATTCGAATAACCCATGGCACTGTTCGAACCGCTTTGAAATCTCAGCAAGAATTTATGAAGCAATCTTATGACAAGCAGACCAGAATGTCAACTTTCAAACCAAATGATGTATTTTATTTTTTAAATTCTGGAAACAAGAAGGGCGAAACCAAAAATTAAATCCAGTCTGGGAATTTTGTAAAGGTATGGTTATATTACCTGGAGGACGATACGTCCTCCAGGTAATGTCACCATACCTTTACAAAATTCAGTTTCATTATAAAGTGTCTAACATCCATTATGATAAACTGAAGCTCTGTAGGGATACTACTTTACCACCTTAGAAAGAAAGACATTTATCAAGAACATAGGCCTTCGGGTCCACAGTTCCTTTGTTCATGTCGTCAGCCCAATAATGGAAACTTCATGATCCAGTGTGATTTTTGCCTTGCCTAGAATGGTACTTGTGTGAATGTAACTGAGCACTACGCGGAACAATTGGACAAGTATACTTGTCCACGGTGCGAATTAACTCAGAATTAACCTTCTCTTCAGAATATATCAGTCCTCGAGACGAACTAACTGGGAACAACTAATCTCCTTCTCTCCAGAAGAACTAACCCTCTTCTCTTCAGAAGAAACCTGTCCACGACAGATAAACTGCATGCAGAACTAACATTATCCGTGGTGCGAACTGATTAGGTGTTACCCTTCTTTTCGGAATGAGTTCAGACACAGACAGCCAAAAAGGGCCCTGCCGACCGGGCTTCAATGAGGCAAATCAGGCAAGCACTGATTCTGGGATTTCCCACACACCCCGAGACTTTCGGTTGGCCCGCGACCCAACCTTTCCTAGAGTGTGATATATAATGCCACCGAACCAGCCAAGGCTGTGGACAAGCAGGTGGGGAAACCTACCAACCCTTCCCAAACAAAGACTGACCCAATACCAGACAAAAAGGCAAAAGGTCCAAAATATGTGACCCCTCTCCTGCAGCCTCGAGTTCTATCCTTCCACGATAACAACGATTGCATTTCTGTCGCCGCTGCCGACGAGGTTCAAGATATTTCATGTTGACAGAATTCAACAGACAGTTAAAGAGCCGGAGTTTAAAAGATTGTAGAGAATACAGGATTTGAGAATATTATTAGGTGAGAGTTATCACTAGTTCGTCCTCTTTGCAAGTCCGTCTAAAATCAAATAATGAGAATGATCGCCTTAATACCACACACTATTATTAAATGGAGAGTGCACAATTGCCATATCACGTGCAAGATATCATGACACCTGTTTGAATATCTTAGAATTACGCGATTGTTTTTTCGATAAAAATTCGCGGTATGGCGTCGTATGCGCATGTCCGTCGGTCATGGAATCCATCGTCAATAAAAAATACAGAAAATGCAGTCCCTTCTGAAGCACATTTGGCATCGTGAAATATTATTTTTGTATCAGTTCTGGTACGAATACGGTAGCAGACTTCCAGGATTCTTTGGTGCCTGTCGTCAACTCTGTAAGTTGATTGCATATATTTTACTTGTACTATACATCACAACCTTCATGTTGGTGTATAATTTGTGGATATTTGTTTGAATTTATGAAATATCAGAGGTAGGAATTTGAAAGTAAACAAATGTTCTTGACTTACATAACACCTTAAACACAGAACACAGGAAGTTTGATAACAAAAAATGAAACAAGCCTACGCTTCTTTTCTGAAACGTGAAAAAATACCACTCTATTGAGTATTTCTTAATCTGTGTATGCAACGAGAGTTTAATCCCGGGAGCGGGAATTCCTGGGTTCCCGGTTCCGAAAGCCGGCCTCGATACCCGGGAAATCTACAGCTCGGAACCGGGAATGAAGCGTGACACTGTTTTGTATTGAACTGAAGTTTTCTGAATTGAAAGTTTGTAAGAATTTGTCAGCCCTCCCACGCCTGAAAGTTGTACAGTCCTGATTCCTACGAACCATTTTCAACAAATCAATGTAACTCTCAACCAGTTCTGGAGGACACTACCCACACCCTCCCTTTCAAAAGCAAGATCTTCTTCACCCGTTTCAAAAGTCAATCTCGTCTTCATTTTCAGAATTACCAGTATCACTGTTCAATACCTCCTCCAACATCAACACCCCCTTCACTGCCGTCACCAGTCTCCTCAGCACAAAGCAGAGGAGACTGGTGACGGCAGTGAAGGGGAGGCTGTTGATGCTGGAGAAGGTAGAGGTGATAATGCGAGTTATTCTGAAAATAAAGACGAGATTGAAGCGGGTTTGGGTTTTCATATTTATCTTAGGAAAAGAACGTTTCCGTTTGGAGATGGGAGATTGCCAATGAAATATGCTCATTATCATTAAAATAAATGCGTCATGTTACCCTCGTAAGTTTGCTTGATATTACCCAGGAAATTTCCCGGTTCCCGGTTCTGAGAGTAATTTCGTTCCCGTTCCCGGTTCCAAGAAAACCAGGGAATATATTAAATCCTATATGCAAAATCATTATATTTATTTATTTAATCATGACCGTGATAGTTTTTCGGGTGGAGGAAGCCGGAGTACCCGGAGAGAACCACCGAGCAACGACGAGCAGCTGCCAGCTCCTCAACATCGTAACTCCTCACTGCAGCACAGATTGGTTGAAGACATGCACGCACCATCGACGTGCAGTACGCCTTAGTACACGGCGTCATCGTGCCCCCATGTGGACAATCGGGGTTAAGTGCCTTGGCCAAGGACACAACGCGGGAGTCCGAATCGATCGCTCAGATGGTCACCCATCCGAGGACGAACCGGCTCGACGTTTCTTACCGTCGGTGATCTGAGGAGAATCGGTTACCGCAACGCCACCGTGCCCCCTGTGCAACATAATACGATGTGATAGACATCACATCTCGATAGGACTCACACAGCTCCATGAGGAACCAAAGGAGAGAACGATATGAGCGGACATTTACCATGTTTGGGCGGACGTTACCCCAAATGTTTCCTCATATATGGGCGGACATTTTGAGATAGTGACAACACTTTCAAAGGTATAGTTTTTTATTCCATATTTCAAATAAAAAACACCAAAAACATACACACCAACTCAAACGAAGTGTTTTTTTATCACAAAAACAAAAATATGGTATATCCAGGGCTGGTAGCAGTTAACGTTTCAAACGTTAACGTGTTAAATTATTTTAACAACGTTAAAAAAATTTAACCAAATTAATAACGTTTAACTTTGAAGATTATAATTGTATAATATGTAGCATTGCGTCGTTATCTTGTGTTTACCCAAGCCGGATCGCGTCGAATTTTGCGCCATTTGACGAAATTGAAGAACACGAATAATTTAGATGTCCGTCAATTATAGACGACCCATTGATTTGGTGGAGAGACCATGAAGCCCTCCTGTCAACATTGGCGAAGTTGGCCCGCTGATATTTGGCGATACAGCAATATCAGCTTCACCTGAACGCCCATTTTCCATGTAAGTATTGGTATTCGAGCAACGGCGGATGTCTCTTTCTAAGGATACGGCCGCAGTGACTGTATTCTTAACTGAAAACATCGTTGAATGTTAGAACTTATGATAACCTGAGAGAACTATATTGACATATCCAAATTCAAATCAATAAAAATGGCCAAAGTTATTAAATTTTGTTCATTTTAACATTAAACGTCATTTTAACTCGTTAACGCAGAATTATTTATCACGTTAACGTGTTCAGGAAAGTTTTAACTCCAACCAGCCTTGATAGTATCTCAAAATGAAAAGTTTGGATGCGCTGAAGTCGAGCAGAGATGGTACTGGTGCATAGTCCATTTCGATCCTTACAATTCGTCCCCGAGTTCCAACAATGGAACTCAAGGGACGAAATGTTGCCAAAATGTCTCCTCGTGACCGAGGAGATGAGGGAGTCGTGGAGGGATGGGTAGCGGCCGATTATCGCCGATTAAATCTTTTTCCTTAGTGGTGATTTTGTTGGTGGAAAGGTTGAGTTCCTGGCTAGTTGGCCGAGCAGTGCAATTGATTGAAATATTGTGGGCACTAGCGCCGCGAGAGGATTAAGGGGCAACTGGATTTGTGGTGCTTTAAAATGTGTAGGTTGACCCATCGATGCGCCTGAGCTTATGGTAATGAGAAGGCTTTTGGTACGGGCCTCCGGCGCTGGTGGCGGCGGCAAGAGTACGCAGTTGCATTACCGACCAGGTTCAATTCATAAAACAAAAAACGCCTGTTCCAGTTTATTGGTTTTCCACTGGTCTTTTCGGCGTCGTGGTTATCACAATTATCTTTGGAGAAAAACAAAACTGCACCATACGCGCAGTAAAATATAGGTAATAAATTACTCAAATTGTAACGAAATAACTGAGTAGATATTGCCAAGAAAATGCAGGAGAATGCTTCTCCTAGCACTAATTAAAAAACATTGTGGAGAAGGCCCACAGACCCCCCCCCCCCCTCCCCCCCCCCTATTCTCCTTTCGCTTCGCGCCGTCGGATATACGATTCGTTGCCAGTCTGCATGCAGAGTGATCAGGATAGAGTGCCGATCGATCTGAGTGTACACTTACAACTATAAAACGAGAAAGTAGTATATTTAAATGCTTAATACCAATTCATCACGACTTCGGTTTGCCAACAAAACTATATAGATACCAGTAGATAAATCTCTGAATAAATACAACTTCCGAACGCCAATACCAAAAGACTTCTGACACAAAAGAACTTCCCGCCAGAAAATTGAACAAACGCCATGCGCAAGTGCAGGTGAGGTGAGTTGTGTTCACTGTCTCCCAAAAGGGAGAGACAGCAGATTTCTAATGCACCCGAAGCAATAAAATTTCATCCCGTTGGAAATTCACAGTGAGAACGTTTTAATGGTG
Source organism: Pictodentalium vernedei (assembly GCA_031216915.1). Lineage (NCBI taxonomy): Eukaryota > Metazoa > Mollusca > Scaphopoda > Dentaliida > Dentaliidae > Pictodentalium > Pictodentalium vernedei. The sequence goes on from CM062292.1 coordinate 119,357,590, forward strand.
TCATCTGGAAAGCAGTTCAATTGGCAATACATTATCATAAAAACATCAAAGTGGGAAGATGTACTGCCAATTGATTGCAATGCTCCACGCGTCTACCAATGGTGACCGAAGGTGCCTGCTCTGGGCTTCGACTGGCTCTTTTATACCCGGTGGTACGTGACTGGCCTTGAACAGGATTGTGTAATTCTTGCTGAACAAGTATCACGCGACATCGAGTGGATCAAGTAAATATGAGGCACCCTTTGCCAACGAAGCCAAAGGAGTGCCTCTACTAGTCATTTCCCATACCCCAATAGGCATCTCCAGGTTTCAAAAGTTGTTGGCCTGGAGGATGTCTTGCAAGGGAGTACAAGATAGCTTAGCCGATTCTGGGTAAAACCGGTCAGAACTTGATGAAACATCACCCGATTCTTCCAGTCCTGCAAATCAGACTGACATGACATAACAATGGAACAGTTTGACAGTTGAACGCCAAGTTAACATACCTGCACACCAGTATCGTAACAACATTCTCCAAAACTTGACAACTTAAAATTCCAAAACGCCCAAGAGCTATCATTTCTTCCAAACATTCTGATATAATTGACAGTATCGTACCCATTGATGTCCACACCTGCAAACACATCTGGTGTTAGACTTAAAACAATGGGTACTGTGATTGACAAGTATAATAACAAGGTTTGATTCTCAATAATTCTCTCCAAATCTGTAATGTATATTGATGCAACAATATTCTAGCATCTCTCCATGTCATTCAATATTCTAATCCATCCGCCGAATATATTTACGTACTTCTGAAATATTTTATTACAATTTACTAGAAGTTCTATTGACTCTCTTAACACTTTTCCTAGCATAACTTTGACTACCGTAGGCTAAATTTCGAAACAGTTGCCCCGGTTGGTAACACTTTCGGAGTAAAGCCTGATAGGCTTACTCCAACGATGCTACAGTTGAGGTTCCTTCAGAATCTATTCAAGTTCCTACATTTGAGGCCTCAAGCATGCCAAAAACCTTGACGCAGATCCCCAATGGTGCTGTTCAACCTCCATCTCCTAACACGGAGGCCGTAAAATCCGATGATGCAAATATAAACAATCCTAACTCTAGTCCAGTGGTTAGAAGTTCTACTAGGATAAGGAAGCCTCCTGAACGACTAGACTTGTGAGAAAGTAGTGCATGTAAATATACATGCGGGGCTGACTTTTACATAAACTGAACACTTTTCGTGGGGTCAGTGTTGTAATCGATAGTTTGTAATTGATTCATTTAGAATCCACGTTTTGTTACGGTCGGAGGTCCACTTTCATAGATCCTTAGTTTGTGGTAGTAGTACGGACGACCAGTGGACTTTTCAAGTTGGAATTTTCTATTGATTAAAGCCAGATTAATTTAACAATGTGTCTCATTTATCCATGGTTTTCGACAATAGTATAACTAGTCCATCAAAACTATGGGTCCCTCTAGTCCCCAGTATTGGTCCATCCACTTTGTCTGGGTAGCATAAGGTGTAGGACAGCAGAAATTAGTTGTTTGATCCCGATGAAGTGATCTGATTGGCTGTTTAATACAAATTAGTAATACACAGAAGAAATACAGGAGTAGGTGGAATAATGCTGGGGGCAGGTGTAACAGTGATCAAGTTTTCTGGAAAATATTTTCTGCCACGAGGATGCAATTCTCAAACAATCGAACCGTACTATTACAGTCCCGGTAGAGTAACTGGGAGAATACGCAGTGGTTGGTTGAGGAAGAAACGAGAATTTTGAACCGGGATAGCAAAATTCGAGCCAATAAAAGACAGTTATTTGAATATTTGACAACATACGCTCCATGATGTTCAATATATGTAATTAAAAAATTAAATCTGCGTTGTTATTTTTTCTGGACAAAACTTTCCCACTATTTCCTTGTAAGTACGGGAGAATAATCGTGAAGGTTATGCAGGTAGAAAAAACGAGGATTTTGACACTGGATATTAAATTTCAAACCCGCAAAGTACTCCTCTCGAATCGAACACACATTTTAGAGACATCTGGACCCAATAGGAAGACGCGCCATCCAAAATAGTAAGTTTCGCAATCCATTTGGGCAATTGTTCGGAGTTGGCACGCCGTTTCCCATTATTAGATATACAATGACGAATACCCTCAGAATATACCCACGTTATATTATGTGACTTTCAGTAACATAGTGACCGCGTACTACCATAAAAATCAAGATGGCGGCCTCCATCACACAAACTGGACGACGGAAACACGTTTTACTCTACCAACAAGAGCTGCACACGTGCACTCACAACACCCTTCAACATGACAATGATATCAACGCTCACATAGGCTACAATGACAATCACGAGTCACTCACAATCCACCGTAGCATGGCATCGTCTGGGATCCACTACCGAGGTTCACCTGATGCCGGAGTAAACCACATCTTCTACTAGTATTCGTTCTACAACGTGAACGGCCTAGCATATTCTGGCATTTTCTGTCGAGATTTCATACACGAGATAATGACACCTGAAACCATCTCACATCGAATATTGGGGCATGGATCCTAGAAATCTGCGCTGATGCATACGTGCTTAACAATTGAAAAATACCACAGTACTTTCATAACTGAGAATTTCGAGCAGATCGCGATCTGATCGAATTTATCCGCCTTCTGTTCTTCCGACAACACCGGAGAATCCTATCCGTAGAAAAACGCGAAATAATTGTATTTGAATTGATATTCAAGTTTGTTTTTCTTGACTCAGTCTTGATTTTGAAAGTGTTATTTATGAAATATCGCTTCATGAGAGTAAATATGTCGCGACCAGACACAACTCTATCGCGATCTAAAGGAGAGAGTGTGAACATTTGTTTGATCACAACAATCTACATCTGATATATCGGTAGCAGAGCATGTGGTTTTTGGACACGTTTTTGGTGAGGAAATTTACTTTATGGTGAGAGTTTATTGTTTTCTCAAACAAAAAGACAAGCAGCATTTTTTCATCCCGATCTAGTTAACCGATCACTCACGGAAATTTCCGCGCAATATCATTTCCATATTCGTCGAAATGAATTCTTAGAAGAAGAAAGGTGAAGTTCGCGTTCTTCTGTTTCTGTTTATAGCACACGTGTCCACATAAACTGTTTCGGATAGACGTCAATACACGTGCCATGGTTTTTTTTGGAAAGTATTGTGCTGTATTTAAAATAATACAAAAGTTTTTTATATAATAATTCCCAGTAATTGCTAAAATAATGCACAGTTGTTGTTCGTGGTGGTCATTCATTCGGGCAGATGTGAAAGTAAAATTTGAAACCCCGTGTATTGAGAAATTATGTGACGGTGTTGTGCTTTCTTCTGACCACTTTCGGGCAACTTCGTTTGTATCTTCGCAATGTCGTGTCTTCTGAAAATTCATCTGCATTAAAGTTTTTTTTTTAATTACAGTTTTCAGTAATTTCCAGTTGCTTCTGATGTCTCACACTTTGCATACAGTGTTTTGTACTTGCTCTACCGCATACAAGTAAAGACTAAGGGTTTTTATTTTTTCAAATTGGCGGCCTATTGTCTTTGTAAAAATATTTCTAGTAGAGCCAGGTTACCATCGAGTTCATCCATTCAGGACTCTTGAGTATGATGACCAATTTTGGCGAAGATGGAAACGAGAAGCAATGTACACCCACATAGAAGGCGCCGACAGGTAAGCCCTGAAAGCCCTGAATATTAATCACGTCCGGTCACAAAACTGTCTGAGTAAGAAATATACATTTCTTACTCAGACAGTTTTGTGACCGGACGTGATTAATATTCAGGGCTTTCAGAAAACTCTCAGTACAAATAGCTAGAGAACATTTTTCACAGACATCGAGACCAAGAGACACGGCATTATCTGCAATGATACTATCACCGACAAAACCGTTCCCCAAGCACACAACTAGAGCTCCTGTGCGGCCCTTCCCCTTTTGAACATTTGAACGAGTTTGTCCAAAACGGGGGAAATATTTTGGGTTTTTGGTTGGAAAACATTGTGCCCACGTGACGTGAAAGAAACCACCGGATGGCAACTCTTGCCTTCCATTTTCCAATTTTTAACTTGGGGAGGCTCTCCGTCATCCACAACGAGAGTGGGATACACGCTACTAGGGATGAACCGTTTTTCAGTTTTCCAGTTCTGTTGAGGTTTTTTGCAGCAAACCTGAAAACCGAACCGCAAAACCAAGCAAAAACCGGTCTAACGGGTTTATTGCGTTTGTATATAAGCTGACCAAACTAGCTTAATGCGGGTGGGGGGAGGGGGGGGGGGGACTGAACTAGTGACCAATGAGGACTCTCGTCATTTAGTCTCTCCGGCAAAGGGGCGAATACGACGTGTTCTGATTGACACGCTTTCTCCCTTATTGACTCGTCCACCGAGTCAAGAAGGAAGAAAATGTGACAATCAGAACACCACATAGATTGATTGAATATGCTTAGCAACTAATCCCCCAGAATCCCTGAGAATGATTAAGGGAAAGTTAGGATAAGCCCAGTGGAGATACTTACAGAGAGAGCTTTTGTGGTAAGTTGTGTCGTATAAACTATGGTGGATTTTTTCCAAATCCAAGTTGAGGAGCCTGAAGTGGTATGTACAATCTGTTCTGAACACACAGAAAATCTGAACCGAACCCAGGTTTTTCCTGAAACCCAACCGAAACCGGGACCAAATCTGAAGAATTAGAACCTCCCAGCTCTAAACCCCACTCCCCATTTCACGATACACACATTGGATGATGAATAGCAACATTACTTAGTACCCTGGTTCCGACACTTCTATCCAAAAAACTCGTGGGAAAAAATACGTCGTGTAATTGGCGCTCGACTAAAAACAACACATGTCTTCTTGGTCACAAAGAACCGGAGACATAATTTTCTGACTGGATGATTTCAACTCCATGTGACTGCAATGTAGTTTTCCAAAGTTTCAAAGAGCGCTGTGTACTCCGATCCAATTACCCAATACAACATTTCACCACCTACTTCTGTGGATGAGTTAGTACTAGTCTCTGACAGCGAGCATGGACTACAGAGAATATTGAACCAATTGGATGCAAGTAGTATGTCGCGTACATTTTAGGGGCCATTGGCCGGACGAGGGTGCCAGACCCCGGAAGTGACGTCATGTCATGTGACCCAGTGGCGCCATGTTGTGTTGTTATGGTAACCCGCGTGAGCGGCCATCTTGTGGAGTCATCCCCATAGTGATACGCGGTGTGAGTGCGCATGCGCAGCGCGTGTTGTTAGGGTGATACGTGTTTCCGTCGTCCATTTTGTAAGCCGATAAAATGAGAAAATCCGTGTCAAATAAAGTCAATTTCGGTGATTTAGGGTGGATTTTGGTGATTTGGAGGGAATGTCGGGTTGTTTGTGGTACTTTGATTTACTCCGATTCAATCGAACATACCCTACGAACATACCGCTGTCCTATAAGAAGGGTTTAGGTAACATAGCAATCACGTGCTACCATAGAAACTAAGATGGCGGCCTCCAGTATACAAAATGGACGACGGAAACACGTATCACCCTAACAACACGCGCACTCACACCACGTATCACTATGGGGATGACGTCACAAAATGGCTGCTCACGCGGGTTACCATGACAACACAACATGGCGCCAGTGGGTCACGTGACATGACGTCACTTCCGGGTCCGGCACCGGGGTCCGGCCAATGGTCCCTCAAATGTACGCGACATACTACTGATGCATATTCTGCTTGGAATAAACTCTCTGTAAATGCTAATACAACAAAAGCTATGCTATTTCACTCCCTGCTAAGCTATGCTATTACAACCCTGCTAAGTTTAAGTTTAGGAGCACAAACAATTAGTTATGCATGTCTATACACATATCCATAACTGTCATCCCTGACTTATATGGTCATAAAAGTCGACTTTCAGTAAAGTTATCTCCTCCGAAATTACTTGCGAGGAAGGTCTAGTCACGTAGTAATCGTCGAAAAAACACAGGTCTATGTCATCGAAAATAAAGCCAAATTACCCTTTGTTACGTTTGAAAAACGAAACAGCTGCTGGAGCTGTCTGTTGTTTTGGTTTATTAAAAGTAACAAAAGGAAACTTGGCCCTTTGTGACAAGTTCATTACAAGCAACTAGTGCACAGATAATCTGTCATTAAGAATATGTATCAGTGTCACACTTTCCAACACCTTTTTACAATAATTTGCAAGTTTTTATTTTTCACAGGAAAACTTTGTCATGGATTATGAAGAATATGAATTTCTCCGAGCAGATTCCCTTTGCAGAATAAGTAGAAAATATCCACATGTTGACAATGTGGACAGTTCGGTGAAATATAGAATAAATAGGCACTAGGGCCTGTTATCAAATTTAAACCACGAGTAGGATAAGTGTTTTAACCCCGAGGCTCTGCCGAGTGGTTAAAACCCTTATTCTACGAGTGGTTTAAATCTGATTACAGATCCTAGTACATATTTGTTTTATTGATACCATGCTCTTAATAAATGATCAACTTGTCACTTAAAATGGAGAAAACACGATACTTTCTATCGCAAACACATGGGTTTGTTTTGTTTACATCTGCACCGGTGGGCAGTATTTCCCACTGCACGTGAATGCTTGATTGACAGCTAGACACATCGTAAAGGTTGATTGAATTTACCTTGCTTTTTCAGTCAAATTATTAACAATTCTTAAATTTTATTTTAAATATTTAATTGCAGGTATTTTAAACTTAATAAGCCATTGCACGTAGTAGATAGTACCTGAAAACTTCGTATGTTTGAATGAAACATCGCGAAGTGTACTACTATTGGTGTAAGTTTTTGTAATGGAATTTCCATTGAAAACGCTTTAACAGCAGTAGAAGCTTTACACTGGTAGTGGGGATAAAAGCTAAAATTTAAACTACGGGCTTTTCACAGGTAGTAACATAGGTGAGCAGGGTCTAAATTCATTTTCCTTATGAAGAATTCGAATCCACCGTTATGTAATATCATCTATAATATGATCTTACAATTCTTCAACAACAGGTGCAATGCGCTTGCCATTTAATGGTGTTCCTCGAGGCACAAATACACCACAGGAAATTGTGTGTGTGTGTGTGTGTGGGGGGGGGGGGGGGGGTCACGGTGGCGCTGTGTACTAAGGCGTACTGCATGTCGATGTTGCACTTGTCTTCAATCAATGCTAACCCTGATTGTGCCGAGTTGGTACATTGAGGAGTCCGACTGCTGCTCGTTGCTCGGTGGTTCTCTCCGGGTACTTCGGCTTCTGTCAGACACGAGGTGACCCTGGCTGTCGAAATTGTCGTTAAACCCCAATAGTAAAATAAATACACGAAATGCAAATAACCCACTATAAATTATCTTTAACACTGTGACATGTATGTTTATATTGTCCCTGTGTAATATGCAGTCTGCCTGTTTTTTGGAGCGTTTGCAATAAAGTCGAAAATCTATCTATTTAACTACTAGATAAAATCAAGGCCGGGGAGAGGAAATTCCGGCGCTTTGTTTATTCTACGACGGGCCCCCTTTCGAAAGAGTTGGGATACTGATGCAGATGGCGAAAGCACGAGCGATGATATGGGGGTTTGAAAGGTCCCCCCCCCAAAAAAAAAAAAACAAAAAAACAACCCAAAACCCCCAAAAACCAAGTTTTGAAATTAGTTATTAAATGAAGCGGGTTTGGGGGCGAAAAATCACGTTATTTTCTGGCCGTCAAAATGGCGTTTTTAGCAGCATGTTTCAAATTTGCAAGTTCGTCATTGAGTATCCAGTGACCAAGTGTTATAGCTTTTGACTCCCCGCCCTGGGTAAAATAAGATATTATTAGAACCACTTTTTCCGCATTTACAAATGAGAACACCAGGGACCAATATATAAATATTTACCATTGTATTTTCCAGGAGCCAATACTATAAAACCTTTACAATTGCATTTTCTAGAATTCTATTTTCTAATATTAATATAACTGATTAAAATGAATCATTAGCATTTTAAAAGATATGGCACTTTGCCAACTGGCAAATTTCCAGATCTTTGAAAATGCTAATGGTTCATTTTAACCCATTTGAAGTCATAACTAGAAAATACAACTCTAGACAATACAATTGTAAAAGTTATATAGTAATGGCCCCTGAATTGCATTTTCTGTCTATGACACTTGAGGACTGAAATAAATCATTTCCTTTCAAAGACGCGGCCATTTACCTACTAGAAAATAGATAAGTCTTTTAAAATGCTACTGATCAGTTTCAATGATTCATATTCCCAGGTAGAAAATGTATTTATGGAAAATACAGTTGTAATTTTTTTTACAGTATTGGCCTCTCCCACCCCACCCATTAACCAATGCATGGAGTGGAAGTCCTCTAAAATGTGCAACATGGGTATAAAATGCGACACAGAATGGCTGGACTTGCCTTTATATCATTGTTGCGGTCACGACTAGCCATTGTGTAGAAATATGTGACCTTAAGCACCAATAAATAAATAAATAAAATAAATAAATAAATAAAGTGAAAGAAATTACGCCGTGACTGCAATCACAGCGTAAAGGCTTTCACGTCATCAAATACCATGGATGGAGGCGGGATGAGTTATCGTGCTACTGTGATACTGGTTGTCGTGCTTGGTAAACACCATGACGTTTGATGAAGTGAAAGAAATTACGCCGTGGCTACAATCACAGCGTAAAAGCTTTCACGTCATCAAATACCATGAATGGAGGCGGGATGAGTTATCGCGCTAGTGATGCTGGTTGTCGTGCTTGGTAAACACCATGACGTTTCAAGTGAAAGCTATTTAATTCATGAGCCAGGAGAGAAGTCGGTACCATCTGAGGGCACAAAACATAACCTATTTTATTTTGATTGTCTACCCACTAGCATGATACAAATGCAAGATGGACTTTCTAAACTCACAGCTCCAGTTTTTTTTATAACAGCTGTACAAAATTTTGATAAGAATACACAAAAATGACATTTTTTTCAATGTGCGGCTCCTCCTATTACTTATTGTTGAGTCCCAAATAAATTTGAAATTCATTATTTGTACCATTTTTTGCATTTTTGTCTGAATGAAAATTAACTTGGTGATTTCAGGTGTGATTTAATGGTGATGAATTAAAACTACAATATCCTTCCAGGTGATGGTATAAGATCCGTAGTCCAAGTGTAGAATGATGGAATCGCCAACCCCCCCCCCCCCCCCAAAAAAAAAAAACATCTTCAAAAGAAAGGACTTGTATTCTCTGTTCTAAACTGTCACTAGAGTCAGATCTGACAAAGTCTAGAGATGAAGAACAGGCCTGGCATTCTTTAGGAATGCAGGAGTGCTGCACGCCTAGAAAAACTTGAGGAGGGCAATTTTTTGCACCCCTTGATTTTCTGGAATCCCAAACCTGTTTGGGACTGCTTTTAAAATCTATTATCATTTCGTCCCCTGAGTTCCAATGTGTTCTCTGTGCCTACTGGCACAGAGAACACATTGGAACTTAGGGGACGATTTGTTAATGTTTCACTGATTCGCAATAATTCATGGCCCATTCTGTGTCGCATTTCGATATATTTTGAGTGTAGAAGACAGTCACATAAGAATTGAATGCAACATTTTTATTGAGATGTGTGTGCAAATTGGTCCACTATGCAGCTTAATATAGTACAATTTTTCAGTCATAATATTAATACTTTGAAGTGAATAAAACCAAAATAGCATACAAGTTTTTGCATTGAAAATTTCAGGTGCAATTGCACTCCCAAGCAATCTGAGGAGGGCAACTGTTTTGCACTCCTTCATTTTCTAGATTGCCAGGCCTGAAAGAGTCTGTTACAGTACTACTGAATGCAGCAAGAATTCAAACTTTCGAGGCCATCGCTAATCTGGAAGAATATGATAAATAGTCATATTACCACAGAGAATGTAATTCTTCTTTCACTCACAACAAATCACTTGAGAAAATCTCTAAAGAACTGCAGAGTGAGCAGCCAGGGCATTCAGATGAAAGGAGGAGGTCCGCCCGTTACTAGCCGATAACATCTTCTCGTGTGTTGGATCTTGTATGCATATTTTGTGAGAAAAAAGTAAATATGTATCTCATTCAAATACAAGAGAAACGCTGTTTCAGTCGAGAGAATTGCGATCTGATGACAAAGTGAGAAATGCTGCACAAGCCAGATTAGATCAGCACATCCTTGCCCTCACTTCTAGAGAGTTGGTCGCTGCTGAAGCGCATTACCACAAGTCCTGTTACCACAACTACACCAGAGGGCAGAGGACGAAGCTCCCACGGCTAACTGATGAAGATGAACCCTATCAAACTGCAGAGCAGGGGACCTACTTGCTTCTGATCCAGTATATACATGATGTCCTCTTCATTACACCCATCGTGCTAAAAATGACCGAAATGACTGATAGGTTTGTAAAATTCATGCATATTTTTGGCTATGATGATGTGAAACCTCATACAAAGAAGCACATTCGGAGGAAACTCGAAGCTGAACTCGAGGAATCGCTTCATTTTGTTGCTGACAACAGTCGAAAGCTCCTAGTCAGACCTTTAGATCAGTCTAATTTGGGCAAATATGGATCAGCCGATTTGTAGCATGCATGGTTGGAGAAAAAGCGCCGGTATTTTCTTCTTCTTGTCGTCTGTTTTAGGTTTCAGGTCCCCTTCTTAAAATGATAATTTACAACCCCTTGTTATAGGTCTTCACCATATCACTGGTTCCCACAACCCCTTGATGTAAGTTTATTCGAGAAGGCTTCTTAGTTTCCCAGTGTCGAGACAAAGTCCCATTTGAATGTAAAATAAGCGTGACGTTTAATAGGAAATGCCACAAACATGAATATATATAATAGATCTCCAGCTTTAAGTGCATGATCACATAGAATTTTCCAAAGAAAAGCAATCGGCGTCGGCAGTGTCGTATACGACTCTGTCGACGCCGATTGCTTTTCTATGGCGAACTCTGTGGGTTTTTTAAAAAAAAAAAAAAAAAAAATTATCTGTTGCATTGTGTGATTCGAAGGTAAGCTCTAAGCTGTATTGCAAGCATCAAGGAAACCTGGCCAAACTATATATTGTTGAAACACTGCAAAACTTTGGAAGAAGTTTCAAACTCCGCATAATTTTGGAGCAATTATCTTATTTTGGCACAGCGTTTACCGTCGTAATTTGGGAAGAATTTAAAGGCCTGCTCCTAGTACATCCAGACAGCCTTTCTTCAGAAAAAGCGATTATCAAGATGATGAACCTTCAAGAAGAACTGCAGAGTGTACAATACTCTGCGGCCACAGAAAGTGCTATCAAAATTTCTGCTAAACATCTGCGAGGGCAAATCAAAAGGATAGAACCAAATCCCCGGCCAACACATCCTGATGAGCTGAGTACACCAACTTACCAGGGTCTCTCCAGATATTCCCCAATCTGCTGATCATTGGAAATACACAAGATGGACCCAGAAGCAAAAGCGCGCCGTTCAATCAATTGGCCAAAACTGTCTTTATGCTGTTAGTTATTCCCACCAAGCAGATATTACTGCCGTGGGGAGTCAAAACACTTACAGGTAATGTGGAGCTTATATAAGGTAGTGTGGACCTTATAAGTGCTCGGGGGCGCGGTGGCGTTGCGGTAACCAATTTTCGTCAGTTCACTGAAGTTAAGCAACGTCGAGCCTGGTTAGTCCTGGTTAGTCCTAGGATGGGTGACCGTATGAGCGATCGATTCCTTGTTGTGTCCTTGGGCAAGGCACTTAACCCCAATTGTCCACATGGGGGCACGATGACGCCGTGCACTAAGGCGTACTACACGTCGATGGTGCGCATGTCTTCAACCAATCTAACCCTGCCTGTGCTGCAGTGCGGAGTTATGATGTTGGGGAGCTGGCAGCTGCTCGTCGTTGCTCGGTGGTTCTCTCAGGCTTCCTCCACCCGTAAAACTGTCACGGTCATGATTAGCCGTTGTTGTAAATAAATAAATAAATAAATAAATAAATAAATAAATAAATAAATAAATAAATAAATAAATAAATAAATAAATAAGTGCTCAATTGGTTTGGACACGGCATCTATTACTGCAAACTTGAGGAGATGGGCACAGCACTGTATCTACAGAAACAAAAGAAGGAGGCGGAGCAAAATGTTGTTTTACCATCCTCTACACATCCTTGTACCCCTGCCTCTCTTGCATTCGACAACATAGATAGGCTGGAGGAAACATTGAGTGGTGGGGGCACATCAGATAGAGTTAATGGGATCATTGTACAGCCACCAGTTCACATGGCTAAACCTCCACATAATAAGGTCGAGCCATCACCCAAAAAGAAACGCAGCATTACCCCTGTTCCTCTAGACATTCCTGAATAGGGCCCACCGGTCATGACGCCACTGACTTTGGACCGACAAAATGCAAAGGACACTGCACAAAGGAAAAACCTTGTATGGTCATGGGCACGCCTCGCCGATACCAGTGACTAGTCAGTGAGTGCTTGGACTGTCTTCAATGTGAAGACACGTGACAATATAATAGTTCAAAGAGACACTGTTTGGTACCTTCCGACAACCAATGCGCCACCTACACAGATGTCAACAGTTCATCAGATTCTGATCCAGGTGATGAAAATAAAGGATGAACTCAACTTGGAAGAGGTATTTTGCGTTTTTGACCAAGCTCTCTACGCAAAAGATATCGAAATAAAATGGAAGCATTATAAGTTATTTCCGCCGACATGTATGGTATATGGAGATTTAATACCTGGATGTCGGCTTTTAAACACCGAGCCGCCGGCGAGGTGTTTAAATGAGACATCCAGGTATTAAATCTCCATATACCATACATGTCGGCGGAGATAACCTTTTTGTCCCGTTTGAAACACAATAGAAACATAGGGAAAATAAATTTGGGGACGCGTTTCTCACGCTCCGCAAATTGTTTTGTTTTTACAAACGCAGAAGACAACAGATAGAGATAGAGTTACATTCCTCGGGTCGTTGAGGAAACGAGTAAACAGTATTTTGTTGACATATCGTCTCCTGAATTCCAATGTGTTCTATGTGCCTCCTGGCACATAGAACACATTGGTACTCAGGGGACGAATTATTTGCTCTTATTTTATTTTTCTCAAGTTGTTTCATTTTAATTATTCGACTATTTAATTCATAACGACAAAATATGACCGAATTGTCGGAAATCTGATGATATTTGTGACTATTTTCAGGTTTTTTGGTTCGATTTTTATGTAGAGGCGAGCAAACGCGGAAAGCTTTCGTTCAAACCATATACTCCCGATGTTTCGCTCGCTTATACCCTGGATGCTGCACGCTCTCATATACCTTGGATGTTGGGTGCACCCTTTGTCATGGCTATTTGTCCAAGGCATTCTGACCAATCAAAAGACAGAATTTATCGGGATATAGGGACAAGAAGAGTTCAACAAGATTATGATTCGCATGGGCACATTCCACACTCTGTAAATTGCTGTGGAATCAGGCATCATTGCAGAAGGCTCAATCACTTTCGTACGCGAGAGACGATAGTGCAACTGTGGTGTACGGCTTTGCAGACTGATGTATGAAATGCTGCATAGACTGGCGTGGCAAGAATTCCGCCGTTGGCTAGAAGAACATAACGTTGCAGATGAAAAACACTTGCTTGAGACCATCACAACTGTCAAGACCCTACATTCTGATGTTTGTCGTGACAATCTGGAATCAGTACTGGAGAGGACATCCATGTCTGTCATATTTGGGCCGTTTCAGTATATCTTGATATATAATATCTTGATCATCTACATAACAAGCAAGGCCAACTGGCATCCTTCTGGGCATCATTTGTCGACCTGATAGATATACTGCTAGATCACGTGAAGGCAACTTGCTCCTCCATCCCTCTGCAATAAACAGAATGATTCCTTGGTGTTTCGCTTACCGCAAGCAAACTTATGCCAGGTACCTGTCTATGTACTACTATGAGATGACCGAGCTGTCGGAGACTCACCCAGAAGTCCACCAGCATATGCTACAAGGAGGTTTCTCGGTACAACTCAGTGATAGTAACCCCTTCGGTCGCATACAGGTAGACCACACTATAGAAGAAACTGCCATCAAAGACACCCGAACTGCAGGTGGAACTAAAGGATTCTCTCTCATACCTGGTGCAGTCTGTCGGTACTACCTCACCGCAGAGTGTCGTAGCTCGTGTCTACAATAACTCAGAAGGATACCCGATGTTACTGGAAGGGCTACAATTCATCCTGATCCGGTAACTTCACGCATAAAGAAAGACGAGGTTGCTGCCCAATCTCTCGAGGAACTTCTAATTCCACCTGGACTAATCCATTTAAAGTGTGTGTGTGTGTGGGGGGGGGGGGGGGGGGGGGGGGGGGGGCTCATACATATCTCGACTGGTGCAGCTGCACTTCCAGAAATAGCAGTTGATCTTCTGCCAGCACACAAGAAACATGAAGAAGCTCGGCAAAAATTTCAAGAGTCATCTGGAGTCAGGACAACAAGTCTATGAAAGAATTCATAGGCAGAATCTGAAGACATTTGACAATGTAGTCCATTGGCTAGGGTGAGTCCTGTGTGCATTTTGGGAGCAAGAATATTATCCTGTTATATATCATTTGAAGTTAACCCTTTACCCAACGTAACGGCCAAAACCGGCCAGCGCTATTCTCAAAAATCGCCAATTAATTTTCAAAATATTTTCATTTTTTGTCTCAAAAACATAGGTTAGGACCCCTCGTTGGAACGAGCTCGTCGAGCTCGTTCCAACGAGGGGTCATAACCTATGTTTTTGAGACAAAAAATGAAAAACTTTAGTTATTCAAGAATTTTTTTTTGCAAGTGTCGTCTGCTTTTCATGTTAGGTAAAGGGTTAAACAAAATCAGGGTAGACTTTCCCCACCCTGGCAATAAGGGAGAAAATCCCATTTAAAGTTATCTCCCATAACTGAAAAATCCCATAATTGATTTATTTTGAAAAAATAAAAAAAAAAAATAATTATAGGCGAGATAAACTATTATGTTGTTTTATTTAATGCTCAGGCATCAATTCACGCTGAAAAATTAAGTCATATTCCCCTGTCGGTCGGCAAAACGAAATATCAAAATGATATTTAGAAATCGATATTTCATCGTAGGTTCGGATGACGAATCACATGTACTTTAAACGAGTCAGCACATCAGTAATGAATTCCAGAGTCCCAAATACAAACGAATTCGAATAATAATAATAACTCTTTGGCCAGCCGCTGATTTGTCGCGGTCCTCATAAGAGAAGGCCATCATTCCCCCTGCGCCCCACCCCCTCTTCCCCTCCTCTTCTCCCAGCATTCAGATACAAACTGCTTAATAGTGTCCCTCACTTCCTCTTTTTCAATTTCTTCAATAAGCATTCCTACCCTCTCCCTCGTGTCCCCCTTCAGCCATCTATCCTTTGTTTCTTCACCCCACTTCTGCATTATTCTTCCAGTAAATTTTATTCTATGAGGTATATACTGTGGGCATTCCAAGAGAAAATGTTCCAGGGTCTCCACTACTCCAGAGTGGCACATTTGGCATCCCTTTTCCCCATCTCTCCCAATTTTTCCCCGAAGCTCCAGTGATCTTGATCGCAGTTTGAACAGCAGTGACCCTCCAAAGGTGCCATCTAGGTACTTCTCAAAAGCTGGCTTTTCTGTATATTGTAACCCCTGCAGTGATCTTTTCACGCTAACCCCTGCTCGCCAGTTTCGATTGCAATCTTCCATGACTCTCTCTTTGACAAACCTTTTGCCTTCTTTCATTCCTACTTCTATGTTTGTGACCTCTATAGAGTAATTGTCCATTAGTTCCCTCACATGTTTTGACCACCCCGTTTCTATATTAGAATTCCAAATGGTATCGAGCATCAATTTGCACCACCGGTTGTCAGGCAGGTTTCTCAAGTAGTTAAAGTAACACAGTTTTCCCAAATCTACCCTGTCCTTGATTTTCATCCACCCAAGCTCCCCCCTTACTGCTTCCAAAGCTGCAGCATTACTCGACCCTGTTATCCATCTGCCGGCATCATTTTGAGTATTTTCCAACTTCTTAATAACGGTTTGGTTTAATGGAATCACGTCCGTGCCATACGTTATACTTGGTAAACCCACCCTCTCCCACAGTGTTTTCCCCACAAAGACCTTGTTGAAACTATTTTTCCCTAAAAGTTTTAGTTGGTTCAGAATTCTTTTCCCCTTCAGAATCAGTTTGGCTGAGTAATTTCTGTACACCCCTCTTCCCGTTATATTTATGCTTACCCCTAGATACTCATACTCTCCCGTTTCTCCTACAGCGATTTGTTTGCTTTCCCCTTCGGGGATTGAGAACTCCCCCACTCTCCATCTCTTCGTCATATCTACCTTGCGTCCAACGGGTATTACCTTGCTTTTATTTTCATTTAGTTCGAGCCGCCAAGTGTTCCCATATCTACCAACAATTTCCAGCAGTTTCTCTAGCCCCTGTTCAGTTCTAGACATTAACACCATGTCGTCCGCAAAGAATAAGCCTGGTATCTTTATGTCTCCAACATTTACCCCCTCCGCACTCTGAATTAGTTCGTCCCCTAAATCTTTAACATACAATGCAAACAAAATCGGTGAAAAGATACACCCCTGCTTGAGGCCTATATCCATAGGGACTCGTTTTGTAGTGATACTCCCTAGACTGAGTTGGCTTTGCACATCTGTATACAGTGCTTTCATGATTCCCACAAAGTCACCCCCCAGTCCGATGCCCTCGAGCTTTCGCCACATACCTTCCCTCCACACTCGGTCGTACGCTTTTTTCACATCTAGAAATGCCAGAAACATCTTTTTCTTTTCAGCCTTTGTTGATTCTATCAGTTGGGTGAGTGTAAATAGGTGATCAGTGACTCTTCGTCCTTTCCTGAAACCATTTTGAATTTCTCCTAAAAAACCTTTCTCTTCAATAACTTCCTCTAGTCTACCGTATATGACCTTACAGAATACTTTTCCGATGTTACTACTAACTGATATCCCCCTATAGTTATCTAGAACTTCCTTATCCCCCTTTTTGTGTATGAACGACACCTTACTTTCCCTCCACTCTCTGGGGACCTCTTGCTTTCGCAGAGCCAGGTTGAAAAGGTTTGTCAGGACTTCAATAAGTGCCTCCCCTCCATTTTTGAGGAATTCGTTCGGAATTTCATCAGTCCCTCCCGCTTTACCATTTTTTAATTTCGAGACCACGTTCCGCACTTCTTCTGCCGTTATTTCGCTACATACACGATTGGATAGGTTCTCCTCCACCAGTGTATTTCTTTTTGGTGGGGACCCACTGCCCCATCGCCTATCGTTTATCTTTTCCCAGTGCTTGACTAACTCTGAAGCGATACGGCCTTTATCTTCTGTACTTTCCCCATCCACTTTGATACTCTGCACACTACTTTTCCCCCGTTTATTTACCCAGTTCCAAAATACGTTTGAGCTCGAACCCCCCGTTTTCTTTATTGTTCTGGCAAGACTGCAATTGCGCTCCTTCCTATTATTATTCTTTATCTCATTCACCTTTTTCCGTGCCAGTTCATATTCTCCTTTCATTAGTCTCGTGTCATTGTTATCCACCCCTTTAAGCTTCCTACTTCTTCTGTAAGCGGCGCATTTTACCTTCCTTTCTTTTATAGCCTTTTTCAGTCCCTCGTTAACCCTGTATCCAAGCTCTCTCGTTGGGACCCTCACCCTTCCTATACACTCCTTCCCTGCCTCTGTTAGGCTATTTACTATGCCATCTGAAATACTCTGGACATTTGCATCCCTAGGTATACATTCAAGATTTGGTTTTAGTTTTTCCCGAAACTGCTTCCAGTCGGCTCCTTGTTTTAGTCCCCAAACTTCCTTGAAGGTATTTCTGTCTCTATTCGTCTTTTTGCCCATAATCTTAACTGTTATCAGGTTGTGATCACTACCCAAGTCATTTTTTCCCTCGTCATCTATTTCTACATCTATAACCTCCCTCCATACGCTAATGTCAGTGAGTATATAATCAATTATTGTTTTCTTATCGTTCCTCTCCCAGGTCCATTTACCCTTACATTTCGCATCCCTGTTCAGGATCTTTAAACCAAGCTCTTTTGATAGGTCCAACATCTTCCTCCCATTCGTGTTAATTTTCCTATCACCTCCCTGTATGCCCTCCTCCTTATCCCCGATGTGCCCATTGAAGTCCCCCATTAGGACAATACTGAACCTTCTGCTCCCAAGCTCTGTGATATTCGATCTAAGAGTTGTATATATTGAATCATTCCACTCGGGCTTACTTCCCTCCACTGCTAAGTATACAACACCAACGGCAACACTCCTGTTTCCTAACTTGATTTTTGCCCAGACTATTTCGTTGGATACTGGAATCTGAGTCCTTGCTTCTGTGAGATCTGTAATCAATGAGGGCTGTAATTCCTCTTTAGCGTAGATGCCAACACCCCCCACCCCGTTTCTGACCCTCAGTTCGCCCAGCTCCTATCCACACGCAACCCTTCATCTGATCAACCCGCTCATCCCGTCGTATCCATGTCTCACTTAGACCCATTATATCGAAGTCTCTTTCGTCCATCATTGTTGATATTTCGCTTACTTTCTTGTGCAGACCCTGGATGTTGCAGTACCCAAACTTAATGAATCTTTGTTTTTTTGTCATCACTGGCACATTATTATAACCCTGGTATGTCCCTGTATTGTGCATGTTTGTTGTTCTTCCCATGTTCCCAGCATTTGTGCCACTCTGGGTTACCGGCTGTGGTCCCCTACCCCCCTTTTCTCCAAAAAAGGCCCAGCCACCTGTAAGATTTTTTGGCCCAACAGGTCTGTACCCATCCTACTTAAATGCAATCCGTCTCGCCCATACAACTCTCCTTGTCCCCAGAATGAATCCCAGTGGTCAATGAAATGTACTCCCAAGTCTTTGCAGTGCTCTTCCAGCTCCTCGTTTAGTGCCATAATCCGCGAGTTCCTCTCATTCCCACCACCCATAACGGGGAGCACCCCTGAAACGATGATCCGAGCATTCCTGCTAAGTAGCTTACTAATTAGGTCCTTGTATGTGTCCACCAAACGAACTGATTTCCTCTCCCTGATGTTATTGGACCCCACATGTAATACCACTACCGGATCAGGCCCCGACCCAGCTACAATACCGTCCACTCTATCCCTCAGGTCCTCCACTTTAGCCCCCGGAAAGCACAGAACTGTTCTATTTTTACTGTCCGGACCACAGACAACCTTGTCGATCCCCCGAACTATGCTACTTCCCGCAACCACCAACTTACTTTTGGACCTCGCCCTATTTATCTCCTCTAGTCTCCTATTGTTTACAGCGTCCTCTTCCTCTCCAACAGCCCCACTCGGACTCAATATCGGTATCGGTATCTTTGACCTAGGATTACTCCTATCCTTGTCCCTCCGTCTCTTTCCAGGCCCTGAGCTACCTGGACTACTCCCCTGGTCTTCCCCCGGATCCCTCCTCCTTTTTCCTGGCCTAGACCCCAAGCTACTATCTGTTGCAACTACCTCCATCTCCTCCTCTGTCTCTTCCGAATCGAGCACATCAAATCTGTTTCTGGTGCTGCACTCCCCACTGCCTTTGGACTTTACACCCCTATCTACCTGCTTCTCTGGCCCCCCTTTCCTACCACTTTTGGTAGTCCACGCCAAACGCTTTACAGCATTGCTCCGGCCTGGGCCCCCCTCATCTGTCCTACGTACTTTTCTAGCAGCCCCCACCTCATCACCTACCTCATTCACATCAAAGGTTCTACCCCCATGTTTCCTCTTGGAACCACCGACAACCTTCCATCCTTCTCGGAAAGCCATTTTCACAGGCGTAACTCCAGACAGCCCCGCCCTACCAAGTTTTCACTTCAGCTCAGCAATCTCCCCCTCAAACTTAACAATTGTCTCAAGTAGGCGGAGGATTTCCTGACAGTTTGCACATACCTCTCCATATCCCATCGAGCGACAGTCCCCATACATCATAGAACACTGTTTACAAACTTCAAGCCCAATATCGCCATCGGTGGCCCCACCAACCCGGCTCTGACCGACACCCCCAGTGACCTCTGTCTGCACACCAATACTTACTCCGTTGGCACCGTTGACCTGGACCGCGATATTACACGTATTTACCCCCATACTTACCTCCGTCTGAACAGACCTGCTCGCCATCATCAAGACAAAATTACGCGATCGGACAGGGAAAATTGTAAACACGCGACAAAAGGCAACACGACGAACCGTTCGACAACTTAGCGCTCACAGTTTTATTTAAGGCCTCCTAACTTTGTCCCAGTTACTATACTAAACTAACTCCCCACAAAGTTGAATAAAATAACCTGAAAATGAAATATATATGATTAGTAAACAATAAAAATACTTAATTTCGATTCGTAACCAAGGAGACTTCTTCTGTATACTTGCGGATCGAGAGTAATAATTGATAGTGACAGTGACTAAAATCAATTCATTAAATCAGCGGTTTCAAAGTTTGACTTTCTCATTCACCTTCCAGCGAAAAGCCGAAATCACTTTCAAATTTCTTCAGTTCAACTTCACACGTCCTTCAGTGCATTGAGTTCAAAAAAAATAAAATGACGTGTCTTGTTATTGAAAATAAGAAAGTGGTGTTTTTTGTTATTGTTCTATTTCTTCGAAACACATTGCGATTATTTCAATTCGCCAGCCTTGGTAAATCGTAAAGTTAGGGGAGAAATAAGACGGGACTACTTTTTGTGCGGATATTCACACATTCCAATGGTTGGAGTTTGGTTGTTGTAATTTTTGTATGGACGCCGGTTCGGCACATAAATTTTGCGCCTTAATGGCAAATAAAGGCCACAAATTGGAGAGTTTTGTAGTCGTAGAGCATTAAATAAAAAGAAAATTCACGAAAATTTGATGAATACCGAAAATATCTCGTTCGTGGCTACAAGAAATATGAGGATCTTCACTCGCGACTGCGTTGCTCGTGAAGATCCTCATATTTCTTTGTAGCCACTCACGAGATATTTTCGGTATTCATCAAATTTTCGTGAATATCCTCTATTTATTTTACATATTTGCAATAAACTATATTGTAATTGAAAATAGCAAAAATAATTTCATTTTCAGTGTTTGGTGTATTTTTACCAAAGATATGCATTTTTTCTTGTTTTTTAGGGAAAATATTTTAGGCAAAGTCAAAAAAGTTACGTATTCATTCTGTTACACAAATTTAATCATAACATGTTGTATATTTCCTGAACGATACTCGTCTTCGCTACCAGTTGCAGAAATGTGTGTTCGCTAGGTGAAAGGAAGCCGGGGTTTATAAGGAAATGTCTACCCCCTGAAATAAAAAAACATGAAAACATCGTTAATCTACTCTACTCCAAATAACAACAATTAATTTTTATTTCCACCCCTTTGAACATTCTCATACAGTAATTTTAATCAAGTTTGGCGTCTATGTATGATAAGCAATTAATTCTTATACATATGCCATACATAAATTTGAAACCAAACCACCACCACCACCACCTCACCTCACCCCACCACACTAGGTAACGACACATGCTTTAGTTTTAGGACCACTATCTGTATAATTTTAGGTAATGATTTACAGATAGCAAATATAAATTACCAGTGATATTTAATAATTAATTGGCCAGCAAATATTTGTTCAATACATTTCCTTTGTTATAAGTATAATTTAGCACATAAAGCGGGACGGGGGCTAGTTGGTTTGTCGTGTATGTGTATACAGTTAACCACCCAGATGTATTCGTAGTATCGCATCTCATTCAGAGGGAATATCCACTTTGTTGACACACAGTTCCAGTTTTCAAAGTGCCGGCACACTTTAAGATTCAATTTACACAACAGCGAATCCCCATGTGATGACTCAGTGTACATCCTCAGCCTGGACTTCGGCTTCCCACTCTATCTTTGTGTATGACATAGCACGCAACTACCCAAGTGCTACTTCCAATAACACTTCATCTGTGCATTTTTCATCGGCATTTTTGTCCCAGAGAACTTGACCATCTACAGACAGTCGGGATCATATTGCGTTCGATGTGGTAACACACTCATCTGAGCCTGCATTGCCACAGGCACCGACAACTAACTGTTCTACTTCAGTGGCGCCTAGCGTGTACCCGTATTCACAGACTACTCCAAACTCCAGTGCTGCCATTGCCGGGCTCTTAGGACATATGCCAACCAATACTGGCAACTCCTCACTCGGTGCTATGGGCCAGTTAAATACTTCAACAGATGATTTAATTTCAGTGACTGTTCTTGTTCCTTCCAGCTTACTTCATAATAATGCTAAGGATGACTTTTCCACACAGCTTTCGGGTGCTGCACAGCAAAGGCTCGGTTCTTTTAGACAGACAGGTGATTCGTTAGATGCTGCCCCTGCCCAGTTTATCACTCCTGTGGGTCCTCTCCTGACTCTGCCCCGGCATGTGGGTCTTCCTTTGTGACACAGTCCATTCCATTGGCCACTAGCGTGTCGCCCCGGCTAAAAGACCAAATGTTGGTTCAGGAATTTGCTCATCTGGCTTCCCTGCTTCCTCGACATTTTGCTAATTCTTCAGAAGTATTAGCCCTGTCGTTGGAGGTAAATCAGGGTTTACCTATCATTGTTTGGATGCCGAAGACCCCGAAGACTCTCACTTCGCTGAATCAGTGGCCCGAGTGCCTTAGATGTGTTTATGGCGGTTTGTTTAGAACAGTTTCCTCAACAAGCTCAAGTTTTGCTAAAGTAGCAATCTTAACATTAGACACCTAATGCATATGAGGCTCACCTTCTTAGACTCCTTTAATGGTAAAGTTCTTTTTCTTGAGGAAGCATGGACACACAGTGTTATTCTTTCTCTGCATACTGATCTGCATCTTATGGGTTTTTAGGAGTATTTTTGCTGTTTATGGTTCTATGGGGCCTCTGACTCTTCCGGGCAAAAGCTTAACATTGCTGTCTTGGAGTTTTACCCCATTGTCTTAGGAGTACATCTATTTGGGTCATCGTTGAGTAATAAACGGATTCGAATTTATCTGACAATGCAGCAGTGGTCCATGTCGTAAATTCCACTTGCTAACTCTTCTTCGTTCTCTGGTTCTCGTCTGCCTTCAGTTCAATATTCTATTCACAACAAGACATATCCCGGTTCACAGCAAGACATATCCCGGTTCACAACAAGACATATCCCGGGTAAGAGCGATATCCTAGCTGATACACTTTCTCATTTGCAGGTCGACAAATTCCAACGACTAGCTCTGACTTTTTCACTCAATTCACCAGGACATGAACTGAAATTCTTGTTGATACGATGGGT
Organism: Pictodentalium vernedei; assembly: GCA_031216915.1. Lineage (NCBI taxonomy): Eukaryota > Metazoa > Mollusca > Scaphopoda > Dentaliida > Dentaliidae > Pictodentalium > Pictodentalium vernedei. Next base: position 119,380,961 of record CM062292.1, read on the forward strand.
TCTCTGTTGGGCCAGGCGTTAGCTCCAGCCACGAGGCGTTTCTGCTTACAGACTTACCAGACATTTGCAGAATTTTGCTCCATATTCCGGTTTCAGTGCACATGGCAGATACTTTGACACTGATTTGTTTATTTGTAGCCTACCTATTCAATGCTAATTATTCCCCCAAATCAATTACATCAGCTTTGTCGGGCCTTGCTTATTTTCACAAAATTCATGGTGTTCCTGGTCCCACGCAGGCCTTTGTAGTACGCAAACTCCTGTGTGGCACCCAGCGGGAATGACCATCAACAGACTTACGTATGCCCATTACAGAATGTCTACTTAGCAACTTGATTGCTAGCTTTCCATCTTGCTGTGCTAGCTAGTACTATTGTCTCCTTTTCCAAGCTCTCTACCCCACAGCACCTTACTCTTTCTCCCGGGTTGGCGAACTCTGCCCACCCAAAACTTCGGGCGCTCAGTGAGTTCTGTAGTTCACAGATAGGTTCAGCTGATGTACCAAGATTTTAAACACAACCGAGGTTTTCGTCCACATGTCATCACAGTTCACGCACAGCCCAATGTGCCTCATTGTGCAGTATCCGTGCTTTCTACTTTTCTCCACCAGCAAGGGATGTGCTCAGGCCCTCTCTTTCGGTTCCCTGATGGTTCCCCTATCCTGTGTCGCGACTTTGATGCTACATTCCACGACTCCCTGCTATTCTGTGGTTTAGATCCAAAACATTTTTAAGGCCATAGCTTCAGGATCGGGGTTGCAACCCTTGCCGCAGCAATGGATTATATTGACGCCCAGATAAGGGTCATGGGTCGGTCGAAAACAAATGCTTTTTACGCATACATTCGGAGTCCTCCCCTACAGTGAGTATCCTTATACTCAGATCACGCGACATGGAGTCATACTCAGATCACGTGACATGGAGTAGTCAAGTCGTACTTCTTTCGTTGTGGGGAAATCGTCCAAAAAATCTCATCTTCAACTCCAAATGGTTATCTGTTAGTTTATTTTGGATATTTAGATGTTGTAGATTTATAATTGCTGGAGAAGATTCCAGATTTCAGAGGTAAGATATTGTTTGAGAGTGATATCTTACTTTAAATCTTATCCGTAAAGTTGCTATTGCTGTTTTCGTGGTGACCAAAATGGCGCTGTCCAGTCATGAAGTGGAAATTTCAATGTGGATGAAATTCGTTTAGCAAGTTTGTTGCAAGCTTTGCCGTGCGTGCCATCCTGGATTACATTCATGTGGTTATTTATAGTGGTTATGATTGCTTTCTGACATCATAACCCGAAAACCTTTCTGTATCTTTCGTTATTATCTATCACTTCAGAACTTTCATAATTCTCGAAACATTGTTATGAAAAGAGCTGCCGCCTTGAGTTCAACATCAAGCACCGATGATAGTATGAACGCAGCTAATACTTCTGCTAAGCAAAAAGAAACGTTAAAAATCCCAACTAAAGTTTCAAATTCAGGCGTGAAACCAACCCAAGAAGCAAAAAAAAAAAAAAAAACACAAGTTCGAAATAGCATCCAACACAGCCTCGGGTCAGTTGAGCATTTTACCTTTCGCATCTGATAAAAGTTCATTAGAAACTATATTGTCTGAAATGAATAAAAAGCTGGATAATATGGTGACTAAAAACCCCCCAAATGAAGTTGTAAAACCTCTTGTGAAAAATAACGACCTAACCAGAACACTCACCCTAATTAAGGAAGAATTTTCAACAAGATCACAAATATCACTGACTCTCTTGAAAATCGAATAGTAACGGCCGAAATGCGTGCTGATAAGCTAGACGAAGAAATGGGGCGCCTGAAGGTTGATCTTGATACCAAAACCGATGAAATTGATTTTTTGAAAAGGGAAATTTCTAATTTAAAAACTTCAAACAATAAATTGGAGCAGCATACCAGAAAGGACAGCACCGGGATCTTCGGCGTGCCCGACGTAAACAAAAATGAGCCAACCGCTGAATGTGAGAAAAAAGTTGTAAACATTTTCCAAAATAATCTGGGGATTGACATTAGCATCTCTGACATAAGTGTAGCTCATAGACTTGGAAAGTTCAGAACTAATAAGCCAATACCTATTATTGCCAAGTTTATCACCAGAAGAGCCAAAACTACGGTTATTGCCAACAGAAAAAAAATAAGGGATCTGGCATCTTCATTAAAGAAGACCTGACCAGAGATAATCTTCTACTTCTAATTTCTTGTAAAGACCACATAAAAGTTCAGGACTGTTGGTCTGATGATGGTAAAATTTTTGTTAAAATGAAAGAGAATGGCAGGATAAAACAGATTTCCAGTTTGAACGACATTTGACATTGATAACTGACCACCAATATTCACCCCCCTCCCCCTTCCCTTGCACCACGATTATCGTCGTTCGATGCCCTACTCATTTTCACTCCTTCAGTTATATTATCATTCCTCACTATTATAAAACTTTTCCCTCATACATCACAGATACAAACAAGCTATTCCCCCCCCCCCCCGTTTTCACCGATAACTGTTCCTTGTTATCTTATCCCACTCACTTTCACGCTCCCCACTATTATTAAACTGTTCCCTCTTACATGATAGATATGAACAAGCTTTAGAAAACAATTACTTGAATTATACTTCCCTACGCCACCCCCACCCCCCCCCACCCCATTCCAGGTTTTGATGTGTGATTAATTTCAATAGATAGGCAAGACTCTTTGGACTTAGTAGATAGATGTATGTAAACACCTTTACATCAACGTAACGCTAGACCATGGAGCCAAAAAGTAAGACTGTCGCGACTATCCCATTTTTGACAAGGATAACTGTTCGTCGACTGATCGAATAACCGCGACAGCCCTACTACAAAATAAAAAAAAAAAAACGACAACAAAAAAAAAAAAACAACAAAAAACTGTGGTTTACACTCACAGTGTAAGCTGACACAGTTAATCCCCACTATTATTAAACTGTTCCCTCTAACATGATAGATATGAACAAGCTTTAAAAACAATTTATTTGAATTATACTTTCCTACGCACCCCCCCCCCCCCCCACTCCAGGTTTTGGTGTGTGATTAATTTCAATAGATAGGCAAGACTCTTTGGACTTAGTAGATAGATGTATGTAAATACCTTTATATCAACGTAACGCTAGACCATGGAGCCAAAAAGTAAGGCTGTCGCGACTATCCCATTTTTGAAAAGAATAACGGTCAGTCGAATAATCGCGGCAGCCCTACTACAAGAGTATAAATAAAAATAAAAGTAAAAATAAAAACTGTGGTTTACACTCACAGTGTAAACTGACTCAGTTAATCGAATAATAAACATGGCCCTACCAAGAGCTCCCGTAGATGAAATAGTAAATTAAATATCAGATGTGACCTATGTTGTTTAAATATGTATTTCCAGTTAAGAAACTGTAATCTAACTGCATGAAGGTATGTGCATACAGGATGTTGCCTATTTTGTCTCCAACTGCACCATTCTATTAGATAAATCTGTTTTCAGGAGAATATTTTAGCTAAGAAATCGTAACCCAGTCAATGTATGCAAAACACTGTTGCAGACAACCTTCGTCGTTAACTGTACCGGTATCATTCCTTTGCTCCACATGTTTTTTTCATATTGATTCCCCTAACAACTGTATATATCTATTTTATTAATAATGTGATTCAAATCCCAATTGTAACATAGAAAAGGCAAACCATAGGACGACGAATCTTTTTTTCCACACAAGTTCCTGTAATGGGTAAAACCCAACACGGAAAACTGGCCCAACAACATGTGGGTCAACTCAAGATCCAGATGATAAATTTCACCTAATTCGAGCACAATGCTGTGTGGACCTAACTATGTGTTCAGACAGCGTAAAGCCTATCAAACGGGTTGTCCTGCGATGTAATCACTATGCGAGTCAGATCTCCAAGTCTCGCCTGAGTTGCCCTAATTATGTATTCAGACACCGTAAAAGCAAGTCCATTGATATCATATAATGTGGTCAACATGTGATTCACACCTTTCAATTTAGCTTGTCTTGTGTTGACATACAAACCAATCAGGGTATGGATTGCCTGTGGGACCGCTGGAAATATTCGTGTGTATCACAAAGCTTAACACACAACTTGATACGATTTCAGGACTTTTGTGTACTTCCATATCATCGTTGGAAGACCATGGTGTTCTGTCTTTCACAAGAAGACAGAACACTACAGTCTTCACGCGACTGAATGTAAACACTGCACTAAAATGAACCGTCCACATATCCCTGAGCACCCTGAATCTATTAATACGTCACCGTCCAACATGTTTATCAAATAACAAGGCTGCCGACTCGGTATTTTGTTTAACAAAGTTATTATTATTATTATTATTATTATTATTATTATTATTATTATTATTGAAGCAATGACCCCTTAAATCTCGAGTCATGTTTGATGGGTATAGCTCCACCCCGATCCAACACCGTCAACCTTTAACCATCCAAAAATAAAGCATTTTGTGCCTTCATGATACATTTTATGCTGTTTTCACAGTTTTAATAAATTAAATTGTGTTTATTGCATGCTGGCACCCCCTGGTGTCTTTGGTCACTAAACACTGATATCCGCGATCTGTATGTTGGATAAAGTTCAAGAATAGGTGGCGCAACAAATCACTAGAATTCCGACATTTTCCCACCTTTCAAGAATGTTCTCACCCCACCGTAAGATAACGATCGGTCGGGGTCGGGTAAGGGTTAGTTAACCCTAACCCGACCTATACAAACCATAAAATAAACTAACTTCTTTCCGAAGAGCAGTTGGTGTCTATGATCACTAATATTGGTATCCTCGATTTGTATGTTGGATAAAGTTGAAGAATAGGTGACGCAACAAATCACTAGAATACCGACATTCTCCATTCTCCCACCTTTCAAGAATGTTCTACCCCACCGTAGGATTACGGTCAGTAGTAACTAACCCTAACCCGACCTATACTGACCATAATCCTTTCCGAAGAGCAGTTGGTCACATGGGAGAAATTTAGTGAGTACTCCCTCCGTGGATCTCATCGTTTATTGTGTTATTATTTGAAACTTACCTGGGTCATTCTTACATCACTTCGATCTCATCACTCACTTGTTGATCACACAGTGTTGTGAATCACTGTTCGACCCGATAAAGGAAACATCAGACTTTAACGAGATCAAACTCCACTTCCAAAATCCTCCTCCCATCGCCATTCTTTTCTAATTTCTCATGATCTATGGTCTTACTCGGAGACAAAATAGAGGGAGGGAGGTGCGACATGTTGTTATGGTTCTACTCGGAGACTAAACAGGGGGTGGGAGGTGCGACAACGCCTCACATACCCATATAGTTACGCCCCTATATGCTGTTCTGATATGGTCTGCCTTTATAGATGTGTGACACCGATCAATATCATTACGATGCCAATTTGGAGTTCACCCAACCAAACGTTCGTTCTTGTAGGTGAGGTTACATGGGCGAAAATTAGTGAGAACCCTCTCTTTGAATTTCACCGTTTATTGTGTTATTATTTGAAACTTATCTGGGTCATCCTCACGTTACTTCGATCTCATCACACACTTGCTGATCACCCACTGTCGCGATTCACTGTTCGACCTGTTAAAGGAAAATCTAGACTTTAATGAGTTCAATCTCCACCTCCAAAACAATACCGCGCCACTTTTTTCTAATGTTTCATTTTTTTCTTCCTATGTTCTATGGTCTCACCCGGAGACAAAATTGGGGAGGGAGGGGCGACATGTTATGGTATCATTCGGAGACAAAATGAGAGAGAGAGGTGTGACAACGCCTCACATCCCCATATAGTTACGCTCCTACGTGTTGTTCTGATATGGTCTGCCTTTATAGATGAGTGACATGGATCAATATCATTACGATGCCAATTTGGAGTTCACCCAACCATACCTTCGTTCTTATAGGGGAGGTATTTGTTGAATAAACAAACCTACTTTCTGGTGACTAATTTGTCGACCCCGAAAAGCTCTCGCTGGCTAAGAGGGGTGGCGATAGATGACATATTTGTCAATCTTATGACTGAAACATAAGTCTGGACTGTACCCCTGGAGGTGGTCGACACTGGAAGCCTGCCATATGCCTACTATGTCGACAAACACCAGTAAGCGCATCGACTTGATGCCCAAACTCAAGCGGCGTTCAGGTATTTCCCGCGAAAGACCTTTCCAAGTGTAGGAACATGTTAATGCGGTACCTATATGTAATTTCTTCCGGGTCCGGTACCATACCTAAAACCGATTATCATTTTATTGTCGAAATGGTTAGGCCGTTATAGGCAGACACGTGGGCTCGTCGTTAATGATTCACAATCCGAGTTCCGTATTGTAGTGGGCGACATCCCTTGGGGTGTTGCTCAGGACAGTATGGTGCTTGGCTGGCGGTACTATTCTTGAAAGCCCAATAGTTCCCCACGTGTACGCACAACCAAAACGGGGCAACCAATGACTCTTCGGTGTTTGAATTGAATTTGAGACTTTTGTCGCCCCTACTCAAGCTGCGTTCAGGTATTTCCCATGAAAGAATGGTGATGTGATGTCGTTGACTAATTGCCTATTAAACTATGGGGCTTATGAAATATAATGGAATCTCAACTAACTGTTGCGTTTATGTCAATTAATCGACAATTCTTATCCAAAGCTTGTTCAGTGTTATGAAACCAATGGATTATATGGCCTCCACAACGACTGGCTTCCATTATTTAAAAGTCTAGGAACCCATGGACCGACGAGCCAAAGACAGTGGTAGCCGTATACCATTTCTGTAAATTTATACTCCATTCGAATGTTATTATTCCGTTAATTTTTACGGGGACAACAGGAAGACAGCCAACATGGCTTTGTTATCCCCGAACAATATTCCATTTTGACGTTCAATAACCCTTGTAAAATATTTTCTTGTAAAATTGATGGTGTATTGTTAAATAAAGTTATTACTTACTTACTTACTCCTTTGCCGCAGGGTTTGGACTCTGCTGTTGACGTCTTCAAACTACTTGGTGTCGTAATTGCGTTCCGTACGGCTGGGTTTGGGCTCACAATGTACCAATGCGAATACATGTTAAGGCATTTGTTTACCTCTTTGCCCGCAGTACTTCTCTCTCCACCGGGTTCCATCTGTCATCCTTTCCCTGGACCACAACCATATTCACGGCAGTAGCCTGTCCACAAAAGCAACAGGCAAATTTGCGCATGGCATATGCATAAGAATTCATCGCTAATCATCCATAGACGCCATACTTAAAATTACTGTTTGAGAAAGTTCAGAGGGGTGGAAATAAAAAATAATTGTTGTTATTTGGAGCAGAGTAAATTTTAACGATTTTTAACTTATTTTGGGGGTAGGGGTAGACATTTCCATATAACTCCGGCTTCCATTCACCCAACCAACTCTTGTTTCTGCAACTTGTAGCTCAGACGAGTATTTTCCAGGAAATACACATGTTATGGTTAAATTTATGTAACAGAACGAAAACGTAACTTCTTTGTCTTTGCCTAAAATATTTTCCACCCAAAGACAAGAAACAATGCATACCTTTGGTAAAAATTAAACCAAACACTGAAAATCAAAATATTTTTGCTATTTCCAACTGCAATATAGTTTATTGCGCACATGTAAAATAAAAAATAATAGTCTATATCAACTATAAAAAATAATCCGGGCTCACCGTGACGTAGAAAATAAACAACAAAGTAGTCAACATAAATACAACCAGTAAGTAAAAAAGTTTTTTTTTATTTTGCAGCATGTGAATACAAACATATGAAAAATGAAAAAAAATAATACTGTGCAAATTATCATCATACAGTACAGCAAGGAAGTGAAATAGCCAAAGAGGCTGTCTTCCTGTCACTCCATGAATTGCTCTCACGACAGAAGTTTATGTAATATTACCCGTCCACATCCACTTGTTACCACACACAAGTTACGTACCTTAAAGTATATATATAGAATATACCCACAGTAGCTTGGTGTATCAAATGTTCACCACTCGTGGTGAACATTTGGTACACCAAGCTACTTTGGGTATATTTTATTTATACTATGATCGTCATATTATTAAGAGACGCTATTATTTGTTCTCAATTTTACTGAACAGCAGACGTGCATACGTGCGAATCTGTTTTTGTTCATATGAGTATCGGTGGGCAGTACTTCCACTGTCAATTTTATCGTCGAAACGAAATGGAAAAAGACACGGAGCCTTTTTTCGTTTTAATAACATAATAACATACTATTTCGAGTTATGGGTGCTTTATTAACATGAGACAATGTATGTTTGTTAAGTTGTGGTGTCTTATGGAGTAAACTCATTTAAAAACGTAATAAATAATTGCCACTTTCATTTCACTCTTCGCGAGGCGACGTGCGATAAATTTAGACAAATTCGCATTCAGGGCGACGTCACCAAAAGTCAACTTGGATGTAATTCCACTGTAGGTGTAAATTTTAACTACTGAAATCCCATTGCTGGCGTGTTCACCACAGCAGGGGTATAAAGCTAAAATTTAAAAATTTATGTCATATGTTTTTTACATACAGTAGAATAGGTAATCATGGTATAAAATATAAATGGTGACAAAGTAACAAAGTCAAGAATGAAAAAGAACGTGTGTTAGGCAAAACGTTCTGATAGCCAAAGGCATTGAGAGAGTACCAGTATAAGCTACGTAGAGAGTGTACTCCAGCGAATATGGAGAGCTTATTTAAACCAGCGCGCTCGCGTCGCACAGCCCCCTCCCCCCCACCCCTTCGACACGTAATCCGCATCCATGTCATGGGCTAAACAGCAAGGTATAACAGTAACCATGATTCGAGATTCGCGTTACTTACATTTTGGACATTCGGGATTGTTGCATGCGATAAGGAGAGAATAAGATTCTAAAAATTTGAAATGAGGTCTTGTATAATTCTGTAAAGCTGGTTCGATGTCGTTCCATAACCTTGGGAAGATACGCAAAGGAAGGTCAGCCGAAAACGTGGTCCTCGGCTTTAACGTTTGTACACTTCCAGATTGCCTGATTTTTATGCCAGTAGGATTTGCGCGTATCTGAAAACTATTATTAAAACTATTAACCAGTGAACTAATACCAACAGATCTCCCCGTGGAAACCCCACGATGTGAAGTAGCGCTGTGTTACTGTGGTAAACAATCTCCGTTTTACTGGTAAAACAGGACCCGTCCATCAATGCCTGGGCGAAAGTCCTCTAAAATGGGCAATTTGGGTATAAACGATTGGCAGTACTTGTCTTTATACTCATGTCGCGGCCTCGATTAGCTCTTGTGTCGAAACATGTGATCTTCAACACCGATAAATAAAAAATTGAAAAGGGTTCTTCCACATCAAGGGGTACAGATCCTATAGCAGAAAATAATTCCTCGCTTGAATAATTATCTTCTCTTATTTCTCTTTGTTTACAAAAAAAACTCAGCAACCTAGTTATTGTTTCATGCACGTCCATAATGTTTAGCGCTGTGGGAATGCCACTATTTGGTCGATTGAAATGAGTTTTCAAACCATTTTTCTTTTTCACAGAAGAACCGATTTTATGGAAAATCGATGCACTTGCTTGAAGACTTTCAGAGATTTATCCTCGAGGAAGTCATTTTTGAATGTCATCAGAGAATTTAATAATTTTTATATCGCCCGCAAATGAATAAGAAGATGTTGATGGTTTTAGTCTGTCTGTGTGTCCGTTGTGTGTTTATTCAGTAGTGTGTGCATCTTACAACACTTGGTCTCTCCATTCAAATGTTACACGATCCTGGCTACGCGCATCATCACGCGATTGTGTGTTTCGACCCTTTAGGCGGATTACTGTAATCCTCTTTCCACACCAAGCTGTAGATGATGGTGCAAAATTGCTTTCAGACCACATATTGATTTAAGTTTAACCTATGCCCATGGAGCGTCCATGGTAAATGCATCATTTTCTAAAGGCGATACGTGAACTAAAATTGACTGACTGTGATCGGCGTTACACATTTATTTATTTATTGGTGTTTGAGGTCACACATTTCTACACAATGGCTAATCATCACCACGACAGTTTTACGGGTGGAGGAAGCCGGAGTACCCGGAGAGAACCACCGAGCAACGTCGAGCAACTGTCAGCTCCTCAACATACTAACTCCACACAAGCAGGGTTAGCATTGGTTGAAGACAGGTGCACCATCGGCGTGCAGTACGCCTTAGTACACAGCGTCACCGTGCCCCAAAAGGCAATGTGGGTGAAGTGTCTCACCCAAGGACACAACGCGGTTGCCGCAGGTGGGAAATAATCATAATAAACAAACGTTTACGCTTTCATTTATTATTGTTTTAACCCTTTACCCAACTTATCGCCCGCATCCGCGCGCGTAATATGCAAATTTAGCAGTTGAAAAAATATTATTTTTCAAAAAATTTCAACAAAACCATATCATGTGACCCCTCGTTGGAACGAGCTCATCGAGCTCGTTCCAACGAGGGGTCACATGATATGGTTTTGTTGAATTTTTTTTAAAAAATTTAAAAACATTATATTTAAAATAATAAATTTTGATATCGTCTGCGTTGGATAAAGGGTTAAAGAAGTGTATTAAGTTAGGATTCAAGTTCGTACTGACAGTCAACGACCCGGAAAAAACTGTCGGAACATTTTATTTTTCGCCCTAATCAAATCGGAAAAAATTGATATCTTAGCTTCGGGCTTTGGTGTGGGTGAAGACGGGGGAGGGAGTTACGTCTATGTCAATGGGCAAGTTAATCCTATAGAAGCGGAATGGATGAGCTTTTACTGGGAAGAATGTTTGACGTTGAGTCGATAAAATGGAAAACTCTGTTGGACAAGACAAATCAAAACGTCGTTTGCGTTATCCTTTTGTTCATTCGCCTGATGTACAGTGCAGATGCGCTTCTGTTCCTTTCATATCTTCTTCCTTTCAGAAAGCTGAAATGTAAAATTAAAGAAATAAGTTTCGGCATTTACCTTTTCCACAATGTACAGTACACACTAAAAACTAAAGTGTTAAAACTGACACTTTCAAGGTGTTAAACCCATTCTAACTCTTAAGGTTTGATTTTAACACTCAAAGTGCAATGCTTTAAGCACTTAGACATTACAATCGTCAGACATCCGAAACTTGAATGGATGGCACTTCCCATGTATCTAGCATTGGTGGTTCTTCCAGAATCGTACATAATTTGATTTGCGCTTGGTGGGTACATAATTAAAAGGACACAACGCAGATGACGCGGTTCAGGCCCGAGAGTTCGAGCCTGATCCGCGCCGTCTACGTTGCCTCCTTTAAAGTGTCGCAACATTACACTTGTCAATTGGTATTATTGTAACACCTGTCAAGTTCTGGGATATCTACACTTGGACAAAGTGCTAGGTCAGCACTTAGTAAGTGTTAAAAACAGCACTTCAAGTGTAGTTTTTAACACTTTAGTTTTTAGCGTGTAACATATGTAAATCCAGGGAGATGCTTACTCGGAACTTTATCCCAACTGAGCCGTGGTGGTATCTTCCTTGTCAGTTCAATGACAGCAATTGGAAGAGTCCATACTCCTTATTTTGGGCTAAACCAATTAATATTTGAAAATATTGATTGTTTTACCACTCGCATTCACTCTGCAGCTATTTTACTTAATGAAATCATGACGTATCATGTTTCTGGCCCGAAAAACAGCCTCTTGTTTGAAAGGGTTAACATTGCGAACTATGAGACTGTAAGTATATAACAACCATCAAGGGTATTTGCTTCAGTAGGTTAAATATAGAATATACCCATAGTGGCTTGGTGTACCAAATGTTCACCAGGAGTGGTGAAGTGGTGTAACCGCGAGCCTTTGGGGTGGAGAACATTTAGTACACCAAGCTACTTTGCGCATATTTTATTTATTCCATGATCGTCAGATTATTAGGAGTCGCTATTATTTTTTTCTGAACAGCAGACGTACATACGCGCGAATCTGTTTTTTTTTATATGAGCATCGGTGGGCGGTACTTCCGCTGTCAATTTTATCGCCGAGACGAAATGGCAAAAGACGCTGAACCTTTTTCGTTTTAGTAACATAATAACATACTATTTCGAGTTATGGATGCTTTATTAACATGAGACAATGCTTGTTTGTTAATTTTTGGTGTCTTATGGGGTGAACGTTTGGTACACCAAGCTACTTTGGGTATATTTTTTTTTATTTTATTTATACCGTGATCGTCAGATTAATAAGAGTTTAAATGTTGAATAAAACAATATTCACACGTGCGAATCTGTTTTTGTTTACATGAGCACCAGTGGGCGGTACTTTCGCTGCCAATTTTATCGTAGAAACGAAATAGAAAACGAAACGCGCAAATTACGAGGCATTTTTCATTTTAATAACATATTATTTCTAGTTATGGATGCTTTATTAACATGAAACTATGCATATTTGTTAATATATGGTATCTCATGAGGTAAGCTTATTTAAAAACGTAATAAATAATTGCCGGTTTCTTTCATTCTTCACGAGGCGACAAGTGATAAATTTATACAAGTTTGCATTTAAGGCGTGGTCATCAAAGGTCAATTTGGATGTAGTTCCACTGTAGGTGTAAATTTTTACTGTTGAAATCCCGTTGCTGGCGTGTTCACCACATTTTGTGTGTAAAGCTAAGATTTATGTCATATGCTTTTTATATATAGTAGAGTAGGTCATCATGGTATAAAATACTTCCACTTTCAAGTATCATCATTCTCACCCACTTAATGAATAAAACAAATTACTAAGTTTACTTGTTCGTGAAATATTCTAAGAACAGACGAGGTATTTTAGGACACTCTCCCCAGTGAGGTGTACACAAAATGTTACGCCTTAGATCAGTTGTAAAATGCAAGGGATCAGTAAGCAAATTTATACGAGGCAATCTGGTCGGTTACTCTTCCAAGGATTAAGGCCGTAGCATTCTGATGGACCACCCCTCCCGCACATCCCCAAGCATGACACCGATATTACAACGAGGTTGCGGTTCTCATTTACATTCAGAACTCTCGGTTGGACTTTACATCGTGTACCTCCATGCCAGCAAATACTAAGTCACGGATACTTCAATCAAATACCTTTGATTTGACGTTTTCATCACTTTGTTCCATTGACGGTATGGTGCTCAGGGCATAAGAAGTTCAGTGAAAGTGTCATGCTCTTAGGCTACCAGTCTAATTCCGAAAGGAGTCCGATGCTGTTGTGGGCTCTTTGTTTATCCACCTCTCGTGGAGTTTGCGCGCAGACTACCGTTAATTTTCTTTGCGATCCTCGAGAGCGTGGTGGCTCTGTTACTACGGCATTGGACTTCAAGCCGAAATGTCCACGTTGGATCTTCGCCAGGGGTAACTGCGCTGTGTCCTTGGGCAAGGCCGTTAATCCCGATTGACCACGTGGGGACATAGTGGCGCTGTGTACTAAGGCGTACTGCAAATCGATGGTGCACATGTCTTCAAACAACGCTAACCCTGCTTCCGCGAAGTCGGAACGTTGTGGAGTCTGAAAGTTGCTCGTCGCTGTTCGGTGGTTCTATCCGGGACCTACGGCTTCCTCCACCGGTAAAACTGCCCGGCACGAGGTGTGACCCTGGCTGTTGAAAGTTTCGTTAAATCCAAATAAATATAAACTGCGATCTCCACAAGGAAATCGATATTCTTTCATGCTCCAGTTTGACATTCCAATCGATAAGTATTAATTTCGCATTGAAAACATCAAAACACATATTAACATAATTGGTGGAACTATGTTACGTGATCATAACACTACAACCGTGATGAGTCTTTATTGATAAGAATTTAGATCACAAATATGTCTAACAAATTGCAATGTCATTAAAGATTCGGTCAAATCAGTTCTCGTTTGAGAAACATTTCTTGCGTTGATTCAAAGATAATGAATGTTTATTGCACCTTTAGATTCAATCCTGCAATATTTCAGTTGGTCAGAAAAGCGAACCTAGGCTTCTCTTTTCCGACCAACTGTAATATTTCAGACGATTGAACCTAAGATAATCGCGATGGACTATTTAAGAGCTAGACTGGTTCCCAGCCACAACGGCGTCGATTTCAATACAAAATGTGACTAGTGGCTTGAGGGTGTTACCTTTAGCGGCAATATTATTTGGCAAACATCATTCCAAGGCAGATTTGATTTAATGTTCAAGTAAATTCCAGTTGTGAAGTACGAACCTTTCTCTGTATATGGCATGATGTAACCAGAGCATCTCAGAAAACAGAAGTGCCCCAGCAAATTGTTTTAATACTTTCATTATGGTAGTTGCACAAAGATTATAGAAACGTCCTATCGCAGATACTCACAATACCCCAATGACAACCGCTGACATCGCAAGGAATACACCGACAGTCGCAAACGCAGTCAAAAGCTCTGAAAATAGAGATAAACAGACTTTCTTTGGTAGTAAAAATAATTTAAATAATTTTACATTCCAGAAACCAGAATCAGTTGTCTATTGAACTCCAACTAAGAAATGTTGTTCCAGATGGGGCGAAGGGGCAAACCGCTCAACCATCAACGTTTTCGTACGTAAAGCAGAATTATATCGGATTCCTCGCACAGTAGACCACTGACGGAAAATGTCGCAAATAACTACCAATATACATTTGGGTTACGCAAATGGTGCTTTTAGGACAAGATACTTTAAAAAAATGACAGGAACTCACCCTCCTAAAATGAAGGAAGAAACAATGACCTTTCCGTCAACTATTAGCGAAACAAAGAAGCGACGACGTTTCCGTCAAACATTAGCGAACTGAAGAAGCTTTGGGTGGAAATGGCTCGCTCGATACATCGCATCGTTACTCTCTGTAAAAAATTCTATGGTCAATAACTACCACATCGCTAGCCAATGAGCCAATACGACCCCTTAAGCCACAGTTAACTGAACACACACGCACGCACAAAACAAATTAAATTCAAAAGCATTCATCTGCCTTCCCAGCTTTTAAACATCCGAATCTGAATGAATTTTATATCGCTTGTGTCAAGCAGGATTCCTCCAGGCATTGTTCCAATTCCGCGATTGAGCTGAAAACTGGGAAGTTTTCTGAAGTCAGCTCCAGCGGGAGTCGATCGCGAAACTCCGACACCGAATCGCCTTGCCCCGAAAGTTCTGCCACCACACCAACTGAGCCAACGACAAAAAGAAGGTTAGAATTATTTCAGCGATTATGTTAGCTCACAACCCCAACCCAAAGGAAGCATAGTTAAATCAATGGATAGATTTTTTGAGAATGTTCCGTACCAAATATCAATTGCTTGCGCTCTGTAGTTCAGGAATATAAGACCTCTGAAACGTTGTTTTCTTTTTAGTTCATGTGTGTCCCCACGGGTGACGATTACTTCTTTTTCCAGACATTAAGTATCTACCCACTTATATTGGTTTCCAAACTTCATTCAAATCAATCGGCCTTGAGGTTCAAAAGATTGGAATTTTTTTTGCCCCGCCGAGAACGACTTTAAATTTTTTCATGTGAAGAAGACTTTTAAAAACTGGGAGGGTTTTCCTTAATTCACTTCACATGGGGGAAGTAACCTGATTTCACGACAATTATAATGCCCCACCCCATTCATCACTCACAAAAAGAATCTTTGTAATCGGATAGATACACAGAACGACATGAGAGCGTGAACGTGTTAATGGATATGGCACGAGTGCCACCGCGGAAGGATAGAATGAGATGCCACAGGCCTCGAGTTTTATCCTTCTGCGATGGCGCAAGTGCCTTATCGATTAACCCATTCACACACGCGTGTCGTTCTGTGATTATTACACGCCTTCACGTCTATAAAATATAGGACACTCAGCAATTCATTTGACAACTATCAACAAAAAGAACACATTTTATCCGTGTTACTATTTCGTCCCCTGAGTTCCAATGTGTTCTATGTGCCCACTGGATCATAGAACACATTGGAACTCAGGTGCCGATTTTCAGCTATCGCTTGCGATTCAAATTCCAGTTGCGTTACACGATTTGTAGAAAATTCCAGTGAAATTTCGCTTCTATTTAAACATAGTCCGTCAACGATTTCCGTTCCGTACATACAGTTAAAACTAGAAGTCCTATCATGAAATGCGTACAAATAGCACGTCGATTTGCGCGTTAATCTACGCGTTATGACCACGATGAGGCTATCAAAATCTGTACATATGGCCTGTGCACAAGCAATGTTTCAGCCAATGGACCTCCGGGTAACCCGGAGGTCCATTGGCAGAAACATTGCCTGTGTTTGTTATGTGTAACCAGGAGAACCTGCCGTACTTTGGGTGTCATTCGGCATGGCAATTGCGCGCAATTCCTACGCACAATTAAGCCTAGATAAGCGCAGAGTTCATGACAGGACTTCTAGTTTTAACTGTATGTGCGGAACAGATTTTCATTTTGCGCATGATTTAGTGTTACTGTAGATGGGGATTTCATAGAACAGGCGTGTAATAAATGATTTTGGAGAAAATGATTCCAACACCGCCTTCTTTTCGGACGCCAGGACGAAGGGCTATGACTACAGCTCACCCTAACTTTCAGTTAGGTGAGCGAACAAGGTAGCAGCTTAATAAAGCAGAAAAACAATTGATTTTAAATTTAATCTTAAATCGCTCATTAACGAGAGTATACCTTTCTTCCGCCTAGCAGCTGCAGATGAACTAAGAAGTGTTGCTGTTGTCAATACTGAAACGGTAAAAAATAAAAGACAAAATTTAAAAACACAGTAATGGACGAAAAAATAAGATATGTTTCAATAAGACTAAAATCCTCACCCTCTGATTGGATGAGAACTCGCATAGTTTCTTCTATGTTTACGGCTCCAGTAGCATACGTTTCCGTCTGTCGTCGCCACGCGAAATATTCGAATAGACGTCGCCCGTTTCGAAATATTTTCATCAACGGAGTGACTTGCAGCCGTTTCATTTTTCTAGATTTTTCACACGTGCAGCAGGCGGTGTCCTGAATGAAGTGTTGTTTAAATTACAAACCGATTTACTATTTGAACTAAGATGAAATGAGTTTATCTGATATATTGATCATTTATCCAGTGCTGTGGGGTACAAGAGAGGCTTATTTACTAAACTTGTGATCGTTAAAAGTTGCCTTGAACAAGGCAACATTTAACGATCATAAGTTTAGTAAGTACGCCTCTCGCGTGTCACGATCGATGTAGGTTTTGGGCTATGGGTAGGGTCTTATTGGAACATATACGTTATTGTGATGAACTAACGGTAACATGGGCTGAGGTTTGCGACTCGGAACGTATGTTCAACCGAGACGCTAAGCGTCTCGGTTGAACTACAAACCTAAGACCATGTTTCAATTCACCACAATAACAAATAATAAGTTCGGGAACTATTGTTCGAATTTGGCTATGTAATCATAGCTCTTCAAACAATGAAGGTCATGTCATGAAGTGCTTCTATGGCCCATTACATAGGGAGTAATCGCTTGACTGAACTGGTTACGTGAAATAATTCATGAGAGGTGAGGGACGTTGTACAAACACGAGTGCGCGCATGCGCACGAGTGTTTTACAATAGAGTCCCTCGCCTCGAATGAATTATTTCACGTGACCAGTCCAGTCCAGCGATTACTCTGTTTATTTCTTTTCATTATTAACAATAATTATATTATTTAACCATTTATCTAACGTAACGGCCAAAACCGGCCAGCGCTATTCTCAAAAATCGCAAATTAATTTTCATTATTTTCTCATTTTTTGTCTCTAAAACAGAGGTTATGACCTCTCATTGGAACGAGCGCGTCGCGCTCGTTCCAATGAGGGGTCATAACCTATGTTTTTGAGACAAAAAAAGAAAATAATAGTTATTCAAGAATTGTTTTTGCAAGTGTCGTATGCTTTTCATGTTAGGTAACAGGTTAAAAAAACAAAAAAACAATGAAGTCCCCATTACACTCACGGCAAAGCGTCCGCGTTTGCGCGCACGGATACATGACCCAATTGTTGTTGATTGCATAATTCACTTGTTAAGTTATCGTTTGTAATCAAACCGATAAATCCCAGTAAATCACGCTTTGGAAAGTAATAATAGAAAATATCCAATATTTTTGTGTAAAAGCTAACAAACTCCAAAATGGTCTTCCAGCAAATCAGTAAACATTCTTTCATGAAAATGAAAATACATACAATCAAAATTTTATGCCATACAATAAGTCTTGCTCAGTTGTTAACTAATGTCTATGAATAGAGTATGGATAGATAATGGTTTTACCACTTCAACTGATGAACGTTCCGGCCCATCTTGTAGTGCTAGTTTCAGTACTTGTGACAGGGCTTAAATTTCCAATGTCCTTTCTGAAATGTTCTCAGTAGTTACGGAAAGGTCATCTGAAAAGAAACTAAACCATCAAATTCTACAAACTCTATTCTTGACACTTTTATCTGAGTAACCTTGATGAAGCATCTGCGTTAGCATGATCCGAATATCATATGTGGAGGCAGACAAATTACCCATCTTTGTTGTCTTGCTGCAGATAAAGCACATTACTAGGCTCTGAGACATTTACTATTACCTTAACCACTAGCATTTACCACTTACCCCAAGAACTTAACTACTGTTTTGAGAAAGTCACATTTATTGTTTCTTGCCTTCATACCAGTCTGCTCAAAACTTTGTATCAGAGTGTCATGAGTCCAGCTTCTCTTGCTAACGAAACCAACATTTCATGAATATTACACGTTTTTTTCTAAACCCTCCAAGATTCAACCCATCACTGACTGAAAAATTTAAAAAGCAAATATAACCCCGAAACATAACCTAGTGTATGAATAATGACCTTGGTTGTTCTTATAACCCAATTCTACTTAGAAATTTCATCTAGTTCTAACTATTAACCACCTTTTTGCCACGCCCACTTTAGCCATATATGGAGGACCCCCACGTACACCTGTATGCGAGAAGTTTAATAAGATTTATGACGTACTTGAAACTCTATCATCTGATTAATTGTTGGAAACTACTCTTTGCGCCCTTTTCAACAATTAATTAGATGGTAGGTTTGATCTGCGCATACCAGAACGTACAGATAATCATCATAAAATAGGTGACAATAGTCGCTTTCGGCAGCGTAAGTGTTAACATGCCTGTTTTAGATCAATTTTAGAAACATATGAGGTAAACAAATGGTGTGGATTGAGCAACTGATTGAGCTGGGAGGCTTTTTTGGTTTTCCTATTCGGTTCCGGTTTTTGCAGCAAACCGGAAAACAAAACCACAAGATCCAGCAAAAAACCGGTCGAACTGTTTTACTGTATTTGTGCATGAAGTGAAACTATCTTACTGAGAGTGAACCGGTTAAGTGACGCCCATGTACTCTCATCATTTAGTCTATTCGTCAAAGAGGCGAATACGTTGTGTTCTCATTGCCACATTTTCCCTCCTATTGACTTGTCCACTGGGCGAGTCAATAAGGAAGAAAATGTGACAATAAGAATACAACAGGGCTTATATGAAGGTTATTAATTTGTTTCCCAAATTTAATGTTTTTCTGACTACTTAGGTCGCGCCCGCCCCCCCCCCCCCCCAATTCTGGCCAAAATTTCCCATAGTTGGAAATTCGGAGGGCAAGTCACGAGTTGTTGGAAATTCCATCTATCTGGATTTTAGAGCTTCTTTGGCGATGCTGAGTCTCCTTTACTTCCCAAAACACCAACTCGGTTTGAAATCGGCAAAAATTCTAACTGTTACTATTTACAGCTGCAGTGTACGCAATACCGAGCTTCATAAACATGTATGGTGTCAGTTGGTACGAGATTTCTATAGTACGTTTACTTATCGTAATAAAAAAAAATCCTGAAAATGCACTTCACGAAAATCACATCTTGTAAAATCGTTATCCTGAGTTAATTCCATCATTCACAGTTTCAAAATGATGAAACATCGAAAATTGATCATTCATGCATAAGATCTGATTTAATGTCAGGACAGTGTGAATTGTTCAAAGTTCAAAGCTTGAGCATTTGCTTAGAACATATTCAATTCCCAGAAGAATACAAAATAATAATAACCTGATAACTCTATCATAAATGTGTTGGCATTTTAGTTATTAGAATCAGTTTTATGCCCCTTTCCTGACTTCATTTTCAAAATCGTTCTCGGTAGTGAATTCCCAACTACGGGGAGAGACCGGGAGGGTGGTTTCCCCTCTCGGTCCCTCCCCCTAGTTAGAAATTCATTACCCTACACCCCCCCCCCAATCGGAAACGTCTAGCCACGTCCCTGCCTTAGGTTTATCATCGGGGGCGCGGTGGCTCAGTAGGTAGAGGTCCAGGCTGCAAGCCGAGAGGTCCTCGGTTCGAATCCTACCGGCTTCAACCGCGTTGCGTCCTTGGGCAAGACACATCACCCCCATTGCCCATGTGGGGGCACGGTGACGCTGTGCACTAAGGCGAACTGCACGTCGAAGGTGCACCTGTCTTCAACCAATGCTAACCCTGCTTGTGTGGAGTTAATATGTTGGGGAGCTGACAGTTGCTCGGTGGTTCTCTCCGTATACTCCGGCTTCCTCCAACCGTAAAACTGTCGTGGTCATGATTAGCCACTGTGCATAAATATTTCACCTTAAACACCAATAAATAAATAAATAAATATAATATAGGTTTATCATCTAATGCCTTAGAACTCGTAAGAATGATCCAAAGGAAGTTAGCCTGAACCCGATGGAGAGACTTACAGACAAGGTTTTTGTATAGTGAGTGGTGTCGTACAAACTGTTGCGGATGTTTTCCATGTTCACCTTTCAAACCGGTGTGCATAAATTTTTGCGTGAAGTAAAATTTGGTAGTGGGCGAGCAGGCGAAATAAAGAGCAAAAAATCTGAAGCGAGGCTCGGTAATAATTTAATCCAACAGCTCGACAGAGCTGTTGGATTAAATTATTACTGAACCTCTCAACAAACGAGGATGGTATCGCCAATTTTGCCGTTGACAGTATTGACTGAAATGATATATTCCAGGGCGTCAGTGTTGAAAGAGTTAAGGGGCCCGACGTGTTATTTACTATATGTTCTTAACAAACAGAAAAACTGAACTGAAACCGAGAGTTTTTCGCTCAAACCGAACAGAAAACGAATCGGAAAAATCAAAAATCTTCCACCACAAATAACTGATAGTTATCGTTTCAACAACTCTATTACCAGTGAGTTTATAACCTCCGCATATCCGTAGAGTATTGTTACCTTTTGGGACAACAATAATAAGAGTGCCCCAATTTGATTGTCCAGCCTTTTTGTTGACCCTGGGTTTTCTATCATATCTAATTCTTCATTAATTGCTGATTGCCTACCATAAAGCACCGGCCGGGCTTTGTGAAACATTGGTTGGTCATCAAATTTAAGTCGTGTGGTTACCATACAATTCTTAAAGGTACCAATATCAGACCTGACGATTGATTCTGGCATTTCAAGCAAACCACCCACGTTATTAATGGGATCAGGTACACTTTTGGCAAGAAAAGTTGCCTCCCTGGATGGGTGTATTTTTTCAAGCCAATGCCGTCCTTACAACAGAAGGTTATTACCTTTTACAACATACAATAGTAAGGTTTCGGTTTCGCGTGCAGTTTTCACAATCAGCAGTAAAATATCATACATTTATTTATTTATTTATTTAATTATTTATTTTTTTATTTGCGCTTAACGCCATATAAGCAGCTAAGGCTATACTGTGATGAGAAAACGCTAGAAACTAAAAAAGTCGATTAAGAAGTAAAAAAGATTGAATGAAAATATGAAATAATTAAAATAGAAATAGCACGGACGGGGTGGTATGAACAGTAACAGTAACGAGTGAGGGTACAAGAAAAGTAAATACCTTATAAAATCAACCTGATGATTTTAAACTCGAAAAGTCGAGTTTAAAAGAATAAAAACACTCAAGCCAGAAAATAAGACTGCCATCTGCAAAATGAGAGTCCTAGAGGGTGAATTTGGTGATGCTACCCTGCACAGCAGGGTAGCATCACTAAATTCACCCTCTATGTTGCTCATTTTGAATCAAGGTCTCAAACCTAAACAGCAAGAGGCACCCAGAGGATAAATTCGCACACTGTATGGGATAGCATCAGCAAATTCACCTTCTGGGGACCTCATTCTGCAAATGACAGATTGCTTATTTTCAGGCTTGAAAACAGTATTAAAATTTACCCCAGCCGTGCATTGGTGCTATTACATGGAGCATTCCCAAACGTATCAGAATACAAATTTTCTGAAATGAAATAGTACTTACACCACTACCTGTATATAACTCCAATTTTATGCCCTTTGTACTTGTGTTCACATCTGTCACATACTTTTTCGATTGACATTTTTATATTACAAATTTAAAAAATATCTTCACCATTTTTAGAACCTTACCTTTGATCAACCTCAGACAAACCAAATCATTTCACTGATTTACTTCCCACACTTTCCGAATATTACCTTTACCTTCCCCAGCCTACATGAAAGTGTCATATGACCACTCTGCAAGCAGTTCCGGAACCAAACATTTTTGTTTTTACTATTACGGGAAAGTTCAATTGTACCTCAGCGAAATGACAAACTAAATGGCATTTAATTTATTACAAGTAGATTCCCTAGCTGGACAATTTTTGTTATTTTCAAAATTCGGGTCCACAGCAGAAAGGTTTTTTTTTGGGGGGGGGGGGGGGGCGGTGGAAGACTCTGTGGAGGTATGAGATTTGATTCGATTTCAGACCGTAAGTTGATATTCTGTTCCTTCGAAATCAGCCGCCCGATTAGTTTCATTTCGGATCGGTTGACAGGAATTTTTACACAGAACGTGACGTTGTGTGAATGTGTTCGTCAATACGGCACGATTGCCAGCGCGGAAGGATATAACAAGAGACGCAGCCTCGAGTACTATCTTTCTGCGATGACATGAGTGCCGTATTGACGAACACATTTAAACATCGTGGCGTTTTGTGTTTATTACAGGCCTCTGTGAAATAGAATCCGTTAATTTAAAAATTCAAACTTCACACAGAGAAAATTTCAAACTGTAAAACGTTTTTGTTATTTATTGGCCATCTACTTGAAATAAAAACAAAACACAGGTGTGATTGGCAAACACATTTGACAGAAGGATAAGTAAACAGAAAAATGTAAAAGAAAATTGCGTCCACATAGGTTATATTTATTCGTATTTTAAAGAAATTGGCTGCCGTTATCCGAGATATTTTCACTTCAAAGTCAGAACTTAACAGAGCGTTATAAATTCACTCCCCATTTATAGAATAGGTTTAATTTCGTTAAGTTTGATGGATCGGAACAAAAATATTTTCCAATTGACGTTCGATGTATCGGCTGTCACCGCAGCTTGCAAAGTGATCTAGATCAGAATGCGATGTCTCGATTGACCGATTATGAAAATGGGCGGGGTTTAGTTCTTTTGATGGATCCAGTATGTCAGGTGGAAAAATAGACCGCCAGGGGAAATCCGAATGGAACACGTGGAACACGTGTTCCATTCGGATTTCCCTTGGCGGTCTATTTTTCCACCTGACATGCGATGTCTCGATTGACCGATTATGAAAATGGGCAGGGTTTAGTTCTTTTGATGGATCCAGTATGTCAGGTGGAAAAATAGACCGCCAAGGGAAATCCGAATGGAACACGTGTTCCGTACGGATTTTTAAATACGGAAATGGAGGAAAGTAATAGGCGTGTTATAAAGCTTGGTATTAGTCACCTTCGTCGTCTCACAAAACGTATAGTTCAGACGGAAATTGAACATAAATAATTCTGAAAATGAAAAGTAAGTGTAATGTCCGCTATATTAACATAAATTGCACTTGCATCCACCCCACCACCCATGCTTATTCCAGTCTCACTTGTCACTACCGCTGCTGAAGGGAAATTTAAAATTTCCAAATAAAGTCGGCTGTTGCTGGCTATCAGCACTGTATATTACCAGTAATTCTCGCACCCGTTCCTGCTTTTGAAATGGCTTGATGATGTAGTTGGAGTATTTTATCTGTTGGGAATTGTGCCATATCAGTAGGAACCACTACGTGGACCAGGATCAGATAATGTCTCAAATATATGTTGGACATGGACACCAACACAGCGCATTTGTAGGAACCGTTTTTCCGTATCATATTTCTACCGCGTTGCCAACTGCAAAATACTCAAAGGTTCGTTTCAGCGTTTCAATCGAGAATCTAACGGTGTACGACAGACTTTGCAATCGATAACCAGAATGTCACCTAATTCAATATTATTTGCTATTTTTAACAGACGCTGGTCCATAGTAAAAAAAAGCCGCGGTTATATTTTAGACCCCAATCTGACCGACTGACTTATTTAATCTTATTTGTTTTACAAGGACTGGCGAACAAGTTATGCAACTTATATTAACGCCTCTCTTTGGCCCGATGACACATGTGTGTGGGATGACCTTCGTAGCGGAAACTTCCTGCCCCGCCCTCCTTCTGGAATACTACGAAGGGATCTTTATCCTTCACGGAGTGTTTCTCTCTCCGCACAGAGGGCAGCCATTTTTTACAGTCGCTGGTCCATAGTACTCAAAGGTTCGTTCCACTGATTGACTTCGAAGGGAGTGCGAGGGAGACTAGCTAGATCAGCTCGCCAAGCCTCTCAGCCGGCCAGAGCTGCCCAACCCAACGCCTCCCATTTCGGGCCCCACTTCAACCCTATTAACGCCATCCAGCCCTGAAGCCATTGAATATACAAAACTGGCACAATGAGACAGAAACGAGACCAGGAAACGCATACTACACCCTACAGTCCTTGAAAAAAAACACATCTCTTTGGCAACCTCCGTCATCTCTCACGTCGTGTAATAAACATCACTGTACAATGCATGTAGTTACTGCTAACGACTTGAACGGACGAGATGATGATGTAATCAAGGTTGCCAAGGCGGCTGGAGCAGACGCAGCTTCTTTCCGTTTATCTGCTTTTCACGCATAACCGGATGAAGATGATAGACATCTTTAATATATGTAATTTGGAAAAAAAGTTCCAAATCAATATAGTAATAGATACAGCGCAGGCCCTTCAAGCGACGCAAAAATATGTTGTCTTATGGCAGCAATATGGCAACCTCGGTGGAGCGAATTCAACTCAAACGGAAAAGAGAAGACGAAGAAGAAAAAAAAAAGCAACGCACACAAAATTATGAAAGAAAAAAATGTATATATAACAAGCACACATTTTGTCCTGTGTTTGGCTCATTGGCAGTTCTGTTTGACGAAAACAAAGCTGGATCACAAAGGGAAAAAAATCTTAACTGCTAGGGAGCTGGAAGCCCACATTTGCACTTTATTCTGAAGTGCAGGTGCTGTAACTTGATGACTTCATATTATGTGGATGTGGTTCAGATTATCTTTGAACTAAATTATTTAGTCTGTATGGATTTGCCGTTTCCACATTTATACTCTCTTATAAACCGTTACACGTCACAGACATGTGAATAAATTTTGTCCAAAAGAAAAATAATAAAAAAAAAAAAAAAAAAAAAAATCCGCTCTCAATCAGTAAAGGCTGATGAAAGCGAATAAAATAGTTCACGTTTCAAACCGATCCTAATTTTTATGCCCTATCGTTATCTTTTTATGAGCATTGGTGAAAAAAGATGTATCCATTCAAAACAATATCTGAACGTACTACTTAAGAGCACAACTTCAAATTTATTTACACTACGAATATAGGCCGTATATTTTAACCTTTCACCAAACCCGAATAGCAGACGACATCAAATGGAAGCCATACTTGAAAAAACCCATTTCTTGAATAACTAAAAATTGTCATTTTTTTCTCAATAACAAAGCTGAAGCTTTTCCTAAGAGGGGCCATAAGCTTTATTTTTAGACAGAAAAAAGAAAAAATAGTAAAATTTGAATGGCGATGCCTGTAAATAAAGCTGATTGGTTTTTTTTGCCCTTACGTTTAGATAGGGTTAAGCGAATTCATGGGAAAATAAAATGAGAAAAAAAACCCGAACGACCCTATTTTCCTGTTGCATGCAACCTGAGCCATAAGGATTGTTTTCGCCTAATGATGAAGTGCGTGTTTTACTTGTTCCTTCCCCGTCGCCCAAACTTCTTTCCAGTGGCCCAAGATTTTACCGATAATTTTATTTTTCTGTTAGAAATCTGAACACGATGTGACATAAGAAACTCGCATAGTCTGGAGAGGTGCACGTTCTCACAGATGGAGCCAAGCTCACACTTCAAGTGCCTTTGGAATTATGTCCGAACATCGAGAGACAGTGGCAGTAGAAACAATCAATGTTGACCTGTACCAGTAAATGGGATGCTAGTATCTGAGGCTTCAGGAGTATTGCCGGTTGTACCATACCTGTAGTAGATGTTGTAGGTTGGGACGTTGTTACTTTTGTTTCCGATGTTGTGGTTGTTGCTTCATTCGTTGTAGTCGTTGCGTCTGTTGTAGTTGTTACTTCA
Organism: Pictodentalium vernedei; assembly: GCA_031216915.1. Taxonomy (NCBI): domain Eukaryota; kingdom Metazoa; phylum Mollusca; class Scaphopoda; order Dentaliida; family Dentaliidae; genus Pictodentalium; species Pictodentalium vernedei. The sequence continues at coordinate 119,407,466 of CM062292.1, forward strand.
GTCGTTGTAGTTGGTGCTTCAGTCGTTGTAGTTGTTGGCTCTGTGGTTGTAGTTGTTGCTTCTGTTGTGGTTGTAGCTTCTGTTGTAGTTGTTACTTCAGTCGTTGTAGTTGGTGCTTCAGTCGTTGTAGTTGTTGGCTCTGTGGTTGTAGTTGTTGCTTCTATTGTGGTTGTAGCTTCTGTTGTAGTTGTTACTTCAGTCGTTGTAGTTGGTGCTTCAGTCGTTGTAGTTGTTGGCTCTGTGGTTGTAGTTGTTGCTTCTATTGTGGTTGTAGCTTCTGTTGTAGTTGTTACTTCGGTCGTTGTAGTTGGTGCTTCAGTCGTTGTAGTTGTTGGCTCTGTGGTTGTAGTTGTTGCTTCTATTGTGGTTGTAGCTTCTGTTGTAGTTGTTGCTTCAGTCGTTGTAGTTGTTTGTTCTGCCGTTGTAGTTGTCGCTTCTGTCGTTGTGGTAGCCGCTTCCGTCGTTGTAGATGCTTCACTGCAGTCTGAAATTCAAGTAAGACATTGGCGGAGATCATCACCCATTGCTCCTGCTACAGCAAAATAAAAATTAAAAAAAACCCCAAAAATCCCAAACCTATATTTTTAGACTGCTTAGATATTTAATATTATCTATTGACTAAAATGAATTTTTTGATTTGATTGGTTGATAGATACGTGGTATGAGACCATATTCATTGAAACCCACGATACGTCCGCCCAGCCACTGACAAATTTCCCATACCCAGTGGAAGCCTCGTTCCGAAATCTACAAATTGTCCATACCCCGTAGAAGTCAATAGATACATGTAAATTTGTCATCCCATGTCTGATCACGGCCTGCACTATTCGCAAAAAATCGTCATTCCAGTTTTACAGTGTACATGTATTATATTTTAATTTTTTATCTCCAAAATATAGCTCATGACCCCTTATTGGAATGAGCTTGTCGAGTACCCTCCAATGTGGGGTTCATTAGCTATGCTTTTGAGACAAAAAAGAAAAAAAGAACTTCAATAATTTTTTTATACTAGTCATATATGCACTTTTCATAAGAATATTTCAACTAAAACGTAAAACAGGTAGTTGGATGTACTTGGTGCTTAGCAAACTTTGAGTAGTATATTAGACTTGTGAGAAAGTTTCAATTAAGAAGTTGGTAATTGTTAAGAAGCAGAGGAGTAACAGTAATATTGGGGGGTCTTAAGCCACTTACTATAATTATTTAGTACATTATAATGTTATATTCTAATACACTGACTGGGTACAAACATTCTGTTCAGTATAATATTCACCCGGTCTTGACTAGCTAAAGATGTTATAGTGGTAGTTAGTGGTTACATTATGGCCGTCGGGGTCTGGTCACTTTGCACGGGGGTGGGGTGGGGGTGGGGGAGGGGGATATTTCGGGGGACGCAATAATATTAGATTCCAAACACTAATTATAGGATTAATAGTGACAAATTTAATTAATGAAGCACCGGGTTGAACCCGGTGCTTCATTAATCAAAGTTATCCTGGTGATGATTTTTGTTCGCCCATTCGTTCGTTTCTGTTTTCGACCCTTCGTTAGTTGGTCAATACCTTAACCGAGCCGGTCACGGTTAGCCATAGTGCGTAAGTATGTGACATTAAACACCAATAAATAATAAAAATAACCATATCTTAACCGAGAAGGAGTTATGTTGGCATTGGTGGTTTCGGATACTGCTTCGACGGTTTGATGTAACAACTTGTATAGAATGCATCCACATTTGTAAATGAATTAAAATTCAAATTGTTTCGTCGTTTCAACTACTGTCTCATGCTGTCATGTGCCTCGTACACAACCCCCGTAATTGATTTTAGAGAATATCGCCCCAATTCATTATGCAGGCTGGAATCGAAGCATCCAACCTCAGTGCTTCAACCAAAACGCTGTTTTGAGATCCTATAATGATTTTTTCCCAAAATGTTGGATTTTGTTGGGGGCCCCAAAAACGTGCAATCGTTGGGGGACTTTAGGATACGCCCTAACCTCGTTTTATGGGCGTTAGGCCACTGTTGAGAAGGAACCAGAACATCAGTAGAAAATAATGCGAAGTTTCCATTTGTTACTTTTAATACACGAAAACAACAGAAAGCTCCGAGAGCTGTCTGTTGTTTTCGTTTATTAAAAGCTACAATAGGAATCATAGGGGGCGCGGCGGCTCAGTAGGTAGAGGTGCAGGCTGCAAGCCGATAGGTCCTCGGTTCGAATCCCACCTGCGGCAACCGTGTTGTGTCCTTGGGCAAGACACTTAACCCCCATTGCCCACGTGGGGGCACGGTGACGTTGTGTACTAAGGCGTACGGCACGTCGATGGTGCACCTGTCTTCAACCAATGCTAACCCTGCTTGTGTGGAGTTGGTATGTTGGGGAGCTGACAGTTGCTCGCCGTGGCTCGGTGGTTCTCTCCGGGTACTCCGGTTTCCTCCACCCGTAAAACTGTCGAGGTCATGATTAGCCATTGTGCATAAATATGTAACCTTAAACACCAATAAATAAATAAATAAATAAATAAATAAATAAATAAATAGGAATCATACTTTTTTACGGCAAGCTAATTTGAAGCAACACAGTTACTGTCCACATCGACTCTTTGTTTTAGCGAATGTGTTTTACAGTTATTTGCAAGTTTTTATTCTTCCCCGGAAAAAAATTACCAAATCTTACCTCATAGACTTTTATATTAATGGAAAGGATATTGTCCGTATTATATGTCACGATGCGCACAGTGTTGAAATAATGAACAAAAAAGTTACAAAGCATCAAAAGATGGTGAAAGCGTCGCTTTCTTATTTTTAAATTTGCTTAAACCGAGAATAACAGTCAAACGTTCGAACTGATTGGGGAAAGATTGTAAAAAAGCCAGCTTCTGTATTTTTATAGTACTCAACGGGAAAATGCCTGTCATGGAAATCTGCTTTCGAAAGTTATCTCCCTTGAAATTATTAGACGAGCTAGGAAGGTCCAATTAAGAAGCAAGTAATTCTTGAGAAAAACCAATGACACAAGTTGAAAATACAGACGAGTTTGCGTTTGGTACTTTTATTAAAAGAAAACAACAGACAGCTCTAAGAGCTGTCTGTTGTTTTCGTTTATTAAAAGTTAAAAAGGAAACTTGTTTTTTATGGAAATCTACTTAAGGAGTAACAAGTTCAAAGATAATTTGTCTTTAAGAATATCTATCAGTATCACACCTCCCGACACTTTGTATTGTCCACTTTGACTCTTCGATTAACGAATGTGTTTTACAGTAATTTGCAAGCTTTTTATTCTTCCCAGGAAATGTTTTTTTAGCAATGTCAGTATTATATATCAGGATGTGCACATTGTCGACATAAAGAACGGAGAAAAGTTTCAGAACATCAAAGGATAGTGAAAACGCCGTTTTCTTATTTTTAGATGTGTTTCAACAGAGAAAAATATTCAAACACTCAAACTGATTGGAGAAAAGGCTGTAAAAAGCCAGCTTCTGTATTTTTATACGACTCTACACGAAAATGCCTGAAGGTTGTGAAATGATGCGCATATCGATGATACAACTTCGCTAACATTTCGAAATTTAAAATTTTATATGGCAACAATAGAAAACTAAGGGGCGCTATCTTTCCTGTAAATCTCTTTCAATGACGAAAATTGTCAGCCACAAATGGTGTTCCGTGGCCAAATTTCATAATGGACTTCTGTATGTACCCGATGTCCAGATATCTTTCATAAACATTAGAACCCAACCGTACAAGACAGGGTCTTACCCACTGCCATTTAAATTACGCGAAGTTATCGCTTTGGGTCACAACCGCAATTAGTTTTGACATTTTCTGTTCTTGATGTTCTAGTGGTGACAATTCATTCCGCAGTTACCTGAGCAACTTGATTAGATTAGATTCAAACAAAAATTGACCAGGTATCACCAAGGTGGTCGGAGAAAAAGCCCTATATCATCACTATCGACACCTTTTTTCACTCATGGGGCGATATGTTGTGAAAACTAGACATAACGCTATCTCTGCAATCGCTTCAAAAACATTGTATAAAATGTTTCGACTAAATTCGTGTTATCTAGTTACATTGGATGAGGTCAGTGTCGTTCCTCAGAAAACTTCAGAAATGAATGTTCATCTTAAGAAGGTTGACAGTTTAGAAATGTGTGAAATTCAAAACTTTCCAGATTCGATTTTTTTCGAATTATAGAGATGGTTTCGAATCGAATCGAATCGATAAAAAGAAGAAAACAATCTCTAACTTTCGTCCAGCCCACTCTTGCATGTACTGATGAACAATTCACTCATTGCAGACCTCTTCAAGAAAGGAAACAATCGTATACACCTCATTTCGGTCTAAATCCCACATTTAACGAGTTACAAAAATGAATCTCCTGGGGCTTCGAGCATGTACTACAACACAACCACTCTGCTAACTCTGGTTATTTATTTATTTATTTATTTATTTATTTATTTATTTATTTATTTATTTATTTATTTATTTATTTATTTATTGGTGTTTAGGGTCATATACTTATGCACAATGGCTAATCATGACCGTGACAGTTTTACGGGTGGAGGAAGCCGGAGTACCCGGAGAGAACCACCGAGCAACGACGAGCAGCTGCCAGCTCCCCAAAATCGTAACCCCGCACTGCAGCACAGGCAGGGTTAGATTGGTTGAAGACATGCGTACCATCGACGTGCAGTACGCCTTAGTACACGGCGTCATCGTGCCCCCATGTGGACAATTGGGGTGAAGTGCCTTGCACTCTGGTTATCAAAAATTGTATCTTCATGATAGTTATTCGCTTTTCGTTCTCTTTGCTTAAATATTGTTACATGCTTCTATTATAAACCCTAGACGGTGGCTTCGCCATAAAACTGTTCTAACTGATAGGCTCTCAAACTCTATGGGAGTATACTCCGAAACAAATTTTAGCCATCTTTTGATGATTTGTGAAAAATGTCGGGTCTATTTGGGTAATTAGATTTATTCCTGTTGAATCGTGCACACCCTCCAAACACACACTCGTCTTAGTAGAGGGTTTGGGGTCACATATCAACAATGCGCTACTATAGAAACCATGATGGAGGCCTCTAGCAGACAAAATGGACGACCAAACACGTCATCCTGTCGCTGGCTACCTTGACAACCCAACATGACGTAACAAGGCCACGTGACTATAACGTCACATGAGATCATCCATAAGATCAGCCAAATGGGCCCTGTAAACCACATTACATACAACTAATAATCGATTAAAGTCCACTTTAATCGTTCTCTGTGACCTGAACAAAGAACTATAAAGAAAACAATATTTTTGGTCAATAGTTCCTCAGGCTAGACATTCTTTAGGTCTGCAGACATGCTGCACGCCTACCTCTTTCCGAGGAAAATTCAAACTCATGACCATCTCAGGCCCAATCGTGAGCCTAGGCTAAGATGTGGACTTGCGGTGGTCAAGAGTCTAATAATAGGCGCATTGAGATTTAAGAAAGTAATTGTACTCCTTAGTAAACTGAAAAGGGCAATTAATTATTTGTACTCCCACACTTTCTAGAACACTAGACCTGGAGCCATGTCTGTATCTTCATACTTCCTTCCCATATCAATTACAATATATTATGATATTCTTCAGTCTCTGACACTTCTTACGGGCACGATGGGGAGGGGAGCAATAACTAATAATTCATCAGTAAATGAATGAGTGTATGAAAACCCATAATCGTCGAAATTGTAGTCTATTCTGTGTGTTTCTGACGATTAGTCGACCTCTCGATTAATCACGACAGGACTGAACAATACCATCAAGATCAAGGTGCATTGATGCAGTTGAAATATTTGATCAGTCTGGTCTTGAACCATCATAGTCAGGACAACTCAAAATGTTACGGTAGGTTATGAAAAGGTGATTAGCTAGTCGCCGTACCTATTCTACGCAATAATAGCTACCAACCGTTCACATTCCACTCTATGTTATGTGCATGGATCTCCCTGGCAGGGTGGGTTGGGTAAGTGGAGGAGTTAATAAGTACTACTCAATAGATATCTTGGACGTAGAAGCGGTGAGGTGAGTGGATGCAGGATAAACAATTCGTCAGGGAGAGAAAGTCGTGGTGGATTGTAACCGAAATTGGCAAGTAAGGGTCAAATCAAAGAGGTCGCTGGGTGGCTTACGTGATAAAAAGAAGCCACGTTTTGATTAAGGTATACGTTGATAGCACTTTCGGGGCGTGGTAAGCTCTGCTGCTTAAACTGAGGTCGAGGTCTGTGACGCGAAAGGGAAAAGTTGGGAACGGCGGTGAAAAAAGAGTGCCAAATGTGCAATTAAGGAGTATTGGAGATCATAGTGCACTTTCTCCTGAAATGTCCAAAATATTAGTCTGACAGAATGTTAGTATGATTGTCGAAGAAACTGTGAAGAATGAGGTACGGGACATCATCAAACAGTTCGTTTCCGTGTTGAAAGGATAGAAGAGACGCGGGACTATTGTCTACGGTTGTGCTGTGTACTAAGGTGTGTTGCACGTCGATAGTGCACTTGCCTTCAACCATGATAACCCTGCATATGCGGAGTTAGTACGTTGGGGAGTCTGACATATGCGTGCTCGTTGCTGCTCTGTAGTTCTCTCTGGGTAGTCATCCAACCGTAAAACTGTCCGATACGATCGATGCTCACGTGAGAACCGCGACAAATCAGCGGCCGGTTGAGGTGTTATTATTATGCAGAATTTTGTTTTTTTGGGCGCACGTGACAAGCGTTACATTTATTCGACATACGTTGTCAACAGATTTCATCGATTGATAACGAATATCGATTTAAGAAACTGGGAATAAGTAACGATTGTCACGTCCTTTTTTTGCAGATAGTTTCAGACTGAAACTTTCAGTGACACTACTTTTCCATCTTTTCTTTATGCGTCACAGCGTAGTATCTTTTCAGAATTAATATTGAAGCACAAATCAAATTCACGGACATTTTTTCTTGATTCCTTCATAATATGAGGTCTAACAGCCCATTGACAAGACATTCTACTAGTACAAGGTGAGTTTTTTTTCCGTAGAACAGGTCACAGATATAAGTAAATTTGAGGTCCAGGTTCCTTTAAGAGAAACTGGCATATCTGAATATACTGAATACCACAAATCTAAATTTTGAATGTTTTCAGGGTAAAATGAAATAATAGATAACCCTCTCGTCGGCAGGCGCGTACCCAGGATTCTATAATATGGGGAAGGGGCGGGGGGTGGGGTGGCTCTAGCTAGATGGGGGCAACATTATTTGAACGGCCGTTGTTATTCTTAACTAAGACTCTGCGGTTTTTGCACCATCCTCCCAATTCCCCTGAAGGGATGTGAGAGGAGAGGAGAACAGTCGGAGCGTCCTAGTTAAAACGAGGTCTTCCACCTCCAAGAAAAAATTGCAAAATTCAGTGCTCAGTGAGGGAATCTGGGATATTTATAGAGCGTATTGTAATGGACCAATGTTCTTTTTTTTGGGGGGGGGGGATTTTTTGAGGGAGGACCAAGGCTTCCCCGGTAAACCCTACGCCACTACTCATCGATGAAGTCCTCAACTCAAGTTTCATCGCTTCGTTTGGTAGCTGAATGTTCGTATTTTTGTTACACTCTCTTTATCCGTGCCCGATGTTATATTAACCAATCGAGCTGAAGGTATATCATGGATAAGAACAACCGATCCCGTGCATTGAGTGTTACAGCAATGGACAGTTTGTTTAATGCGGAAAATACTAACAACGACGTTGGTAACTTACTAACACCCTATCCTTTGTTCAAGCAACAAAATGCACGGACTCAGGTATACTCGGTTGACCAGAGGCATTCAAATGGCGTCACTTGAACACCTTGTCTGTTCTTCTATCAGATACTTCAAGTTGCTTGCATACCCCGAAAGAATGTAGAACCAGGGTGTGAGAAAACTGAGCGAAGATACTGCGATCAGAGATGTTTATTTTTGTCTATTTCTTTGTCTGTTTCTTTGTTCGCACGAAATGTTGGCAAACCTTTACCCCACAGGCGTCACATTTGGCACATGAGTTGGATATGAGGCTTGCTCTAAGGGTTTCGCCTACTACAACATAAGTAAAAGGGCAAGGTCATTGTCCCTTTCATCTCGTTGTCCATGTTTGCAAATATTATGCTTGTTCCAAAGATTTCTCAGCAACTTTTGAATCAACAATTGCCGCCCTCAGCACAGATGTTGATCGGAGAATGTTTTGTATTTGTTCTTACCAATCAATGCGTCAAAGGTCATGTTCACTTGGTAAATAAGTTAAATTTTGACATTTATTCCATTCACATAAGTGTTCTCAACTATATATTTAAAATGGGAAGTAAAACCTGGTCGAATATTCCAAACCCACTGGTCTCTAAAAATTGAAGTGCCAGAACGCTCATTGGTCACGAATAGAAAAGTATTCCATTTGCCACCGTCTCGGAGGAGTGAGGTGGGTGCAATTGTTCCTGTAAATGGACAATCAATGCTAAACATAAACGTTTTTCTCGATAGTTGATAGCATGTTATTTATATATTTATAGAAATTTAACGACACTTTCGATGGCCAGGGTCTCCTCGTGTTAGACAGTTTTACGGGTGGACATGCAGTACGCCTTAGTACAGAGCGCCACTGTGCCCCACGCGGGCAATCGGGATGAAGTGTTCCAGCATGTTACTAGTTTTCTTGCACGCTTTCCGTTTGATGTTTGATGATTTGAAAGCTGCTCCACTGTGACTACAGTTTTCACATTACTAAACGTCACCGGCGGGAGGAGTTACCGCTTTGATAGACTTAACACCATAACCTGGGGTGGTTCTATTGAGTTGCGACGTTTTTCGCTAGCGTCCGTGCAATCCAGTTAGGAGTGACAATCGGTACTTATTCCCAGTTCCTTATTCGACATACGTTAACAACCGATAAAAATCGGTTGATAACGACTGACGAATAAGGAACTGGGAATAAGTAACGGTTGTCACATCCTCAAGTCAGTTGTATAGACAACACTGTCCAAACCATTGTTAACTGATGAGGGGAGGGGGATCGTGATATGTGTTCATGCATTTGTTAAAGTTCATTCGAAAATGTCAACGCGATATTTCAACTACTTCTTAAACTAAAGAGCCATACTTGTCTCACAAGTTGACCTTATACTGTTCTAATCAACTGCGCATTTATCGGTAAATATGTCAAAGCTCGAAGTCACAGGGTCCAAATGTCGTTTGCATTATGTCGTTTACAGCGGTGTCTATCAAGAATACACAACCAGGAGTTCAAGTGGAGGACACAGCGGCGTCAAACAATCATAGCCAATGTGACTTGGGTAACAGAATAGCGATCAGTGGTCGTCTGTTTGTCTGTTCGTATGTTTGCTGCAGTTTTATTTTTATTTACTAGGCCTTCTTAAACCCAGTTATTCTTCTTTTTCAAAATTTTTATTTCCTATTTTTTATTTTTTTTTCCGCCGTCAATTTTGTCTGTTGCACTGCTCAAAAATAAGCTGTACGATTTCAAACAAATTTGGCATAATTATGTAATGCCATAAAATCTGGTGTAATGAGGTATCGCCATGTCTGTGAAAACGCTTATTAACCCATATTGGCCAAAAATGAATATACAATTTTTGTTTTCAAAATTGACCAACTTCAAGGGCAAATTTCTCTAATTGCAAGGTTGTTGTAACATTTTTTGTGGAATGGATAGATGCAATAGTGATTGCAGAAAACAGTTACTGTTTATTTTTTAATCTTAGATTTAACCCTCAAGCACAATGAGGATGAGAATAAGAGTACCGTTTGAAAATGCCAAAATTAAACAACTTTGGTTGCTTTTTCTATCATTTTCGAATGGGTTAAATTCAAACACTTTGCATGTCGATATTCACAATTGACTACCGAGCATATTTACTGTTGTAAGGTTGGTTGTAAAGTTTAATCCTTATGCCCAGTCTTGTTGCATAAAAGTAGGTACCATCCAAAACAACTCCCATTTTTTCAGAATTTGTTAAGTTTAAGTGACAATTTACTACACTTCTGATTGATTTAGCGCTGAATGTTTTATATGGCTGCATGTAGCCGTCAAAATATGACAAATTTTATTTTATATGTTGTTATTAAAAGTTTAACCCTTGCAGATTTGAGACTTCCCATAACGGTACTGTCGGAATAATTGTTATTTCGCCAACTTTTACATGCGATTTCTCAGCACTGGAATCATATTTTCTCAAAACCTTTCCCATGAGAAGATAAGGCATTCATCCAGGAACACTTTTGCTCTTATATGTTTTATTCAAAGTTTTAACCCTCACCCAGTTGTCAGGCCTTGAATTGGAGTACGCCCTCAACTTATACATGTTCATCCAAATACCAAGATTCAAGATTCCTCCATGTCTCTTATCAGACACCCAACCTGTGATTACCTCCACACATTTGGAGCATAAGATGAGACACCAAAATCACCACACAAATATTTCAAAATTAACCACTATTGGCCAAAACTGATATGAATTTCAAAGTTGACTAACTTCATGGGCAAATTTGTCTAATTGCAAGGCTGTTGTAACAATTATGTTGGTATGGGTAGATGCAACAATGATTGCAGAAGAAAGTTACTGTTTACTTTTTAACCCCAGATTTAACCCCAAAGGAGATTGGGCGCGAGAATAAGAGTCCTGCTTAAAAATACCAAAATTTGTCAACTTTGGTTGCTCTTTTCTATTATTTTCGAAAGGATTAATTTCAAACACTTTGCTTCGCTATATGCAGAGATATTTCACGAACACATCCACTTTTGTAAGTTATGCCCTGGAGCGTAACCCAACATGTGCTTTCGCCAATTAAAGTATAGTACCATCTGAAAAAATTTTTTTTAGTGAATTTTACAAATTTCTGTACTCATTTGTCCAAAAACAAAAATGAAAGAGCTCATTGTGCTTTCCATAGCTGCATTAAAAATCATTAAGGAACAAATTTTGTGTAAAATGTTTTGGTGACCCGCTTTATCCAGTACCAGTTTTGGCCGTACAAATATGAGTACCGTTAGACAAAATTCATTTTCTGATTAATTTCGTACTTTTCTGTACTCAGTTTCCCTGGGTAGGATTGGTATACTTTTTAATGTCAGATTTAACCATCAAGCACAATGAGGTTGAGAATTAGAGTACCATTTTGAAATACCAAAATTTGCCAACTTTTGTTGCTCTTTACTATAATTTCAGAAGGGTTAATTTGAAACACTTTGCTTTGTTATATGCAAAGATGCTTAATCAACAGATCCGCGGCTTTAAGTTATGCTCTGGAGCTTAACCCAACATGCGCTTTGGACACTTAAAAAAAGCACTGCAAAAATGATGTTTAGTGAATTTGGCAAATTTCTGTACTCACTTGTCCAAAAACAAAAAGGAAAGAGCTCACTGTGCTTTCTATAACAGCATTGAAAACTCGACGGGGAACACATTTTGTGTTATATGTTTTGGTGTCTGATTTTAGCCTTAAGAACCCCCATGGGTGCCTGAGAAGTGAAGATGTGCATGTCGACTGAAGTAGATTTGTTTTCCACCACTGGTAAAATGGAACCTGGTAACTAATGCTACTGGTCTGCAATCCCTTGGTAGGTGGGCAAAATAAGCATAAACGATTGGCAAAACTTGACTTTATACTTTGTTGTGTCATGTTATAGCCTAGATGCTGACAAGGACAAGATACACTAATAAATAACACTTTGGAATACTGGATTGGAACATAGAATAAGAGTACTGTTCAAATATAACCTATTTATTTTTTTCTATCAGTTTCGAAAGGGTAAACTTGAAACTCTTTGCTTCCATGTGTGGACAGTAGCCTATTTATGCACAACCATGGATAATACAAACATGACATGCCAAAAGCCAATATTTATTTTGACGCAACAGGATCACAAACACGTTGCGTTTATGTTACAAAATATACACAGATTTCAGCAGGTGAATATAATAATAAATCTTCGGCCTTTCATTGATTTGTCGCGGTCTTCTAATGAGGAAGCCTACATTAACCCAGTTCTGCACCGGGGTATTTCTTCCCCACTCTCCCTCCTAATCTTCAAGCATTCAGTCAAAAACTGTTTCATAATTCCCCTCATTGGCGCATGCTTATCTTATGACAGCTAGTTCACACACACGGAGCGTGTATGCTGCAATATATAAAGGTTTCAGCAGGTGAATATGCAGAGTTTATTTTATGGCAGCTGGACCACATACACATAGTGTGCATGCTGCAAAATATACACAGGTTTCAGCGGGTGAATATGTAAGACTTACTAGGGAAAAAGTGGACCCATGAAGCTGGTTCCAGAAGGGTCTGTGTATCTTGAATTTACTGGAAAGTACGGATCCAGGAATGGCATGGTGCATTGATAGACTGAATGCATCTGAGCAGCCCAGCATTCCCTGATGCAAACCTACAGGTATGGTGGGGAAGTCAGCCCTATATGGGGTCTGAAAGAAAGCCTCCATAGCTATACAGATGGCGGTGAAGTCAGTCCTGGATGGGGGACTGTAAGAAAGCTCTAAACCCTCAATGGGGGGACTGGGATGAAATACAGTGCGGGAATGGCTAGCCCTCCTCGTTCTTCTGTTCTGCAAAGTAGGTGGCTAAGATACACAATGCAAAGTTCGCCTCCAACCGTGAAGCTGCGATACGAAGTCCCATGGACACCAGCATAGAGAGAGAAAGAGGGGTTAAGGATAATGAAATAGAAGGAAAAACTGGTACCATATGAGTCTCCATTTTTGGGTGTAGACTTGATGGTGGGGTGTCGGATGATGGTGGGGTGAAAATGTAAACTATATGACAAACAAGTTAAGACTGAAGACAAAGGGATAAATTACTGTGGTGGAATAAAACAAAGGGGGTTTCATGTGACTGAATTAGCGAGTTTCGTTGGTTGTTGGAATGTTAGAGTTCGATCAAGATGAAGGTAAAGTCGATGGTTAAAGAATGAAAAAAGAAAGGGTGGAGGTCCAGAATACTTTTTGTTGAATTGTCATAATGACCAGATTGTGGTACCTGGATGTTATTATTTTGAAGAAATATCAGAGTGTAGGGGATGTTCCAAATGGTGGACTGCTATAATCACTGTGAGGTGACCCCATATGTTGTTGATTGTTTTGCAGAAAGTTAATCTAGCTGAGCTAAATACAGTTGGTGTTAGAAGCCAGTAGCGTCTGGTAGTCCATAAACTCTCAGAACCGGAGTTTCTTCAGAATTAAACAATTTTACTTTTGTAAGTTTTGAATTAGAGCTTAACCCAATATCTGCTATGACTGCTTGTTGAATAGTTCGTCCAACAAAGTTCGATTTCAAGTGAGTTTTGCAATTTTCTGTACTCATTTATTTTCAAAATTGAAAAGTTGTATCTCCCAGTCCAACTAACGTTGTTAAGTACAGACAATATCTGCCCACCTTAGGCCTCGTCGAGCTCGTTCCAACGAGGGGTCATAACCTATGTTTTTGAGACAAAAAATGAAAAAAATTAGTTATTCAAGAATTATTTTTGCAAGTGTCGTTTGCTTTTCAGGTTAGGTAAAGGGTTAAAATTTAGGAAAGCCCGTAATTTGTCCAACAAAATACAGTTCACTAATTTTTTTTTATTGTTATTGGTTTAACGACACTTTCGATAGCCAGGGTCACCCCGTGTCGGAGTGCAGATTGTAAAAAGTGCTATGATTACATGAGCGGATAACAGAAGTTCGAGGGGATCGCGAATTTTCTGTCTGAAAGGAAAAGCGAGAACATTAAATATGATACTTTTTTCCAAATATTTTATTTTTGATATTTCCACTCATGTTTTGCGATCCAATCGCGCCCTGATAGAGAAATATACCACCTTCGTGTCAGCACAGTATTTAAAACATGGTTAACCCTTTAAAGCTGTTGGGATCTTCTATGTCACTTCAACGGCAGAAATTGGAAGAGTCGATATTCTTTATTTGGGGTAGACCAATTAATATTTTAACGGTTGCACGTTGATAATATTGATTGGTCTACCCTTACATTCAGTTTGCATCCATCCTGTTTAATGAAATTATAAAGTATCATTTTTCTGGCCCCAAAGGGTTAAGTGTACGATTGCCCACATGTTGAACTTAATTTTCAGATAGCTGAAAATCGTCCCATGAGTTCCAATTTGTTCTATGTGCCAGTAGGCACATAGAACAAATTGAAATTCAGGGGACGAAAGAATAACACGGGTTAACCTCGCAAATTTGGTTTGCGATAAAATGTGTTTTTGTTGATAGTTGTCAAATGAATTGCTGAGTGTCCTTCTAATAATTGTTTTTATAGACGTGAAGGCGTGTAGTAAACAAAAAACGGCAATCCTGTGAATGGGTTAATCAATATGGCACTTGTGCCATCGCGGTGCCATATCCTTTAACCCATTCACACGCATGTGTCGTTCTGTCTATTTTTACTGTTTACCTGACATGAAAACTAATAACACGGTATCAGCTTTCCAATCTCGGCACTTCTTTTTGTCAATAATAACTAAAATGTGTTGTAAATATTCAGTTTGCATTACCGTGAAAAATGCGCACACTATCAATAAATAGACAACATTTCACTGCTCGGGTTCGAGTACGATTTTTATCCTCGAGTGGGGCACGCAGGGGATTATTTCACGAGGCGCCACTGTGCGAATCATCACAAATGCAAGGTAATCTAGAAACATCTTCCCGACAAAAATCCCCCCCCCCCCCCCCTAATCATTTTCACACAATGAGCACAAATCCTTCCCATGCTTTTTTCAAGCGAACAGATGCCCCTCCCACCATAATTTCAGGTGAACAAAAATCTCCCCCCAATTTGTTAGCAGTATATTTTGAAGTCATACATATATCCCACATAGAGGATCTCAAACGAGTGATGTTTGGATAAAGCCTTTAGGCGAGTTGTGAATCGAATTCATCAAACGAGTTTCAAAAAATCGTATATCCAAACATCACGAGTTAAAGATTCTGTATATTACATGAATTTTCGAATGTTTTTTACACTTTTTATTTAATTCATTGTCGCTAAATTCTCCCAAAACAACCGACAATCAGTTCGTTGGCTCAGACGCTTCACACCATGACATCATGAATGCGCTTTACTTGCACCTGTTGGCGTAATTGACGTCATGTGAACTACGCACAAGAATACAATGCTGCTGCTATGGGACCATGCGCCAATTAGACACTAGTTGATAATCAGGAAATAAGACATGGGTTGTTACGTCGAAATTAACGACGTTTCATGTGATATAAAGTAGGTAACAGTTGCAACTATCAGTTCCGAAGATTTCCTTTGATTCTTAAAGGACACATTGTTTATACAGGTTTCCTTTGTTTGCAGTCTATGTAATTAATACATTTTATGAAATTAATATGCTGCAGGATTTCCTTTCATCCCTAAGGTACACTTTTGTTCATACAGATTCTCTGTAATAAACATAGTTTATGTAATTCATACAGTTTAAAAAAAAAAAAACATCCAAGAGGTATATAAGCTGCAGTTCGAGATAGGCACTGCCACCGCCAATAACGAGGGTTCTGAGGGTGGAAACAGGCAGAGATACACTTCAGTGTGATCATGTGAAATCATGGACTGCCTCCACCAATCATAAGGGTTCTAGGGCGAAAACGGGGAGCGAAACACTTCGGCGAGATTATGTGCATACATAGGCTGCATTCACCTATCGCCAGGTCAAAACCATGGCGGTTCTGGCACTCAACTATATCAAATATCCATTTTTTATATACACATACTAATTCAGTTTTCTTCTATTTAAGCAGGTACCCACGTAATTTTTATTTTGTCCCCAATAACCACTAGAGAAATAATCTCAACCGCTATGAACACACAACAATCGCTATGGATTCTGACCAGTCTTCACTCCATCCTCAGAAGTGGTCATCAACTTTCAGGGAGGCGACCGAATGGTAGCCCACCTCAAGATTACTTTACAAATGGCAGTTTATCCTTGTCTGAAAACATCGGCACACCACCCTCGGGGAGAGGCAGCACCTTTGTCGAGAGGACACACACTGAGGATAATATCAAAGAATATCCAAGAACATCACAAAACATCCCAACAACAACTAAGAACACCAAGACCCGGAAACATGCAGAGTACCCTCCCTTCTCCTCCTTTGTCGCACCCAGATATGTTGCGAGAAACTCTATTCAACTGATAAAGGGGCATACACCACACCGTCCCTGCGAGCCTTCGGCTCGCTAAAACCATTTGATCTGCCTTAGGTACTGCATCGCCGTTTCGTTCGCCACATCGCTCCATTCACATTTCTGACTCCAGAGCGTGATAGCAATAGTATATAAGGGACAGGTCATGCCTTATTACCCGGACTTTTGTCGGTGCAGCTAGTGTTAAATTCCCATAGGAACCGGACTTTTGCCGGTGCACCTTTTGCCGGTGCAAAATGTAGGCACCATTCATCTAGATCCAACAAGTGGTGTACGTACTGCATATATAGTATGCTACGGTATGTATAGTGATATATGTTAAACACAGGGCAATGGGTATATATTATGGGTATGTGATGGAAAATTGATGGTAAAGGTGATATTATTCTTGAATGTTTTTCTCCGCGAAACGGTTGACGTTGCTATTTACGTCGTGACGTCATGATGCTCAAGCGACGTCATAGAGATGTTGACCACTATTGTTGTCCACTATACAATCTGACATAACGTTGTTCGGGTCGGGGGTGTCGGACTTTTCGTAAAGGGGTGGGTGATATGGTAGTAGTGGTATATGTCCCTGTAGATACACTATTAACCCTTTGGGCCTTCATATTATCCTATGTCTGCTATAGCTAGGTCAAGCAGTATTGTGGGGATGGGGGTCATGTATGGTCGCCCAGTGCGGTGTTACGAGTCTTTGGTGGTTCAGACTGGCAATATAGAACGAATGGTCGGTTGGCCTATTACCCCCTTAGTACTATTAACCTACCGAATCATTTGTATTATCTTATGGCTGGTATTGGAAGTTCGTAATGCTAGGTCAGGCAGTATTATAATCGTTTGTTTAGAACGGGGGCATAGGACGTATGGTATATACCCCTGTAGGTTCCCTGTTAGTCCTCGGTATTCTTAACCAACCGATTGCTTTGTATTATTATGACTGGTATAAGTAATACGTTATGGCAGGTCAAGTGGTATTGTGGGACGGGGGTGGGGGTAATGCCTGGTAGAATAGAACGGCAGTATAGTATGGGCGATATATACCTCTGTGCCCCCTACTCACCCCCCCCCCCGAAAGCCATTGGTACTACAAATCGACTTAATGCTTTGGTTCATCGCATGACTGGTTTAGGTAGTATGTAACGCGGGACAGGCGTTATTATGGGGTGGGTGTAGTGCATGGGCGCCTAGTGTGGTAGTATATCATGAACGGCATATACCCCCTGTTATTGCTTGGTACTATTAACCAACTGATTGCTTTTGTATTTTTTTATATGGCTGGTATAGGTAGTACCTTATGGTAAGTCGAGTGGTTTTATGGGGTGGTTGGTAGTTTAAAAGGTAGTATAGTATAGGCTGTATATACCCCTGTGGGTATCTTGTTAGCCATTGGTACTACTAATCTACCAGATGCTTCATATTGGCAAGCGGTATATTGTGGGGTGGGATTAATGCCTGGTAGTACAGAACGGCAGCAGAGTATGGTTGGTATATTCCCCTGTAGGTCCCATCTTAACCGTTGATAGTATTAACCTACCGAATGCTTTGTATCATCATGTTACTGGTAAGATGGTACGTAATGCCAGTAGTTCCTACCCTATTCCGAGAACACTTGTTCTTGTTGTATTTATCCAGATCATTCACTTTAAAGAAGCTGAATAACCAATCATATTGCTTCATTTCTGGTAATTTATACATATTCACACAAAGTTGTCTCCCTTGTGCATAACAAAAGCATGCATCATTCCCAAAGCCAATAAGCTATTGATCGAGTGACTCACACATACTGCTCGAACGACTCGCAGCCCATCGAGCAAATGAGATTTAGAGCAATTCCTCGATCGATTGACTCGCAAATACTGCTCTTCTACTCATTTCGGTATTTGAGGATACCTAAGGCCTCGTATTGTATTATTTGAGGATACTTTTTATAGGATACTTATCTAAGGATACTATTACTTGTTTGGCTCAGCCTTTTAGGCCACTGCAGGACGTACCTATCTCAATTTCCCATTATAGGCCATCGATCGAGTGACTCACACATACAGCTCAAACGACTCGAAATCTATCGACAAATGAGCTATAGAGCAATTACTCGATCGAGTGATTCGCACATACCGTTCGAACGATTCGAAATCTATCTAGTAAGACCATCACCGAAACCATAACGACATCCGTGGAAAAGAAAAAGAAGCACAAGTCACCATCGACCAAACGTCGGGGTGCCAGGCGGATGGAGGCATGGCTCGATAGGAGAAGGGCTGAAAAGGAGAAACCAGGAAAGGAGAGAGAGAGAGGCTCAAATCGACTCATCTACACCCCCGACTCCACCCACACCTCCACGCACTTCCACAAAGAAATAGGAAGGTATGCAGGCGTCGGAGACGGAGGTTGAGGAGATAGATATCAACCGTTCCGAGGCTGGTTCTCCTTCAAGCCTGGACCAATCGGGCAACAATTCCATACTGTCCTCGGATTCGACACCTGACAGCCAGGATCCAGAGATAAGACCACCACCATCCCAGCTGGAATCATTCGGTGACTTCATTGGATAGCTGAACAACATCTACACCAAAAAACAAGGGGAACTAAAACTAGATTTTGCAGGTTCAATCGAAGAATTTTTAGATTCGTACAAAACCATTCCGGCTTCTCACAAGAAACAATCAACTATGTCAGTCAACTCAGTCACGACAAAGTAAAGGCTCTTAAAATCCGTAATCCAACATTCCACCAATGGATAAAACAGAAAGAAAAATCAGTCACAACTATTGCACAGCCACCGCCTCCCAGAAAGTTCCAGAAGGGACGGAGACACAAGTGCCGCTGAACATCCGGACACTTTCCTCTTTTTCTGGGTCCGGACTTGGCTCAAAAATTAATAAGGATAATCTTAGAATCCTGCGGGCGTTCGGCACGTAATAAACATATATTTTGGATTTGGCATTTCGTCCCCTGAGTTTCAATGTGTTCTATGTGCCAATAGGCACATAGAACACATTGGAACTCAGGGGACGATTAGGCAACTGCATCTGAAAAATGGAGTTCATTGTGGGTACCAAGGGTTCTAAAAAACTGCTATGAAAGTCATGCTTATACTAAAATACAAAAATACTTTCTGAATAACTAAACATTTTCAGAATGTTAATGGTGACTCCAGAATGCAGCTTATACCTCTCACCACCTTCGTCAAGCACTTTTCCCTATGGGGTTATAAGCTATGCATTGGCGGCACTAAAAAAAAATACATATTAAAGTTTGTATGGAGATTTGTGTGAATACCGCTGGCAAGATATAGGTGTGACAGAACAGTTGTGATGAACTTCTGCCTTCTTGGGGTTAAAAAAGCGCCATAAGTGTCCTAGTAAATTGTAATAAAATCACAACGGATACAAATTGTAATTCAGTGGATGTTAAATTATTTAGGAAGACAGAATTTTGTGCCAATTCTGTCAAGTATGAATGTACAAGATTTTCTCTCGGTATAACTTATTATATATTTTATTTTTATGGATTAATTTCAGATAAAAGAGTAAGGCTAAAGGAAATTAATCTTTTGATTCTCAGGCACCGGCGCATTCGTTTTTTCTGCCCGTGTTCATCATTTTTATTTCGGAGGCAAAATTCAAAATGTACAAAACTACCATGTGATTTTAGCGGTATCACATCGTGATTTATGATGCATCATGTCGTAGACATTGATATAGTATCGTTATTCTCTTCACGAAATGCCTCACGATTCTTATATGTAAACAACATGAGTATTTATTTAACTGGTTGAGGACTAGATTATTTTTGGTCGTCTGAATTTGTAATATAACAAATTAGTACAAACAAACTATTATTTACATAATACGAAACGTGCGTAAGGAAAATGTTACTTTTGCAGTGGTACCCTCATTTTTTGAAAGGCCTGAGTGTGTCTTCTAGCACCCAACCAGTTAAAAAAAACCTTATTAGTCCACTACCGGCAACGCCGAAGGGGACTATAGGTTTGCACTCTGTCCATCCGTCAGTCTGTCAGTCTGTCACTCACACTTTAGTTTTCCGGACTTTTTTTGAAAATGCTTCAACCGAAAGATTTCATTTTTGGTAGCCGACTATAGAACGATGACTTACGGATCAAGTTTGAGTTTCATGCTGATTGCATTATTCTTGTGTAGGTCATGGCCCTTGGAAATATGGAAAAGCGCCAAAATATCAATTTTCCGGCCTTTTTTGGAAACGTATCAACGGAATGATTTCATTTTTGGTAACCTACTATAGAACGATGACTTATAGATCAAGTTTGAGTTTCATGCTGATTGCATTACTCTTGTGTGAGTTATGGCCCTTGGCAATATGGAAAAGCGCCCAAATATCAGTTTACCGGACTTTTTTTTGGAAACGCTTCAACGGAATGATTTCATTTTTGGTAACCTACTATAGAACTATGACTTACAGATCAAGTTTAATTTGCACTCTGTCCATTCGTCAGTCTGTCAGTCAGTCTGTCAGTCACACTTTAGTTTTCTGGACTTTCTTGGAAATGCTTCAACCGAATGATTTCATTTTTGGAAACCTACTATAGAACGATGACTTACAGATCAAGTTTGAGCTTCATGCTGATTGCTTTATTCTTGTGTGAGTTATGGCCCTTGGAAATATGGAAAAGCGCCAAAATATCAGTTTTCCGGACTTGTTTTGGAAACGCTTCAACGGAATGATATCATTTTTGGTAACCTACTATAGAACGATGACTTACAGATCAAGTTTCAGTTTCATGTTGATTGCATATTTTTTGTTTGAGTTATGGCCCTTGGAAATATGAAAAAGCACCAAAATATCAGTTTTCCGGACTTTTTTGGAAATACTTCAACGGAATGATTTCATTTTTGGTAACCTACTACAGAACGATAACTTACAGATCAAGTTTGAGTTTCATGCTGATTGCATTATTCTTGTGTGAGTTATGGCCCTTGGAAATATGGAGAGGCGCCAAAATATCAGTTCTCCTGACTTCTTTTGGAAATGGTTCCACTTAATAATTTGATTTTTGGTATCTGATTTTAGAATGATGAGATATAGATAATGTTTAAGATTCATGCTGATCACGTCTAGGTTATAACATTTGTATAATTATTAATGCTCATTAGTCCGGTAGGGGACATTGTATTGCTTCAGCGATACGTGAGCTCTTGTTATTTCTGATGTCCATTGTAGTGGTTCTGTAGTTCAATATTGGTTTTGTGTTGTGTGATCACTGTTACATAACAAAACTATTAGCGAAATCAACATGGAAGCTCTAGAATGTAATTTTAGGCTCTCACGATTGGATTTTAGGCATCGGCGACCATTCCATCAAGAATAAAAAATAAAAACCGCCCTCCCTCATTCGTTTTTAAGAAAATGCCTGAAAATCAATTATTTAATTTTATTCGGCCTAAAAGCACAGATGCCTGCATTCCTGTAGTCCTAATTTCGCTAAATGTTGATATATCAGTCACGATTTTAAAAAAAGCTATTAACCCTTTACCTAACATGAAAAGCAGACGACACTTGCAAAAATAATTCTTGAATAACTAATTTTTTTCATTTTTTGTCTCAAAAACATAGGTTATGACCCCTCGTTGGAACGAGCTCGTCGAGCTCGTTCCAACGAGGGGTCATAACCTATGTTTCTGAGACAAAAAATAAAAAAAATAATGAAAATTAATAAGCGATTTTTGAGAATAGCGCTGGCCGGTTTTGGCCGTTACATTAGGTAAAGGGTTAAATAAACCTGCATGTTGTCGATTGCACTGCAGATGTTTATAGTTAACCCTTTACCCAACTCAGCCGATATCAAAATTTATTATTTTAAATATCATTTGTTTAAATTTTTCAAAACAATTTCAACAAAACCATATCATGTGACCCCCGCACTGGCACGACCTCGACGAGCTCGTTCCAATGAGGGGTCACATGATATGGTTTTGCTGAAACTTTTTGAAAAATAATATTTTTCCAGCTGCTGAATTTGCATATTACACTGGCGGATGAGGCTGATTCGTTGGGTAAAAGGTTAATAAGTAAATAATCACCGCTGAGAGTAAAGTAATTGTAAGAATTTGAGAATTTATCAATAAACATTAGAAAGCCGATAGCTGAAGTTGCGGGCAGCTAGCGCGAGCAGTTTTTACTCAGTGCCACGCGTATTAGAAGCTAAGTTCTTTATGGAACTGGCGAGAATGAATGGCATAGGGAATTGACTGCTATCGCCAATTGCCCCTTTCAGGTGAAGGGTGCTTCAGAATTACTAAACTGCTGACTGCTGATGCTTGCAGAATTCCACATGAATGTGCTGATGAAGTAACATACACATTGCTATATAAGGGCCTATATCGACAAATTCGCCTGATCCACCCCCAGACAAGAGTCACAGCTGGAAGAAATTCATAATCTTGACAGGCATAACGCCCTTAGAAACCTTCGTCGAATTATTCAGTCAAGTCCCACTATCGATGGTATTATATGTATCTCGAGATTTGCTTGAAGAGTAGAAGTCCTTGTGTACTGGTGTAGATGCTGACTGACTACTGCATACCCGATGACAGCTCAGAGGGCTAGATGCTGACGTTTTGATGATGAATAAAGAACTTATATATTTATTTATTGGTGTTTAAGGTCACATATTTTTGTACACGAGTATCAACTCAAAAAGGGGGAGCGTTAATAAGCCATGTTGCCCATTTTAGAGAGGGTTTGCACCTCCCATGCATTGGTGACTGGGTCTGCTTCACTTCGCGGGGTTCCCGCGGGGAATAAATAACTATAGAAACTGTAGATGAACTTTCTATTTGTTAACTGGTATCCCAACCACACATTGGTACTTGCCACCTCGAAATGAATCTGGATGTCACCCATACTGTAGTACAAGGACACTGCTATAGCTCCACACAACACAAGGAGTCCAAGCAACGCTTTGATCACGCCACAGCGCTATACAGTGTTAAGAGGAAGAAACTTTCATCAGGGACCAATACTATAAAACTATTACAGTCGTATTTTTTAGAATTGTATTTTCTAGTTATGACTTTAACCCTTTACCCAACGCAGACGATATCAAAATTTTTTATTTTAAATATGATTTTTAAAAAATTTTCGAAAAATTTCAACAAAACCGTATCATGTGACCCCTCGTTGGAACGAGCTCGACGAGCTCGTTCCAACGAGGGGTCACATGATATGGTTTTGTTGAAATTTTTTAAAAAATAATATTTTTTTCAACTGCTGGATTTGCATATTACGCGGGAGGATGCGGGCGATTCGTTAGGTAAAGGGTTAAATGGGTTGAAATGAAACATCAGCTTTATCAAAGATGTGGCAATTTGCCATTTGACAAATTGCCATATCTTTCAAAATGCTATTGATTCATTTTAGTCAATTATATTAATGGGTAGAAAATACAATTAAAGAAAATACAATTGTAAAAATGTTATAGTATTGGCCCCTGCAGATCACCATACAGAACTTGGAGTACAACAAATCGAGGCACCGAGGGCAAATAAATGTGTCCCTTGAGTCTCTTGCATGTCGAGGCGAATGTACTCACCTAAGTTCATATTTAGTAGATCCAACTCTGCATTAGTCTGGTTAGTACATGTTCCTTGTATGTTTGATATATTTAATAAAGAAACTTCATTTTCCAACGAGCAGGAACAATTAAATGGGTTTTTTCCAACATACCTATAATAAAAACAAAACAAAAAACAAAAACAAAAAAAAAACAAAAAAAAACAAAACGAATGATGTAATATTTAAGACAAAAAGGAAAAACGAAAAGACTCTTTTAGTTTAGCTTTCAAATTTCCCACAACTTTAATTAAAATCACATTTGGGAACATTATTGGTAGTTGCCTGAATTGTAAGTAATATTGAGAGTAGAACTAGCCCCACCCCCACCCCCCCCCCCCTAAAAAAAAAAAAAAAAAAAAAAAAAAAACACATCTGAAACTTGTGTAATGGAAAATTTATTTTAAACGCAGAGAAAAGCAGTGTGCGCTCAAGACCTTAAATTAGATTTGATGCCCCCCCCCCCCCCCCCAACCCTCATCGGAAGCTCTTAACACGTTGCATGAATATCAGTATGTCTAACGGGGCCTGGAAGAACGCAAGTAGAGTATAATTAAGGATTCTGAGCCACTTAACCAAGTTTTTGACTTAGGTAATTTCTCGCAATTTTTTAGCTTATTTTCTCGAGAAATCAACTAGTGCAATACTGGGCCACTTTAGACTTCTCGCAAAATGGCTCAGTATACCAGTAGATGACATGTAACAATTTCGAGTCGGAAATCGGAAGGGAAATCGAATTGCGGATGGAGAGACAGCGAGGATTTGCCCGGTCTTGTCGATCAAATCTCGGAGATCGACCAAAAATAAAATTTTAGAAAAATTTTCAAGATCGTTCAGTTCTGGTCCAGTGAGAGAATTCATCGCATTCTTTCACAAGACGACAGTGAAGATACCACAAACCCGAGATGAAAAATCCTAAGTTGATGGCAAAACCAAACCATGTTTTTTACTCCAATTTTTAAATCTTCTATCGATCAGTTTCATCGATTTCGTCGAGATATCTCGGATGAGTAGTATGTCTCGGGCTTTTCGGGCCTTATTGGCAGGATCTCATTGCAGGATCTCATGTGACGTCATAGTCACGTGACCCAGTGGCGCCAAGTTGTGTTGTCACGGTAACCCGCGTGAGCGGCCATGTTGTGACGTCATCTCCATAGTGATACGTGGTGATAGTGCGCATGCGCAGCGCGTGTTGTTAAGGTGATACGTGTTTCCGTCGTCCATTTTGTAAACTGGAGGCCGCCATCTTGGTTTCTATGGTAGCACGTGGTTGGTATGTGACCCAAAGTCCTACAATAGGACAGGGGGTATGTTTGGAGGGTGTGTTCGATTGAATTGGAGTAAATCTAATTACCACAAACAACCCGACAATCCTTCCAAATCACCAAAATCCACCTCAAATTACCGAAATTGACTTTATTTGATACGGATTTCCCATTTTATTGGTTTAGCACGTAGTGTTATAGTACTAAGGGGGTACAAGGGGGTGTGTTCGACTAAAGTGGAGTAATTGTCTGGTTCGGATTTTCCCAGAATCCTCGTTTAATTACCCAAATAAACCCGTCAAGTTGTATTATTTCGAATTCTTTCAGAATCCCTTTTTTGGATCCCATGACGTTTTTTTCCCAGTAAGAGTAGCACGTAGGGCTATAGATTTTTAAAAGGTCGTGTTCGATTGAAGTGGAGCAATGTTCCCCTTCTTTGTATCCCATGGCGTGTTTTTTCCCTATTAAGAATAGCACGTGGTGCTATAGGACAAATTTACCCAGAATCCAAGTAGGACCCATATGTGTACATGAAGGCCATGAAGCTAAGTTCCACCATATACTCATATGAGGATCTACCCAACAGATGTGTCGTACGAGGTCTAGTTTACTATCCCTCATTTCGATTTTTTTGGGGATACCTTTTTGGATTTGTTAAAAAAATAACAACACTAAATATAAATTTAAATTTCTTTTATTCAACAAAAAAAATGCATCTTTTTATGGTATGTAGATTGTCAGATATTCATAAACAGTCTTTCTGCAGATTGGACATCTTCTGAGTGGTTTACAGCAGTCTTTCCACAGGCACAAATGGTTACATGGTCGCGGAGCGACATTGGCTTCAGCTAATAAACACACACTACAATGTGTCCTCCGTGAATCTTCTTCTTGAAATGATGTGTCCATTTCTTCTTCTTTGATGGCCATTTCTTCTTCTTCTTTTTCAACGTCCATGAATTCAGGTGGTAAATTGTGAATGTAATAACAGTTTGGAGAATATTTTCTGTGTTCTTCAATAATATCATCTTCTGTTTCCCAGAAACGAACAATAATACCACAATGAAAACATTGAGTTCTGTCTTCTGTCCCTAAATAAAAGAATCCAGCTTTTGTCAGTTCATTCGGGGTTTTCACACTTTCACTTTGTAACATGAATTGAAACGTCTTGAGACGATTTTCCTCCAATGCATACTTGATGTGTTTTGGTGGTCTTTGTTCTGGTGTCTTTCTTATTTTCTCTTCTCCACGTAATAACTGCTCCAGTACTGGTGGTGGAACATCACGAAAATACGTTTCGAATGAAACGCTCATTCTCTCTACAAAGTCTCTTGGATTTCTTGTTTCTTGGTTTCTTGATTGATAATCATTCAGTGCCATCCTGATCAAACATGGAATAGTGAACATTCTTCAATCCTTTTTATCTTCATTCTTCTTTGGTTTTCTTTTTCCTTTTGGTTTGGGTTCTCCTATTTCAAGGCTTCTCTTCTTTGCAATATCCACTGCTTTGGTCACTTGTTCCCAATCTCTTGTGGTAAACTGGAACCCAACGTCGTTCTTGAACAGTTGAATCTGTAAATCGTTGTTAAGTTTGAAGACGGTCACATTAGTAGACATCCTTCTTCTTTGGCTGTCGAAATACAAATCAGCTGAACACCAAGTGCACCAGTTTTTTATAGTTTTCCCTCAATACAGCGACATCTAGTAGCTGGTTTCCTCTATGACGTCATTAACCAACACATCATTATCCATTAGATCAGTGGTAAACATGTTGGATATGGTTTCCATCGGTACACCGCGACAGCGATGTTTCAAGTAAAACAGGCAGTATTGTCCACACACTGGTAATGGTCCTTGAAGGCGTTTTGTATTATACTTCCAATATCTGGAATTCTTCTTCGGGAAATTCTCGAATGGTCTGTGTTGTGGTGGTAATCCATAGGAATCAAAGTATTCTGCGTTGTGGTGACTCACAAAGAGAGCCACCCATTGTTCTCCTATTCTGTGGTCTGGATCCGTGTCGGCTATCAAAGCCACTGGTCTGTGATCTGGTAATCTTCTTGGTAATTTGTTTCTTGCAAATACACCCAAACATATTCTCTTCAAACAACTATCTGATCGAAGTGTATTCTCTAACTGCAACGTGTTCATGTTGAGTTATCGAAGATTACTTGTCTATTCTTATCCACTTCTATGATGTTCTGGAATTCTGCATACACCAGTACGTTGATTGTGGTTGGTAATGAGTTTTCGAAATGGACTTCTAGTCTCAAGTTTCCTCTCTTCACCAGATCGAAGTGTTGTCCATGTGATAGATCTGGAGTCAGGTCGAATACGAATAGGGTGTATCCATTTATGTACTCTTCTCGGCTGATGTGGTTTCCTTCATTCTCATACATTTGTCCAGTTCCTTGGAACAGAGTCGCATAATATCTCGCCACTTCTTGTTGATCGAATCTAGGTTGTAATGGTTTGGCTGGAATCTGCTGCCCATCCACGTACAATGCCAAGTAATTGATTTTGTAGTTCTTGAAATTATATGGATTCTTTGAAAAGTTTCCATTGAAAGCATCGTTGTCTACACATCCCACTACGATGCGTTTAGGTAGTTGGCCTAAAAATAAGTTTTCTTGTGTTATGCTCAGATTTCCTTTCGGCACTGAAAACACCTTGGTTTCCACACGGTCGATAGGATATTTTGCAGTTGCTTTTGTTAGTGCTTTCTCGTGAGCCATTCTCACAAATGATTGGAGTCTCTCTTTGCGTACAAACATGGATACATCTAGAATTTTGATCTTGTATGTATCGGTATCGGCCATCAATGCGAAAGCATCTCTGGCTCTATTCATTTTAACATGAACATTAACTCCATTCAGCAAGTAACGAGTTTGGAAAAACATGTCCAAATGAAATCTTCCAGTCATGTCCACGATTTTACTTTTCTCTATAAATTTCTTTCGAAGAAGAAATCCCTTGTTATCACCTGTCAAATCTTCCATGTGTCTGGTCGTATCCTTGTACCATAATGCATTAGTCAGTTGTGACTTCTTGGCAGCTGGTCCATAACTCAACAAAGTTTCTATGAAAGCTCTGTAGTGATAAGTGTTGTTGGAAGGAGATACCAGTTTTTCATTCAAGCTGATATCGATGTGATTAAATAAGGAATGCATCCATAAATTGACTGGGCCCACTTTTGGCATCGGGTGCAATTGATGCCTCATTGGAATCTACAACCGTTGCTTTAACATACAAGTATGTCTGTGCCAAATTCAAATAATCATCTCCTAATCCTGCAATGTGGAATTCTATTGGGTCACTGTTTCCTATAGTCGCCAAAGGCCTGTGTTCTACCCATTGCCCATGTTCCACACTAGTCCGTGTTGGTGGTATGGAAAACAAGTCGAGTTCGCTGTTGACACACTCACAAGATTTTTCATTAATGAGAGACATCATGCACCGAGATGGTCTTGGGTCTGAACAGTTCTCCTTCTTTTTGTCGATTTGCTAGTTTTGCGTGGTGCGGGCCTTTTTATACTTTTCCTGCCGGGTGGTTTTGAACCACCAACCACTTCATTCCAAGCTCCTGTACCAGCCTCTTTGACTCGTTTGATTGCTGCCTTTTTTTACATTTTTCCCTTCAATGACATCTTCGGCAAATGCTGCTCCTTTTCTCACGAGTTGTTTTCCCACGGTCCTGGCTGTAGTTTTCAATAAAGGTAACACCATATTCTTCAGTCCTCCCAATATACTTCCCAAACCATATCCTCTCTGTATTTGAGTTCCAGAAAAAGCTGGTAGACCGTTCCGAGCTTGTTTCGTGTAATATTCTTCGTATAATTTGGACTTACAACAGTAAGTCATGTTTATGTGAAATGAAGAGATCTACGATTTCTGAAATGAAGTGTCACTGTCACTTTCCCGAACTCGAATGGTACTATGGCTCCTTGTCACCCCTTATATACACCTGGACGGTACTGAAATTCTTTCGTTCTACTGGTACATAATACACATTCTCAAATGTTTTAGAGATGATATCCCCATATTTCCCACGCACGGGTACGATACGAAGAAGTGGTATTCTTGTATCTCCTACGACTTGATCACGAACCAAGTCACACTATACATAGTGTGAATAAAATCCTTGGTTGACATCGGCAACTCTGGAAGAATTGTAAGTTCCTGATTTAAAAACACACTCATTAAATCCCAAAATATTTTGAAGAGTAGGACTCAATGTGACCACGACTCCATCACGTACCGTGATACGAACTTTACCAGTCACTTCATCCAGTTTAAAAGCTACCTTATCGTGACGAGGCAAGAGTAATTCTTTAACACCATTGATAGCTCGTATCACATCAATGGGATCCGAATAACGACCTTCCTTGAGAGTAAGTTGGTAATTCTTTTTCGAAGACCAGAACACTGTAACGAAAGCTTCTTCTCCACGAATATTGAACCAAGTATTTGGATACTGAATCTCTGCCAGACCTACTTCCCATTCTCTCGTGAGATTCACTGGTTGTGATAACTGAGTGGTGTACGTAGTCAACGTGTTTTCGGGAAACACGTTCATAGAACTATTAATTGGTAGAGTCAAATAAAACATTACTTTTTCTTAATGGTTGGATTTGGTAACAAATATCCTATGCTACTACTCACGAGAGCAGTCCACAACTTGCAGTCTGTGTTCTCGAGAGTGGGATTAACGACACTGGTAATGATGATGATGTGCAATAAAATAAATAAAATATTTCCACATCTTGGTTTTCAAAGTTCTATTAATCTTTCTACTAGGGAACATTTTGTTTCAACATTTGTGTAGTGAAAAAGTCGACTTTGTGATCTTTGAGAAAATTCCGAAATTTTCTGTTTAGAAATTCTTTGCCTTGATCAGTTTGTAATATTTCTGGTTTACGACCTTGTTTGAAAATTTTAGTAAAAGCTTTTACTGTGGAATCATCAAATTTGTTTTTGAGGGTTATGACCCAGGCATATTTACTAAACACATCTATACATGTCAACAAAAATTTTACGCTTTTGTTGAATTTACTTATGTTTGAAACATCTACCAAGTCAGCTTGCCATTGTGCATCTGTGCCACTAACTATTACTTTCCTTCTAGGAAATGTACGACGAACAGGTTTGTGAAGCGTGTATGTGTCTGGAGTCTCTAACCATTTTACACCTTGTTTAGTTTTTTTCTTGGACGCTCTACGAAGAGCGTCTACACCACCAAAACTACCAGGCGCTTCAGGATCATAGTATAATGCTTCCAACAAATATCCTATGCTACTACTCAAGAGAGCAGTCCACAACTTGCTGTCTGTGTTTTCGAGAGTGAGATTAACGACACTGGTAATGATGATGATATACAAAATGATTGTTTGTAAAAAGTAAGTGATCTCGCTCCTTGGAATTCTTTTACCAAACAGAGGCCAAGAACCATTCGATCCTTCTTCCATTTTGAAGAAACTTCAGAGGTTCACTTCCTTTTATAGGTGAGCTGACTCTGTTTGATCCACGAACTGAACGAAGTTGGGTATCCCAATCACTTTACGAACAATTCCCTTTTCTTACCTCGACCACGTTTCTTGAGTACGTGTTCGATTTTGTAACTAGTTTTATGTGAAACTCGCTGAAGCTCTTCAGTGTAGAATGACCCTTTCAATATTTCTCCATTATCATCTTGTAAGATGTATGTGACTGGATATCCTTTCTTGATGGCTACTACTGTGAATAACTCTTCGGTCCAATTGGGCAAATAACCTTTCTCAAAAGTTTTCTCAACTTTATTGATTCGCACTCTGTCTCCTACTTTGTACTTTGGTGTCTTGTGTTTTATGGGCTGCCCATACAACCTTTGCCAAACCTCTTCTTGATTTTCAAAGTTCACTGCTATGGGGGCCATACCTATACTGCGATGATGAGAATGACTATATGATTTCACCAAATTTTGAAGTGGAAAAGTTAGTGTATTGTTCTTGGTAAAATATTTCCACATTTTGGTTTTCAAAGTTCTATTGAATCCTTCGACTATGGGACATTTTGTTTCAACATTTTGTGTAGTGAAAAAGTCGACTTTGTGATCTTTGAGAAAATTCTGAAATGTTCTGTTTAGAAATTCTTTGCCTTGATCAGTTTGTAATTTTTCTGGTTTACGACCTTGTTTGAAAATTTTACTAAAAGCTTTCATGATGGAATCACCAAGTTTGTTTTGTAATGGCATCACCCAAGCATATTTACTGAACACATCTATACATGTCAACAAAAATGTTATGTTTTTGTTGAATTCACTTATGTTTGAAACATCTACCAAGTCAGCCTGCCATTGTGCATCTATACCACTAACTATTACTTTCCTTCTAGGAAATGTACGATGAACAGGTTTGTGAAGAGTGTATGTGTCTTGAGTCTCTAACCATTTTACAACTTGTTTGGTTTTTTTCTTGGACGCTCTACGAAGAGCGTCTTCACCACCAAAACTACCAGGCACTTCCGAATCATAGTACAATGCTTCCATGATTGCCTTGTTCAAGTGTCAACTCTATTTATACCTTTTTTCGGTCCACTTTGGCGTTTCTGTTTTCTTTGGTTGTTTTGGTTCCGACTTTATCGGTGCCTGTTTCATAAAATCCCAACGTTCTTTATGACCAATTAATTCTTGGGGTATGTTACTATCTCTTGAAGCTTCAGCCAACACTTCCCATCCCTTTGGTTGGAAAGATTTTCGTCTTCTAATTAAATCGTTTAGAAGATCTGTTATATTCGACCCTACCACTGTTTGATCTTTGTAGACTAATTCACCCTTCTCATTCCAAGATATATTTGGGTCACTTCTAATACGATTCAACAACAACTTTCCCTTTCTCTTCATTGTCATAGGTACGGAATCGAGAATGTCTTCGTCTTTGTTATCTTTCTCGAATTCGACTTTAATTGGTCTGGGAGCCATTACCTTTTGTTGAAATGTCAAGTATCTTTGTAAAATTTGATTATATTGAGTCATCTTTTCATCAGCCGAAAGAAAAGGGGCATCGAGAATATCTCTCATTTCTCTATCCAGTGATGAAACAGCCAGTTCATTCGGTTGTCTTGGAGTCTCTTGTAGACATTCCAATAACCTTGGTTCTACTAAAGCAATCTTCTTTGCATATTCCATTATCCAAATATACCTTTAACAGCACCCAATAGTACAAGAGGTGGCAATGCCCCCAAGAATCCCCCTTTCTGCAAGATTTGTCTCCTCTTTTGTCAGAGGTACCTTTATTTGCCACTGCCCTCACTAGTTTTTTCTGACTGACGAGTTTGGTTCTCTGAGCTTTGGTCAGAGGTACTGCTCCCTTCAGTATATTCGAGGCACGGTCACACAAACAAGTTATCAATTCTTTGTCTGCACGTTTTTATATGGATTTGACGAGTGCGGGTTTCGATTTAATAAGAACCTTGAGAAGAGCGATTTTGCGCTTGAGACGGTCAGACATGCTTCTGACTCGAGTCAGACTTGTTGCTCCCCTTTGAAACTTTTCGGAGGTACACATACTGGGTTTCCCCAGGAAATATTTGACTTCTCAATCTCATGTGTTCAGGAGTATCTTATTTGAGATCTATTAAAAGGTAACCATATGGTGTTGAAGTGGCATCTTCAAAAACTTCTCTCAGAAACTTGGAATGACCAGGATACATCTGTGCTGCCAAGTGTGAGATCTGAGAACGATCTCTAGGATTTTTAAACAAGATCATGTAATGACTATTGAGAGCTACAGTCCTATGGACTTTATTTTTATCGAATAAATTTTGAACAATGTAGATCACACTAATGTTACGGTGATGACTACCTTTAGTAAATAATCTAGACACTCGAACATCTGCATCGAGCATCAGATCATCCAATATGACTAAACTATCAGATTTTAATTCTTGAGGGAGACCCTCTACGAATTCTACTTGGGGTAAAGTATTGTATAAGGGTTGCCATTCACTATAACACCAAATGATGTGACTTGGAACAGGTGATATAATATTTTGAATGTTTTGAATAACCCAATTTACAAAGGATGATTTACCACTACCCG
This sequence comes from Pictodentalium vernedei, assembly GCA_031216915.1. NCBI lineage: Eukaryota > Metazoa > Mollusca > Scaphopoda > Dentaliida > Dentaliidae > Pictodentalium > Pictodentalium vernedei. Next base: position 119,440,621 of record CM062292.1, read on the forward strand.
TGGGACCACACAATAAACAAGTGAATGGATGCTTCCAACGAGGATCCATCTTTGTTGTTCTATGTGGGTGCTACTTTCCTTTTATACCTTTTGGGGAGGTGGCCCCCACTGAACCTGGGGACTACTCCCCCTTTTATACCTTTTGAAGAGGTGGTCAATATGACCGTCATCCACAAAATATTTAAAATTGGTGGCCCTCTGACTTACTGGCTGGGGACAGTTTAAGTTTGTTTGATATTTGTCAAGAAGATAAACATCAAATAACTTAAGCGTCATTACCACCTTTTTTTCTTGTTTCTTCATTTTATACTTTGCTTTCTTCTTTTTTTTCTTTTTTTATAAAAAAACATCTATTTACAACATCTATTTACATCTTCAATTAGAATCCAATTGTAACAGGTTTCTTGATGGTCATAAATTCAATCACCAAATCCATAATACAACGTCTCTGTTCATTTGTGAGAGGTTTCTCGAACATATCTTCATACTCTTTCTGTACTGGTGGTGGATTCATTCCAGAAGTATTATGGTGTCACAGTAGATGAACATCATTCTTGTTAACTCTTTCAAGTGCGTCACTAAAGCATGTTATAATCTTCTCTTCTTCAGACATCATTAGGCATACATTATGCTGAATCTGACTTGGGTGATGGACTGTACATCCATAGCATTTTTCTTTCACTACAGCGTCAATGTTCTCTTCGTCATAATGAGCATATGCCAAGCAAAGTTCATGCTGCAAGCTAACTTGCCTGAGTTCACTATCAATTTCATCAACGATCAATGGTCGTGGTTGGGCTATTCTCACTGTGATCTTCTTCTTCAAAGGTGGTTCTTGATTTGTTTTTTTTTTTTTTTTTTAAGTCTTCATGGTTAGTAGGCTTAGTGTCTTCATGTCTTCAGGAACTTCAGTTAAAGTTGTTTGTTGGGTTTTGATGGCTGCATCTACTTCTTTTATCTGGATCTTCAAGGCATTCCATTCTTCAAAAGATAGAGCAATACCAGTCTTCGTAGGATAAGGTTTCTGGTCTTTTCCCTCAAAGTATCTTCTGAGATGAATCTTCAGTTCACCCTGGTACTGGTGACGTTAGCATAAGCCTGCTTGGTGCCAATTCGGAACATCTTCTCTGGTCAATGGTTCGATCGTGAAAGGTGCCAAGTCCATGCTTTGCCTAATCTTATATATCTTTGACGGACGTGATTGAAAACATCACCCCAGTTCTACAAATTTTGATTGAGTTTTTGATTCTTGGTTGGGGTTTGTGTTTGTTTCCTATAGGATTATAGGTTAAAGTTGGAAAACTTAGAAAATTAGTATAGAAAGTAATGGAAAAGAAACACAATGAGAATACAGTAATCTCATTGGTTGATTAACTTCGATCTGATTGGTCAGTTTGGCGATCAAACTGCAATCGTGATCCTTAAACTGTAGGATATGGCCCTCTGCATTTTATACTGGCTTGGGACAGGTCAAGCTACAAACCTCTGTCCAATGGAGATAAGTCAAATAGCTCGAGTGCATTCCCACCCCCTACAGTTCGTATCCTCTTTGAGGGAATTTTTTTTTGTTCATCAAAAAAAAGAAAAAGAAAAAGAAAACAACATGTCCAACTTAGCAATTCAGTTTTTCTATCATAAAAATTTCTCATTTCTTTTAAATATTCACAACAGAGAATTTCTTAGTAATGATGATGATTTATTCCTTTGGTTATACAATAGGGGTAGCCTAAAAGACACCAGGAATCAACTTTAAAAAAAAAATGAATTGAAACTAAAAAGTAAAGAAGTATCATCTGGTTCCATTATGTGTAACCTAAAAGATACCATGATTCAACATGTTTTTTAAAATAAATGGAACTAAAAAGTTTTGAATGAAACTAAGTTTTGAATAAAGAAGTATCATCTGGTTCCAATAGGTGTAACCTAAAAGATACCATAAATCAACATTTTTTAAAATATAAATGGAACTAAAAAGTTTTGAATGAAACTAAGTTTTGAATGAAACTAAAAAGTAAAGAAGTATCCTCCACTTCCAATAGGGTTAGCCTAAAGTATATCAGGAACACGATGATGATGATGATAATGATGAAAAAACTCTCTGCATTAGAATAAATAAAAAAAATTGAAAAATCTTTACGCCAGAAAAATGTATTGCCTTGTAAGACTTGCCATTTAGAATTTTTTTTGGAAGACTGCCATATAGGACTTTTTACTTAGAGAGAAAAAACTTGCCATATAGGACTTTATGAGGACTGCCATAAAGGACTTAAGAGAATACCATAAAGGACTTTCTACTTTGATAGAAAAACTTGCCATATAGGACTTTATGAGGACTGCCATAAAGGACTTTAGAGAATGCCATAAAGGACTTTTTACTTTGAGAGAAAAACTTGCCATATAGGACTTTATGAGGATTTTAGAGAAAAACTGCCATAAAGGACTTTAGAGAATGCCATAAAGGACTTTTTACTTTGAGAGAAAAACTTGCCATATAGGACTTTATGAGGACTGCCATAAAGGACTTTAAATATTTGATGAGCCTAATATGATTGAGTAGACCACTTAAAAACCATTTCGGTTTTTAGGAATTTTTCGGTCAACTAAATAGGACTTTTTGTAGGCAAAAGCTAGACTTGGTTCAGGTTGTAGAAAAACATGACACTCTCTCAATTGTTTCTTCTTTAAATCTCTAGTGGTATGGTGCTAACTCCATCTTCTAAAACTCTTCGTTTTAGGTAGAAATATGATAGTCCATCTCTGCTCTGCTGGTAGGTATACATAGTGTTGTCATTCATCACAAATCCTCGGTTGATGCCAGATCCACTTTGTTGAGTCTTCAAAACTTGCAAATATCTGTCTTTCGTTGAATCATTGTGGCGTTTGCTGATTCCTTTACAACTGAATTTATTGGTGGCACCGAAACAATAATATGTTTTACTACACAGGCCAACAATGCCGGTTCCTTGCCATTCTACCTTGAACAAGCCTGGAGTTCTCCTGTCAAAACGCTTTCTTTCTTGGCAGCATGAGGATGACAGCCATTCTTTGCCTTCTAATTTGGTTTTCACATAATCATCTCTATGGAAATCACAACACTCTGATGGAAACCACTTGTGATTCTCTTTGTAAAATTCTACTCTCTTCTCTGGTTTCACTAATCCATCTATGGATGGTGACGAGGTACATAGATATGCAGAATCTGTGTCCATTTCAGCATATTCGAAATCTTGGCGGTTGATAAAAGTATCGATGACATCATAATAGAACTGAAGCATCCGCAGTTTCGCATACTGGTAAACAAAGAATCCGATGTGAAGTGGCAGATCCAACTTGATGGTCTTCTTGTTCAGTTCGACTTCATATAATGTTTCATCTAATGGATTCAAGGCTCTGAAGGACGTGTCATTTATAGCTTTGGTAACTTCTTCGTCGTCGCAATAGCACACACGTCGATGCTTCTCTTTGTTGGTGACGGTTTTGCCATATCCAGAATTTCTCAACAGCTTCATGGTGTCGGCAACGATCGACTTGTCAGAGTCAGCATCTCCTTGTCTTCTTGCTTCAGATACTTCATCTCCAAATTTTTCAAAACATCTTCTTAGTTTATATTGGATAACTTGATAGACGTGATCAACTTCAGTACCATGCTGGAGGTACCACTGCAGTAAAGGGGTTGCAAACAACATTTTTTCTGCTCCATAGCTTCTGATCAAACTTCTACGGGGTTTCTTCATGATTCCATTCTTTTCGGCAAAGGACTTCATGTGTTCACCAATATCATCTATGGAAATATCTGTATTCTTGAAGATAGGTGTCATCTCTTCAAAGTACTCTTTCAGGTGATCTGGTACATGTATATCACATTCGACCAAACCAAACAGTTCACCGGACTTCACTTTGTTCAGTATTTCTTCTTCTGTCATCGCACCATCTATTTTGTCTGAAAAGTTCCCTTTCAGGAAGGCTTTGAGTGTGGCATCAGTCTTCTTCATCTCTCTCCACTCACACTCCCAGATTTCAATAAGTTTATAGCCCAAATCGGCGATGTACTTTGCATTGGTACGGGTGTCTTGTAGCAGTTCTTTCATCGGTTTATCTCTGACTTCATTATGGATGATAGGAAGGCCATTCTTATCTTTCATGCAGGTATGTCCGTGCCAGAAGCAGCCATGGAATTGGTATACAGTCTGTGTCTCTTTGTATCAACCATCAACAGGCAACTGTCTTCGACCAATCATTTTTTCAGCTCCGTTAAACTGATGTCTGATGTGGATGTCATCTCTCATGGATAAAAACTCTAACCATTGTTCAGCCATTTTACCATACTTCATTGGATGTTCTGGTTTAAACTGGTTTTCTTCACGACGTCTGATACTCCAACCCTTTGGCATCTCTTGCATTAGGCACCAAAGTTATAATGCATTCGCATCAAACCCTATAATACTTCCACATGTTTTTGCTTCTTTGCCATATTTTGTTTCTCTGATTCGGGTTACATCTTTCTCGTGGTATCGGTTGAAGATAATTGAAGGTCCACCAACGATATTATCTTTCACTAAGTGATGCAGGTCTTTGTTTTTGTGGTTAAATAATGTGAAGTAAGTGTCATCATTCATGGTCTGGAACAGGTATTTCAACGTGAGGCCCGGAACACTGATACCATCTTTAAACATGTCGATGTGGCGTTCTTGGTAGAAAGCAAACTGCTTGTCAACTGCTTCAAGGAATGGTTTTACATCTCGGTTATTATACCAGATCAGAAAATCACGGAAAATTGTCATCTCCAGGTCGTTCCATACGTGCTGGCAGTACTGGTATTCTTCATTGGATATATTTTCTTTCTTGAGAGAACTGTAGAAGGCGTCATGGTCTGGTAGGTGGTCTTGATCCAATTTGTTCAAGCTGTCGATCCATTCATATGGTAAAAATCCCTCCGTCACGGAGCAGCCAAATGCTTTCAAAAACTAGTCTTACCTGAAACCTGAAGCGAGGTAGTTGCAAATATCAACAAACTTGAAAGATTCTGTCGAGACGCACATGTTATTTGATTTCTTCACTGCAAACTTAAGTGGATTCTGTCTCTTCAGGTATGTCATCAGTTCACGCTTGACTACATTCATATCATATTTTCCAGAGTTGAATCCGATGACGGGCATCTCTTGCAGGTAGTCTTGAAATTTCTTCTCCAACTTTTGTAAAGGGTGCATCTTGGATGTATCTTCTCCAGTAGCTCTGGCTTCCGCTTCATCAATTTTCTGTCTGAGTTTAAACAAGGTCCAAGCATGATAGGTCTGCATCAGTTGGTGGCAATGAGACGAAATAGCTGTGAGGTATGTCAACATTTCTTCAATAAGTTCTTGAGAATTTCCATTTGTAATAAAACATTTCGGTTCTTAGTATTCTGGAACATTACTACATATGCTCACACTCAATGGTCGGTGTTCTGCTTCCCATATCAGTTTATCACTGTCGGCAGGTAGACTGGATTTGACAAAGTAACTTTCAAAATCAAACGTTGCACGGTATGGATAAAACTTCTTCTCTTCAGGTACTTCTATACCTTCATCTTCTAACAGATCAAATATGGACTGGGATAGATGGTATACACCGCCAACATACTGGTAATTTACTTCATCTGTACATGTTTTCTCGTGACGATTGAGTCTGTAAACCTTTTTCCATAATTTGCCGCATTTGCGGCATTCAAAGGATTTGCAGTATTGGTCTATATCGATGATGTAGCTAAAATGATTCTTGTAAACGTTCACATACATGGTATCTTCATACTTTCTGTGAGATCTCTGTACTAATTTGGCAACAATTTGGTCATCATCATTCTTGACAAGTTCATATACTTGGATATTTACTTCAAAACATTTCTCCAAGTCAGGTAATTCGGCTAAAGTTACTCCACGGAATTCATTCTTTGGCTTCTTTGTATACTTGTTGTACATGGCATCTGTTGTAGTGTTCAAATTGTGTGTTGTGGAACCACTCCATAAAGCTAAACAGCGGAAAATACACAGTTTGTCATCATAGGTAAAATAGTTATTTTTATCTTTCACCAAAGCATTTACTGCTTTGTTCTGGAGAATGTAGTCTGGAAGATCTTCTACTATTCCAAGTGGGTGGTCTTTCAGCTTATTCACATAAAATGTGACGTTCGTAACTCTCCCCACAAGCCATTTGGTGTTGGGTCGTTTTAATTCGGCCCATTCCAGGATATCTTCTTCCATGACATCATCAAGGAATTCTTCAAAGTCTTCTTGGCAGCATACAAGTTGTGGAACATCAAGTACCCGGGCGTTGTTTTGTGATGGATAGTAATACTTCAGTTCATTCGTTTCATTGTGTCGCAGGATAAAACCAAAACTTAGATTAATTTTGAATCTTAGCTGTTGTGGCAGAAATATGGTAGTCATCAATTCATCATTCATCGTTTTCAGGTTCACATCGTTGATCCGGTAGTTATACTGGCCCTGGACTCTTCTGTTCATAATGTGGCGAGTTCTAATAGAACTCCAGTTATCTTCGTACACGGTCAACATCTCATCTGGCTCTTCTTCAGACATCATATTCTTTTCAAACTCATTTGGGTCAACATCATAATGGGTGGTCGTCGTGGTCCGTGGTTGTTTGGGTGGTCCTCTCTTCGGTTCATCAGTCTTCCTTTTAGATGGTACAGGAACTGGTCGGTGGGCAACGCTCTTGTGTCGATTAAAATGGAGTAGTTGGTTGAACTCCTGGCCGCATTCCATACATGTGTAGGTCTCCAAACATTTCTTCAGGTGGTCAAGGAGATACTCTTTCCTCGTGAAGGTCTTGTTGCAGTTGGTACAATCGAAAGACTTCTTCTCTCCATGGGTATTTCTGCGATGGCGATCTCGATTCGTTCTTGCAGTAAAGGTCTTTCCACACTCTTCACAGGCATAAACATCAGATCTGGTAACGGCAGTAGCAGCTTCAGACTCCATCTTCATAAATTTTTTGCAAAGGCAAAATTGCTATAGAAAACTCTCTGGCGATGTGTTCAGTTCGAAGGATCGAAACAGAATGACGCGACGTTACTCTTCTCCGAAATTTATATCTACGTGACGGACGTTTTTGAAAACGTCACGACGTCACAACGTTTTTTCATCGATATTTTCATTCTCGATGGGCGTTTGTGTTTGTTTCCTATAGGATTATAGGTTAAAGTTGGGAAATTTAGAAAATTAGTATAGAAGTCAATGCGAAAGAAACACAATGAGAATACAAAAATCTGATTGGTGGATTAACTTCGCTCTGATTGGTTAGTGTAAAAACATCTTGATCCTCATTAATTTTATTATTTAAAAGCATGTAGTTCGAGGTGTCATTTAAAGAAATTGGTAAATATAGACCCTAACAATTAGTTAGGGGGTCAGTTAAGGATGTTACTAAAAATAGAGCGTAGGAATTTATAAAAATATAGTTCCAAGTAGAAGCAGAGGATTCTGGGTAAATTTGTCCTATAGCACTGCGTGCTATTCTTAATAGGGAAATAAAACGTTATGGTATATTCTAAAAATGGGAACATTACTCCACTTCAATCGAACACGACCTTTTAAAAATCTATAGCACTACGTGCTACTCTTATTGGGAAAAAACGTCATGGGATCCTAAAAATGGATTCTGAAAGAATTCGAAATAATACAACTTGACGGGTTTATTTGGGTAACTAAACGAGGATTCTGGGAAAATCCGAATCAGAAAATTACTCCACTTCAGTCGAACACACCCCCTTGTATCCCCTTAGTACTATAGCACTACGTGCTAAAGCGATAAAATGGGAAATCCGTATCAAATAAAGTCAATTTCGGTAATTTGGGGTGAATTATGGTGATTTGAAGGGATTGTCGGGTTGTTTGTGGTAATTAGATTTACTCCGATTCAATCGAACATACCCTCCGAACATACCCCTGTCCTATTGTAGGACTTTGGGTCACATAGCAACCACGTGCTACCATAGAAACCAAGATGGCGGCCTCCAGTTTACAAAATGGACGACGGAAACACGTATCACCTTAACAACACGCGCTGCGCATGCGCACTAACACCACGTATCACTATGGATATGACGTCTCAACATGGCCGCTCGCGCGGGTTACCATGACAACACAACATGGCGCCACTGGGTCACGTGACTATGACGTCACATGAGATCCTGCAATGAGATCCTGCCAATAAGGCCCGAAAAGCCCGAGACATACTACTCGGATGTGATATTACAAATCGCGAGTCAAAACGTCAAAACGTATAAATTTTTGTCGGCATTCTCAAGTGTTCCAGCGACGGATTTCGTCGATTTGACGGTGATCTCTCGTGTGTGAAAGATTCCCACTCGTCAAAATTCGAAAAAAATGTAATTTTCCGTCTGTGTTTTGCAGCATTAGTTCGGCTCGCGAGGTCGATTCGGTAGGGATCTCTCGGATAAGAGAGAAGATTTCTCCCTCCCTTCCAGTTCGATCGATCGCGGCTCTGTCTGTCTTTGACAGAGAGTGGTACATGATCGCAAGTGGAACATGACAAACTTTCGGCAAGTGTTTCGTGAACATACTGTGACAGCGATCTGGCTACCACCATGACATTTCGGGAGAGTGGAACATGACAAACTTTCTGTAAGAGATTCGTGAACATACTGCAAGCGAGCAGAGATCTGACTACTATTAGAACCACATTTCAGGAGAGTGGAATATGACAAACTTTAAGGAAGAGATCCCTGAACGTACTGCGATAGTGATCTGGCTACCACCATGACATTTTTGGAGAGTGGAACATGACAAACGTTCGGTAAGAGATTGGTGAACACACTGCAACAAAGTACAGATCTAACAACTGTTATAGGCTGGCTTATGAAGTAATTACAGTATTGCATAATAGTAGAGGCGTAGTAGGGTTCGACCCGGACAAAATTGATACAAGCTGATTTTGGTGTCATTCGACGTAGAATTTATTTCGGAACAACATATCCAAAATCCGCAAAAATCCGCCTTGGGGAAAATTTTTCATGTCAGATTTCCCGTCAGGGGGTTGTTCGTGAAGGGGGAAAATTGTGTTTCCGGGGTTTCGGCCGTTTATATGTCACAGATTGAGTTTTATATATTATTTTGTGTCGCAGGCGACCAGATACAAATGTTAATTATATTGAGAGGCAATTGCCTGATGAAATCCTCACACTTTTTATGAGGAAAAAGGGTTAATAACCCCCAAAATCACATTTTTTTCTCAAATTTTCACTCCCGATTTAAGATACTTCTGCACAGAATACAAAACTAGAAATGGTTCTTTGATCGATGTTTTCGCATACAATGAGGTGCAGATAATGTTGACTGGTCCAGTATAATAACAGGAATTTAACTACATGATGAGGCCTAACAAAACATTTGTTGGTGTTCTTCACGGTTATTCATTGTCGCCGATTTTCTCCCCGATCTCAATCGGCTCGGCATTGAAGCAATTCTCACCCCGACAGTCTCCACAGGCAGACAAGCATTTGAGCGCATTCTTTCTACAAGAACATATGTTTGTTCCGCATGGCTTTTTGGATGTCATTTTGCATTTGCAGCGGATAACTTTGAGAAGAGCCTCAGGCGCTGCGCCCAGGTCAGTCATCACAGGTATCAACTCATTCCCACGACTTTCCCAGCCCCACTCCTCAGGATCTAGGGCATCGTTATCCAATAGTTTCCAAACCATTATTTGTTGGTGAACTCACAGGCTGTGGAAATGTGCTGCACGCTCAGTCGGGGGAAGTTTTTGTGGTTCAATTCCCGATTTGCTGGAAGTGACCATTGTCATAAATTTTGAATATCTCAGACCATTCAAAGTGTCTGAATGTTTGCCAGAGTACAACATAACGAACAGTTCAGTCCCCATTTTCCCAACCTCTGTCTGAGAAATGGTACTGTCGAGCATTGCTTCTGATATATTTTGAATAGGCAATGACTTCTCTAACTTCTTGAGAAGCAACGTTTTCCCGTGCCCAAACGTTGCTGATGTGACATCACACCCACTCCATGCATGAATGAAGAGGAGGTTCTTCTGAGTTGTTTCTCCAATCTTCTCTACTATATCTGCGATTTTCCATGCATCTCCACCCCTATGTGACTTCCGTGCTTTCGACTGGAAATAGATATCAGAACAAGTACAATCCCAATGGTATACGGACATAACTAGTACATCTGTATCATCTGCAACAATGACAACTGTTTTTCCCTGGGACGAAAGTTGAACTGCATTGTCAACAATGTTAGTGTCAGCATCTCCAGAACTGCATTCGACAATATGCCCAGCCTCTCTCAGTGATGTGGAAAGCATTTTTATAAACTGCATTTTATTATTTCCATTCGATAAGAACAGTTCCTGATTTTTGTGGGCAGTCGTGTTGTTCGTCAAACGGATATCAGCACAAACGTGGAGAGCTCTTCTTCTCTGCTCCTGAGTCTTGGTTGTTGGTCGTTGACCATAACCATCGAAGACAATTCGACAATTCTGCTCATATTTCTTCATCACGTATCCAACATATTGGTTTGCCACTTCCAAGTAAGTGGTGTTTGTCTTCCATTTAACTCTGTGGAGGAGAGTGCCCCCGTCGAGCACGTACAGACCATCGGATGGTGGTTTAGTAAGGGATAAGCCATCAGTTATTGCAGTTGCTAGGTCCGCCTTGTTTGCTTTTCTGAGGAAAAAATCTTTGAAGAGGGCTGTTGGCATTACAGTTAGTTCATACGCAAAGAACTGTGCCATGTCTTGCTCTCTCTGGGCAATAGCAACCAGTCTAGTAAACAAAGTTGAGGGGTCAATTGTCACCCTCTGGTCATCTAGCTTCAACCCGGGGGTGAGGTGAGCTAGGGTACGGATTTGATCACTTCGTTTGATAGTGGCATCGGAAACAATAGCGTTGTCTAATCTAGAGTGTATCTCTGCCCCTACAGACTCAGTGATATCGCAGTTGATACCATCTCCCTCGGAAGCTAACAAACCAGATGACAGAGAACCCAATCGTTCGTTTCCATCGAACGGGTTGTGTGTGCCAAACCATTCTAGTATTCTGGCCATGTCTAAGTTGTCTCGTTTTCGACGAAATGTGCCCATATCTACATGCTGTTCGCTGGTATTGAGCTTTAGGTCGGTCAACGTTGTCATGGCTTCATGTATCTCTGCACATTTATGCATCGTGTAAAATCCACTCCTGTCGTACAGATTCCGTCACGCCACGACCTCGCGTCAACCCACCCCGACCTTTAATTGAATGCATAAGAACTTGCTCAATAACAAGATCACTAGAGAGGCCTGCCCAAATCCTAGAACTTCGACGTATAGCATGAAAGCCGTTACAGTAGAATCTCTCATACAACCAAGGATGTTTTTCTGGTAGTTCAAGCATCATTTGCAGATAGACTCTGCAACTCTTGGCATAGTGTACATGCCCTGTTGCGGCGAAGAGGTTCAGCATTCTACCAACAGCAATGAGATGGAGATTCCAATCGCCAAGACGTTCTCCACGGATGAACATTTTCAGTACCTGAATATATTCTAGATATTGTACCCATAGCTTAGCGGTGCGTGATTCTCTTGACAGTTTGGCTTTGTAGTTGCCAAGGCAAGTGTTCACCGTCACGAGAACTGATGAGCTGCTAACATCAGAAAGGGTGACCGCGCCTTCAAGCACACCTTTGTATAACTCCTTCACACCATCTAAGTCCCTCTGGTTTATCTGTACACTCCCAACAGCGGGTGGGCTCATCGGAGGAGAAACATTCGCGCTCATTTCGGATGTGGTTATGGCACCCAATAATTTATTCGTCAGTGCAGCTTCTACTAGGAGGTGGCCTCGCATAGCTCTGGAAACAGCTTTGCCGGTCAACATCGACCGAACCGCTAGTGGACCATAAACTTCCTGCAAAGCTTCATCAAGACCTGATCCAGCCATCATAGAGCCAATACTGCCGAGAAAGCTCATGATTGTGCGGAAACTACCCAACCTGCAGACAATGTTCATGGATTGATCAATTATTATCTCATTTGCCTTCAACCATAAACGCTGGTCAAACGTGACGCACGGGGATGATTGTTCAATCTGATCGCTTGCTCTGAGATGAATTTCAATGTGGAAAAGATGCATGTGCTGTCTGTTGGGCTGAGATCTATTATTGGGAGAAAGAGTATATCTGATTTCGCTTGATGCTCTGAACCGTGCACAGAATGCGCTAGTTGCATGAAGCCGGACCAATTAGGAACAGTGTCATCTACTGCTCTAGATAGCCATCCACAATGCCATAGAACGTCAGTACTCAGGCTAGATGGAAGTGTATGTGGTGATTGCAGCTCTACTACTGGTTTGTACCTCAAACAACCAAAGCCTCTCCTCGTTGATTCCAAGTAATCAACCACTGGGATTCCTTTATTCACCAACATTTGTTCAACGCCAACTCGAGCTCTGCGTTTTATCGATGTATGCGACATAGGGGTGGATGGCACCTGAGTTTGGGTTGACACGGCGATTATACCCATACCATGAAGTGAACCTTTCCCATCGATAGTCGCAACGTTATGGTCGACGTTGTCTGCGACCCACTGTACGAATTCTCCGGGGAAATAGTTAGAGGTATAGCTGTCAACAGAATCTAGCTCCATCACACCTTGCTTATACCGTTTGACCTCCTCATAGGTGATAGAAAACCCAAGCCTAGCTAGTTCATTAACGAGCCATTTTGACCCGAAACTATGGTCCATTTCTACTCCTAACCCGAATAGGGTAGGTGTTAATGACTGATCTTGGTCTAGCCGATTGGACTATAGAGTGACCTATGCTGTTTCGTTTTATATCATTTGGTATCAAGCACTGGAGAAAAGACTGTAGGTAGGCTGTGATCCAGGTTTTGCCTCGCGAAATGTCCTGTATGTCAGCAGGGGTTGGATACCAATCTATATCATACTCCATCTCTCTAAGCTGCCCCTTGATCAATTTTACTGCAGTAACAATGATCCTTTCAGCTTCATCACTTATACTTTCTTTCTTGTCCGCATACCATTTTTCATTTATCAGATATTCAGCCATGTTGCGAAAGCATAGGACATTGTCGCGACCCTGTACCCTGGCGAAAAAAATATAATCGCCATATCGCTCTTCTAGTTTCTGCTTCAGTCTCTTTTTTGTGTACACAGTTGATTCACCTGCGATCTCTTCCATCTTCGAATGCAACTCGGTCAATGTGTACAGTTCTGAAACGGAATGAGTTTCTAAGAATTCACATATGCACTCAAACCAATGTTCCATGCCATGGTCAGGTTTTCGACCAGCTGTTCTCGCAATTTCCAACTGTCTATAGTTTAGGAATTTCGTATGGCAGAGTGGATGATAGACAGCCTCGGCAGCTACCAGATCAATGCAACTCAATAGCCGAACGCTTACTTCTGAAGCTAAACTATCCCCTCTCAGTTCGCAATGTTCGAGGAGGGTTTCTCGTATAGGTAGTGTCTCGACGGTCCTGATAATTTTGTTCCTCTCGGGGTGGCGTGGATCAATTTTTGCGGCGCTACCACAGAACAAACAGTGTGTCTTGAAGTCGAATACAGGCACATTACATCTCAATTTCTTGGCCGACGGAGCTTCGATGTCAGAAGAGCTTGCAGCAGATGCCCGCTTCGCATCAGTGAAATCCCTACGGCAATCTGAATGAACCAGAACAACACCTACGGAGTCCTGTTGAAGCATGTCCAAAAGGTGCGCTTCAAGGTCTGATCTCTCCCTGACATTACAGAAATTAAGCATGGTATGACAACCTTTCTTGGTGACTTTAACTGATTTGACTTCATCGAAACCAACCTGGCAAATTACACAGGTATCATCTCGAAAGCGACCACCTTGGTGTGAAGCCATATCTAATCCGATGGTGGAAATATGCCGATGGAGGGAATAGATTATTTTCTCTTAGCTATAAGTAGTACGGATCCTGAGGCGGATTATCGAAACTGGATTAATAGACAAGAAATATGATATTGACGAAATATGACTAAGAATTTTTTCCTGTGTATGTTAACACCGACATATGACAGAATGACAAAACAATCGAATAATTCGAGAGCAAGTGGCGATAAGCTTAGAGCGATGTGCTGTGTGTAACAGAATCGCTGGAATACCCGCGACTGATATGATGTAATTATCTTTCTCCAGTGTGCTATACAACGCTCTTTATTCGCGGTGTACATCAATTACGTGGGCTGGTATAATACTATAGTCATTATATTGTATTCTACTGACAGGAAAAATCTGAGAAGAGACAAATTCCTGCCCTTAATACAGAACCGCCTGGAAAATGACATCGGGAAATTGGTAAAAATGGCCACCACCCCACCCTCAGTTGAGACGCTATGAAAAATTTTCCCCAAGGCGGATTTTAGCGGATTTTGGATATGTTGTTCCCAGATAAATTCCGCGTCGAATGACACCAAAATCAGCTTGTATCAAATTTTTTCCAGGTAACACCACTTTTTTTAGTTCAACGCCTGTACTATAAGCTGATAATCGATGATTAGACCTTCTTGGCAAATGTTGTGTTTATAAAAGGTTTAATTGCTGTTTTGGAGTTATGTTTATCCACCGTTGTTATGAGTAATTGTTTTATATGTAATGTTGTTAATTTCTTGTTACCAGTAGTCTGGCTATCGACTCTGAGCTGAAGGACGATGGGTTACTGTCGTTGAATGTAATAAATGTTAACTGGTAGAGTGCTAAATTAATTTTGGTCAGCAAAATTTGGTCACATGTCTTTGCATTGTTACAATTTATGGGAGAGTGCCCATAGGCACTCTCCCATAAATTGCAACAGGGCAAATACTTACGGACCAAATTATTTCACTTCAAAGATGATATGAAGAGAATCCATAAAATCTGAAGTCTTTCACTTGCGGCACCCACACTTCAGAGTAAAGCCCAGATTCGGGCTTCCAGCACTCAACCAGTTAAAAGTTGACAAACGCTTTTAGTGAGCTAATTGTCCCCCACAGTATACGCTTTACGATATTTGAACAGTGAATTGCCGTGACCAGGATTCAAATGTCGTAAAGCGTATATTGTGGGGGGGGGGGGGGGGGGGGGGGGGGGGGGGATTAGCTCACTAAAAGCGTTTGTCAACTTTTAACATTTATTACATTCAACGGCGGTAACCCGTCGTCCTTCAGCTCAGTGTCGGACGCCAGGCTACTGGTAAAAGGAAATTAACAACATTATATACAAAACAGTATCTCATAACAACGGTGGATAAACATAACTCCAAAACAGCAATTAACCCTTTTATAAATACAAGATTTGCCAAGAGAGACTAATAAGCGATTATCAGCTTACGCAACACTGTAATTACTTCATAAGCCAGCCTATAATACTACTATTGCTACCACATTCCAGGAGAGTGAAATATGACAAACTTTCAGGCAAAGATTCGTGAACGAACTGCGACAGAGATCTGACTACTGTTACTTCCCCGCTTTCCACTTTAGCAGACTGGTTCAAGTGGGCGGTTATCTCCCCTTATCGACTATCAGAACCCCACAGCTGATTGCTTCAAAGATAATCGGCCATGGTGTGAGAAAAGTAATGAGATTATCCAGAATTTTGGACATCAAAGGAACAAAAGTCAAGACTTGTATCAGATAGATATTTTACCAGACAGTAGACAAAAGATCATATTTTCCGATTTGGTGCGCTTCGCATTCATCTGTCTAAACAAAAAGCATACATCGATGGCCAAAAGTCAATGGAAACACTGTTTCTAAACATTTTTAGCATGATTGCACTTGAGAAAACAGTACATTTTATAAATGACAGGTGAACAAAACTCAAATAGAAAACTGGCAACAATCACTATAAAGAAAATATATTGAATCTTCAGATGCCACGCGCTTCCATAATGTAATTTTTGAACATTTTATTTAATCTGAGGAATTGTAAAACTTTCCCGTCTCCGTTATGCTAATTTCCAATCCCCGAAATGACAATTTCAGGAGAGGTAACCAGACCGTTTTATTACTAATTTGAAGATAAAAGCTGGCCATGTTGGGTAAAGGGTTAAACACTGCATAAGCGATAGAGTTTTATTGCAAATTGTGAGCCTCACAATTTGCAGTTGAAATCTACCAGGCATGTAATGTCCAATTGTAAATGTTAGAAGAATCTACAGGTGAAAATGCAACAAATATACTTAACCCTTTACCAAGCCTGAAAAGCAGACGACAATTGCAAACATAATTCTTGAATAACTAATTTTTTTCATTTTTTGTCTCAAAAACATAGGTTATGGCCCCTCATTGGAACGAGCTCGCCGAGCTCGTTCCAATGAGGGGTCATAACCTATGTTTTTGAGACAAAAAATGAAAAAAATAATTAAAATTAATTGGCGATTTTTAAGAATAGCGCTGGGCGGTTTTGGCCGTTACGTTGGGTAAAGGGTTAAATGGTTTTCCTACAACTAAAAAGTAGTGTAGTAATAAACTACATACCATTGAAGTGTAAGATTGAAAGTAATCAATAATGTAATCGATTACTTTTTCAGTAACTTAGTAATTGTAATCGTAATCATTGCTTTCAAATGGCGTAATTTTAATCGTAATTGTGATCAAAAAAGGAATTGATCGAAATTGTTACATTTTCAATGTAATCGCCACAGGTGAGGGCACCTCAACACTGGATATACACTTCGTGTAGGCTATTGTACTCTTGTAAGGGTCCCGCAGCGTCAGGAAAACATGTTCAATGTGAAGAGGGACCTGGTCAGTGCTGGTCATACTCCATCACATGCGGGAGGACAGGTGAGTGGGATGCAGGCTACTCACCGAGTAGAGGAGCGCGATCACTACAACTTGTGGATATGCAGTACTATCATTACAAAAGAGGACACAGAATACCTAACATCCCCACCCCACCCCCACCCTCATTGGCACTGGTACACGTAAAATAAGTTAGAAACGAATACTCTAGAGTTTCTCAGTTACAGTTCATGGAAAGTAATGTTTTTTTTCACCAGTGCAATTCTGGGGGGGGGGGGGGGGGGGTGGCACGTGCTGCCCCCATCGTCCCCTCAGTGAAAGAGGGCAGCAATCAATCTCTAACCACAGCTTCTTACCTCCTGTGATAATAAGATAACTAGCCCACGAAATATATCCTCAGTAGTACATCACCGTGCCATAAGTATCCTCAAACACCCGTATGTGCGCGGCTGCTATATGTTTTGAGGCACATTGTGCCCCAGCGTGCGTCCGTGCACTGCATGTGCTGTCCTTAAGTTGTTAACTATCACTCAAGCACATCTCGTTAGGATCATTAGACATTCTCTTATATGTGAGATACCCCTGCAATATGCTATACTGTATCATAAGACTATTACGGGCTCAGATAAAATGCGCGATCTGACTGGGCCCACTGCGATAGGGTCGACGACAGGGACGAGAAAGTTTCAAAGCGAGCTAGCAAATTTGTAGCAGTGCCACACATCTGCAATAATGGTGGAAGACTCTAAAACAGGCTAGATAGTGGTAGCCACGGAACATTCCATCAGTAATGGAAGGAAAGAGCACAGAGTGAAGACTTTTGTAACTGAACATAAAACAGATAGTAGTGTGGTGCAACCCAGTTCTAGAGGTAGCATTGGAAGCCAGTGACAGTGGGGTTACTGCTACACTGCAAAAAATATTGGTTCTCTTTAGAACCAAAACTGGTTCTAATCTTGTCCCTGAGATGGAACTAGTTCTGTTTAAACAGTATTTATTTCAAATCAAATAAATTTATAAAGATTAACATTAAATATTAACAGAATTAAACATAAATTGAGGGGGTTTCAGCCGTAAGATTAGAGCTTATACGAGGTTGTCTCAAATCATTATTAAGCAAAGGAGATATGAACAGTTGGCATATCGAACCAGTTTTGGTTCTCTATACCAGGTATTTATATTCGCTTTGTTTCAAAATGTTTGGCGACTGCGTTGAATAAGCTCCAAGTTTACTGCTGAATCTACTTCAGTTCATGTATTATTCTGTTAAAATTGAAAGCTAATCTTGGTAAATTTATTTGATTTGAAATAAATACTGTTTAAACTAAACTGGTTCCATCTCAGGGACAAGATTAGAACCAGTTTTGGTTCTAAAGAGAACCTATATTTTTTGCAGTGTAGGAGACAGCGATGGTAGCATTAGTAGTAATAATGGTCTAGCGGTAGAAGTGGAAGTGGTGGTGGTAGAAGATTGTGTGGAGTAGAGTTTATCTGTGCCCAAATGTTAGATGCGATGTGTGCACCCTCTTCCACGTTGTGTACTAGCATATAGGCACAGGAGGGAGAATTGTGTTATCACGAGACAATACCAGGAAACCAAAACCCCGCTGATGGGAAAGACCCCAAGTGCCCAAGTGCAACATGATCGTTCTGTGCACACATTGTACACGAACACAAACGCCGGTGCCATAAATGTCGCGTGACCAGTTTGGAAAGTGACTGTATAATAGATGCGGATTAAGTTGAATGGTGCAGTCTGACTTAATCTATCAATACTTGTTCGAAATCAGAGGTCGAAACAGAGTCATATGAAGGTTGGAAGTATAGGCAGGTATAGTCCGGACGGTGGATTATGGGAGAATCCGAGTCTGTGGAAGTACTCTCATTTAATCGAACTACACCCCCATACCACAAACGTATTTTGCTGTAGACCATCCACTCTACAGTACAACGTGCTTCCCATAGTAACCATCCAAGATGGCGACATCGTCGAGCCGGTTTCGGCAATTGTACTTGTTATTAGGTCCTTTCTGGTAACGATATATACATGTACTCAGAGTAACCACGTACAACCTATAGTAAACGAAATGGCCGATTAAACACGTACATCATTAAAGCACACGATGTGCATGCATTATTTACACGACGTATCGCCATGATAATGATGTCACAAATGGCCGATGAAACACGTACTTCATTAACAATATGGCCGCTCACACGGGATATCATGATGCATAGTTGACGTCATGATATTTGTCACGTGACTGATGACATCACATATGTGATCCTGCAACTTAATCCTGAAACATCCCTCCCCTACTAAGGCCGATCAGGATATTCGGGAACTATAGAAGCTACACTGGTATATGATGAACCTGTGTTGGTTCAATTCCATAACAGTCCCACTAGACTGCGTGGAAGTTGAAGGCACTTCCATTAATTTATTCAAAAATTTATTCGATGATAAATGCGTGTATTTTGTCGCATCAAGTTCGTCGATATATTAACACTTTTAACTTGCAAGACCGGTTTTTCGATCCAAGGCGTAATTTCGTCCCATTTTTGTCCTGTTATAAGAGGTCTACACACGATGTTTGATGATAAAATAATAACTGCAGTCCACATCCAGACTGCAGTTGTTATTTTATCCTCCCTGTATATTGATGTTGAACTGACCCACCCCACTGTACGTGAACACAAAGGCGATACCATTCCAGGAAACGAGGGTTCAAAGAGTTATATTAAGTCCACTGACAGCATGCATGTTAATAGTGAGGGAATGCTGTGAGCGAATATAAGGCAAAATCAACCAAAAGACAAACACAATTAATGTTTAAATACAATCATCCAATTCAGCATAACCGTTCCAATCACAAACCACCGCGAAGATGCGACAGGGAATCGTCAAAGTTTCGACACACATCACCACTGGAAGGGCCATGGAAGGTTCAGATAAGTTCAACTCTACGACGATCCGACCCAACAGTGGAGGGTCGTGAAATATGGCGTAATGCACATGAAAATTGACGAAATGACGCCTTTTCTGGTATTTTTACCGGGCCAACATTAGTTAGGATGCTGTAGAGTATTGACAGACCCTCTATGAAGGTGCTTTATTGAGGGAACTTATATTTTGATGCAAGGAAATAAATCGAATCTTACATTTAAAACGCATGTGATTATTATTATTCCTGGTGGGTGAGGGTGTGAGAAGGGGAAATCACACTCGAGAGCAAGATATTTGGGCCAGACACGAGGCAATCGATCGATGGAAATTCTACACAGTCATTTGACATTATTTGCTTTCCATATTTACGTTCCATCAAAATTGATGTCTATCGAAACTTCCTATCACACCTCGATGGTAACTTGGCTCATACTCCCGGTCGCCTTCTGTGCGGACATTTATTTTGAATTCTGCAATGTATTCGCATAACTTTTCGACGGGAATTTCGTGCAACTCTCTCCAGTCATAATGGCGTTCACCCAAAAATTAATATAAAAGAGGCAAGTGTCCTTTGGTTGTGCGGTCTGTGTTTTTATTTCTATTTTCTTCGACAAACGTTCGTCTGCTAATATTTCCGAAACGTGATGGCGTGTTGTTTGTTTACTTAAGAACGTGCGATGATTAAACAGTCCGTGCGCAAATTAAATATGTTAATAAGCCGGTCACGTGGGTCATGTGAGATAGATTTGTTGGGTAAAGGATAAAACTCAGTGCTAAATATGAAATCATTTAAGATCCTCTTTAGTTTATAAACACCAACAATTCTGTTTCTGCGAAAAACAATGAGGGATTTTATAATTATTAATTATACTTATATCAATAAAAAGAAGACACTTTGAAATGAAAAATGAAGTTTAAGGACACTTTCAACAACCGGAGTCATATCTGATCGGAAAGCTTTACCGTCGAAGGAAGCCGGCGTTACGATAGAGAACAACCTAGCAACATCAAGCAACTATCAAACATTTCAATTTATTAACCCTTTACCAAACGTAAAGGCCAAAACCGGTCAGCGTGATTCACAAACACTGCTATTCAGTTTTCGTTATTTTTTCATTTTTTGGCTCAAAAACATAGCTTATGACCCTTCGTTGGAACGAGCTCGTTCCAAAGAGGGGTCATAACCTAAGTTTTTGAGACAAAAAATGAAAAAAAATAGTTATTTAATAATTTTGTTTTCAAGTGTCGTCTGCTTTTCATGTTAGATAAAAGGTTAACCCGGGGCAAGCAGGATTAGCATCCGTTGAAGGCGGGTCTACCATCAACCTACAGATATGACTTAGCGCACTGTGCCACAGTTCGCCCATCTGCGTAGTTGGTGATTAAGCATTTTTGCCAAGGACACGGCACAGATGGTGCGGGTCGAAATCGAACCTACAGCGTTTCGATCTGAAGTTAATACTCTAACAATGAGCCAGTATCCTCTGTGTCCCTTATTGTAAATCATATTTACAATAAGAGTCAGGACGAAACACCTATTGTTGGAATTACAACGCCACCAAGTGTAAATGAGGATTAAACATTTGAACCCGAAAGGCCGCGTTTCCAGGCTACGATCGTGATACGACCCGAATTCACAAAGCAGAGTAACACAGTGAATTTGTTTCTTTGATCAATCAAACTTCACGTTGAAAATATTGATTCGTCTCCACCAAGTAACGAAGATAAATTCTACCAGTTGGTGGCTCTGAACTGTAATGGAATTTATCTAACAATCATGTACATTTTGGCTTCAAAGCCACGAGAAACGGTACGTATCACATAATGAGTTCTGATTCCATATCATAAAGACGACCCGTTTCCGGAAACGCAACGGGCTATTATAACAAGCGTATGAATACATTCTATGTGCGTTTCAGTGATCGTCTCAGCTGATCGCTTACAAAACAAAGCAAAATTCCTTACAATTAGCGACCGAACTATTAATAGCCAATGAACCCCCCTCCCCCCCCCCCCCCTCAATAAATAGAAACTGCACAATTGAATATTACACACTTGTTAATGCAACCTTATCATCATAGGAAGTGACATTGGGGGTGAATAATTTTACAACGCAACTTTGAAAACTTGCGGTGACCGCGTTACTCATTGTTTGTTAAAGTGCACAACAATATTCTTCCATAAAATATGTTTTTTTTTAAAACTTTTTATCACCCAATATTATGTCCCAAAATTTATTAATAATTTAGGATTTAATCTGTTTATGTGACAGAATTGTTAGATAAATGAATTATCATGATAATGTGCATGTCCTGTGATTTGCATCAGATTCTAGGTGGTGTGCAGAATGGGATCACAACTCGCCGGCAAAGCCGGCTCGTTGTGATCCCATTCTGGACACCACCTCGAATCTGATACAAATCACAGGATATGCACATTATCACGATAATCTGTATATACCATCAGGGATAAAGGGGTCAGAATTTTGTTTTTGCGACAGATGCAAAGTACAAACGGGAAATACTCACAGACTCCGAAGATTAACAAGAGGCTCGAATGTGGTAGATGATAATGACGTAAGTTGGTTTTCTATAATATATCTGAAAAAAGATAATCAAAGACGTTACCGTCACAAGAACTTTTCCTCTGTCTGGCTATAGACCTTTTGTAAAATTAACTCATGATTTAGTCCAAGCCTTTCGCGTTTCAAACTCTAAAGGTGAACGAAAAGTGAAATAAAATGAAGAAAGTGACCAAGTAACACACTGGTCAAAATAGTTATGGATTCTACTTTAACCCTTTACGTAACCTGAAAAGCAGACGACATTTGCAAAAATAATTCTTGAATAACTAATTTTTTTCATTTTTGGTCTCAAAAACATAGGTTATGACCCCTCGTTGGAACGAGGGGTCATAACCTATGTTTTTGAGACAAAAAATGAAAAAAATAATGAAAATTAATTGGCGATTTTTGAGAATAGCGCTGGCCGGTTTTTGCCGTTAGGTTAGGTAAAGGGTTAACCCTTTAGACTAAAATCTACTTTTCCGGTTCAGGAACATGACACTCACCCAGTGGGCTAATTGTCTAATGAATGTGCTGGATATCAATCAATGTTTCCTACAGGCTGCGCGTTCACAATATTGAGTGGTATACCCCCGGGTGATGAATGTGGGCTCTTCCAATTGCTATCAATGAACTGACTTGGAAAACACCATCAAGGCTCAAAGGGTCAAGATGTGTTTTCAGTTCATTTGTATTCTACACCATAAATAATATATGCCGAGAGCTGCAAAGTGTTTTTCATAACTGAAATATATAATAAACTCACTTTTAAAGAATATATTCATCAGTATTTATTCTCATTGTCGTGAGATACAACTTCTACAAAAATCTACTGTTAACTGTCTGTCCCTTTTGTGGTATGAGCTGAGGCATGAAACTTTAATATAGTATGCACGAAAGAAATAGAATGTGAATGCTTTGAAAATATGTTATTTTATTATACACTAAACGATAGATTATCGAAAAACTTGCGGAAAGATAGAAATCGTATCCCCAACTGTTTTTGGTACGTTCTTTAAAAGGACGTACCAAACCAAAAACTTATATTACGGAATTTCAGGCCATGTTTGGACTAGCGGGTTTCATGCATCAATTCAAGGTGAATACGTGTTGAATTATTGCTGGAAATGATCGATATCCACTCAAAAATACTAGATTGTCTTTTCATTATACGGGTTCAGAACAAACTGGTAATTTTTCAGTGATAATTTGACTCGTATTAAAACTTATATTACGGACTTTCAGGCCATGTTTGGACTAGAAGCCCGCCAACTGAATCATATTGCAAGACGCCGTCTGTTCCGATTATCGATCAAATTACTTCCGCGTATCAATGATTCAATGCGCTGTTTACTTTCATGCATCAGTTCAAGCACAATTACTGGAAGTTGTGGCTGCGACCACTTTTTTCACCGATAACAATGAATGCACCACGTCAGTCCTGACCCGTGTTACACATACAGTAGTCTATATAATAGACAAGTAATGAAAGCCTATATTTCCCTGACCGATACCCCCTTCCCAGTTCATTTGTGAATTCGTTCATTGAACCAAGATTCATCAACATTGTTTTCTTGTACAGCTATCCACAAGGTATTTAACTTCATGTTTATCATAAATTAATAATCAAATCATCATACTACGGCTTCTTCATTTGGTAAAAAAAACGCCCCGTTCGACTTTTTTGCCGGCAACTCGACGCCATTGGAACAACAATGATGGCGTGACACGTCGTTGCTAGGTTGTACAAAGGTTAACCCGGAAAACGAAACTACGCACTGCGTTGTTCTTGTGCTGCAGACGACAGAACAGAAGAATAGATGTGGGCTATAATGTTAGAGTCTTCCCTGCAAAACAATTGTTGCACCCCTGTCCTCGAGTTCTGTTTATTGTCAAGGCACAACCAACTTGTCCGAACTTTAAAAAAAACAAAAAAAACGGTGGTTAATTTAAGACAGCGCTACCTTGTTGTCAGAAGTTGAAAATGCAGAAAGCTTTGAAAGGAATATGTATTGGCGGGCGGAAAGGGTATTAGATCTAGGCTATAGGCCTATATGACAGACAGGGAGGAGCGAGAGTGATCTCATGGCCTGTATAAAAAAGGAAATTCAATTGCATCTCTTTTTTACACAATGCCAGCTTGGAATCGTGAACTTGACATTTAAATTTAATGCTGAACAACATTAATCATAATAGTTTACTAGGCGCACTACATGCACATGCTGGTTAAAACGTGGAGCGGGGGTGGGGGGGGGGGGGGGTGGTGGAGGGGAGTGAATGGGTTGGGAGCGGCGAGGCTTGTTGCAGGCACATACTATTCAGACGAAGCACTTGGCCGATCAAGATATGTAGGGGTGTCGACAAAAATCTTTCCCAGAGACATTTTTTTAAAAAAAAAAAAAAGAAAAACCTTTCTAGAAAACCCACTGCGGGCATTTGTGCGTGCGTTTGGGAGTCGGTGGGGAGGCAAGGCCAGTGATCCTTTTGGGGGAATGCGTTTCCCCTTGACCTCTAGCTTCTACTTGCTGCTGCAAACGTTCTTCCTCCTCAGTTGCCAAACTTGAACTGGCTACATCAAAAATTACATGTTAGTTGCATGATGAGTGAAACGTAAAACTAGAATCCGACGAATGGGTGGGGGGTGGGGGGGGGGGGCTTGAAGCCACATACTTTCACATGCGGCGCTTGGTGGATGAAGATCAACAGCCCTCTGCTTTATTAACGGCCCTCGACTCTCGGGCCGGTAATAAACCATCGGGCTTTTATTCATTCCTCTCGGGCCGGTAACAAACCGCAAGGCCCTCCAAACTCATGGTATTGTTATATTATTGGAAGATATCTTCAGAATCTGTAGTTTATGTTAACTTGGCTGCTCGCAGTTACTGGCTTTCTTGCCTCTAGATTCATGGATAAGCCTGTTGTGACTTTTTCCCAATTAAAACAAAAATTATACACATCTGGCCAAACCATGGTCGGCCCGGGGATTTCCAGACCCCTGCCCGCGCGAACCGCGGGAAGTGAAGCGGTGCCTGTTCACTGCGGTAAACAGGCTCTGCTTTACTAGTGAAGCAGACCCAGTCACCAATGTTTGGGAGGTGCAAACCCTCTCTAAAATGGGCAACATGGCTTATTAACGCTCATCTACTCATGTTGTGGGCATTATTAGCCATTGTGCAAAAATATGTTACCTTAAACACCAATAAATAAATAAATTGTCTAGACCCCCCCCCCCCCCCCCACCTGACGTGGGGGTTCATACGCCTACATCGGGGGAATGTTGGGCGCCACCCCTAGATTGCGGCGCATTTCCAAAGTCAAATAACCTGAGAGAACGAAATAAGCAACACTAATGATGTGTATAAATGGGGGTAGACTTTATTTATTCATTTAAATTTTTCCTTTGAACTAACCGTAACATCAGCTGCACATTTTCTGCACACACAGATACTGCTGCAGACATGTCCAACTTCTAAGTACTTCCTTTTTCTTATCATAAATATATAAAACATACGACTGCAGTCTAAAAAATCACCGACTATCACTGTAAAGCAGATGACAAGAACTTGGTCAGTTTCAATATTCCGCAATCATTTTTAGACGGTATTTTTAGACATTAGAAACGTTACTTCATCATTGTTGTTCCAATGGCGTCGAGTCGCGGACAAAACAGTCGAACGGAGAGTTTTTTTTATCAAATAAAGAAGCCGTAGTATGATGATTTGATTATTAATTTATGATAAACATGAAGTTAAATACCTTGTGAGTGGTTGTACAAGAAAACTGTGTTGATGAATCTTGGTTCAATGAACGAATTCACAAATGAACTGGGAAAGGGGTATCGGCCAGGGCAAAAATAGGCTTTCATTACTTGTCTATTATATAGACTACTGTATGTGTAACACGGGTCAGGACTGACATGGTGCATTCATTGTTATCAGTGAAAAAAGTGGTTGCAGCCACAACTTCCAGTAACTGTGGTTCAAGGTTGAAACGAGTGGAATTATCAGATTCTTATAAAAAGCGTATAATAAAAGGAAAATCTAGTGTTTTTGTGTGGATACCGAAAATTATCTCATTTGTGATTGAGAAAAATGGCAATTTTCGCTCGCACAAGCGCTCGCGAAAAATAACCATTTGTCTCTGTCACTTATGAGAAAATTTTCGGTATCCACTCAAAAACACCAGATATCCTGTATATTGTAAACAAACCCCTGCCATGTTGATGTGGCGAACGTATTTTGTCTAGAATGTATGATGCATTAGTTCAGTCAATGCCTTCTTTGGGAGTATCCATCCCTGTTCAAGTAGCTCTGCATTAAAAACTATTCAGTTACCTGAACGCTCAAATATGACCCCATGCTACTTGATTTGACAAACAGCGTAGTTTAGTTATATCCGTAAATTATCTAGTCAGGAAGAGTGCTATCTGAAAACAATTACTGTATTTACTCAAAAACAGAGACTCAGACATCCATGAGTCACTGCTGGGTAACTATAGTGGTTTCCTCGTGGAAAATTGACCATTCACACCCAGGAGAACATCAGGAATTGCCGTTCATATATTTTAAAAAGATGCAACCCACTGTAGCTGGCTGTTGTTTACACCGACTTCATTAACACAAACAGCAGTAGAGGGATAATGCCAGCTTTGGGTGATCCACTGGGAGACCTACGAATTGACACCGGTGTCACATGATCCACTGACGTCGTATGGTGTTTACATGGTAGCTCGAGTTAGCGGCCATGATGTTACTTCAAATTCAGATTCAGATTCTTCATATTCAAATTCTTTATTCACGGTATACATACATGTAAAGTAGTTACAAATGAACATATTGAACATACATAGTAGGTAGTATACCGTGGGAGGTGACATAGCCAGATTGGATGTCTACTTACGACACCCTGAAAGAGAGAGTAATTGCAAACAGACTGTGGCCAAATGAATCAACTAAAAACAACCATTGTGATGCACAACAGGGAATGGAGCGCGGATTATTTCATTTCCGGGGCCACAGATAAGGACCATCATAAACGCCAGCTGAAGGTTGGCGTTTCAGGGTTGGCAAGTAGCAGCCTGCTTATTGAGTTCACTGCACTATACGATTCGGTGTCGTTCGGACATCGACACAGAGATAGATCAATATGTTGGGGTATGAGATCTACGTCAGCTAGCACATACCGATGAAAAACAGATTTGGAGTACTTGGTGAATATGCCTAGAGGCGTTTCTCGCAACTTCACCGCAGACAGTTCAACTAAAGGGTGTCGGAAGTAATAAATTAGCCCAAACCTATTAGGGGCGAATGCTCTCGTGACAGATCACCTGCTCTGAAGTGTCCGTCAGATTATCGATCTATTCGTGAAGATTACTGCCCCAAAACTCTTGTCTGCTCAGATTATTCTACCCTATGTTTGTTGGACAACTGGGGTGAAGAAAAGCACCAGGATTGCACAGGACGAGTGTTGTAAATTATGACACAGGGCATGTATTGTTAAGTGTATTTAGCACCTGTTGAGATTCTTGATGGTCGAGTATCACAGAAAGTTTCAAATGTACGAAGTGCAATGAGGGCTGTGTGGATCAACACAATGAACATAATTATGTGGAAGATGATAAAATGAATTTAGAAGTAAAGTTTTTCCTAAACATAGTTACGTTGTAATAATACGAGTTGTGTTGTCCAGAACATTCTACAGTTTCGGAAAAAGTGTATAAAGGAAGTTTATCTAGAAATAGGATTCGTGCTTTTTCTATTTATAGAAGGCAAGATTGTGTGGTTGGCTTACCAGATGGTTTGTTAAAAACATTCAAGATATCACTGAAAGAAGCTGGTTATGTGTCATTTTTCCAATCAAACATGAACAGCAGAGCTACTCAGTATATGTTTTAAACAAATCATCACATAACGTTTTTCGTTTTTCTTGAATACGGGATCAGTTGGGAATTGCACTTTTTGTTATTAATTATTCGTGGTGATCGATTTGGCATAACAACTAGTATTCTGTTGCCTTTAGATGCCCAATGCCTGGAGTCCGTATACAATATGGCTATGTATTAGGTCGTATTATAATGTTTGTAGGTCTCCGTGTAGGAGAATATTTTTGACTTTGTTGAGACGAAAGTTTACGCGCGCTATTTTCGAACATAATCGGGATATGTGAGCCTTGGGGGACAAGTGTTCGTCAATGCTTATTCTCAGAAATTTCAAAGATTTTTCCGTCTCGGTGGCCCCAACCTTGCTGATGTTTTGTTTATTTATTTTTTCCTCCTGACAATGATTATTGTTGCTACTTTTATTTGGATTCAGTACAGTATACATGTTTTTTTCGCATTTAACGGTAGCTGATTCGTAGACCACCATTAAAATACTTTTTGAAGTTCATCATTGAAATACGGTGTTATGGAATTATTATGGAACCCACGTATTGCGCAGATGCATCATCGGCAAATGGTGAAGGGTTAAGTGGTGTTGAGTTACTTAGATTATTGATATAAAAAGAAAGAAAACAAAAGAAAGATCCTAAAATTTAGCCCCGTAGAACACCACAACTCTGCTTGGCCAAGTTCCCATTGTGTTCCCCGTCCATTATAACTTATTGTGATGAATTGACGGTAACATGGTCTGAAGTTAGCGGCTCGGAGCTTATGTTCAACCGAGACGCGAGTTTGCGGCTCGGAGCTTATGTTCGAGGTTGAACATACGCTCCGAGCCGCAAACCTCAGACCATATTACCGTCAATTTATCACAATAACGTATATGTTCCAATAGACACTACCCATAACCTAAAACCTACATCGTGAAACACGAGAGGCTTATTTACTAAACTTGTGATCGTTAAAAGTTGCCTTGTTCAAGGCAACTTTTAACGATCACAGGTTTAGTAAATAAACCCCTCGTGTACCTACGACTGCACTGGATAAATAACCAATAAACCAGATAAACTCATTCCATCTTAGTTCAAATCGTAAATCGGTTGTAATTTAAACAACACTTCATCCGGAACACCGTGTGCTGCACACGTGAAACATCAGAAAAATGAAACGGCTTGCTCGTCACTCCGTTCATGAAGCAGTTACGAAACGGACGACGTCATTGCAAATATTTCGCGTTGTGACGTCAGACGGTAACATTTGCCACTTGAGCCGTAAACATAGAATATCCTAAGCGAGCTCTCGTCCAATCAGAGGAGGTGGATTTTAGTCTTATTGGAACATAACATATTGAGACCTGATGGACATGTAACATCAAAATAAACTGCTGGCGAGACCTCGGATGACATACTTTTCCAGTTTATCTGATAGTATTTCGTGATTTGTGGTGTCAAAGGCCTATGTCAAGTCCCGGGACAATGCTAAAGTGATGTTTTATCCTGTATTAAACCTATTTGGGAAATTTGTAAGTCGCACCTCCAATCCCCCATGAGGTTTTACATTACTTAGGGATGCCGGAAGTATACTGATAGGTCTGTCACTTGCTTTGAATATGGTTATCACCTTCGCGATTTTCATCCTATCTGGTACTTTGCAGTTAACGAAAGAAGTATTAATTATGTGTGTGAGAGGGTCCAATACTTCATTTATCGCGAGTTCACAAAGACATGTTGTGATATCATTGCAATCTTTTGATAATTTTTTCTTCAATTTATTTACCACGCGGCTGACTTCGAGAGAATTGGTGGGTATTGAATAAAAATTGTTGGCAACAATTAAACTAACCTATTCCAACAATATTCCAGCAGATATCCATACTATATACCCACAGCCCTGTGTGTACATACATCACCATACATTCCTTAGCATACTATATATGCAGTACGTACCCCAATTGCCGGATCCAGCTGGATGGGGCGCAAACATGTCTCACATCGGCTCCTGCAGAAAGGCTCTGGTTCCTATTGGAATTTAACATAAGCGGCTCCGGCAAAGCTCCGTGTAATAAGGCCCGTCTAGACCCTCTTTTATTACTACTATACTACTATTATATTTCCAAACTTTCGAAAGGCTGAGGCTGAAAATGAGTTTGAAAAAAATCGTAGAATTGGGATCGCTGGCATCGGGGTGTAAATAAGGAATGATCGTTTTTTTCTGTCTATTTCTTGAGTTACGACCCCCACCCTCCCCCCCTCCCAAAAAAAAACAAAAACACCAAAGGCCAAACTGTCTAAACGGGCGTAGCCCATTTACATTATGTTTGGCTTTTGTCTTTGGGGGTTCATAGCTCAAGACATAGACAGAAACAAACGATCATTCCTTATAATTAAACTTGAGGGGAAATAAGTTTAAACACTCTCTACTTTTGTGAAATTGAAATAAAAACCGGGTCGCGTCATGATTCCTAGTGATAACTGAATAAAAACGGCATAGTTTTCTAAAATTCTGTTTGAAATAACGATACATTTCACTGAAACATGTTCCTGTGTCTGTAAAAAATGTATTGACCAATGAATTGCGTAATTTACAAGCGCTACATAGACGATGGTTTTAGTATCTGGACAGTCGATTTAGGAGAACTGAAAATGTTTGGAGAACATGCGAACTCGATCCACCCCAACATTAAATTAGAACTGAGATATGACAAGAAAAGTATCGAGGTTTGGACACCGACGTGAAAATAGAGAAAGGTTCTATCGTCACAGATCTTTATCTCTCAAAGAGTTCCGACCATCCCGATCATATGAAAAGAGATCAGTTGTATATGGATTGGGTGTTCGCATAAAGAGGATCTTCCCCTCACAGCGAGGACTACAAAAAAAAACATCGCTCTGAATTGAAGAAACAACTGCCAACAACTGCATAAAAAAGCACATGATAACATTATACCAGTCAGCAAGAACTAAGGAAATTTCCACATCCCCTCCACTCGTTTCATATCGGAGGAATAACAATCTCGCAGATTTAATGGTGCACAAAAAGACTGCAGGTGCACCATTTTTGTCCCCTTCCTGTGCTAACGAACGTGAAATGTGTAACACCATTATCCGAAAATTCAGCAAGGCAATTCTCAAGTTTCAAAGTGAGGTCTAACACTGATTGTTGCATTAGGAATGTGGTTTATGCTTTAAATGTTAGGAAATGTGACGGTACTGTATATGTAGGTGAAATGGATAGGCACCTAAAGGATAGGTTTAGTGAACATCTACACGACGCTAGGCTTCATCCGGACAAACCTGTGTATACACATTTTAATAGTGATGGCCATTCAGTTAAGGATACTGGTGTAGCGGTATTGGACACCCTATCTGGGAGCTGCTGCTTGCGACTAGTAAAGGAGGATCGTTGGTTCGGAAAGCTGGAGACGCAGTTTGGAAAAGGCTTCAATGGCAGGCTTAATAGAGAGGGTGCGACGTAAAACCAACGGGACTATGGCGGTGTAGATTCCAAAGTGAAGTTGACATCAAATCAACATACGTTCAGGATAGATTCAACGTTAGAACTGCCATAGCAAATTGCAACTCACATTGAAAGCATATAATCGATATTTTGTATTCATTTCCACTGATAAAGGCCTTTGTCCGAAAACTATGGATATAAAAGACCCAATAAGTTATTCTTTCGTTCTAAAATTGAACACATTCCAATAACCAGAAAACAGTGTGTGAATTTTGAAAGCTGTGTCACTTATAAATACGGGGCTACGTGAATCGCAATATTACATTTTTTAACCCTTTACCTAACATGAAAAGCAGACGACACTTGCAAAAAAAATTCTTGAAGAACTAATTTATTAATTAATTTTCAAAATATTTTCACTTTTTGTCTCAAAAACATAGGTTATGACCCCTCATTGGGGGGGTCATAACCTATGTTTTTGAGACAAAAAATGAAAATATTTTGAAAATTAATTGGCGATAATTGAGAATAGCGCTGGGCGGTTTTGGCCGTTACGTTGGGTAAAGGGTTAATGGAAAAATGTCTTAATTTGACCTGATGGTAATTACGTCATATCTCAGCTGTTTGAAGTTCGATTTTCAAAACTCACTCACATTTGGGTCCGCGAGTACTGAAACCCTTTAAAATCTTAACTACATGGAGTGAAATTTAATTTTGACATTTTCCGACCCTCGATAGGCCTTTATGTCACAGCATCAATACTGTTTCGACAATGTGGGAAGGGTGGCAGTGCTCAACTTCAGCAATTCCCTTGGTCGCCTATGATATAAATTTAGTGCTATTTTTTGTAGTTTGGGTTGGGTATAGGGCTGTGAGCAGATGGGAGTGGCGAACTCCCGACTTTGTTTACGTCATATCACCGGTATCTGGCTTCGGGTTTTCAATGCTTTTTTCCAACTATTATTCAGTACTTAGGACTACGAGGACAATAATGTCCGATATTCTCAACTTCGTGTCTTAAAATTTAATTTTAACGTTTTCCGACATTAGGTGAGGACTATGTTGTAGCGTTATAAAGTGCCCGACAATGTGGATACAAATGCAATGAGACATCACTTCAACCATTTCTATAGGAATTTGTAAATATTGTGAGGGTATCAGTTGCAGTTTGTCCTGTATGGGTGCTCACAAAATCGGAAGGTATACCCCGACGTTGCTTATGCCATATCTCCGGTATTTGACGTTCAATTTTAATTTTTTTTAAAAATTTTGTATTTAGAATCACGAGTACTAAAATGTTCTAAGATTTCAAACCGTGCACTGAAATTTAATTTTGACGTTTTCGGACCGTTGTTGGTATTTTCGGGGGATAGGATTACATTTGGTGTTGCAATACGAACACAAATGCCACAAGACATCACTTCAGCTATTCCTGTAGGAGTATGTGAAGGTAAGTAGTATGTCATGTATCCAGACAGGCCTTGGTTGCCGGACCCCGGTGCCGGACCCCGGAAATGACGTCATGTCACGTGACCCAGTGGCGCCATGTTGTGTTGTCATGGTAACCCGCGTGAGCGGCCATGTTGTGACGCCATCCCACAGTGATACGTGGTGTGAGTGCTCATGCGCAGCGCGTGTTGTTAGGGTGATACGTGTTTCCGTCGTCTATTTTGTATACTGGAGGCCGCCATCTTGGTTTCTATGGAGCACGTGATTGCTATGTTACCCAATTTTCTGCAATGGGACGGGGGTATATTCGGCGGGTGTGTTCGATTGAATCGGAGTAAATCTATTTATCACAAACAACCCGACAATCCCTCCAAATCACCAAAATCCACCCCAAATCACCGAAACTGACTTTATTTGATAAGGATTTCCCATTTTATCGGCTTAGCACGTAGTGCTATAGTACCGAGAGGATACCGGGGTGTGTTCGATTGAAGTGGAGTAATGTTCTGGTTCGGATTTTTCCAGACTCCCTTTTTGGATCCCATGACGTTTTTTTTCCCTCAATAAATTGTATAAGGTCTCACGGAACTAAATATTTAGTTTAGAGTGATCTGCCTTGAAATGTTGCACTCGGATATTGCATCATAGTCTAAAATAAGACTCCTAGAAAAAAAACTTATTGCTTGAGAAAATTGTTAAAGCATTTTATTAGGTTTTTACAACAATACTGAATATTTCACAAGAAAAAAGAGATTTTCTAAGTATTTTCTGGGTCTTTAAAATTCAGTTAACTATTTGTGTATTTTTGTTGGGAATTCCCAGAAAAAACTAAGTTCAAGGACGGTACTTCAATTCCTGGTGGATTTTCTCTCTTATTTGTTGCATGACCCCATGTTTTCTGGCCAGAGAAAGTTGTGTGAAGGTCTGTACTTTATGTAGGTATTTAAATATTTAATTTAAAGTGATGCGATCATATTTTTTTCCACATAAGTGTTATAATGATCGCCTATGGGAAAATATTTAGTTCTGTGAGACCTATAGAAATGCTGTTTTTCTGCATTTCCTTGGTGATTGTTGCTAACAGAATGAAGATGCACGTACATTATTGTCTATTTTCAAGAATGGCATCATTTTCTGACAAGCGCAAAGAAAGAATTATGTTTAGATCATCAAGGGAGGGGGTGGACATGCTTTTTTGTTGTGGAGGGGGGGCAAAAAAAAAGCCGAAGAAAAGGCTAAATTAGAGTAACATGGGGAGATTCTAATCATTCACTGGAATATGTACACAGAACCATGTACATGGCTGTCAATGCACTGATGAAGGATGAAATGCCACATTTTGGTGCAAATGGACAGCAGCTAGATGTTAGCCACTTGTGTCATCAGAAGCTTTGTGTTGAGCCTGGGCACCTAGTTTTGGAGAGCCATTCTACCAATGAATACAGGAAATTGTGTCTCCAAAATGGTATTTGTTCGAATGAATATACCCCTGCATGTATTTTATATGTTATTACAGACATTTATAAATAATTATTAATGGATGGCCAATTTCAGCAGCTAGGGCTATAGCTTCAGAAAAAGTGTGAATTCTATGGCAAATTTCATGGCTGTTTGAATATCCATTTGAAAAAAAAGTATTCAGACTGGCAAAATTAATCCAGGCTACTCATTTAGTTCAGTTAATTCTTGTTAAACTATTTCATTTTGTTTTAAAGTGTCACACTATGTTCCAAGTGGACAGTATAGGAAGGGTGTGTGTGTGTGGGGGGGGGGGGGGGGGGTGGCGGCAGCAGGCAGGCAGGCAGGCAAGTGCAAGAATGAAATCTTACCAGAAAATTATTGCTTGTGATATCTGTGGCGATCTTTCTTATTTTTTACTTTTGCTATGGCCCTTTGAGCTTTGGCTTCTTCCTTGTCTAAGGCTTTTCTGTAAATTTCATCTTCTTGGTGTTCTTCATATAATTTATACATTTTTGTGCGTTTTTCACACCGCTGAAGTTTGAATTCTATTGATTTCTGTCTCTTTTTATCTGAATCATTTTTGCTCTGCAACTGCTTCAGCTGTTTTGCTGCTTGAGAACCAGAACCGGAAACTTGCATTACCTATACTAGTCTGTGAGAGCCCCACTTGAAGTGCTCTGTTTGTGCATGCTGATGTGCGACCCTGTTTTGGGCTGGAAATCTCCTCATATAAAGAGAATCGAGTAGAAACATAGGAGCAGGTATTGCAGATGACTCGCTCCCTCCAAACAAGTCCATGCCTTTCCTTCCCATTTGGATCAAAAGAAAGGTATCCATCACATTCTGGATTAAGTTGCCTGTGTTTTTTTAAAACAGTATTCAACATCTCTGCCATTTTACCCACATGTACCAGTCTGTAACTATCTTCTTCAGGCCTGAAATTTGAAGAAAATTGCTCAGATATGAATGAATGAATGAATGAATGAATGAATGAATGAATGAAATGAAATGAAATGAAATGAAATGAAATGAAATGAAATGAAATGAAATGAATTGGATAGATGGGCGGATGGATGGAGGGATGGATGGATGGAAGAATGAGTTATGTTTCTTTCTGAGCAATTTTTTTCCAAATTTGTATCTTTATACTAACTAACAATAATCAGGTGGATCTGCAGGCAGGCAGGCAGGCAGGCAGGCAGGATGCCTACCCATCTCTGTCCGTCCGTCCATCCATCCATCCATCTGTCCGTCCGTCCGTCCGTCCATCCATCCGTCCGTCCATCCATCCGTCCGTCCGTCCATCCGTCCGTCCGTCCGTCCATCCATCCGTCCGTCCGTCCATCCACCCGCCCGCCCGCCCGCAGGCAGGCAGGCAGGCAGGCAGGCATGTTTGTATGTCTTGATATAACTGTCCATATGATTATTTACCATTTTTCATCTATTTTCTCATTGTAGATGTCGAGCTCAGATTTTAAACTTGACAATGGGCGTAAGAGTTTGAAGCTCTTTCCAGGCTCTTCTATTGCTGCTGTCACTGGAAGTGGACTTGAAGTAACCATATCATGCTTTTCTTGTGTGAGTCTTACATATTTTACTACATTTTGAGGTTCTGCACTTTTAGCAACCACACACTTGGAAATATTGCAAGGCGGATGATTTTTCTGAAATGCAAATTTCCTCAGATGTGTCCTGCGATTAAATTTTAATTTTCTTGCACTCATTTCGAGAAAGAATTGAAAAAATATGCTTAATAAATTCTAAAAATCAGGTAGACTTCTCAGGAATTGTATCACTCAAGAACTGTTACACATAATAGTTGTGTTTCAAGTGTGATTTGGTAGCTTGAACTCAGCATGTGATTTTCTGTGAAACATCCTCACATCTGTTGGGACATTAATCACCAACCCATCGGGTGGTGTACCTTTCTATTTTAGTAAATAGATAAAGTATACATAAATTATGATATTTGGAAGGTTTTTAGATGAAAATTGTACTTTTGAACAGCTTTTTTATGAATGATACCTGTGTAAATGTTCTCTCTCGGACATAAATTTACAGCCATTTGACACATAAATCACCAATTTTTTCTCGAATTGAGTTCTTCTATGCCGATTTTGAACTTTTATCAGGTAAACTGGCTTAATTCCAGTAAAAAACATCAATTGGTGAACTGCTCTGTCAAATAGATTGGCAGCAGAATCAAGATAAGTAACGAAAGCGGTATACTGAAATTTCCAAATTTTTTGGCCTTTTTTTCACAATTTAACAACTTTTTTAAAAAAGCTATATTTTTAATCTTATTGGATGAATAGAAGCCAAATCTTGTATTTTAGTGTAGAAATGATTGTTTTATCACATAAAACAGGAGAAATAAAATTAGGGCATGTGTGAGCAGTATTATAGGTCTCACGGAACTAAATATTTAGTTTAGAGTGATCTGCCTTGAAATGTTGCACTCGGATATTGCATCATAGTCTAAAATAAGACTCCTAGAAAAAAAACTTATTGCTTGAGAAAATTGTTAAAGCATTTTATTAGGTTTTTACAACAATACTGAATATTTCACAAGAAAAAAGAGATTTTCTAAGTATTTTCTGGGTCTTTAAAATTCAGTTAACTATTTGTGTATTTTTGTTGGGAATTCCCAGAAAAAACTAAGTTCAAGGACGGTACTTCAATTCCTGGTGGATTTTCTCTCTTATTTGTTGCATGACCCCATGTTTTCTGGCCAGAGAAAGTTGTGTGAAGGTCTGTACTTTATGTAGGTATTTAAATATTTAATTTAAAGTGATGCGATCATATTTTTTTCCACATAAGTGTTATAATGATCGCCTATGGGAAAATATTTAGTTCTGTGAGACCATAAGAGTAGCACGTAGTGCTATAGGACAAATTTACCCAGAATTTTCTGTTTTTTTCTAACCATTATTTAAATTACAAGTAGGACCCATATGTGTACATGAAGGCCATGAAGCTAACTTCAAGTTCCACCATATACTCATGTGAGGATCTACCCACATGTTAGGCTAGGAGAATCCCTTTTTCTGTCGTATGAGGTTTAATTTACTATCCCGCTTAGCCTCATTTCGGTTTTTTTGAGCATACCTTTTTGGGTTTGTTAAAAAAATAACAACACAATTTTTGCAATTTAATTTCTTTTATTCAACAACAAAAATACATCTTTTTATGGTATGTAGATTGTCAGATATTCATAAACAGTCTTTCAGCAGATTGGACATCTTCTCAGTGGTTTACAGCAGTCTTTGCACAGGCACAAATGGTTACATGGTCGCGGAGCGACATTGGCTTCAGCTAATAAACACACACTACATTTTGCCCTCCGTGAATCTTCTTCTTGAAATGATGTGTCCATTTCTTCTTCTTTGATGGCCATTTCTTCTTCTTTAACTTTTTCAACGTCCATGAATTCAGGTGGTAAATTATGAATGTAATAACAGTCTGGAGAATATTTTCTGTGTTCTATAACGTCATCTACTGTTTCCCAGAAACGAACAATAATACCACAATGAAAACATTGAGTTCTGTCTCCTGTCCCCAAATAAAAGAATCCAGCTTTTGTCAGTTCATTCGGGGTTTTCACGCGTTCACTTTGTAGCATGAATTGAAATGTCTTGAGACGATTTTCCTCTCTTTGTTCTGTTGTCTTTCTTATTTTCTCTTCTTCACGTAATAACTGCTCCAGTACTGGTGGTGGAACATCACGAAAATACGTTTCGAATGAAACGCTCATTCTCTCTACAAAGTCTCTTGGATTTTTTGTTTCTTGGTTTCTTGATTGATAATCATTCAGTGCCATACTGATCAAACATGGAATAGTGAACATTCTTCAATCCTTTTTATCTTCATTATTCTTTGGTTTTCTTTCTCTTTTTGGTTTGGGTTCTCCTATTTCAAGGCTTCTCATCTTTGCAATATCCACTGCTTTGGTCACTTGTTCCCAATCTCTTGTGGTAAACTGGAACCCAACGTCGTTCTTGAACAGTTGAATCTGTAAATCGTTGTAAAGTTTGAAGACGGTCACATTAGTAGACATCCTTCTTCTTTGGCTGTCGAAACACAAATCAGCTGAACACCAAGTGCACCAGTTTTTATAGTTTTTCTTCAATACAGCGACATCTAGTGGCTGGGTTCCTCTATGACGTCATTAACCAACACATCATTATCCATTAGATCAGTCGTAAACATGTTGGATATGGTATCCATCGGTACACCGCGACAGCGATGTTTCAAGTAAACAGACAGTATTGTCCACACACTGGTAATGGTCCTTGAAGGCGTTTTGTATTATACTTCCAATATCTGGAATTCTTCTTCAGGAAATTCTCGAATGGTCTGTGTTGTGGTGGTAATCCATAGGAATCAAAGTACTCTGCGTTGTGGTGACTCACAACGAGATCCACCCAATGTTCTCCTTTTCTGTGGTCTGGATCCGTGGTGGCTATCAAAGCCACTGGTCTGCGATCTGGTAATCTTCTTGATAATCTGTTTCTTGCAAATACACCCAAACATATTCTCTTCAAACTACTATCTGATCGAAGTGCATTCTCTAACTGCAACGTATTCATGTTGAGTAATCGAAGATTACTTGTCTATTCTTATCCACTCCTATGATGTTCTGGAATTCTGCATACACCAGTACGTTGATTTTGGTTGGTAATGGGTTTTCGAAATGGACCTCTCGTCTCAAGGTTCCTCTCTTCACCAGATCGAAGTGTTGTCCATGTGATAGATCTGGAGTCAGGCTGAATACGAATATGGTGTATCCATTTATGTACTCTTCTCGGCTGATGTGGTTTCCTTCATTCTCATACATTTGCCCAGTTCCTTGGAACAGGGTCGCATAACATCTCGCCACCTCTTGTTGTTCGAATCTAGGTTGTAATGGTTTGGCTGGAATCTGCTGCCCATCCACGTACAAAGCCAAGTAATTGATTTTGTAGTTCATGAAATTATATGGATTCTTTGAAAAGTTTCCATTGAAAGCATCGTTGTCTACACATCCCATCACGATGCGTTTAGGTAGTTGGCCTAAAAATAAGTTTTCTTGTGTAATGCTCAGATTTCCTTTCGGCACTGAAAACACCCTGGTTTCCACACGGTCAATAGGATATTTTGCAGTTGCTTTTGTTAGTGCTTTCTCGTGAGCCATTCTCACGAATGATTGGAGTCTCTCTTTGCGAACAAACATGGATACATCTAGAATTTTGATCTTGTATGTATCGGTATCGGCCATCAATGCGAAAGCATCTTTGGCTCTATTCATTTTAACATGAACATTAACGCCATTCAGCAAATAACGAATTTGGAAAACCATGCCCAAATGAAATCTTCCAGTCATGTCCACGATTTTACTTTTCTCTATAAATTTTTTTCGAAGAAGAAATCCCTTGTTATCATCTGTCAAATCTTCCATGTGTCCGGCCGTATCCCTGTACCATAATGCATTAATCATTTATGACTTCTTTGCAGCTGGTCCATAACTCAACAAAGTTTCTATGAAAGCTCTGTAGTGATAAGTGTTGTTGGAAGGAGATACCAGTTTTTCAATCAAGCTGATATCGAATTGATTAAATAAGGAATGCAAAGGCCTGTGTTCTACCCATTGCCCATGTCCCACACTAGTCTGTGTTGGTGGTATAGAAAACAAGTCGAGTTCGCTGTTGACACACTCACACGATTTTTCATTAATGAGAGATATCATCTACTGGAAAGTCTTGGGTCTGAACAGTTCTCCTTCCTTTTGTCGATTTGCGTGGTGCAGGCCTTTTTTTATACCTTTCCTTCCGGGTGGTTTCGACCCACCAATCACTTCATTCCAAGCACCCGCGCCAGCCTCTTTGACTCCTTTGGTTGCTGCCTTTTTTACATTTTTCCCTTCAATGACATCTTTGGCAAAGGCTGCTCCTTTTCTCATGAGCTGTTTTCCCACGGTCCTGGCTGTAGTTTTCAATAAAGGTAACACCATATTCTTCAGTCCTCCCAATATACTTCCCAAACCATATCCTCTCTGTATTTGAGCTCCAGAAAAAGCCGGTAGACCGTTCCCAGCTTGTTTCGTGTAATATTCTTCGTATAATTTGGACTTACAACAGTAAGTCATGAAATGAAGAGATCTACGATTTCTGAAATGAAGTGTCACTGTCACTTTCCCGAACTCGAATGGTACTATGGCTCCTGTGTCACCCCTTATATACACCTGGACGGTACTGAAATTTTTTCGTTCCACTAATGGGATCCGAATAACGACCTTCCGTGAGAGTAAGTCGGTAATTCTTTTTCGAAGACCAGAACACTGTCACGAAAGCTTCTTCTCCACGAATATTGAACCAAGTATTTGGATACTGAATCTCTGCCAGACCTACTTCCCATTCTCCCGTGAGATTCACTGGTTGTGATAACTGAGTGGTGTACGTAGTCAACGTGTTTTCAGGAAACACGTTCATAGAACTATTACTTGGTGGAGTCAAATAAAACATTACTTTTTCTTAATGGTTGGATTTGGTAACAAATACCCTATGCTACTACTCACGCGAGCAGTCCACAATTTGCTGTCTGTGTTCTCGAGAGTGAGATTAACGACACTGGTAATGATGATGATATACAAAATGATTATTTGTGAAATTTTTACCAAAAAATTCCAAACAGAGGCCAAGAACCGTTCGATCCTTCTTCCATTTTGAAGAAACCTCAGAGGTTCACTTCCTTTTATAGGTGAGCTGAGCTCCCAACCACTTTATGAACAATTTCCTTTTCTTACCTCGACCACGTTTCTTGAGTACGTGTTCGATTTTGTAAATAGTTTTATGTGAAACTGGCTGAAGCTCTTCAGTGTAGAACGACCCTTTCAATACTTCCCCATTATCATCTTGTAAGATGTATGTGACTGGATGTCCTTTCTTGATGGCTACCACTGTGAATAACTCTTCGGTCCAATTGGGAACATAATCTTTCTCAAAAGTTTTCTTAACTTTACTGATTCTCACCCTGTCTCCTACTTTGTACTTTCGTTTCTTGTGTTTTATGGGTTGTCCATACAACCTTTGCCAAACCTCTTCTTGATTTTCAAAGTTCACGGCAATGGGGGCCATACCTATACTACGATGATGAGAATGATTATACGATTTCACCAAGTTTTGAAGTGGAAAAGTTAGTGTACTGTTCTTGGTAAAATTTTTCCACAACTTGGTTTTCAAAGTTCTATTGAATCTTTCTACTACGGAACATTTTGTTTCAACATTTTGTGTAGTGAAAAAGTCGACTTTGTGATCGTTGAGAAAATTCTGAAATTTTCTGTTTAAAAATTCTTTGCCTTGATCAGTTTG
The DNA here is from genome assembly GCA_031216915.1 of Pictodentalium vernedei. Lineage (NCBI taxonomy): Eukaryota > Metazoa > Mollusca > Scaphopoda > Dentaliida > Dentaliidae > Pictodentalium > Pictodentalium vernedei. Next base: position 119,482,506 of record CM062292.1, read on the forward strand.
TAATTTTTCTGGTTTACGACCTTGTATGAAAATTTTAGTAAAAGCTTTTACTGTGGAATCACCAACTTTGTTTTTGAGGGGTTTGACCCAAACATATTTACTAAACACATCTATACATGTCAACAAAAGTTTTATGTTTTTGTTGAATTTACTTATGTTTGAAACATCTACCAAGTCAGCTTGCCATTGTGCATCTATACCACTAACTATCACTTTCCTTCTAGGAGATGTACGACGAACAGGTTTGTGAAGAGTGTATGTGTCTTGAGTCTCTAACCATTTTACAATTTGTTTAGTTTTTTTCTTGGACGCTCTACGAAGAGCGTCTACACCACCAAAACTACCAGGCGCTTCAGAATCATAGTATAATGCTTCCATGACTGCCTTGTGCAAGTGTCAACTCTGTTTATACCCTTTTGCGGTCCACTTTGACGTTTCTGTTTTCTTTGGTTTTTAGGTTCCGATTTTATCGGTGCCTGTTTCATAAAATCCCAACGTTCTTTATGACCAATCAATTCTTGGGGTATGTTACTATCTCTCAAAGCTCCGGCCAACACTTCCCATCCCTTAGGTTGGAAAGATTTTCGTCTTCTAAGTAAATCGTTTAGAAGATCTGTTACATTCGACCCTACCACTGTTTAATCTTTGTAGACTAATTCAACCTTCTCATTCCAAGATATATTTGGGTCACTTCTAATACGATTCAACAACAACTTTCCCTTTCTCTTGATTGTCATAGGTACAAAATCGAGAATGTCGTCTTATTATTTTTCTCGAATTCGACTTTAATTGGTCGAGGAGCCATAACCTTTTGTTGAAATGTCAAATATCTTTGTAAAATTTGATTATAGTGAGTCATCTTTTCATCAGCTGAAAGAAAAGGGGCATCGAGAATATCTCTCATTTCTCTATCCAGTGATGAAACAGCCAGTTCATTCGGTTGTCTTGGAGTCTCTTGTAGACGTTCCAATAACCTTGTTTCTACCAAAGCCATCTTCATTGCATCTTCCATCATCCAAAATACCTTTAACAGCACTCAATAGTACAGGCGGTAGCAATGCTCCCAAGAATCCCCCTTTCTGCAAGATTTGTCTCCTCTTTTTGTCAGAGGTACCTTTATTTGCAACTGCCCTCACTGGTTGTTTCTGACGAACGAGTTTGGTTCTCTGAGCTTTGGTCAGAGGTACTGTTCCCTTCAGTATATTCGAGGCACAGTCACACAAACAAGTAATCAATTCTTTGTCTGCATGTTTTAGTATGGATTTGACGAGTGTGGGTTTCGATTTAATGAGGACCATGAGAAAAGCGATGTTGCGCTTGAGACGGTCAGACATGCTTCTGACTTGAGTCAGACTTGTTGCTCCCCTTTTATACTTTTCGGAGGTACACATATTGGGTTTCCCCTGGAAAAATTTGACTTCTTAATATCATGTGTTCAGGAGTATCTTGCTCGAGATCTATTAAAAGGTAACCATATGGTGTCGAAGTGGCATCTTCGAAAACTTCTCTCAGAAACTTGGAATGACCAGGATACATCTGTGCTGCCAAGTGTGAGATCTGAGAACGACCCCTAGGATTTTTAAACAATATCATGTAATGACTATTGAGAGCTACAGTCCTATGGACTTTATTTTTGTCGAATAAATTTTGAACAATGTACATCACTCTAATCTTATGGTCATGACTACCTTTAGTAAATAATCTAGAGACTCGAACATCTGCATCGAGCATCAGATCATCCAATATGACTAAACTATCAAAGTTTAATTCTTGAGGGAGACCCACTACGAATTCTTCTTGGGGTAAAGTATTGTATAATGGTTGCCATCCACTATAACACCAAATGATGTGACTTGGAACAGGTGATATAATATTTTGAATGTTTTGAACAACCCGATTTACAAAGGATGATTTACCACTACCTGTAGGACCACACAATAAACAAGTGAATGGATGCTTCCAACGAGGATCCATCTTTGTTGTTCTATGTGGGTACTACTTCCTTTTATACCTTTTGGGGAGGTGGCCCCCACTGAACGTGGATACTACTCCCCTTTTATACCTTTTGGAGAGGTGGTCAATATGACTGGCATCCAAAGATATTTAGCATTGGTGGCCCTCTGACTTACTGGCTGGGGACAGGTTAAGTTTGTTTGATATTTGTCAAGAAGATAAACATCAAATAACCTGAGCATCATTACCACCTTTTTTTCTTTTCTTCATTTTATACTTTCTTTTTCTTCTTTTTTTCTTTTTTTTTATAAAAAACAAACATCTATTTACAACATCTATTTACATCTTCAGACTGAGTGGTTTCTTGAAGGTCAGGAATTCAATCACCAAGTCCATAATACAACGTCTCTGTTCATTTGTGAGGGATTTCTCGAACATATCTTCATACTCTTTCTGCACTGATGGTGGATTCATTCCAGAAGTATTATGGTGACACAGTACATGGACATCATTCTTGTTAACTCTTTCAAGTGCTTCACTAAAACATGTTATAATCTTCTCTTCTTCAGACATCATTAGGCATACATTATGCTGAATCTGACATGGGTGATCGACTGTATATCCATAGCATTTTTCTTTCACTGCAGCGTCAATGTTCTCTTCGACATAATGAGCATATGCGAAGCAAAGTTCATGCTGCAAGCGAATTTGCCTGAGTTCACTATCAATTTCATCAACGATAAATGGTCGTGGTTGGGTTATTCTCACTGTAATCTTCTTCTTGAAAGGTGGTTCTTGAATTGTTTTTTTTTAAGTCTTCATGGTTAGTAGGTTTAGTGTTTTCAGGAACTTCAGTTAAAGTTGTTTGTTGGGTTTTGATGGCTGCATCTACTTCTTCTATTTGGGACTTCAAGGCATTCCATTCTTCGGAAGATAGAGCAATACCAGTCTTCGTAGGATAAGGTTTCTGGTCTTTTCCCTCAAAGTATCTTCTGAGATGAATCTTCAGTTCACCCTGGTACTGGGTGACGTTAGCATAAGTCTGCTTGGTGCCAGTTCGGAACATCTTTTCTGGTCAATGGTTCGATCGTGAATGATGCCAAGTCCATGCTTTGCCTAGTCTTATATATCTTTGACGGACGTGTTTTAAAACATCACCCTAGTTCAACAAATTTTGATTGACTTTTTGATTCTTGGTTGGGGTTTGTGTTTGTTTCCTATAGGATTATAGGATAAAGTTGGAAAATTTAGAAAATTAGTATAGAAGTCAATGGGAAAGAAACACAATGAGAATACAGAAATTTGATTGGTTAATTAACTTCGATCTGATTGGTCAGTTTGGCGATCAAACTGCAATCTTGATCCTTAAACTGTAGGAGATATGGCCCTCTGCATTTTATATGGCTTGGGACAGGTCAAGCTACAAACCTCTGTCCAATGGAGATAAGTCAAAGAGCTCGAGTGCATTCCCACCCCCTACATTTCGTACCCTCTTTGGGGATTTTTTTTGTGTTCATTAAAAAGAAATCAACATGTCCAACTTAGCAATTCAGTTTTCTATCATAAAAAATTTCTCATTTCTTTTAAATATTCACAACAGAGAATTTCTTAGTAATGATGATGATGATGATTTATTCCTTTGGTTATACAATAGGGGTAGCCTAAAAGACACCAGGAATCAACTTTTTTTTTAAATGAAACTAAAAAGTTTTGAATGAAACTAAGTTTGGAATAAAGAAGTATCATCCGGATCCATTAGGGGTAACCTAAAAGATTCCATGAATCAACACTTTTAAAAATAAATGGAACTAAAAAGTTTTGAATGAAACTAAAAAGGTTTGAATGAAACTAAGTTATGAATGAAACTAAAAAGTTTGGAATAAAGAAGTATCATCTGGTTCCAATAGGGGTAACCTAAAAGATACCATGAAGCAACATTTTTAAAAAAATAAATGGAACTAAAAAGTTTTGAATTAAACTAAAAAGTTTGGAATAAAGAAGTATCCTCCACTTCCAATAGGGTTAGCCTAAAGTATACCAGGAAATTATAACATGATGATGATAATGATGAAAAAAACTATCTGTATTAGAATAAGTAAAAAAATTGAGAAATCTTTACGCCAGAAAAATGTATTGCCTTGTAAAACTTGCCACTTAGGATTTTTTTTAGGACTGCCATAAATGACTTTAGAGAATGCCGTATAGGACTTTTTAATTAGAGAGAAAAACTGCCATATAGGACTTTATGAGGACTGCCATAAAGGACATTTTAATTAGAGAAAAACTTGCCATAAAGGATTTTGTGAGGACTGCCATAAAGGACTTCACGAGGACTGCCATAAAAACTTTAGAGAATGCCATTTAGGACTTTATGAGGACTGCCATAAAGGACTTTAGAGAATACTGTATAGGACTTTATGAGGACTTGCCATAAAGGACTTTAGAGAATGCCATATAGGACTTTAGAGAAAAAAACTGTCAATTTGGTGAGCCTAGCATGATTGAGTAGACCACCTAAAATCCATTATGGTTTTTAGGAATTTTTCGGTCAACTAAACAGGATTTTTTGTAGGCAAAAGCTAGACTGTGTTCTGGTTGTAGAAAATATGACAATCACTCAATTGTTTCTTCTTTAAATCTCTAGTGGTATTGTGCTAACTCCATCTTCTAAAACTCTTCGTTTTGGGTAGAAATACGATAGTCCATCTCTGTCCTGCTGGTAAGTATACATAGTGTTGTCATTCATAACAAATCCTCGGTTGATGCCAGATCCACTTTGTTGAGTCTTCAAAACTTCCAAATATTTGTCTTTCGTCAAATCATTGTGGCGTTTGCTGATTCCTTTACAACTAAATTTATTGGTGGTACCGAAACAATAATATATTTTACTACACAGTCCAACAATACCAGTTCCTTGCCATTCTACCTTGAACAAGCCTGGAGTTCTCCTGTCAAAACGGTTTCTTTCTTGGCAACATGAGGGTGACAGCCATTCTTTGCCTTCTAATTTGGTTTTCACATAGTCATGTCTGTGGAAATCACAACACTCTGATGGAAACCACTTGTGATTCTCTTTGTAAAACTCTACTCTCTTCTTTGGTTTCACTAATTCATCTATGGATGGTGACGAGGTACATAGATATGCAGAATCTGTGTCCATTTCAGCATATTCGAAATCTTGGCGGTTGATAAAAGTATCGATGACATCATAATAGAACTGAAGCATCCGAAGTTTCGAATACTGGTAAACAAAGAATCCGATGTGAAGTGGTAGATCCAGCTTGATGGTCTTCTTGTTGAGTTCGACTTCATCTAATGGATTCAAGGCTCTGAAGGACATGTCATTTACAGCTTTGGTGACTTCTACATCATTGCAATAGCATACACGTCGATGCTTCTCTTTGTTGGTAACGGTTTTGTCATATCCAGAATTTATCAACAGCTTCATGGTGTCGGCAACGATCTACTTGTCAGGGTCAACATCTCCTTGCATTCTTGTTTCAGATACTTCATCTCCAAATTTCTCAAAACATCTTCTTGGTTTATATTGGATAACTTGATAAACGTGATCAACTTCAATACCATGCTGGAGGTACCACTGCAGTAAAGGGGTTGCAAAGAATATTTTTTCTGCTACATAGCTTCCGATCAAACTTCTCTGGGTTTCTTCATCATTCCATTCTTCTCAGCAAAGGACTTCATGTGTTCACCAATATCATCTATGGAAATATCTGTATTCTTGAAGATAGGTGTCATCTCTTCAAGGTACTCTTTCAGGTGATCAGGTACGTGTATATCACACTCGACCAAACCAAACAGTTCACCGGACTTCACTTTCTCCAATACTTCTTCATCTGTCATTGCACCATCTATTTTGTCTGAAAAGTTCTCTTTCAGGAACGCTTTGAGTGTGGCATCGGTCTTCTTCATCTCTCTCCACTCACACTCCCAGATTTCAACAAGTTTATGGCCCAAATCGGTGATGTACGTTGCATTGGTACGTGTGTCTTGTAGCAGTTCTTTCATGGGTTTATCTCGGACTTCATTATGGAGGATAGGAAGGCCATTCGGAAGCAGCCATGGAATTGGTATACAGCATGTGTCTCTTTGCACCAACCATCAGCAGGCAACTGCCTTCGTTTACTGGTTTTCTTCACGACGTCTAATACTCAAACCCGTTGGCATCTCTTACATTAGGCACCAAAGATATAATGCATTCGCATCAAAGCCTATAATACTTCCACATGGTTTTGCTTCTTTGCCATATTTTGTTTCTCTGATTCGGGTAACATCTTTCTCGTGATACCGGTTGAAGATAATTGAAGGTCCACCAACGATATTATCTTTCACCAAGTGATGCAGGTCTTTGTTTGTCTGGTTAAATAATGTGAAGTAAGTGTCATCATTCATGGCCTGGAACAGGTATTTCTACGTGATGCCTGGAACACTGATACCATCTTTAAACATGTCGATGTGGCGTTCTTGGTAGAAAGCAAACTGCTTGTCAACTGCTTCAAGGAATGGTTTTAAATCTCGGGTATTATACCAGATCAGAAAATTACGGAAAGTTGTCATCTCCAGGTCGTTCCATACATGCTGGCAGTACTGGTATTCTTCAGTGGATACGTGTTCTTTCTTTAGAGAACTGAAGAAGGCTTCATGGTCTGGTAGGTGGTCTTGATCCAATTTGTCCAAGCTGTCGATCCATTCATATGGTAAAAATCCCTTCGTCACGGAACAGCCAAATGCTTTCAAAAACTTGTCATAGCTGAATCCTGAAGCGAGGTAGTTTTTCTTTCTTTAGAGAACTGAAGAAGGCTTCGTGGTCTGGTAGGTGGTCTTGATCCAATTTGTCCAAGCTGTCGATCCATTCATATGGTAGAAATCCCTTCGTCACGGAACAGCCAAATGCTTTCAAAAACTTGTCATAGCTGAATCCTGGAGCGAGGTAGTTGCAAATACCAACAAACTTGAAAGATTCTGTCGAGACGCACATGTAGTTATTCGATTTCTTCACTGCAAACTTGAGTGATTTCTGTCTCTTCAGGTATGTCATCAGTTCCCGCTTGACTACATTCATATCATATTTTCCAGAGTTGAATCCGATGACGGGCATCTCTTGCAGGGAGTCTTGAAATTTCTTCTCCAACTTTTGTAAAGGGTGCATCTTCGATGTATCTTCTCCGGTAGCTTTGGCCTCTGCTTCCAGAGTTTCATCAATTTTCTGTCTGAGTTTAAATAAGGTCCAAGCATGATAGGTCTGCATCAGTTGGCGGCAATGAGGTGAAATATCTGTGAGGTATGTCATCATTTCTTCAACAAGTTCTTGAGAATTTCCATTTGTAATAAAACTCTTCGGTTCTTGGTATTCTGGAACATTACTACATACACTCCCACTCAATAGTCGGTGTTCGGCTTCCCAAAGCAGTTTATCACTGTCGACAGGTAGACTGGATTTGACAAAGTAACTTTCAAAATCAAACGTTGCACGGTATGGATAAAACTTCCCCTCTTCAGGCACTTCTATACCTTCATCTTCTAACAGATCAAATATGGACTGGGATGGATGGTATACACCGCCAACATACTGGTAATTTACTTCATCTGTGAATGTTTTCTCGTGGCGATTTAATTTCTTCACAGTGTGTCATATTTTACCGCATTTGCGGCATTCAACGGATTTACAGTATTGGTCTATATCGATGATTAGCTAAAATGGTTCTTGTAGACGTTCACATACATGGTATTTTCAAACTTCCTATGAGATCTCTGTACAAATTTGGCAACAGTTTGGTCATCATCATTCTTGACAAGTTCATATACTTGGATATTAACTTCAAAACATTTCTCCAAGTCGTGTAATTCGGCTAAAGTTACTCCACGAAATTCATTCTTTGGCTTCTTTGTATATTTGCTGTACATGGCATCTGTTGTATTTTTCAAATTAAGTGCTGTGGAACCACTCCATAGAGCTAAACATCGGAAGATACACAGGTTGTCATCGTAGGTAAATGATTGGTTTTTATCTTTCACCAAAGCATTTACTGCTTTCTTCTGGAGAATATAATCTGGACGATCTTCTACCATTCCACTTGGGTGGTCTTTCAGCTTATTCACATAAAGGTGACGTTGGTAACTGTCTCCACAAACCATTTGGTGTTGGGTCGTTTTAACTTGGCCCATTCCAGGCTATCTTCTTCCATGACATCATCTAGGAATTCTTCAAAGTCTTCTTGGCAGCATACTAGTTGTGGAATATCAAGTACCCGAGCGTCGTTTGTGATGGATGGTAATACTTCAGTTCATTCCTTTCATTGTGTCGCAGGATAAAACCAAAACTAAGATTAATTTTAAATCTTAGCTGTTGTGGCAGAAATACGGTAGTCATCAATTCATCAGTCATCATTTTCAGGTTCACATCGTTGATCCGGTAGTTATACTGGTCCTGGACTCTTCTGTTCATCATATGGCGAGTTCTAATAGAACTCCAGTTATATTCGTACACATTCAAAATTGCATCGATCTCTTTTTCAATCAATCGGGTCAACATCATAACGGGTGGTCGTCGTGGTCCGTGGTTGTTTGGTTGGTCCTCTCTTTGGTTCATCGGTCTTCTTTTTAGCTGGTACAGAAACTGGTCGGTAGGCGACGCTCCGATGCCGGTTAAAATGGAGTAGTTGGTTAAACTCCTGGCCGCATTCCATACATGTATAGGTCTCCAAACATTTCTTCAGATGGTTTACCAAATCTTCTTTCCTAGTAAAGGTCTTGTTGCAGATGGTGCAGTCGTGGGTCTTCATCTCTTCGGCGTGCTGGGTGCGCACATGGCGGTTCCGGTTCCGACGGTCTGTAAAGGTCTTCCCACACTCTTCACAGGCATAAACATCAGTCCTGGTAACGGCAGTAGCAGCATCAGGCTCCATCTTCATAAAATTTTTGCGAAGGTAAAATTGCTATAGAAAACTCTCTAGCGATGTGTTCAGTTCGAAGGATCGAAACAGAATGACGCGACGTTACTCTTCTCCGGAATTTAAATCTACGTGACGGACGTTTTTGGAAAACGTCACGACGTCACATGGTTTTTTCATCGATATTTTCATTCTTGATGGGCGTTTGTGTTTGTTTCCTATAGGATTATAGGTTCAAGTTGGGAAAGTTAGAAAATTAGTATAGAAGTCAATGAAAAAGAAACACAATGAGAATATACTAATGTGATTGGTTGATTAACTTCGCTCTGATTGGTTAGTGTAAAAACATCTTGATCCTCATTAATTTTATTATTTGAAATAATATAATAAGAGGTGTCATTTAAAGAAATTGCTAAATATAGACCCTAACAATTAGTTAGGGGGTTAGTTAAGGATGTTACTAAAAATGGAGCATAGAAATTTATAAAAATATAGTTCCAAGTAGAAGCAGAGGATTCTGGGTAAATTTGTCCTATAGCCCTACGTGCTACTCATATACAATTCATTGGGAAAAAACGTCATGGGATCAAAAAAGGTATTCTGGAAAAATCCGAACCAGAACATTACTCCAGTTCAATCGAACACACCCCGGTACCCTCTCGGTACTATAGCACTACGTGCTAAGCCGATAAAATAGGAAATCCGTATCAAATAAAGTCAATTTCGGTGATTTGGGGTGGATTTTGGTGATTTGGAGGGATTGTCGGGTTGTTTGTGGTAATTAGATTTACACCGATTCAATCGAACACTCCCTCTGAATATACCCTCCTCCCGTTGCAGGAAATTGGGTGACATAGCAATCACGTGCTACCATAGAAACCAAGATGGCGGCCTCCAGTATACAAAATGGACGACGGAAACACGTATCACCCTAGCAGCACGCGCTGCGCATGCGCACTCACACCACGTATCACTATGGGGATGACGTCACAACAAGGCCGCTCACGCGGGTTATCATGACAACACAACATGGCGCCACTGGGTCACGTGGCATAACGTCACTTCCGGGGTCCAGAAAACAAGGCCTGTCCGGGTACACGACTTACTACTAAGGTATGGTATGGTATCTGGTGTGGTTTGAGCTGTAGGGGATGCTCACAAAATAGGACGGGTGTAAAAACGGGAATGCAATTTATTTTTTTGTGAAAATCAAGAAACAATTGGGAATTGTTTTGGATAAAGGTTGGACATAAAAAAATCGGGCTTCATTACTTTCAGCACCGGATAACTGGTGATCATTTTACATTGGATTAATCTGGGATTCTGTGGACATTGACAGACCCTCCAACAAATGCCTTTATTGAGGGCACTTATCTTTTGATGCGAGAAAATAAATCCAATCACACATTTACAAACCGTGTGATAATATACTAGCGGAAAAAAAGAAACGCAAGTGTTTTTGTGGTAAATATTTCAAATGTTATGGATGATTATGTCATTGTTTGGATTTTGATGTTATTTCTGCATTGCTGATTAAATGTTGACGAATTTCGTTGTCCTAACCCTTTGAACTCTAGTGGTATCTTCCATGCCAGTTCAATGGCAGCAATTAGAAGAGTCCATATTCATTATTTGGGGTAGACCAATCAATATTTTCAACGTGCAGCCTCGGGACTGCGCGTTGAAAATATTGATTGGTCTGCCACACACATTTACTGAACAGCCATCCTATTTAATGATGTTGTGACGTATCATGTTGCTGCCCGGAAAAAAACGACCGCTAGGGTTCAATGGGGGCTAATACAGACGATGTCTGCATGGATAGTGTTCAAACGTGAGTACCCCACTCCATTTCCTGATCAAAATCAATAGAGAGTGTGCCCACTCCGGGTTTCAGTCGCTGCTCTAACCCTCCTTACCATTGACCCAATCAAGCTGTTTATGATCCTTTGTGGGATGTTATTCCACTTCTGTAGAAGACCCTGCTTGAGCTAAGCGAAGTTGTTTGGAACGTTGACGCGCTTCCTGACCCTCCTGTCCACGCGTCCCACAAATGCTCGATCGAGGACAAATCTGTACGTTGGAGTGGCCAATCGAGAAGTGGGACCTTGTTGTGCTCGAGGAAGTCGCGACAAACCCTAGCAACGTGCAGCCTTGCATTATCCTGCTGCAACGTAGGGTTACACGCAAGGATCAGTGGAAAAACGTGAGGTATGAGAACCTGATCCCGATATCTTACGGCTGAAAGATAGCTTTGGGTGACCACGAGAGGTGTTTTCACGCCTTGAGAAATCTCCCCCTCCCAAGCCATAACAGACCCTCCTCGACTCTGTCGTCTTAAGGATCCCCGACTCTATCGTCTTCCTTAAGGTACGCGTCAGAATATCGCTCACCTCGACGTCGATAGCAACGTTGTCGTCCATCTGACCTGTAAGGCTTGACCCGAGACTCGTCAGTGAATAACAGCCGTCTCAAGTGAGTCAAGTGAAACCGATTTGGTGCATGTTCCCACAGCCATTACAATCGACGTAGACGTCGCCTGTTGCCTGTTGTCGTAAGTTGCCGACCAACGCAGGGACATCGTGGCCTTAAATTGAACTCCCGACACCGATTCTTAACTGTTCTTGGACACATTCGGAGACCTTGAGTGCCTACAACCTGACTCGCCGTCTCTGTCTCCGTCTGAAATCGGGTACGAAGGTTTGAGAGACGTATGCCTCTATCTTGACTTGGCGACGTTGCGCGTGGAGTTCACTCCTGGGACGGTCAGCCAATCTTCCTGTGGCTCTGAGACGCCAAACGCAATGAGCTATCGTTGACTCATGGACCCCAAATAACTGGGCGATGAGACCTTGCGATTGGCCCTGCATAATCAGAACAATAGTCCCACCCCTATCAACTTCCGACATTCGCGGTATTTTGCTTTTTAGTCCAGGCACATTAGACATAAAAATGAGAACGTAAGGAAAAAAATCGGACAAAGCTGATTTTTTTATATGTTTCCGGGACACACATTGCGGATAAAGTGTGAAAAGTCCCCACGAATCCGAGTTGAGCTTTTTCAGTTATAGCGTTTTTTTGATGAAAAAAAAAATTTAAAAAAAAATTCGACCCAGCTCCATATTTCTCATTCTTATTCGCCTTAGTAGGGTGAGAATCATAAATATCGTGCTGAATTATATTGAGAATACATATCCCCAACAGAAAATGCCAACTTTGTACCAATCCTCACACTCAATGGTGAAATATTCACGAAAATGTACAAAATTACGAAAAACAATTTATTGTTTTCATACACACAACGGTACACAACGTCCATTAAATCAAATCTACGACTACTTTGGGAGTTAAATTATATATCAAAAATTGCAGAAAAGCAGTGGCTTTATAATGATATATAACAATAGTCATTTATTCCATAATGAACTGGTGAAACGTGTGAAATATTAACCATATCCCCTAAACTCAAATTCAAACGGCATCGACTTTTCTCATTCAAATACCGTCCAACCCGAGCATAATTTACACTGCTCTCATGTTTGCACAAACTGAATGTGAGAAACAGGGACTGAACGTTTGTCCAGTGACGTTTGACCAACCACTTCATATCAAAGCAGTGAAGATTCTGTCTTCGTCAGATAAGTTGACAAAAGTTTTCGTTAGACTCGGCGGCTTCCATATGATTATGTCATATTTAGGGGCAATTGGTTCGATCATGGCTGGTAGCGGCTTGGATGAACTTTGGGGGACTGTTTATGCCGGTGGGTCAATCCATCATTTGATCAGTGGTCATGCATATTCAAGAGCAGTTCGTGCCCATTTGCTAACACAAATTGCCATTACAAAACTTGTGTTTGAAGAAAGCCGAACACTAGATAACACAGACTGTACAGAAGTCAATGAAATATTCTGTGGACTTGCCAGAGGTGACTGTACAACAGCTGACGCTGTCAATCAAGAAAGTGCCAACCATCTACTGTCAAAATTACACGAACTGCTCCAGAATGCGTCCGTAGGACGCACAGGAAAGCTTTGGGTACAATACTACGAGCAAATAGGTCTTCTCCAGTTGTTCTTGAGAGCAGAGCGCACAGGCGACTGGGAACTCCACACATATTGTGTTCGCAATACGATTCCAGTATTTCACGCAGGTGGTCATTTTGCATACGCAAAAAGTTCTCAACTCTATTTGCAGCAGATGAATGAGCTAACAGAAATAATGCAACAGGATGATTTGAAGTTGTTCACTGAGAAAGGTTACTTTACCATAAGGCGCTCAGATAAATTCTGGGACGGGATATATTCTGATCAGACCATAGAGCAGTGTTTAATGAGAATGTTCAAGCTCCCTGGTGGTCTCACACATGGCAGGGGAATAACCGATAGCACTGTTGCGAAATGGGTACATGGACTACCTCTTTGCCTTCCGATATGTAATGCTCTCGAAAATTTTGTTTATGTTCACACTGGTCATGGCGAACAACATCGGGATCTCCGTCAAAGTTCACAATTGACTGATGCCAATGATATCACCAAATTATTGAACTGGCTCAGAGTGCATTCCCCCTTTCAGAATAGAGATCCACTACAATTAGTCTCTATAGCGACCGGGCTTGTGGCCGACGAAACTGTGAACTGTGACCAAGTTCGCAAAATTGGTGAATGTTGCGTATCGAATGTTGTAAGCAAAACGTTCAACAGCATCAAACTACGACGTGTTGACACTGTGAAGTCTTTCGCATCGATGGCAAATAACATCAAAGTCCGTGGAAGTAAGGTAGTGATTGACCCCACAATTCTGTTCAACCGCATCACATGTGTTATTCAGTCACAAGCAGAGATGGAAGAGTACCTCAAATATGAACTCGCCCCGAAACCACCAGCATTGTTTGATTCTGCTGGAATGAGGAAGACACAGAAAAGCACACTCGGTAAGATCCTCAAAACACACGGTTCCGAGCAAACTAAAATCCCAGAACATTCTCTGTTTGTTGTAGATGGTGGATTTTTATTGAGGGCAGTTGTATGGCCTAAACAGTCGTCATATAAGGTCATATGTACATCATATTCCAATTATTTAGTGAGACATTTTGGGGCGAACGTCGTGGTTGTTTTTGATGGTTATGCTTGTACAATGTCGGCAAAGGGCATGGAACAAGCCCGTAGATCTAAAGACAGGTATTCCATTGATATCAATATCTCACCCGAGTTACCAACCACCACACCCCAATCCGATTTCCTTGCAAATGCCAAGAACAAAACCCAACTGATCGATCTTCTAATGCAGGAGCTATCTGCTATCAATATTCAGTCCAAGCAGGCCGAGGCTGATGCTGATGTACTGATAGCCGAAACTGCACTTGACATCGCTCAAGATGACAACAATGTTGTCGTTGTGGGAACAGACACAGACTTGTTAGTCATTCTTACCTCTCGAGTTCAACCGGGATGTAATATTCACATGATGTATTCCATTACCCCAAACTTACTAGTTTCAGTTAGTGAAATAGCAACCAAAATGGGTGACCATAGAAGCAACCTCCTTGTAGCACATTCTATAAGTGGTTGTGACACTACTTCTGCACTCTTTCGAGTTGGTAAGAAGAAAGTATTCAGTACAATTGTCTCCGATGTTACTAGCGACTCACAACAGTATGTCAACACAATTTTGGCGGATGGCAGTACACCAAGTGCAGTAGCCGCTGCCGGGGAACAACTTCTCCTGATCTTATACGGGAGTAAAACTGTTTCCTCTCTCGACCAATATAGATATGTCACTTACAAGCGTTATGTAGCAAAATCTAAACTGAATAAACCCATCGACCTAGCCTCACTCCCACCAAGCAGCGATGCTGCACAACAACATGTCTACAGATGTTATCTCCAGGTCCAACAATGGCTGGGCACTTCGCTTCCTCCGACGGATTGGGGGTGGTCGCTAGACAATGGACTTCTTGTACCGACTGCAGCCACAAAGCCATGTGCCCCCGATAACCTACTGAATCTGATCAGTTGTGGTTGCAAGAGTGCTTGTACAAAAAGGTGTGGGTGTAAGAAGGCAGGACTCTCTTGCTCAGGTTTGTGTAATTGCAGTTCGGATTCTTGTAACAACCACAGAAACACTGTCCTGTCGGAAATTTCTGAGTTCGATGAATAATATGTATATAGGTCATGTTATTTCTGTATATAGCGTTGATAATAGTCAATGTAACTTAATCCATGTTGATTGATTTGTACATTCTGTAAATATTATTTATTGATTTTTGTACATTCTGTAAATATTATTTATTGATCTAATGCTGCCAGACACAGACGTGTCTGTTCGGTCCCAAGCCCGAAAATAGTTGAGTTCTCATGCTGACGAATTTTATGCCAAAAGGGGAACTCGGCCAGAAGCAGAGGGGGTCTTCCATAATGTCTATTTTGTAAGCAATGATAAAAGTCTTCAAATGGTGGTGGATTTTTTATCGTCTGTCCAACTAACATCCCGTTCTGTACTACGACCCTTTGGGCAAATCCGTTTGGAAAATCGTCATTTTTTGCGTAAATCCGATACTTTTTTGTGAATTTTCAATAATTTTTCGCAGAAATTGTCACAGAATGCACATTTTCCTCTAGGTAAATGTATATTAGACATTATGTAGCTCGAAATACGCGTAAACAAAAAATACAGTTGGATCAATTCGAGGTTACAAAGTTCGTGCGATTTTTTTTGATTTTTTTCAAACGTGTTTTCGAAAAAAGGCTGTAGAAAAAAAGCTCAACTGGAATTTTAGGGGACTTTTGTCTAATCGTTCAGTGACATGTACTCGACATTCCCTGAAAAAATCAGCTTTCTCCGATTTTTTTCCCTAGTGAAACCTAATGTTCTTGGGCTATTTCAGTCGCATTGAAATGTAATGTTATGCAATCGATGTGTACTGTTCAAAACTTCGATTTGGTTTGGTTTTCACGCCCATAGCACGTGGGAGTGCCCCATATGCACGCTTTGTCGAAAAATCTGTTGTAAGCATTCAGCGTCTCACGTGGTCATGGTTGACTGAATTTTAACCATAGACTCTTTAGACAGTACAATGAGGTAGCTATGTGTCAAATTATACTACATTTGATACACGGATAAAACAATTATATTACCCAAACTGAACTTGCGTTTCTTTTTCCATCAGAATTAGATGCTACAAACCTACACCTCGGTGATTCTCTACTCTAATCATATTTGGTGAATTCGTGTCTTAGCCCTTTGAACCCGAAAGACCGCTTTTCGGTCCAGGATCGTGATACGACCTGAATTGTTAAAGTAGATAGCTGCTTAATGAATGTGTGAGATAAACCATTGAATATTTTCAAGGTTTAGCCTCAGGCTGCACGTTGAAATATCGATTGATCAACCCCAAATAATTAGAATGGAATCTTCTAACTGCTGTCATTGAACTGATGTGGAAGACACCACCAGCGTTCAAATGTTAACCCTTCACCCAACGAACATGATGTCATGTTTTAATTATTAAGTCATTCATCGAAGTTGAATTGACTTATTGGGGTCGTTAGCATGTTTTGTTTTCTCTCATTTACCGAGTAACGGCCACAGTTTTCAGCCGATTCTCACGAAATTTGACACAAATGTTAATGGTTGTCCGGTGCTAAGAGGAATGGATCCCGATTTTTGATTTTCGACCTTTGTCCCAAACAATACGCAATTAAGATTTTATTTATTCATCTTTTAACCCTTTACCTAACTTGAAAAGCAGACGACACTTGCAAACAAAATTCTTGAATAACTACTGTTTTTCAATTTTTGTCTCAAAAACAATGGTTATGACCCCTCTTTGGAACTACCTGGAAGAGCTCGTTCGAAAGAGGAGTCATAACCTACGTTTTTGAGACAAAAAGTGAAAAAAATATTGAAAATTAATTGGCGATTTTTGTGAATAGCTCTGGCCGGTTTTAGCCGTTACGTTGGGTAAACGGTTAATATCAACTCCTGTATCAGCCCTAAATGTTTCATATTTTGGAAATATTGTCTCCACCTATAACCATAGCTAAAAATGTGGTACCGACCTGGAAAATTCTGAAGAGCTCCTAGCGCATTTTTGGGCGACATTTTTGACGTGACCTCACAAAAAATAAATGTTCGCTCATTTTCATGAAATTTTAGTATCTTGTAGAAAAAATAAAAATACCCGTATTATATTTTTGGGGGAGGGGTCGTACCCGAGACCGAGGTGGGTGGGTGGTCAAGGCCTGGAAAATTTTGCTATATTTTGCAATTTTTTTCCTACAAAGGGTTCATTAAAGCTTAAAACAACTCCCCGTGCCTTAAACTTTGGGCAATGTATCTTCCACGCCAGTTCAATGGCAGCAATTAGAAAAAGTCCATATTCATTATTTGGGGTAGACCAATCAGCCCCGAGGCTGCAGTTGAAAACATTGATTGGTCTACCCCACATATTTACTGAACAGCCATCCTATATAATGACGTTAGGACGTATCATGTCCCCAGCCAGGAAAAACGGCCGCTAGGGTTTAAAGGGTTAATAATCATAAAAGCATGTTTTTCTGGTATATATGGAACTATATAATACTTGAATGTACTATTATTGAACACTTTTTGTTCAAGTCATAATTGGCATCCCCATTGGAGATGAGACTGACTTGAGACATTATGATATAACGTTTGTGTATTGACCAGTTTGATTAAAAATCGAACTATGAAAACTTCAAAATTAAATAACATTAACCCTTTACCTAACATGAAAAGCAGACGACACTTGCAAAAAAAATTCTTGAATAACTATTTTTTTCATTTTTTGTCTCAAAAACATAGGTTATGACCCCTCGTTGGAACGAGCTCGACGAGCTCGTTCCAACGAGGGGTCATAACCTATGTTTTTGAGACAAAAAATGAAAATATTTTGAAAATTAATTGGCGATTTTTGAGAATAGCGCTGGCCGGTTTTTACGTTGGGTAAAGGGTTAAAACATCTCATCTCATCTGGCTGTGCAACTAAATCTAATCTGAAACAATGGCCACTGTTCAATGTAGATATATCACTAATAAACAAGCTGATGTGCATCTGGCTCTAACAGTGGACGTGATCGTAGGAAAGATTCAAAATAGCTATTAATCTCTATGATACAGTGCTAACATGGCTATAGTCATGCCCTAAAACAACGGAACTTGGTGTTGACTAGACCTTGTTTAGTTCATGTTCGTGAACGAGATTTTGCTCTTTAATGGGTTCTGATTTCAAATTTTAAAATTAATTGCTAAGAACTCCATAATACACATAAAACTTTATCAATAATCGCTGACGATTCCAGCAGAGTAATGAAAAATGATCAAATAAGTGTTTTATATAAACCCTTGTCTACAATCCCGATAAATTCTGTCTTTTCATTGGTCAGAATGCCTTGGACAAATAGCTATGGCAAAGGATGCACCCAACATCCAAGGTTTTTGAGGGCGTGCAACATCCAGGGTATATGGGCACGCGAAACATCGGGGGTATATGGTTTGAATGAAAGCTTTTTCGTATTCACTCGCCTCGGTATAAAATTCGAAGGAAAAAACCTGAAAAGTCACAAATATCATTAGATTTCCGACAATGCGATCATATTTTGTCATTATAAATTAAATAGTCGAATAATTAAAATGAAACAACTTGAGAAAAATAAAATGAGAGCAAATAATTCGTCCCCTGAGTATTATGTGTTCTGTGTGTCAGTAGGCACATAGAACACATTGGAACCCAGTGGACGGAATGTCAACAAACTACTGTTCACGTGTTTCCTTAACGACCGAAGGGATGTAACTCTATCAGTTGTCTTCTGAGTTTGTAAAAACAAAACAATTGGGGAGCGTGAGAAAGGCGTCCGCAAATTTATTTCCACCATGTTTCTATTGCGTTTCAAGCGGGGCAAAAACGTTATCTCCTCCATCATGTATGGTATATGGAGATTTAATACCTGAATGTCTCATTTAAACACCACGCCCGCGGCTGGGTGTTTAAAACCCGACATCCAGGTATTAAATCTCCATATTCCATACATGATGGAGGAGATGACTAACATTATTCTGATTCTATTGATTGTTTGGTGACTGTTTTACGGTGAGAACAGGCGAAGTCTTTACTGTGTCAACCTATGTCAACAAGCATTCAGACCATTGAACGTGAATACAATCTCTATCATGCATGTACTTTAACTCGCCCAATCAGCAATCAGGGATTCAGATGTGATTTTGGTAAATAAAAATCGATATTTTGTAACATTCCGTGCCTCTGGAATGATTGATTTGGGTTTAGCGTCACTTTCAACAATCATGGATATGTCAAAGTCTAACACTCTTATCCACAAAATATGAAAATGGAACAAATTCCTCAGAATTTACTACACCAGTACACTGAGATGGCTATGTGAACAGCCAGGCCATTGTAGCTGTGGAATAAATAAAACAATATTTAGTTGCCTTCGATGAATGGTGTTATTATTTCACAAACTGCACCCATCCGGAGAAAGTCCCAAAATCCATGCAGTCTTCAATGATGGACAACCAATATTAATTCAATAACTGGACATCAGTATTGATACAAGAGGAATAACTCTATATTTCCTTAATTATCAATGTGACTGTGGTTCAATATTCCACTAATCAATACACGGTTCATGTCACCTATAGAATAATAAATACAGTTTTCTGGGTGGTTATGTACACTCTTGTGTACGTAGATATTGATGATTATTGTCAAAATTACCTGTTTAAACTTATTATAACTGTGTTTATTGCATTGTGTTTGCATTTTTCATTTGTTAAGTTTGGTTATGGCCAAAGTACACCGTTTGAGAGCACATGCAACTTGATTTAAGGGATTGGATTAGGATTAAATTAGGATGCAACAACCTTTGTTCTACAATGGTCACTGTCAAACTGTACAGTTAAAACTAGAAGTCCTGTCATGAAATGCGCACAAATAGCACGTCGATCTTCGCGTTATGACCATAGTAAGGCCGTCAAATTCTGTACACATGGCCTGTGCACAAGCAGTGTTTCCTCCAATGGACCTCCGGGTAATCCGGAGGTCCATTGGCAGAAACATTGCCTGTGTTTGAGTAACCAGGAGAACATGCCGTGCTTTGGATGCCATTTGTGGCAATTGCGCACAATTCTTACGCGACATTTGGCCTAGATAAGCGCACAGTTCGTGACAGGACTTCTAGTTTTAACTGTATGGAGGTGTCTAAAAAACTTTTTCAGCCTCGGGTCTGCAATCTTTTTTCTGCCCGCCCTCCGGTGTTTTTAAAAAAATGTTTTTGATTTATAGACATATTTGACCTTTCTTACGGCACTTCAAATTTAGGGGTTATTTGGCCCATTTCTCATTGAAAACGCCAATTTCCATGCCGTACAGCTTCGTATAAGTACTAAACAAAGCTACAAAAATTAATTCCCACATCTTTACTTTCATGATGGCTCTATTGAATGCATTTGTTATAATTTCAAAGTTAGCCCTTTATCCCATATAACGTCAATTTGACGTGTTTTCCATGAACGTTTGATATCTGCCCGTGTGTTGAACTCCCACTCTCGAAATTTTGGAAATGTATTCTCCAATAAAATTATATCTAAACATGCAATCAGTTTTCAGCCGACACGATGACAATTCGCCTGGGGCTGCCGTCGTGGTGTCGTAAGGACGTCAACGTCGGAAAAATTTAAGTTTGTCCAATTTACATGAAAATTTAGAATGTTGTAGAGATCGAAAAGTAAAATATATCGGATGGGTGTTTTTTATTTAACGTTATCGTAGACGTTTTTACGTCAGTTTATATTTTTACACACCTTCTAATTTTGTAGCACCTGTACGCCAAAAATGACAACACATAGACCCATAGAAACTACACACACTGCGCAAGGGATAGTTGGAAGAATGTATAGGCAAATTTGTATACCCTGTGACGCAATAAATTAAATGCTATGACGGCAAATGCGATGTAGGTGCAAAAAACCGTAAAAATTAAATTCAACTTTCGAAAGGTTACAACATGTGACCTTTTAGCATCCATGGCCCCAAACATAAAGTTGAAAAAATTGAAAATCTGACGTCTGATACCGGAGGTATGATGTAAAAACGTCGGGTACAATCCTCCCATTTGCTCACAGCCCTACCCAAACTACAAAACGTAGCATTAAATGTCTTATACAGAGAATTAGAGGAATAATTGAAGGAAAATACTGCCAATCTCTATCATCATTGTATGCCCGGGCCATCTGTAGACTGTTGGAAATATTACCACACTTGAATTGAAGGTATTCAAAATTTTATGTTTTAAATGTAAGGTATAATTAGTTGATTTTCAATCGAACTTTGTTCACTGCGAGGCGCCAGCATTCCGACGCTCAATAAGGTACTATTGTTTTATTTGAACTACAAGCCGTCTATGTGACTCACATCCCACGTAGCGACCACGGTGGGCTGCTAATTATCTATAGAAAGTTTATCTCAGGTCCCAGCACTGAGACTTGCATCAGCATGTTTAATCTGGCGTTGGTAAATCAATTTCCTTGTTTACCACTATTAATTATTCTTCGCTAATTTGCAGTATTAGTAAACTTGTATGGTAGGATGAAATCCTTTGTTAAATATTACGAATATAAATGATATCTCAAATGTTCAATACTAACTTTGGAAGCACAAGTTACTGACCACGTTATACGGCTCCCGCAGCCTGGTTTAACGTTTAATGTTATTGTTATTCTTGGAGATGTTTGCTGGACATTAACAAATATTATATGTGTCTTATATCATTTGGACATTCTTTGATCCCGTAGCATTCAATACGACGACCCCCCTGTCACAATTGCTAGAAAAGAATTATTGTTCGACGCTATGACGTAAATGTGGGGAAAACGCCATAATTACCTTTCACTACAAGAAGTAGGAATCTTTGGACATTTTAGTACTCGCGATCCCAAATACAACGCTGAAACAAGTTTTAGAATCAAACGTCAGTTACCGGAGACATGACGTAAGCAACGCAGGGCAATCAATCTTATGTTTTGTTTTTACGTTATCTTTTCATCTTTATTTTTCAAATTTGCCATATAATCACAATACACACCAGACTTGACCGCCAAACAGCGTTTGCTGTCTGAACGGCGTTAGCCGCCCAAATGGCGTGGGTGGCCCGCTCAGCTTTGTCCGCACTTTGTTCAATGACTTCTGAAAATTCGTTTTGCGATTTGAAAACCATCTAGGTGTTTTTTTCAATTCTTTAACCTTTTACCTAACATGAAAGGCAGACGATACTTGCAAACAACATTCATGAATAACTAATTTTTTTCATTTTTTGTCTCCAAAACATAGGTTATGACCCCTCATTGGAACGAGACCCAAAACGAAAAAATAATGAAAATTAATTGGCAATTTTTGTGAATAGCGCTGGTCCGGTTTTGCCGTTACGTTGGGTAAAGGGTTAAAATGTTCAACAAAACCATATCGTGTGACATCTCATTGGAGCAAGCTTGGCGAGCTCATTCCAATGAGAGGTTATATGATACTGTTTGGTTGAAATGTTTTGAAAAATTATTTTGTTCTACTCCTCAAATTATAAATTACGCAGGTAGATGCGGCCGATTCGTTAGGAGAAGGGTTAGACAAGGAAATCATTTGAGAACCTCTGCACTATATCAGTATCTGCAATTGTGTTCCTTGTGAGAACGAAGAGGATTTTTATAATTATTAATTATACTTATGTCAAAATATCCAACATGGAACACACTTTGGAAAATATGTCTCTTATCATATTTATATTTATTGGAGTTTAAGGACACTTTCAACAACCGGAGTCATATCTGGTTGGGGAGTTTTACCGGTGGAGGAAGCTGGACAACGAGAAGAACCGAGCAACGGTAAGTAACTGTCGAACTTTTCAATTTATCAACCAGGACAAGCAGGGTTAGCATCAGTTGAAGACCGGTGCACTATCGGCGTACAGTATGACTTAGCACACTGCTCCATCGTTCTCCCATTGGTGCAGATTCGGTTAAGCATTTTGCCCAGTGGCACCATGAACATGACGTGGATCAGGATCGAACCTACGATCTTTCGATCTGAAGTCTAATGCGTTAACCAATCAGCCAATGCGCCCCGTATCCCTTATTGTAACTCGAATTCGTCGGGATGAATCACCTTCTGTTGGAATCAAGCCATCGCCTCGTGCCAATGAGGATTAAAACTTTTATCTTTGCGTCAGATGCTGGCGAAGTACAAATATGAAATACTCACAGTATCTTAAGATTAACAAGAGGCTTCAATGCGGCTGATGGCCACGAAGTAAATTTGTTTCTACTAAGGTCTCTGAAAAAGATAAACATAGATGTTAACGAAAGTAATAATCATAATTGTTTGTCCCAGAGCGTTGGTTCAAATTAAGATGGTACTGAATAGGGTTTTCTAAGCTGCGATCATTCTAATGCAAAGGACAGCCACTGCGTGCGTAATTGTGTGTCATAATTACATCGATAAAGTTGTCAACGGTAATGTTGTCGCCTTGTGTGGCGTGCAGTGTACAGGCCGATGTTTATTGTTATGTCATTCATATTGATTGCAATGCGCATTTGTCCTGGGTGTGGGCACCCCTGTACCACCCTCCACCAACCCACCTCAGCCGGGATGTTCTTCCCGGGAAACAATTTGGAAATGTGCTTTCAAATTGAGTGGTACCGCAAATAACAACCTGTAGTAGTTTGTCCAAGAACGACAACTCACTTTCCTTCAGACGCTTTTTTATTGTGTAAAAGAAACTCTTAATTAAACCTTAGCCTTTCCACCTCTGAAGGTGAATATAAAGAAAAACAGTACGAAGAATGTGACCAAATAGCATTCTGACAATACACAGAACGACACACGCGTGTATCATTCTGTGTTTATTACATGCCTTCACGTCTATAAAAACAATTATTAGGACACTCAGCAATCCATTTCACAACTATCGACAAAACACATTTTATCGCCAACCAAATTTACAAGGGGAACCCGTGTTACTATTTCGTCCCCTGAGTTCCAATGTGCCTCTGGCACAAAGAGCACATTGGAACTCAGGGGACGATTTTCAGCTATCGGTAGCGACTCAAATTGTAATTGCGTTGCACGATTTGTGAAATTCCAGTGTCATATGTGCGGAACAGATTTTCATTATCCGCATGGTTTAGTGTTGCTGTAGATAAGGATTACATAGAACAGGCGTGTATTGAAAATGTTTATTGATTCTAGTTTCACCCCTTGAAACATAAAAGCCCTTTTCCGGCCCAGTAACATGATACGTCATAATTTCACCAAGCTGGATGATTGCTCAGTGAAAGTGTTGTGTATCCAATCAATATTTTCGACGTGCAGCCCGAAGGTTGCGCGTTGAAAAAATTAAACGGTGTATCTCCAGGTAATTCATCTGGTCTCTTCCAATGGTCTCTTCCAATTGCTATCTTTGAACTGGCTCGGAAACAACCATCACGGCTCAAAGGAGATTAAGATGTATTTTTAGTTCATCTGTATTCTGTACCATGAATAACATATGCTGAGAGTTACAAAGTGCTTATCATAACCAAAATATTTATAAACTCTATATTTCTCAGCACCTATTCTTGTTGTCTCTACAAAATCAATGTGAATATTCTTTCTTTTCTGTGGTATGACCTGGGGCATGAAAATGTGATGTAGCGTGCAAGAAAGACATAAAGGGTAAAAGGTTTGAAAAATATGTTATTGATGTTGATGTAAGCAAATTTCAATCATTTTGATATGGAGAACAGATTTTGTCTGGAAAGTATGGTGGATTATTTCAATCAATGCTTTCTTTGAGAGTTTGGAAGTCAGTTCAAGTACCACTGCTTTAAAAATTATTCAGATATACGAAGACGCAAATAAGACACCATGTCACATAGATAAACTTGATTTGACAAACTGCGTAGTTGAAGTATAGCCATCCATTCAAAAATGTCACAGTTTCATTAAAGGATAAATGCTATTTAACCTGTGAACCTGATAGTTTGTAATATAATAGTTTTTAATGTGATCATAACTGTATCAGTTGCATCTTATCCAGTCAAGACGAGTGTTATCCGAAAACAATTACTGGGTTTTCTCAACAACAGAAACCCGGTCGTCCACGGCACCAACGTCCTCTTTTGTGTTAATGCAGTGGTTTCCGCGTGATATCTGGGCCAAACACATTCAAGAGAACTTCTTTATTGTCTTCCACACATTTCCTAGTTACCAAAATGCATCACTATGGCTGCTTTTTGTTTACTTAGACTTCATTAACACAGGGAATAGAAGAGGTACGGATCGCGCCAGATTTAGGAGACCCAGTAGGGCCCTACGAAGTGACGTCGTAACCATGTGACCCAGTGACGTCACGTGTGGATGATATGGTAGCTTATGTTAGCGACCATGTTGTTACTTCATCACCATAGTGATATATTGTATCAGTGCACATATCTAGCGTGTGTATTTGGGTGACACGTGTATGCGTCATCTAATTTGTTTACTGGAGGGCGCACTCTTGATTTCTATGGTGGCACGTGGCTGCTACGTTACCAAAAGTTCTCTAATAGACGGAGTTTGCTCTGGGGATGTATTTAACTCGACGGGAGTATATCTGGTTACCCACATTGTACCATAGCAAACAAGCACATTCCACCAAACGTCAGGCCCACGTTCCGTGCTACCTCACTTACAGAACCCCTACAACCGATTGGACGTCAGTACCCCTTTTCCGAAACAGCCGCCCAGGAGCAAATCATCTCGTTGCGCTTTAGCTCATTTCACGAAACTACCACCCACGTTTTCCAGTACCCTATTTAGAACACCCTATACCTTACAACCGACTGGACGTCGGCACTCCTTTTTCTGAGATTATTCGCAGAATCGCTAGAACAAGCAGCCTGTATTCTAATGCCAGTAGTAGAGGGAGTCAAGTATGATAGGGATATAAACCGGGACACGTGTTGGTAGAGATGCAGTGATATGTACTAACTGCCAATCATGGAACTGATAGTGGTAGAATACTGGACATAGACATAAAGTTATCGGCTTTTGAGGAGCCTGCAGAATACTGCTCGCTGAATCACTTTCACGGAATCCCTTTCCAGTATATGGTTGTAGAATGATCTTTTTCTAAATGAGTCGAAGAGACATAAGAGCATTTACTCCCAAGAGCAGTTTCTCTAATTACTCTTCAGCTTAATCGACTAGTTAGAAATCTCACAAATCGCCAAAAGGAGACAACTACGAATGAACGGAGGGTGGGCAGGGTTTAAATAAATGGAGCTATCTGACTGGTCGAAACCAGAGATAGGATCACTAGGACTAGTCAAACTGCTAGGATTAGAGTAGTTAGAACAGGGTCGGAATTTCGAAAGACGGGGAGTCTGAAAGAACGCAGTTCCCAGTTTGGGAAAGACTCTTGTTATTCTTCTTTTTAAAAAAAAATTGTGGGAAAGTCTCTAGTTATTCTTCTTTTTCAAACAATTTTTCTTCATTATTTTTTTAATTAGGCTTTTCCAAACTCAGTTTGGGAAAGACTCTTGTTACTCTTCTTTTTCAAAACTATTTCTTCATTATTTTTATTTATGTTTTTTTAAAAAACAATTTCCTCCGTCAATCGTGTCTGTTGTGCTGCTCAAAAATAGGCTGTACGATTTCAACCAAATTCGGCATGCTTATGTAATGTCATAAACTCTAGTGGGATGAGATATCGTCATATTCGTAAAAACGCTTATTTTCAAAATATTCTGACAAAACCATCTAGAGCATAATATGATATACCAAAATCACCGCACAAATATTTCAAAATTAATCACTGTTAGCTAAAAAAACGACATGAATATAGCATTTTCCGTCAAACTTCACCAACTTCAAGGGCACATTTCTGAAAATGCAAGGTTGCTGTAACAATTATTATGGATAGATGCAACAATGATTGCAGAAGAACGTTACTGTTCATTTTTTAATCTCAGATTTAACCCTCAATCACAATGATGTCGAGATAAGAGTACCGTTTTAAAATGCCAAAATTAGCCAACTTTGGTTGTTTGTTTTTTTCGTTTTGGAAAGGGTTAATTTCAAACACTTTGGTTTGCTATCTGTAGAGATGCTTAATGAACAAATCCGCTGTTGTAAGTTATGCTCTGGAGCTTAACTCAGCATATGCTTTGGCCCCTTAAAGGACAGTACTGTCCGAAAAAATTGATTTTTAGTGAATTTTGCCAATTTCTTTACTCATTTGTCCAAAAACAAAAAGGAAAGAGCGCACTGTGTTTCCATAACTGCATTCAAAATTTAATGGGGAACAAATTTTATGTCATATGTTTTGGTGTCCCGCTTTATCCAATACAGTTTTGGCTGCATAACAACTAGTCTGGTCAGTAAAACTTGCTGTTTTCGGTACTCATTTTTTTGAAAACAGAAAGCATGCATACTATTTTGCTTTCCGTACATTTATTCAGTATTTATAGGGTAACAACGTTCTGTTGTGTATTTTACTTTCACACTTTATCCATTACCAGTTTTGACCCTGCAAATATGAGTACCACTAGGCAATATTTTTTTCCGATTTCGAACTTCTCTGTACTTAGTTTCCCTAGGTAGGAATGGTATAGTATATTTGTCTTTGCATATCTGTATTATGTGTTATAGGTCTTGTTTCCAATTAAAAGGTAATTTCTGAGGTTATTGGATATCCTCGGCCAAATGGCCATTTTGAGCTATAGTTTTATTGTGTGATTGTGTGGATTTAATAAATAATTCTCATTAATGGTGATATGGCCAAAATAATCTGTTGATGGTGTTGATGCAAACTATGTACTGTCATGTGCATTTCAATTGGGGGTCAAGGTGACACAGGAGTGTCCAATTACCTGACAATTTGCAGTCTACAAATGAGAAAGCCTGAACAAATGAATAAGAAGCCCATATGTTTATTATTTCTCAGAATGATCATCTTATGCTGTAAAATCCTCAATGGAAGAATGAGGAATTCCTATAACACAGTTTTATCACTATCGATGCACGAAAATTGGAAATTTATCCCCAAAATGAGAACATTTTGACCATATTGGGCCATATTTTTAGCCATCAAATGTGTCATTCACCTGAGTATATTTTGTGTGATATTGTAAGATTTTGGTTGTGTGCAGCTGTCTCCAGAAACGGCCATATTCAGCGCTTCCAGAAACTGTATACGTTGTGATTATTGTGAATAGGGGAGGTAATTTAAATGCGAAATATCCTCGGCAGTGTTAATGAATAGCCGTGCATTACTTAAAAAATCAACGTTTTCACCTAAATAACTGTAACGAGACCTTAAGTAGAAAACAGCATTTGCTTTCATTGCAATGTCTGGCCTCCAATCTCCATGGCAACCAACTGTATCAGTGGGAATATGTTGCATGATAACTAAAAGAAATATTAAAACATATTTTTCTTTTTTCAATTATCAGAGTCTGGTCTAATTAGTTGAGATAATTTGGGACTGAATATGCTTAATTGTACATTTATACAGCTCCTTTCAAATAGCATATACTTCAAATGCCAGACTTTTGGTTCAGGTTGGGAACTGATATGGGTCTATTTTAACCATTTAGCAAACACAATTTATGCTATGTGAGAAAATGTGGTTGCAAAAGATTCATAGAATTTTTTTTAGGATTACAATATATTATAATTGATAGAGTCAGTGAATGATGCTCGAAAATGAGTTGAGGGTGCTGCAGAGATGGGTGGGTGGGGACTGAATATGTATTTTGAGGGGGGGGGGGTGTAGTTTACAAATGAATGTAATTTCTTGTGTTTTTTAAATTTAATCAGTTGATGTGTGATCCTGATGTAGCTTTTGGTGCTGAAAGTGACTTTGCACATCAAAAATAAATAATACATAACCATTGGTTTAGTCTGATCATTGACAATATACCAACACAGCTGCCATGAGAGCTATTGTCCTTGGTGATACAACTTTGCATCCATCTAAATTGAAATCTAACTTCCTTCTCTCAGGTTACTGCCATGACAAAAAAAAACAGAACAACGACACACGCGTGTGAATGGGTTAATCGATATGGCACGAGTGCCGGCGTGGAAGGATAGAACGAGAGGCCAGAGGCCTCGAGTTTTATTCTTCGCCGATGGCACGCCCTCCCGTCTATAAAACAATTATTAGAAGGACATTCGGCAATTCGACAACTATTAACACAGACAACACATTTTATCACCAACCAAATTTGCGAGGGGAACCCGTGTTAATATTTCGTTCCCTGAGTTGCAATGTGTTCTATGTGCCTACTGCCACATAGTATACATTGGAACTCATGGGACGATTTTCAGCTATCGCTAGCGATTCAAATTGTAATTGCGTTGCACGATTTGTAGAAAATTTCTGTGACATTTCGCTTCTATTTAAAAATAGTCCGTCAACGATTTCCGTTCCGCACATATGTGCGGAACAGATTTTCATTTTCCGCACGGTTTAGTGTTGATGTAGATGGGGATTTCATAGACAGGCGTGCAATAATAGGGGACGCACTGGTGTTACATGCTTTCATCTAATGCAAAGTTTAATCTACAAAGCTTTTATCAGAGTCAGAAATGTGAAAGAACAAGCCTTATGTCACTGAACATTATTGGAAAAAGAAATGTATAAATTGGGTATCGGAGTTCTTGGTCAGCCGCTATCCATGGGGCTTACGGGCACTAAGTTAATAATGTTTTCATTGTGCCATACATAATTTTCCTCAGAATTAAACACAGATGCATATATACTGTTTCTGAGAGTGTGAGGATTTTTTTATTTTTCACTTAAGGTCTCGTTTCCTGTTAAAAGGTAATTTACGAAGTTATTGGATATCCTCGGCCAAATGGCTTTTTTGAGCTATAGTTTTATTTTGTGGTGGTGTGGATTTAGTAAATGATTCCCGCTAATGGTGATATGGCCAAAATAATCTGTTGATGGTCTTGATTCAAACTGTGCACTGTCGAGTGCATTTCAATTGGGGGTCAAGGTGACACAGGAGTGTTCAATGACTAACCCAGACCTGTGTGGGACCTGACAATTGTAAGTGATACTGTAAGAGTTTTGTTGTGGGCAGTTCTCTCCAGAAACGGCCACATGCAGAGCGTCCAGAAACCGTATACATTGTGAGTATTGTGGATAGGGGAGGTAATTTAAATGCGAAATATCCTCGGTCGTGTTGATGAGAAGCCGTGCATTTCTTGAAAAATCAACGTTTTTACCCGAATAACTGTAACGAGACCATAGGGACACAAATTATCTCTGATATGTTTTGGTGTCACACATAATCCAACACATCTTTTGACAGCATTATCCAGAAAAATAAAAGATCAAATAGCAAGGGAATGTGACCTCATTTATCGGAACAAAATATTATATACATTTCACTTGAAAGTAAACTTTGCATCAGGATACAGTCAGCTGTTTCATTTGGGTCACTTCCACTTCCCATGATATGTAGCTCTGCACAATTCTCAAATGGCACATATCAATTACACTGCAGTAAGCTACAGGCTCAGTCAGTGCTAAAAAAATACATTAACATCTCTGGCCGCGATGACCAGCTTAAATTTCATTCTTAACTTTCTTTGTTTCAGGCGTATAATCAGTTACAGCCACGGAGGTGCCAGCCTGAGGAAATCTGACTATATAAGTTAAGTTTTCAAGCGATGCATTCCTTTCCGCCATGTTAACGTTCAAACATAAACATTTAAATTTAAAAAAAATATTTCTGCATTTTCATCTCCCTCCTTCTTTCCAAACCTCCTACCCGCGTAGTTCCCATCTGTGACATTTAACCACCACCCCAACCGATGATATCCCAATCAAGAGAATGAGTACAGTTTTACAATACCAAAATTACCCACTTTGGTTACTATTTTGTGCCATTATGGTGGGTTAACCTGAAACGCTCTGCGTCACTGTGAGCAAAGGTGCCTACATAATAACTTTGCTGTTATAATATTTGAAGTAGGGATGAAGCTATTTGTTGAAAGTTTCATTAAATCCCAATATATAAATACATTTAACAGATTCGTTGCATCATCAAAGTTGAACTTTACTCTTCATGGCCTTGTATGCATTTTCCTTACTTTATGGGAGAAAACAGTGAAGAAAAATGGAAAATTGCAAAGTTATTAATGTTCATTTTGAAGCCAGTAAGGTCAGTATTTGGAGTAGCTAACACCACAACATCTACAAAAACACTGTAGTTTGTATTACATGTATTTCATCTTATCTGAAAGAGATGTGTTGGAAAAACTGTGAAATCGTTGGAGTGGGAAGTTTACCCACTTTTGCTGGCATGTCCCACACATTCACAAACAGACAGAATGATAGAAAATAAATTAATTATTGGTATATAAGGTCACTTTCAGCATCTTTGGCTATATCATGACCATAACATAGGTATTTATTCAAGTTTAGCTATTCGTTGACACTTGAAGGCCACCCTGTTTTGTTGGCATGTCCCACACATTCACAAACCGACAGAATTACAGAAAATAAATTAATTATTGGTATTTCGGGTCACGTTCAGCATCTATGGATCTGTCATGACCATAGCATAGCTATTTATTCAAGTTTTGCTAATCGTTGACCCCTGAGCTGCATACCTGAGACGACCCCCCCCCCCCCCCCCCAAGCGTTGGTCGGCGGGTCCTGTTTACCACAATATAATTACGTTGTTAATGTAGTTATACATTTTTGGGTCCAAATACTCAATTCCCATTGGTCAGCTGGATGAAAACGTCATGACCAAATGTAATTCATTTTCCAATGAATACATTTGGTCGAACTTTGACCCGCATTTACGGTAGAACGCAGTTGACAGAATGTAATTCGGGCGATGTTTGGGCGGGTTTATAACTTTTAGCGCCTCTCGCAGTGATCAGCATTATAGTTTACTGATATGTTAAATAAATTGTTTTGAACATTCCAAGTTTCGTTGCGAAAGACGGTAATTTGACAAATTTGGGTCAATGCCTTCGGGATTCATACATAATTTGTACCCATTCCCACACGTTCATTACTCCAACAAAGATTATAAAAATTGCATTCAATTCTTAAATAACAAAGAGGAATAAATTAAGTATCACGTTATTTTTGAAGTTGGCTTCTCTGCTCTCTTTCATTTTTTGATAGACTTCTGTTTCTGTTGCCTCCTGTTGACTTTAGCTCGTTAAGATTCTCCCTGCCAGGCTCTGAGGGAGCTGCCTCCTTAACAAAGATGTTGTTATCAGGTGTAAAGATAAGCAAAATGATTGATAGTTTCGTGTACAATATAGTCTGACTTTTCACATTAAAAAGTTATGAAAGCCCATAATTTGTCGAGCAAATTACAATTCTCTAGTTTTTAGGCTTTCCCAAATCCAGTTATTGTTATTCTTCTTTTTAAAATTTTTTCTTAATTTTTTCCCCAGGCTTTCCTCAAACCCAGATTTGGAAAGACTCTTGTTATTCTTCCTTTAAAAAAAAATTCTTCACTATTTTTTTAGGCTTTCCCAAACCCAGATTGGGAAAGGCTCTTGTTATTCTTCTTTTCAAAAATTTTTCTTCATTATTTTCTTTTTATATTTTTCATTTATTTTTCATTTATTTTTCCGTAGTCAATTTTATCTGTTGCACTACTCAACAACAAGCTGTACGATTTCAACCAAATTTGGCAAACTTTTGTAAGCCATAAAATCTAGTGAAATGAGGTATCATCATGTCTGTGAAAATGTGCACTTTCAAAATATTCTGCCAAAACCTTGAAAATTGCATCATTTTTCAACATAGCTCAAAAACAAGCTGTATGATTTCAACCAAATTTGGCAACTTAAAGATTGTCTAGTGAAGTGAGGTATCGTCATACATTCGTGAAAACGCTTATTTTCAAAAGTTTCTGCCAAAACCATCAAACTTTCACCATTCTTCAAAAGTCTCAAAATTTTTTACAGTTATTCAGCTCAAATCTTTCGAACATTTAGAGCATAATATGATAAATCACAGTCACCACACCATTTTTTCCAATTGAACCCCAACTGACCAAAAATGACACGAATACAGCATTTTTTTCTTCAAAATTTATCAAATTTAAGGGCACATTTTTCTAATTGCACGGTTATTGTAATAATTATTATGGTATGGATAGATGCAACAATGATTGCAGAAGAAAGTTACTGTTTACTTTTTAATCTCAGATTTAACCACCAAGCACAATGATGGCGAGAATGAGGTACCATTTTAAAATGACAAAAGTAGCCAACTTTGGTTGCTTGTTTCTTACATTTTGGAGTAGGTTAAATTCAAACATTTTGCATGTCCGTATTCACAATTGACTACCGAGGATATCTGCTGCTGTAAGCTCGGTTGGAAAGTTTAACCCTATGCCCATTCTGGTTGCATAAAGTGGGTACCGTCCAAAAAAACTCCAATTTTTTAGAATTTGGTAAGTTTAAGTGACAATTTACTCCATTTCTAAATGAATGAGTGTTGAATGTTTTCTATGGCTGCATGCGGCAGTCAAGATATGACAAATGTTATCATTAAAAGTTTAACCACTGAGAGATTTGAGACTTCCCATAAAGGTACTCTAAGAATAATTTACTTTTTCATGCGATTTCTCAGCACTGGAGCCATAATTATTTTGTCAAAATGTCAATTTACATTAACCTACTGTCCTGTCGGGGTATACCCCTCACTCTCCCTCCTAATCTCCCAACATTCAGTTAAAAACTGTTTCATAATTCCCCCAATGGCACGTGCTTATCTTATGGCAGATGGTTCACATATACGAAGCGTGTACACTGCAATATACACAGGTTTCAGCAGGTGAATATGCAGTGCTTATTTTATGGCAGCTGGATCACATACACATAGTTTGAATGCTGCAAAATGTACACAGGTTTCAGCAGGTGAATATGCAAGACTTATTGGGGAAACAGGAAAACTGGTACCAGAAGGCTCTGTGTATCTTGTGTTTATTGGAAAGTACGGATCCGGGAATGGCATGGTGCATTGATAGACAGAATGTAACTAAGCAGCCCAACACTCCCTGATGCATACTGACATGTATGGTGGTGAAGTCAGCCCAGTATAGGGTCTGAAAGAAAGCCTGCATATCTGCACGTATGGTGGTGAAGTCATCACTCTTGGATGGGGGACTGAAAGGAAGCTCTAAGCCCCGAATGGACAGACTGAAAGAAAATGCAGTGAGGGAATAGCTAGTCCTCCCCATTTGCCTGTTCTGCAAATAGCTGATACCCAATGCAAAGTCTGCCTCCGACCGTGGAGCTGCGATACGAAGTCAGCTGGACACCTGTAGAAAGAGAAAGAGGGGCTAAGGATAATGAAATGGAAGGAAAAACTCTTACCACATGAGTTTTCATCTTTGGGTGTAGACTTGACTTGATGGTGATGTGTCGGATGATGGTTGGGTGAAAATGTAAACAAAATGACAAACAATTTAAGACTGAAGACAAAGGGATAAATTACCGTGATGGAATAAAACAAAGGGGGTCTCGTGTGACTGAGTTAGTGAGTTTCGTTGGTTGTAGGAATGTTAGAGTTCAGTCAAGATGAAGGTAAAGTCGATGGTTAAAGAATGAAAAAAAGAAAGGGAACCGGTCCTGAACACTTTTTGAAAAGTATGAATTGTCATGATGACCAGAGGTTGATACCTGAATGTTATTATTTTGAAGAAATATCAGAGTGTAGGGCATGATCCAAATGATGGACTGCTATAATGATCGCGAAGTGACTCCAGGTGTTATTGACTGTTTTGCAGAAAGTTAATCTAGCTGAGCTAAGAACAATTGGTGTTAGAAGCCAGTAGCGTCTGGTGGTCCATAAACTCTCAGAACCGGAGTTTCTTCAGAATTAAACAATTTTACTTTTGTAAGTTTTGAAGGAGGGCTTAACCCAATATCTGCTATGGCTGCTTGTTGAATAGTTCGTCCAACAAAGTTCGATTTCAAGTGAGTTTTGCAATTTTCTGTACCCATTTTTTTTTCGAAGTAGAAAACTTCTATCTCACAATCCAACTAGCGTTGTTACGCACAGACAATATCTGCCCAGCTTGTACTTTTACAACATAGACCGAACAGAAAATTTGTGTGAGACGAAGGAGGGGTTAACCTGATCATTTTTCATGCCAGTGCCAAAACTCAGGTGTAAAGATAATCAATATGATTGATAGTTTCGTTTTCGTTTACATTACAGGCTGCCTTTTCACATTAATAGTTGGGAGAGCCTGTGATTTGTCCAACAAATCACAATTCTCTAGTTAGGCTTTCCCAAACCAGTTTGGGAAAGACTCTTGTTATTCTTCTTTTCCAAAAAATTTTCTTCTCTATTTTTTATTTTATTTTTATTATTTATTTCCTCCCTCAATTTTGTCTGTTGCACAGCTCAAAAACAAGATGTACGATTTCAAACAAATTTGGCATACTTATGTAATGTAATGGAATCTAGTTCAGTGATGTATCGACATAACTGTGAAAACGCATACTTTCAAAATATTCTGCCAAAACTTTCAAAATTTCACCATTTTTCAACCCAGCTCAAAAACAAGCTGTATGATTTCAACCAAATTTATTTCAGTATTTTTCAAAAGTCTCAAAATTGTTTACAGTTATCTAGTTCAAATTTTCCAACATTTAGAGCATAATATGATACACCAAAAACACCACACAAATATTTCAAAATTAACCCCTATTCGCCAAAAATGATATGAATATAGTTTTTTCTTTAAAATTGACAAACGTCAAGGGCAAATTTCTTTAATTGCAAGGTCGTTGTAACATTTTTGGGGGTTTGGATAGATGCAACAATGATAGCAGAAGAGAGTTGCTGTTTATTTTTTTTATCTTAGATTTAACCCTCAAGCACAACGTGGGTAAGAATAAGAGTATTGTTTGAAAATGTCAAAATTAGCCAACTTTGGTAGCTTTTTTCTATCATTTTGGAATGGGTTAAATTCAAACACTTTGCATGTTCGTATTCACAATTGACTACCGAGCATATCTGCTGTTGTAAGAAGTTTGGTTGTATAGTTTAATTCTTTGCCCATTCTGGTTGCATAAAAGTATGTACCATCCAAAAAACTCCCATTTTTCAGACGTTGGTAAGTTTAAGTGACAGCTTACTCATTTCTAATTGATTGAGCTCTGAATGTTTTCTATGGCTTCATGCAGCAGTCAAAGTATGACAAATTTAGTTTATATGTTATTATTAAAAGTTTAACCCTTGGCAGATTTGAGACTTCACATAAGAGTACTGTCGGAATAATTGTTATTTTTGCCATCATTTACATGCGATTTCTCAGCACTGGAGCCATATTTTCTCAAAACATTTCCAATGAGAAGATAGGGCATTCATCCAAGAACAGGTTTGCTGTTATATATTTTATTCAAAGTTTTAACCCTCACCCAGTTGTCAGGCCTTGAATTAGAGTACCCTCAACTTGTACATGTTCATTCAAATACCAAGATTCAAGATTACTTATTACTCGATGTCTCTTATCAGACACTCAGCCCGTGATTGATCCCACATATTTGGAGAATAATATGATACACTAAAATCACCACACAAATATTTCAAAATTAACCCCT
The DNA here is from genome assembly GCA_031216915.1 of Pictodentalium vernedei. Lineage (NCBI taxonomy): Eukaryota > Metazoa > Mollusca > Scaphopoda > Dentaliida > Dentaliidae > Pictodentalium > Pictodentalium vernedei. The sequence goes on from CM062292.1 coordinate 119,519,023, forward strand.
ATTGGTAAAAAAATTGGTTATAGTTAAGTGAGAATACGGTCACGATGAAGGTAAAGTGGATGGTTAAGGAGTAAAAAAAACAAAGGGGATCGGTCCTGAATACTTTTTATAAAGTATGAATTGTCATGATGACCAGAGGTTACACTTGGATGTTATTATTTTTAACAAACATTAGAGTGTAGGGGATGTTCCAAATGATGGGCTGCTATAATGGCCGCGAATTGACCCCATGTGTTGATTGTTTTGTAGAAAGTTAATCTAGCTGAGCTACGTACAGTGGGTGCTAGAAGCCAGTGGCATCTGGTGGTCTATAAACTCTCAGAAATGCAGTTTCTTCCGAATTAAAAAAAAATACTTTTGTTAGTTTTGAAGCAGGGCTTAAGCCAATATCTGCTATGGCTGCTTGTTGAATAGTCCGATTTTAAGTGAATTTTACAATTTTCTGAACTCAGTTTTCCTAAATAGAAAAAGTTGTATCTCACATTCTGTGAAAAGATTTATTTTCAAAATATTTTGCCAAAACCATCCTAATTTCACCATTTTTCAACATAGCTCAAAAATAGGCTGTACCATTTCAACCAAATTTGGCACATATGTGTAATGTCATAAAATCCAGTGAAATGAGGTATCGTCATATTCGTGAAAACACTCATTTTCAAAATATTTTGCTAAAACCATTAAAATTTCACAATTTTTCCAAAAGTCGCAAAATTGTTTACCGTTATTTGTCTCGAATATTCGAAATATTTAGAGCATAATATGATACACCAAAATCACCGCACTAATATTTCAAAATTAACCCCATATTGGCTAAAAATGACATGAATATAGCATTGTTCTTCAAAATTGACCAACATCAAGGGCAAATATCTCTAATTGCAAGGTTGTTGTAACAATTATTTTGGTATGGACAAATGCAAAAATGATTGCAGAAGAAAGTTACTATTTACTTTTCAATCCCAGATTTAACCCTCAAGCACAATTCGAGTACCGTTTGAAAATGCCAAAAGTAGCCAACTTTGTTTGCTGTTTTCTATCATTTTGGAAAGGGTTAATTTCAAAAACTTTGCTTTCCTATATGTAGAGATGCTTATTAAGCAAATCCACTATTCACATTATGCTCTAGGGCTTAACCCAACATATGCTCTGGTCACTTAGAGAATAGTACCGAATTTTGCCAATTTCTGCACTCATTTGTCCAAAAACAAAACAAAAAGAAAGAGTTCATTTCGCTTTCCATCACGGCATTCAAAATTCAATGGGGAACAAATTTTGTGTTATATGTTTTGATGTCCCGCTTTATTCAATACCAGGTTTGGCCGCATAACAACTAGTCTAGTCAAAAAAACTTGCAGTTTTCGATACTCATTATTTCAAAACAGAAAGCATGCATCCCATTTTGCTTTCCATACAATTATTCAGGTATTTATAGTGTAACAAATTTTCTCTTGTATATTTTGTTGTCACACTTTATCCAATACCAGTTTTGGGCGTACAAATATGAGTACCATCCGACAAAATTCATTTTTCGATTAATAATTTTGTACTTTTCTGTACTCAGTTTCCCTAGTTATGATTGGTATAGTCTATTGTCATTTGCATATCTGTATTATGTGTTATAGGTAAACAAATTGTCTGTGATAAGTTTTGGTGTCACACATAATCCAACACAAGGTTTGACAGCATTATCCAGAAAAAACTTTAATTTTCGTGAATTTTGCTGCATTCTCATTTTATTTTTTCCTGTGATTAAATCCAAACCCAAACAGTTTGATCTCCTCTGAACTGGCTATTAAAGTAAGTAACTGTTTGTCGGAAAATGTTTTGCACATGTAATAGAACGTTGCTGTTCACGTTTTAGTCTCACATTAAATCCGCCAGGATACTGATTGCTAAAAAAGTGTATTATTTGAAAATGACAAAATTTGCACACTTTGGTTGCTACTTTCTATCAATTTGGAAGGGTTAATTTCAAACAGTGTTCTTTGCTGTGATTAGAAATGCTCAATAAACAAATCTTCGGTTGTAAATATTTCTCTATGGCTTAAATCAACATAACTTAGCATTGGTCACTTAAAGAATAGTAGATCTTGAAATATGGTGATTTTCAGTGCATATTGCAGTTTTCTGTACTCATTGTTTTTTCCAAAACCAAAAGTACATAGCTAAATGTGTTTTCTATATCTGTTCTGAACAATTATTGGAGATCAAATTTTGTTTTATATGTTTTGGTGTCCCGCTTTATCCAACATGTGTTTTGGCTTCATAAAAAGTAGTAGTCACAGAAACTTTAATTTTCACTGCATTTTGCAGTTTTCTGTACTTACGTTTTGTAAAACAGAAAGGACATGGCTCGTTTTGCTTTCCATAATTATATTCAGCGATTATTGAGTAACAAATTTCGTGTTATATGTTTTAGTGTCTCGCTTTATCCAATATCTGTTTTGGTCGCATAAAAATATGTAGCGTCACACAAACGTCGATTTTCACTGAATTTGGCAGTTTTCTGTCCTCCTTTTTCTAAACGAGACTGGCAACTCAACGATTCTGTAAATTTGGAGCAAAATAAGATACACCAAACTTACCACACCAATTCTTCAGTGTTAACCCCCACGTCCTCAAACGACGTCAATACAGTGATTTGTGGTAAAACTGAATGCCTTCCAAATGCCATTTACCGTTACCGTGAGCATCATGTGACAAATATTTCGGTTTGTATAGGTGCAGCAATGATAGCAGACAAACGTTACCACTAACTTTTTTCTGTGAGGTTTAACCCCCTGGTATTCTGATCACTAGAATGAGAACAGTTTTAAAATACCGAAATTTGTCCATTTTGGTTACTATTTTGTGTCAGTTTGGTGAGGATTAACCTGAAACGTTTTGTGTCACTGTTTGCAGAGAAGCCTACTGAATAAATTTGCTGTTATAATTTTTGAGGTAGGGATGACCCTATCTGTTGAAAGTGTCATTAAATTCCGATATATAAATAAATAAATAAATACAACAGATTTGATAGTTTCGTGTACAATACAGTCTGGGAAAGCCCATAATTTGTCCAACAAATTACAATTCTCCAGTATTTTATTTTTTTTGCAATTTTTTCTTCATTATTTTTATTTATATTTAAAAAAAAAAAATTCCTACGGCAATTTTGTTTGTTGCACACTTCAACAATAGGCTGTATCATTTCTTCTGCAATCATTTTTGCATCTATTCATACCAAAATAATTGCTATAACAACCTTGCAATTAGAGAAAATAGCCCTTGAATTTGGTCAATTTTGAAGAAAATTCTATCTCTTTTGTTCAATAGGTGTTAATTTTGAAATATTAGTGTGCTGATTTCGGTGTATCATATCATTCTCTAAATGTCTGGAATATTTGAGCTAAATAAGTGTAAACAATTTTGAGACTTTTGAAAAATGCTGAAATGTTGATGGTTTTGGCAGACTATTTTTAAAATAAGTGTTTTCACAGATATGACGATACCTCACATTTCACTAGATTTTATGACATTACACAAGTATGCCAAATTTGGTTGAAATCGTAAAGCTTGTTGTTGAGCTATATTAAAAAATGGTGAAACTTGGATGGTTTTGGCAGAATATTTTTAAAATAAGCGTTGTCACAGATATCACGATACATCACGTCACTAGATTTTATGACATTACATAAGTATGCAAAATTTGGTAAAAATCGTACAGCCTGTTTTTGAGCCACGAAAAACGATTTATTGTTGTCAGTTGAATATTCTGAAAATGGTGTATTGGTGAGGACAGGAGGAGTCAATACTATAAACATTTACAGTTGTATTTTTCAGAATTGTATTTTATATTTATGAAAATAACTGATTTACATGAACCACTAGCATTATAAAGATGTGACAATTTGCCATTTTTTATTTTAACCCTTTACCTAACGTAACGGCCAAAACCGACCAGCGCTATTCTCAAAAATCGCCAATTAATTTTCATTATTTTTTTCCTTTTTTGTCTCAAAAACATAGGTTATGACCCCTCGTTTGAACAAGCTCATCGAGCTCGTTCCAACGAGGGGTCATAACCTATGTTTTTGAGACAAAAAATGAAAAAAAATTAGTTATTCAAGAATTATTTTTGCAAGTGTCGTCTGCTTTTCAGGTTAGGTAAAGGGTTAAGATGCTAATGATTTATTTCCGTCATTTATTTTCACTTGTAGAAAATACAGTTCGGGAAAATACAATTGTAAAAGTTTTATAGTATTGACCCCTGGTCGTTTAGGGTTTTACTTTTGTTGTCGAAGAACGAAATGAATTTATTGGCAATGTCTTTTGGATGACTAAGCTGGGTATTGTCATAAGCCCATTGCCGATTCGCCATCTTTTACGTTAATGATATGCAAGGTCAGAGGTCGCTTCGGGTAAATACTTTGATCAGACTATCTGTCAAGACTGTCATACATGCAATAGAAGCAAACGAAATGTTTCACTAGAAACGTGAAAATGTGCGTTTTCGATTTAATACTAATAAAAATAGAAAAAATAACATACTTTCAACACCCTTTTTAATGGACAGAACAAAATAATAATGATTTTTTCGTCAAATGAATATCGCAATGAAGCCCTTCCCAAGGCAGATTCGGCATCATGTTTTGTTTTTGTTGACGAGTGACAAAACGGTAGACAGGTCACTCAAACGACACAAAGATGACTGCGTGAGTGGCAGTTCAAACTCTGGGTATCCAAACAACCAATGAATACAAATATTTTCAAGCACAACACACAAATGTTCTAGCTGGAAGAGGTTGCGGAGAAGGCGTGGTCCCTAAATGGTGAAAATCGTCTGCTAGTAGCATCATCGGGTGTCTAAATAATATTTTGTCCATATACAGTACATGTCTAAATGAGTTGAAGAATAAACTCTTCCGGTCAAAACTATAGGTGCAATGTTTCTTATACTAATAATACAAGAATCGGACATACTTTTGTGAATCTCTAACAGAGAGCTTCCCAGAAAATGATGTAAGGTTCTTGCATTATCAGTGTAGAAGCAGAAGCAGCAGGATTCTTAATTTATTGTAGTTATGTTACAACCTATTTTGACTCTTTGTGTGATAATGTACATGTATTCTGTAACTTGTTTGTACATGTTTGGGTTTATACACAACACTTAGAATTAATTGCATTGGAAATTTTATTGCATTAAATTTGCAGTTTGAGGATAAGTTAGTTATCTGGTGGTCCATAAATTGCAGATTATCTTGCTGAGTCCCAAACTTTCTACAGGACTGGCAAGAATGTATTGGAAATATATGTATATCCACCTACTTAGAGGACAAGTACAAAATCACCCTGTGTGTTTTGTAATACAATATCCATGTATGCACATTTTGGTCATGGATCCGGGGCCGGGGAGAGGGTGGGGCCCTGGGTAATAACCCCGAGCCTGAAACTGGTTGGCCCAGGAGTCAAGGATTCTTAATTACGCCTGCCCACCCCACCCCTAGTCCAAACAAGACCCGAAAGACTGTATTTTATTTTTTGGGTTTGGTACGTCCTTTCAAAGGGCGTACCAAAACAAAAAATTAAAATACGGGCTTTCAGGCCATGTTTGACCTAGCCCCCCCCCCCTCCCCCAGGTTCTAACTCATGTGCCAACAGTTAAGAAGGGGGCTGTATCGAGAATGAAGTTATTCACTTGACCAACGGCTGTAATTCTGGACTGTATGATTCTTGAAGTAATAACTTTATTAAATCAACTTGACGTAACCACGTTATCACTTCAAGAATTGTGCAGTCAATAGCTGCAGCTCTTGGTCCTTGGATACTCATTGACGAACTTGGAAATTTGACACATTCTGCTAAAAAACGCAATAACATGATTTTTTATCCCCAAACCGCCAGAAGACTCTATTTAATAACTGATTTCAAAATTTTGTTGGGGGAGAACGCCCCCCCCCCCCCCCACCCCGAACCACGATATGATCGATCGCGCCTCCGGCACTCGCTGCAGATGTCTTTATCATCTGAGCAATAACCAGACATTTTCGAAAGAGGGGCAGTCACAGAATTAACCCCGAGACCCGAATTTCCTTTCCCCGGCCTTGCTTGGACCTTCCACTTTGTGGGTGTTTTTTGTAATAAGAGAGCTTCCACTGTGTGACATGTAAGTTTGAGTTGAAGGAGAAAACGGTCAAAAGGAGAATTTATATATTTTTATGTCCAATTCTTGTGTTATTAGAAAACGAAACATTACATCTATAGTTTATATCGGTTGTTGCTATTCTTCAACTCCTTTTAACTTGTACTGTTTATGGCCAAAATATTATTAGACATGCGACACTGCTACTAGCACACGATTTTCACCTTTTAAGGACCACACCCCCTCTCCAACCTCATCCAGCGGGAACATCTATGTGTTATTCTTCAAAATATTAATATTATTTTGTCTTGTCCGTTAAATGAAGTGTTGGAAGTATGTTATTTTTTCTATCTTTATTAGTATTAAATCGAAAACGCACATTTTCTAGGTTCAATCGAAACATTTTGTTTGTTTCTATCGCATGTATGACAGTCTTGACAGATAGTCTGGTCGAAATGTTTACCCATAGCGACCTCTGACCTTGCATATCATTAACGTCAAAGATGGCGAATCGGCAATGAGCTTATTGAAAACTGTAGGTAAAACAAGAGTTCTTCTTCGTGCTTTTTCATTATATTTGTTTTCACTGAGGACAAATTTTGGGTGAAATATATTCTGCTTTGCGAGTTCTTTTGAGCCAATTGAAGCGATCACAATGTTTCTTTTGTATCATACTTTGTTAACCCTTTACCAAACATGAAAAGCAGACGACACTTGCAAAAAAATTCTTGAATAACTAATTTTTTTCAAAACATAGGTTATGACCCCTCGTTGGAACGAGCTCGACGAGCTCGTTCCAACGAGGGTCATAACCTATGTTTTTGAGACAAAAAATGAAAATATTTTAAAAATTAATCGGCGATTTTTGAGAATAGCGCTGGCCGGTTTTTACCGTTACGTTGGGTAAAGGGTTAATACAAGTAGGTGATTTGACTATATTTTCCAAAATAATTTTCTCTTATCTAATGTGCTGTATACGTCAAGAAAATTAGTTCACGTTGAAATTCCCAAGTCTGACATTCCATAAATATAAATTAAATATACACATATTATGCATCCAGATGAAGGTTATAGGAACATGGAAAACATGCAATCACATCTGACATCAGAAGTACACTTGGCCACGAGTTGTTCTGGAATATTGTATTATTATCAGTTCTGCTTTCAAATACGGTGGAAGCATAGGGAACAATAAGTACTCTTGTCCCTATATCCCGATAAATGCTGTCTTTTGATTGGTCAGAATGCCTTGAACAAATAGCCAGGCAAAGGGTGCGCCCAACATCCAATGTATATGGGAACGTGCAACATCCAGGGTATAAGCGCACTCGAAACATCGGGGGTATATGGTTTCAATGAAAGCTTTTCGCTTCCGCTCGTCTCATTATAAAACTCGAACCAAAAAACCCGAAAATAGTCACAAATATCATCAGATTTCCGACAATACAATCATCAAAATAAAATAAGAGCAAATAATTCGTCCCCTAAGTACCAATGTGTTCTATGTGCCAGTAGGCACATAGAACACATTGGAACTCAGGGGATGATATGTCAACAAAATACTGTTTACTCGTTTCCTTAACGACCCAAGGGATGTAACTCTGTTGTCTTCTGCGATTATAAAAACAAACTAATTATCACGAATTTGGTCCAAGTGATTGTGGAGCTGAGAAATGTGTCCACAAATGTATTTCCACTATGTTTGTATTGTGTTTCAAACGGGACAAAAACGTTATCTCCGCCAATATGTATGGTACATCGCCTGCGGGTCAGTGTTTAAAAACCGACATTCACGTATTGAATCTCCATACACCATACATGTTGACGGAGATAACTTATACCTTATTAAGAGCCACAATTTCGCGTTATCTCCTGTGATTTTTCACGTATCAAGGCGCACGCGATCGTATTTGGCATGTTATTTTGCCTGCAGCGTCAGACAGAGGCTACAATAGTTCCCTGTTAACTTTTTTTATCTTCGTATTAAATGTTTGTTTCTCTATTTTGTTCCTACGTAATATTATGTCGTAATATATACAATTATGTGGGAACAAAATAGAGTAAAATGTCCGATGAAATGCACAAATTAACCCTTTACTTAACATGAAAAGCAGTCGACACTTGCAAAAAAAATTCTTGAATAACTATTTTTTTTTCATTTTTTGTCTCAAAAACATAGGTTATGACCCCTCGTTGGAACGAGCTCGACGGGCTCGTTCCAACGAGGGGTCATAACCAATGTTTTTGAGACAAAAAATGAAAATATTTTGAAAATTAATAGGCGATATTTGGGAATAGCGCTGGCCGGTTTTGGCCGTTACGTTGGGATAAGAATGTTTTCCCTTTTTTCTGGGCTAAAGTCTTTCAACTTTATAAGTTGTGTCCAAAACTAATCTCAATGAAATTGTGCGTTCAGGTCGAGAAAGGTGTTCTCCTTCGGATAGTTTCTTTCAGTCAGTTTCTCTATGAGGACGAAGTAACCGCTGTCTCATGGCTCAAGCTTTGTGTATGTTGATTTTAAATGAATCCCGAATAATACATCTAACGTCTGATGGGGAGCTAGAGATTTTATTTCAATTAAAAACATAATATTGAGTAATTGCTAGAAAAACAACATCCACACCAAAGGATTTACCATTAGAAGTGGACGTTTTCATTCCATTTTCATCTTATTGCTTTAAGGTATCACGGAACTAAATATTTTCCTATAGGCGACCATTATAACGTTCAGGCGGAAGAAAATATGATCGCATCACTTTAATTTTGACATTCAAATATCTCTGTCAAGTATAGCCCCTCAGACAACTTTTTCTGATCCGAAAACAGGGGGTCGTGCAACAAATAAGAGAGAAAAACTGACACAAAGGGAAATACCGGTCACGTGCACATACTTTTCAGGGTATTCCCTACAAAAACACACAAAAAGTAAATTGTATTTTTTAGGTCCAAAAGTCATCAAATCACTCTCTTTTTTATCAGAAATATTCAAAAATAATGCAAGATGTCAATAGAATGTTTCAAACGTTTACTGAAACAATATATTTTCCCCAGGCTGTTTATTTTTAGAGGTTGCATCATTTCCGAGTGCAACATTTTAAGGTGGTTAGCTCCAATTTAAATATTTAGTTCCGCGATACCTTAAACACGCCTCAGAATTGTAAGCATCACACAATTTGTCGCCACTGTAAAAATAAACTTCTTTTTTGTCCAGCCGTTAGAAATTACCAGTGCTGACACTAGGGCAGGAGAAGTATTATCTGTCGCAAGATCACAAAGATAGAAAAACTCCACTTATCAAAGTTAAATGGAACCATTAAAACAATAAGATATCCAAAATATGTTTATAGAACAAAGAAAATTAATTTTTGCTTTAATCAAATCAATATCCATCCATATCTTCTCATCAGGATCTAGTACTTTTTTGGGATTTTGAAGTTATCCCAATCAGTCTTTTCTCACAAACTAATAAGGAATGTACTGGGATAAAAAACGAAAGTTTTAAACAAAAATGGAACCAGTAAAAAGTAATTTTAACAAAAAGTATTTGATACGATTTTAAAGAGTATGTTATGAGATATTTGATCATATGTCCGTCTGTTCTATAAAAAAATGAAATTTGTGGCCAATGAAAGTTTTTTAGTTTTTCTCCCACAGACCAATAAAGTAATTTAGATTGTCATCTTCACTATTATTTACACGTATGCGCATTCAGGGGAGTATTAAATAGTTCAATATGGACGTCCACGAACCACCGGTGCCATCTGTGAACTCTGTGACGTTGACTGCACATATTTTTCGCGTTCGATACATAGTGGTTCTACATATCAGAGGTGGAAATTTCAAAGCAAACAAATTTCCCTTACTTTAAAAACACACCTTAAGGAGGAGTCTACAAGTCCTCCTGACGTCACCAACGGTGCGTATTTAATGTATTTCTTGGGAATCCTTTTTGCTTTTTTAGAGGACAAGCTTGATCGAAAGATCTGAGAAAACTATCGAGAAAAATGTTATAAGCATCGTTTGGACAGGTAACATTGAATATGTCAGCGTAGTCAGTCTCCGGAAAAGCTTTTTAAAATAATGTACATTTTCATCGCTAAATGATCGTCTAGGAGCAGCGCTTCCTATAGAGCCTTAAATTATGTTGTTAAAAACAACAGGTTGAACGCCATGGGATGACCATTTTCCCGTCACCTAAGTCCAACAAGGGAAATAACTTGCCCAGAAATACTCGGACACTGCAGGTTCGTAGTCCAATACAAGATATTATCACAGCAAAGCTGGAGACAAAAATTGGAAAAATAAACTGGAGGGCTTTTTTTGAAATATGATAACAAGAAATGGCAATGTGATGACAAAAAACGACTAAGTCGAACAAGGGCAATAACTCTTGAAGAAATACTTGGACACAAGAAATGGTAATGTGAAGACAAGAAATAGTAATGTGATGACGAGAAATGGTAATGTGATGACGAGAAAGTCTAAGACGAAGAAGGGCAATAACTCTTGAAACAATACTTGGAACAAAAAATGATAATGTAATAATAATAACAACACTTTGGCCAGCCGCTGATTTGTCTCGGATCTCGGACGAGAAGGCCCTGCTTACCCCTGTACTCCCAACTGCCTCCCTATTCCCACGCTTCTCATCTCCTCCCAACACTCGGAGACGAACTGCTTGATGATATCCCTTGTCCCATTCTTCCCAATCTCTCCGATTAGCATATTAACCCTCTCCTTTGAGTCTCCCCCTAACCACATGTCCTTCATTCTCCCATCCCACTTTCCCATTATACTCCCAGTGAATCTCATTCTTTTCGACTGATACTTTGGGCATTCTAGAAGAAAGTGTTCCAGGGTCTCCACCATGTCCAAGTTACACATCTGGCACTCCCTTTCCCCGTCTTTCCCAGTTTTTTCCCTCAGCTCCAGGGATCGCGACCTCAGCTTGCACAACATTGACCCCCCAAATGTGCCATCAAGGTACTCTTCAAAACCTGGCCTCTCTTTATCACGCAGGCCACCCAAAGATCTCTTTGATTTGACCCCCCTCTCGCCAATTACGGTTACAATCCTCCATGACGCTTTCTCTGACGATTGTTTTACCCTGATTTGCCCCAACGTCCAGGTCCGAGATCTCCAATGAGTAGTTCTCTACTAGCTCCCTCACTTGGACCATCCACCCCGTTTTGATATTTGAGTTGAAAATTCTCAGGAACATTACTTTACACCATCGGCTGTCGGGGAGATTTACTAAATAATTAAGATAACCGAGCTTCAACAGGTCTATCCTGTCCTTGATCCTCATCCACCCAAGCTCACCCCGATTGCTTCTAGCGCTGCGGCATTACTCGACCCCGTTATCCATCGGCCTGCATCGTTCTACATGATTTCCAAGCTCTTTACGGCCGTCTGGTTTAGGGGTACCACTTCCGTACCGCATTTTATACTTGGCAGCCCCACCATTTCCCAAATGGTTTTCCCCACGAAAACCTTATTGAAAGTGTTTCTCCCTATAAGTTTCATTTGGTTAAGGATTCGCTTCCCCTTCAGAATCAATGTATTTGTGTGGTTCCGGTAGATGCCTCTTCCTGTAATATTTATATTTACCCCCAAATACTCGTAATCACCTGTCTCTCCCACACTGAGAAGTTTGCTGCTCCCTTCCGGAATGCAGAACTCACCCACTCTCCACCTTCGAGTGGGGTCCACTTTGCGGCCCACGGGTATAACATTGATCTTGCTTTCATTAAGTTCGAGTCTCCATTTGCTCCCATATTTCCCAACAATTCCCAGCATTTTCGTTAGCCCCTCTTCGCTTTCTGACACTAGAACCATATCGTCTGCAAAAAAATAGCCCTGGGATCTTCAAGTCCCCAACTGCTACCCCCTCCTCGCTACGCAGGAGTTCATCTCCTAAACCTTTGATGTACAATGCAAACAGGATTGGCGAAAGGATACACCCCTGTTTTAGGCCTATCTCCATAGGCACACGTTTCGTTGTAATGTTTCCCAGGCTAAGTTCACTCTGTATATCTTTATATAATGCTTTCATAATTCCAACAAACTCGCCTCCTAAGTCCATAGCCCCCAGCTTGCGCCACATACCTTCCCTCCATACTCTATCGTATGCCTTTTTGATATCCAAAAATGCCATACACATCTTTTTCTTGTGAAGACAAGAAATGATAATGTGATGACGAGAAATGGTAATCTGATGACAAGAAAATCTAAGTCGAACAAGGGCAACAACACTTGAAAAAATACTTGGACACAAGAAATGGTAATGCGATGACGAGAAATGGTAATGTGATGACAAGAAAGTCTAAGTCGAACTAGGGCAATAACTCTTTAAAAAATGGACACATGTAGTTCGCACTCCCATTCATGATATTATCACCAAAAGGGTATATATCAAATTTGGTAGAAAATATATTGGACGGTTTTCTTTTTAAATACATGGGGAATTGACGACAAAATAATAACTGCAGTCTACAGCCAGATGTCTACAGACTGCTGTTATTATTTATCCTCCCTGTATATTGATATTGGACTACAAATCTCGCTGTAAGTGTACACAAAGGCGACATCATTCCATGAAATGAGGGTAAAAAAACAGTTATGATAATCGAGATATTGTTTATTTTATAATGAGATCTATGTTAATGTGTTACCAATCGGCCGCATCCGCCGCGTAATATACAAATTGAGTAGCTGAAACAAGTATAAAGAAAAAAATTCAACTTAACAGTATCATGTAACTCTGAGCCCGTCCCAATGTGTGTGTGCGGGGAGGGGAGGGGGGGTGGGGGAGGAGAGGAGCACATTATGTGGTTTTAGTGAAATTTTGTGAAAAATGTGAAAAACATTTATATCGTGCGCGTTAGGTATAGGGTTAAGAAATGAATACTCACAAGCGTTCCAGGTTCGTCAGCGTCGTAAACGAATTTTCATGTAGGGTACTGAAGTCATTCCCGTCAAGTGATCTAGAAAACAAAATACACATGTGTAAGTGCAAGTTTCGTCCCTGGAGCCATACTATAAACAGTATTTTCTAGAACTGTAGTTATAATTTAATAAATTGTAGTTACAATTTAGCTAAATTCAATTTAGCTAAATTGTAACTACAAGTTAGCTAAATTGTAGGTACAATTTATTAAATTGCAGCTACAATTTAATAACTAAAAACGTCGTGAAGCTAATAGGCTTCCGTTTTGTAGATGCATTGCATTTTAACATTTTCTTTATTTTCACGTAACTGCGTTCGACCCTAAAGATAGCAAGGAATTGATATGAGCAGTCTTTTTCGATTAGACACCAGTTGTTCGGAATAAACCTTAACATAAAACAATTAAGATTTATTATATGTTCGTATCCACTATATATAATACAATTACAAGGATTTATACTGGTACAGGGGCCAATACTGCAAACATTTACAAATGTATTTTCTATAATTGCATTTTATAATAATGATTTTAAATGGGTTGAAATGAACCGTTAGCGTTTTCAAAGATCTGGCAATTGCCAGTTGGCAAACTGTCATATCTTTTAAAATGCTAATTATGCGTTTTACTCAGTTACATTAATAGATAGAAAAGACAATTCTAGAAAATACAATTGTAAACGTTTTATAGCATTGGCTCTTGATCAGGCAGATCTGTCTTATCTGGTTCATCTGGTCTTATCAAGCGACAGGAAATAAATATGACAACCCAGATTTAAGGACAGTTATAATAATTTGTTTAAAAATTGAACACAACACATAAAACGTAACCAAAGAAGAAAGTACAGATGCCTGTTAGGATTGTTCAGCACCTAAGCACTCGAGCTTTTATTTTCTGTGTGTGACGTCTGTCACGTTCGTGACGTCAAGAGAGCCTCGCTTGCGACAGAAATGGTACGGGTTTGGAAAGGGTGAAATTCGTTTGTTGGCGTGGTAGAATTGATGGGCAAAGTAATGCTGAATTGGGGGAATATATTCGCGTATTTTTTTTTTGAATTCTCAAAGATACTAAAATTTCATGAAAATTGGACATAATTTAATTTTTGTGACGTTGACGTGAATTACGTCAGTCACCCGAGAAATCGGCCATAACCGTTTAGAATTTCTCAGCTCCGTAAGAGATGTTTAGATATGGTTTCCATTGGAGATAATATTTCCAAACTTCAAAAGAGGAAGGCTGGATACGGGAGAAAAATGTCTAAATTGGGCGCTGTTTTAGGTACGAGAATGGGATCAAAAATGCAGGGCAGTCACGAGAACTAGAAGTAAAGGTCTGTAAGTATCACAAATGTCATCAGAATCGGAGAAAGGGAAGTACCCCAAATCTTGGATGAGTGCTGTGAAATGTAATTTTGACATTTTCCGACCCTCATTTGGTATTACTGTCATAACGTCCAGAAATTTCCTCTAATGTGACTAAAATGCGTGATTTTCGTCTTAACTATTACTTTAGGTGTTTGTGAATTGTTTTAACAGGAATGTGTTACAGTTTGAAATGTTTCGGTGTCGACAATGTGGGAAGGGTAGACGTGAAGAAGAAAAGGGAAAAATGGCGTAAAAAATTACGTGAAAAAATCCAAATATAAAAATCTTTTTGTGTTTTTTAGTTCTACAACATACTAATTTCACGAAAACTCGGACGTAATTTAAATTTTTGTGACCTAGTCTAAATTGAGCGCTGGCTTGAGTAAAGGCATAGAAATTAACCCTTTGAGAAATCGAGCGGTCGCGTTTCCGGCCAGGAAAATGAAACGCAATAACGTCATAAAATAGGATGGCTGTTCAGTAAATATGTGGGGTAGACCAATCTGTCCCGAGGCTGCACGTTGAATATATTGATAGGTCTACCCCAAATAATGAATATGGATTCTTCTAATTGCTGCCATTGAACAGCCATGGAAGATACAAGCAGTTTTCAAAGGGCCTAAGCAGCCATGAGAACTATAAATGAAGGCCTATCGGTGCTCCAATTACCAGAATAATTGGAGAAGTGAAAGTATCTTAAATCGATAAAATCATAATTCGATATTTTGTTTCAATTTGCACATCCGTACCAGTGTTGTGACCTCTGTTTTTTGTTTTACAGCAAGGCTTATGTCAGACTTATCAGACGCTGTCAAAATTAGACACCGATCGTCAAAGTAGGTAACCGCGCTCCCATTACGTCCAAACGGCCACACCACCGTACGTCACGCATCCGATATTTGATACGACAGTCGTATACGTCAATGGATTAAAATGAAAACAATAGCTTTCCGTTGTTGGTGGCCATACCTACGTATGACGTACGATTAGGGTTCAAATTCTTTATTTAAGGATGATACTTAATTAATATAGTATGATGCTAAAATAATTAAGTATCATACTAAATTAATTAAGTATCACAAAGAATTATTTAAGGGTCATACTATATTATTTTAGAATCATACTTAATTATTTTACTATCATACTAAATTAGGAATTACGACCCTCTCCTACGCGAATAGCATGATGCAAGTTCGACCAGTACGATGCTGGGTCCTACATCGCTTATTTAAGTATCATACTTATTTAAGCGAGTATGATGCAGGTTCGGATGGTATGATGCAGGCTCGTACATCGCTTATTTAAGTATCATACTTAATTATTTTACTATCATACTAAATTAAAAATTATGGTGTACGCGAATAGCATGGTGCAGGTTTATTTTGCACGATGCTGGGTCATACATCGCCTTTTTAAGTATCATAATAAATTCACCATGTATGACCTAGGGTCATACATAGTATGATGGAGATTCAACTTGCACGATGCTGGGTCATACATTGCGTATTTAAGTATCATACTAAATTCACTATGTATGACTATCATACTAAATTAAAAATTATGGTGTACGCGAATAGCATGGTGCAGGTTTATTTTGCACGATGCTGGGTCATACATCGCCTATTTAAGAACCATAATAAATTCACCATGTATGACCTAGGGTCATACATAGTATGATGCAGGTTCAACTTGCACGATGCTGGGTCATACATCGCGTATTTAAGTATCATACTAATAGTAATAATTTATTTACAGGTACAAATCAAAAAGAATTACAATGTGATAGAAATACTATAAATTTACAGTTGATTTACACCGCTGAGAGATGACATAGCCAGATTGGCTGTCTACCTGTCATCTCTCACAATTTTGAACTCCAACACTGCAAACAGTTATCTCGTTAGTCTCTCGACTTGTTGATTTACAGACCTGGTGACTCCTTTATACATTTAAAGGTGGACGAGTTATCCAGGATCAGTTATTCAGAAGCATGTAATAACACAGGTAATTAAACGAGCTCTGGAAAGAATAAATAATGTGTAGTGATTTCAAATCAAGACAATGGAATAACTACACAACGTTCCGTAGAAGAGTGATATTTTCAAACATTTTGTCTAATACCAGCGGAGAAGTAAGTAAATAGCTGAACACATCCCACCATTCCCCGGATCGGCCAAGAGACTATTTGTGACGAAGCTAGTTAATCTACGTACGCATTTCGGGAGGGTGGGGTGGGGGAGGGGGGGGGGGTAACCAGGGTCTTTCAGGATGCATTACCCCTGTATTTACATTTCAACATAGCATGGGCAATATTAAATTCACAATGTATGGCCCTGGGTCATACATAGTATGATGCAAGTTCAACTTGCACGAGCTGGGTCATACACCGCTTATTTAAGTATCATACTAAATTCAAAATGTATGACCCAGGGTCATACATAGTATGATGCTGGTTCAACTTGTTTGATGCTGGGTCATACATCGCTTATTTAAGTAACATACTAAATTCACAATGTATGACCCAGGGTCATAGACAGTATAATGCAGGCTCAACTTGGCATGATGCTGGGTCATACATCGCTTATTTAAGTATCATACTGAATTCACAATGTATGACCCAGGGTCATACATACTATGATGCAGGTTCAACTTGCACGATGCTGGATCATACATCGCTATTTTAAGTATCATACTAAATTCAAAATGTATGACCCTGGATCATACATTGTATGATGCTGAACCATGATAAAACCCCAAGAAGCAACGGGCCGGCTTGACCAAACATGAGCGCCGTAAAATTCTGGAAACTACTTGGCACCAAATCGAAAGTTGGAAGACCACAAAAAGAGAAAACAAGAAATTGCTACGCAAAGCACAAGCGCGTACGAAAAGAACTGTGAATAATAATAATAATAATAATAATAATAATAATAATAATAATAATAATAATAATTTTCAGCCTAAAATCCACAAAATGTGCTCTTTGGCTTTACATACAAAAAAGGGAAATGATTTCTTATCTACATATTGGTGCAGAAAGCTTGTTTGTAGAGATGCCTTTTCAAACCAGCTTTGAATGACTCACTTTCCTGTGGTAGTCTCAGGTGACTCGGTAAAAGGCTCCAGAGATTAGGGGCGGCGATCAAAAAGGCCCGGTCACCCGCGGATGCTAATTTTGAAACAGGTTGGACCAAGGTGTGCGAGTCCGAAGAACGGAGGTCTCTGGCAGGTGTGTAGTATGGTACCAGATCTGAGAGATATGATGGGGCCAGGTCATTAATACATTTATATGTCAGAAGGATTATTTTATATTGAATTCTTTGTTGGACAGGAAGCCAGTGGAGGTCAGCTAGGATAGGTGTTATGTGGCAAGACTTCCTATTTCGAGTTACACACCTAGCAGCACGATTTTGGATATGTTGAAGCTTATCCAGTGACGCCTTTCTGCATCGGTATAGCAATGAGTTGCAATAATCAAGACGACTAGTGACAAAAGCGTGGACTAATTGTTCAGCTGTGTGTTTGTCTATCAACATTCGCACCCTGCTGATATTTCTAAGATGGTAGAATGCAGCACGACACACCTGCTGGACGTGTTTGTCAGCTGCCAACGACTCATCGATGAAATATCCCAGGTTACGAACGGTAGCCGATGGTATAATGCTATTTCCTTCTATTGATAACGGAAGTTTTGAAATTTTGCCTAATTGGTGAGGTAAGCCAATGTAAATAACCTCCGTTTTGTCGGCATTTAACTTTAAAAAGTTATTAGTCATCCAGTCTTTGATGTCCGCCACACATTCATCTAGTCGATGACATGCAAACGCTTCATTATCCGGTTTAAAATGAATGTATAGCTGGGTGTCATCGGCATAAAAGTGAAAGTGTAGGCCATGGCTGTGGATGATATGACCCAGGGGAAGAACATAAATCACATACAATAAAGGGCCCAGAACGGACCCTTGGGGAACACCATACTGAAGATTGAACTCGGTGGAGTTTGACTCGTTAATGAGTTTACTTTGAGTACGACCTGTTAGGTAGGAAGAGAACCACTGTAGAGCGCTACCCGAAATTCCTATTCTGTGTTTTAACCTGTCTATGAGCATATTGTGGTCGATGATGTCGAAGGCAGCACTCAGGTCGAGTAATACTAAGCAGGAGACAAGATGTTTATCCATCGACATTAGAATGTCGTTCTGCACTCTGAGTAAGGCAGTCTCTGTGCTGCACTTAGGTTTATAGGCGGACTGGAAAACCTCTGAAAGTTCATACTGGGAAAGATGAGAATTCAGTTGAAGAGCAACCGCGCGTTCCACAACCTTAGATAAAAACGAAAGGTTGGAGACAGGGCGGTAATTCTTCAAAATTTCCGGGTCGAGCCCGGGTTTTTTAAGTAATGGGGTAACAAATGCCTGCTTCATATTGGTGGGGAAGACACCCGATGTAAGAGATGAGTTAACAATTTCTAATATCCATGGTGCAATATCTGATAGACAAGATTTCAACAGCCAGGTTGGGATTACATCTAATTTGCAGTGTTTGGTGGGCGCATTCGTTATTAAATTCTTGAGACTTACAAGTGTTATAGGCTGGAAGGAATCCAGACACACGTGGTCTGTCGAAGCCCTAAATACAATGGGTTGTGGGTTGGGGCTGACTTTCAGTCCAGCTCGAATGCATTCGATTTTGTCAGCGAAAAATGTAGAGAACCGCTCCGCCAGATCAGAAGCAGAGGAGTGATCTGGGAGAACGGTTTCCTTTTTTCGGTGCAGTAGCTTGTCGAGTACTGTTGAAAGAACATTTGGTTTGTTTAAATTGTTTTTAACAATTTGAGAAAAGTAGGTCTTCTTGGCCAAATGTATTAGTTCGTTGACACGGTTCCGTTGTCGAACGTACATCTCCCTGTGAATGGAGAGCTTGGATTGTCGCCATTGCAATTCGAATGCTCGTCGCAAAGATTTCGCCTGTCGTATCTCGTCTGAAAACCAAGGCGTATTTGGGCGAATTGTAAAAGTTCGATTCTGAATGGGCGCGAATTTGTCGATGATGTTCGACATGTTTGAAGTGAAGACGCTCAACATTTCATCCGGTGGTTTCTAGGTATCGATTGACAAGAAAGATGAATTAATCTCTTCAGAGAGTTGTTCACAGTTAATATTCCGATATTTCCTGTATGATACTTTCTTCCGCAGAGGCATTGGGCGGGCAATTTAAGTTGCAACTGAACAAGAAAATGATCAGAGATGGCTAGGTCAATGACGTTGATATTGTGAACCAATTGGGTTTCGGACTCCCTCGTTATGACAAGGTCTAATGTGTGGCCGTCTTTATGAGTCGGACACATCACATGCTGTACAAGATTCATTGAGGTTAATGTATCTCTGAATTTACAGGCGGCCATGTCATTTTCATTGTCGACATGAAAATTGAAGTCGCCGGCCAGGATAAATTTCTCAAGCATCGCAACAATATCTCTGAGAAATTCTCTAAATTCCTCAATAAACAGATTAACAGAAAGTTTATTTTTTGTGTTAGGTGGTGGTCTATATAAAACAAAAATACGTAGTGACTGTGATACGTGTGTCAGAGAGGCTGCTATAATTTCAAATGATTTGAATGTTTGTGCAGGTATGCGCCTGATTTTAAGCGAGCTCTCGAATAAAATTCCAACCCCTCCACCTCTCTGAGTTGGACGTGGGTTGTGGATGAAACTTTTAACTCGTTGTTGTAATTCACCAACGGCGTGGGTGTTCTCGGCGGACAGCCAAGTCTCAGTTATTAAAGCAAGAGATATGGTATTATCGTCCATAATGTCAAGAACAGTATCAGTTTTGTTCATTATAGATCTCGTGTTGATCAGACAGAAATTAAAGTCAAAGTTGGATTCCTTGGGTTCTTTAATTAATTCAACAAGCAATAGGTTTTTACTATCGACACACTTGGGCTTTCGTGTTTTGTATAGTGGGCGTCCGCTCTTCCTATTTCTTCGTCAACGTACTATTCCAAGAGATTTTATTCTGGCAATAACAGTGTTGCTGAGTAGAGATTGTGGATGAACACGGGCACCTCCCTATTTGATACGTGGTGGGTTAAACGCACGTAACGTTTCTGGAGCGTATCGGAGTTGGTTTGTGCTGATCACACACCATCTATTCATAAAGAGTTCACTGCCATTTGTGGTGTGACTTGTGAGTAAGACATCCATTCTCGCTAATACTCTCGTGGATGATATTCACGATTGATAATAACACAGTAGATATCAATGTAAATGTTAGAATTCTATGAAAAGTGTAATAATTACCTCACCAAACACAACGTTCTGAGATTCTTGGAGACTTCACAAACATTATGTAGCATTTTTTGAAATTCACACAGGAACAGCTTTTGAGAATATATATATATTAATAAGAGCGAAGAAACAGTGCTGCCCACACACACAGGCGCACAATCATTTCTACGGAAAAGTATTAGCGCCACAATATGGGGCGGTGTGGAGATATATATGCAGGACAATATGCGCTGACAGCAGGACAAAATGATGATACCCCCCATATTTTCTGGTAGTTACAGGCCAATAGAAATATTCATAGTTCTTTTGGTAATTGTAAAAAATATACGGTGTGCAGTTAACGCTATACGTGAGCAATGTGCTATGTGAACCTTTGATAATTAATAGGGTATTTGGTTTCTTACTTTGTATTTACAATCAATAAAGCACTCAAAAAGTTGTCAACAACTAAAATCTTCTACCTCCTCTTTAACCCTTTACCCAACGTAACGGCCAAAACCGGCCAGCGCTATTCACAAAAATCGCCAATTAATTTTTATTATTTTTTCATTTGTGTCTCAAAAACATAGGTTATGACCCCTCTTTGGAACGAGCTCGTTCCAAAGAGGGGTCATAACCTATGTTTTTGAGACAAAAAATGAAAAATAGTTATTCAAGAATTTTGTTTGCAAGTGTCGTCTGCTTTTCATGTTAGTTAAAGGGTTAACCACTTCACCCCATGTCTACACGATAACAGGAACAAAGGTAATCCTCTCTCGATGTTTGTTTGGATAGTTGCTGAATAGCCACTTATTATATATGAACCAGGGTCATTTAGGCCCACACAGTGTCTTTCTAAGAAATGCTGGAAAGCTCACTTTCAAACCGCCCGTGCATTCCTGATAACTGTACACGAATTTTAGCACTCAAAAAGTGAGTGGAGCTAAATAGTTTTGAAGTGGGTCACACATACATTTCAAGCTTGGTACGGCATGTGAACGAAGAACCAACATCAAAATGAATCGAAACTAATTATGTTTTTTTCAAAATTTTTGTCAAGGTAATTGGGGTAACCCAGTGGTTATTGAACAGTGGCGGATCTAGAGAGGGGGAGGAGGCCTTCTCTTTACTTTTCAAACCTAAAAAATAACAATGGATTATTTTTTAACATGAGATCGGAGACAAGTTAAATAAATGTTTTATGAGAAATTTTCAAAATATTTTTGACCTTGGTAGTCTTATTTTGGTTAATTTTCCGATTGTTTTGGCCGCTGTTTTAGGCTAAACGAAATGCCACTTTGAAATCCTATTTGGAATATTCTCATAATTCTATATGGAGAGCTCAGCAAGTGCTGGTATTGTGACAGATGAATAAAATGATAATTTGATTACGGGTAACGTTTTTGGCTAATTCGAAGAAAGTTATTATACTTTGATTTATAAATTGATTAAATACAACTATACACTGGGAAATCCCCAGACTCTGTGATACTCATAAGCGCCGCGTTACCCAGCTTCGGAACATCATTCCAAAGCACAGGTAGCGTATCGATTAGATGTTTAACAAAGACTAGGAATGCGTTCCTGTGTGATGATTGAAAAACTGAACTACTGTAATATAATATCAGGTAACAGTTAGAATTTATTTATTGATCAGAATGCCTCAAATCTCTCAATTCTGTCTTTAGTTCATAGCAAAGAGCTTAAGATAAAACAATTCGAGGAAAATGTCATTTTCGCCAATCGGAATATCAATATCAAGAGGATTTTAACCGAAAAAGCCACCAAAATACTTCATTTGATAGCACATTTTAAATATTTTTTAGGAGGAGAGCCCCCACCCCCTCCCCAGACTCTTCTCATAAAGCTTGTATCAACGGCACTCGCGGCAAATTCCGCAATAATAAACAACCCCCAAATGCCACGCTCCCTCCCCATCTGCAAATCCTGTTGCGTGCATATTTCAGAAATGCTAGCAATCGTATTTCAAGACCTATAGAAAGTTCGTTGAATCAAAATAAAAAAATGCGTTCTTTATGTACCTGGAAGTAGATCAAATGAATCGATACTTCCTGGAGTTTAAAAGTGAGGTTCAAGGTCATTGGTGGTAATTTAGCGGTCATTTTACTGTTGGACATCGAATGTATGACCCCTAATAGATTCCTAGTGTATTTTATGCTTTAATCAATCATGGCATAACATACGGCCTCAGAACCAATAGGAAAAGAGTCAAAACACTCTGTAGGCTCAGGGAGTTGATGATGGCCACTGAAGTCACCCAATGGTCACTGAGTGCATTTGTCATTTTCAGAAATGCCGGAAATCCTATTGGCCCCTAAGTATGAACGTGTGCCGTGCCCATAATTTACATCTCAAGCGTTGTATAACTCTTTCGACTTTGAAAAGCTTGAATCAATGCCAGTCAAGTCAACAATCAGTTAGAGGTTCGAAATATATGTCCAGATCTTTCCGAATTACTCTGTGGTTCATGACCGCATATGTCAAAAATACTGTCAATCACATTTTAGACCTCCAACTATTTAGACCTCCTACTACATTCCTAAAAAAGTAGAGGGATGGGATGATGACTCTTTATAGTTATGACGCATGGCTTGTCAATGCAGGAAACCGACTTCAAAACTCGTTATAGCTTGTTTCGATATCAATATAACGACTTTCTTCACTCGTTATAATTACATTATAAACTTATTATAATGAGTTGTCATCTTATTCTAATGGCACCATACGTCATTATAATGACTTCACAAGTCATGAATCGTTATAATGATTTCGTGACTCGTGCTAATAACCTTTCGACACATAACGACTTTACAATTCGTTAGAATGACTTGTCAAGTCCGTGAAACAACTTGTCAACTCATTATACCAACGACAGCACAACACGTTGTAATGACTTAACAACACATTACGACGATTTAACAACTCAGTATAACAACTTTCGGCTCATTATAATGACTTAAACTCGTTATAATGAGATTATAACTCTTTACAATGACTACTGAACTCCTTATAATGAACTCATTCTAACAACTTCCCAACTTGTCACAACGACTTGTCAACTTGATATAACCACTCCCCAAGTCGTTATAATGACTTCAAAACTTTGCAGCTTCTTATAACGACTTGAACACCATTATAACGACATATCAAATCCTCATTATGACTTGTCAACTCCTTATATTGAAATTCGAAACACGTTGTAACTTGAAATCTCGTTATAACGACGTAAAAAACTATCTAGAACGACATCACAACTTACTGTAAAAACTTGCCAGCTCATTATAACGACTTCATAACTCGTTATAGTTATTTCACATATTAGTATAACAACTACTCAACTCGTTTTATCAACATCAAAGTTCTCTATCAGTTTTAACGACTAATTATAATGGTTTGTCTACTCTTTATAATGACATGACAGTTCGTTAGAATAACTTTACAATTTGTTATAGGGAGCGCGGTGGCTCAGTAGGTAGAGGTGCAGGCTGCAAGCCGAGAGGTCCTCGGTTCGAACCCCACCTGCGGCAACCGCCTTGTGTCCTTGGGCAAGACACTTCATCTCCATTGCCCGCGTGGGGGCACGATGACGCCGTGAACTAAGGTGTACTGCACGTCGAAGGTACGCATGTCTTCAACCAATCTAACCCTGCCTGTGCTGTAGTGAGAAGTTACGATGTTGGGGAGCTGACCGCTGCTCGTCGTTGCTCGGTGGTTCTCTCCGGGTACTCCGGCTTCCTCCACCCGTAAAACTGTCACGGTCATGATTAGCCATTGTGCATAAATCTGTGACCTTAAACATCAATAAATCAATAAATACAATTTGTTATAATTATTTCATAACTCATTGTGACTTACCAACTCCTAGTTTTAATGACTTTTGGAACTCCTTTTCATTTATTTTTTATAATTCTACAGAACCTCTTTATAATGACTTTAAACGTACTTCGTTATAACAACTTATCTCGATATAACTACTTTTCAGCGTGTTATTATGACTTCACAGTTCTTTGAAATGATACGTAAACTCATTATAATGACATAACAACTCATAGTGACTTACCAGTTCGTTATAACGACATTTGGGACTCGGTATAATGGCTTGTCAAATCGTTATAATGACTCCACAATTCGTCATAATTTCAAATTATTAAAACAACTTTACAATTCCTCGTAATAACTTGGTAATTCGTTATAACAATGTCTGAGACTCAATACAATTATCTATTAGCTCGTTTCAACAACCTCACCTCATCATAGAGGCTTCCCAACTCGCTATAGCTACATGTCATATCGCTATAAGGACTTTACAATGCGTTAAAATGACTTCCCAACTCGTTGTAATGATATCACAACTCTCATCATAATTACTTCCCAATTCGTTATAACAATGTTTAGGAGTCACAACGATTTGCCAACTTCCTATAACGCCTCCACAACCCGTCCTACTGATTTGTAAACTATCATGTAAACCCATAATAATGACTTGTCAACTCCTTATAACGAATTTCCATCTCGTTATAACGATTTTCCAATCCCTTAGAACGACTTTCGACTCATCATAACGAATTGTCAACTCGTTTAACAACATCAAAACTCACAACTTTACGACTCATCTCAATGACTTTGAGCCTTGTTATAGAGACCTGGCAAACCGATGTACTGATATGTCATAACTCGTCATAGTGATGTCAACTCGTTATAATGACTTGTCTGCTCGATATAATGACTCTACACCTCATAATAACAAATTGTCAACATATTATAACGACTTGCCAAATCATTATTATAACGTCTCAATACGTCATGGCTCGTCATCTCGTTATGGCGACTTGACAATTAGATATAATAACTTGTTGACTCGATATAATAACTTTACAACACATTATAATGACTTCTATACTGGTTATAATGACGTACCAGTTCATTATAACAATTGCATATAACGATGTGACAAAAACGACTCACAACACATAAAGAATCCACAACTAGTTATACCGGATCGTCTACTCAATTTAATGACATAACAACTCCTCATGAATTTATAATTCTTTATAACGAATTGCTAACTTGTTATAAAGACTTAGCCTGTTATAACAACGTTCCAATTTGTCATGATGACTCCACATCTCATTATAACGCATTGTATACTCGTTATAATGAGTTATCAACTCGTGATGACGACTTTTAGACTGGTTTTCCATCGGCCAAATATTTATCCTCATGCTAATGGCATTACAACTCATTATAACGACATGGAATACTCGCTATAACGGCATATTAGCTCATTAGAAAGACTTTACAACTTTTTATTATGATCGATCGACTCCCTATAACTACTTGTTAACTTGTTATAACTTAACAATTTGTTTTGACATCACACTTCATTACATAACTCGTCAACTCCTTACAGATAATTGTCCATTTGCCGTAATGACCTAACAACTCATTATATCGCTTTATCAAGTCGTTATAACTGTTTGTACACTCGTTATAGTGACTTCCGAACTCGTTATAATAACTTGCAAACTTAGCAGCGCGTTATAATGACATCACAACATTTTATAACGACTGGCCAACTCACTATTATGACGAGTCAATTCGTTATTTCTTGGCAACTATCTGTACCCGTTTACAACTCGTTATAATGCCTTGCCAACTCGTTATAGCGACTTCACAACTATAACTGTTTGTCTACTCGTTATAGTGACTTCCGAACTCGTTATAATAACTTGCAAACTTAGCAGCGCGTATTAATGACATCACAACATTTTATAACGTCTGGCCAACTCACTATTATGACGAGTCAGTTCGTTATTTCTTGGCAACGACCGGTAACCCGTTTACAACTTGTTATGATGCCTTGCCAACTCGTTATAGCGACTTCACAACTCGTTATAAAGATTTCACAACTTATTGAACGACGAGTCAACTCTGCTTAGTAACATAAAAGTTCTTTATACTGACTAAATGCCACATTATAATAAATTTTCTAACTCTCCATAATGACACGACAACTCATTGAAATAACTTCACAGCTTGTCATAATTATCTCGTAACTCATTTTGACTTACCAGCTCGTGACACTAATGACTTTGGAACTCCTTATAAGGTTTTGATGATAATGCTTCAGCACCTGTTTATGATTTTAAAACCAAATCGCTATAACTGAACGTCATCTCGATATAACGACCTGTCAAGTTGTTAAAATGACTCCGCACCCCTTTGAAATGGCATGTCAACTTATTATAATGAAACAACTCATAGTGATTTGTAAAGTCGTTATAAAGACATTTGAGACTCGTTATACTTGTCAACTCGTTGTAATGACTTCACAAATCAGTATAACAACCCGTAACTCGTTGTTATGACCCAACAACTCATTTTTAGAAGATTGCAATTTATCATCAATTTACACTTCGTTGTAACGACTTCTATCTCTTATAATGATTTATTAACTCGTTATTATTTTATTGTTATTTTATTATCCAACTCCTTGTAATGACTTGTCAATTCGTTGTGTTGTACACTCATTTTAGCTCACCTGGTCCAAAGGGCCATGGGAGCTATTGCCATCACTTGGCATCCGTCATCGTTCGTAAACTTTTTACATTTTCATATTCTTCCCCGGAACCGCTGAGCCGGTGAGAACCAAATTTGATAGAAATGGTTTATGGGAGGTCCCCTACAAAAAAGCCTTATTTCGTTCCCGTCGGATGAAAAACATGGCCGCAAAAGGCATTCTTTGGTTCTGGTTGGTGGATTTTCAAAAAACGTCTACTCTGAAACTACAAGGCCAAATGTTTTGAAACTCAACATAAATGGTGACTGGGTCATCACTGCCAAAGATCTTCATTTAATATTGACCGAGTTACAAACATGATCACAGTTATGGTTCATAGTTACAATAGAAAACCTATGGGAAATCACATGTTCATCTTCTTATCTGAAACTATTGAGCCGACATGAAACAAACTTGGCAGGGATGGTCTATAGAAGGTCCCATACACTCGTTCCTCATTTTAATCCTATCAGTTTATAAACATTGCCGCCAGAAGCATTCTTTGATTCTGATTGGTGGATTTTGAAAAAATCTTCTCCTCTGAAACAAGACCAAATGTTTTCAGACTACACATGATTGATGACTTGGACACCCTCTACAACGATCCTCATTTAATGTGGATCGGGTTGCAAACATGGCCGCAATTGCGGCTCATAGTTACTACAAAACCCTATGAGAAATCACATTTTCATCTTCTTCTCTGGAATTACTGGGCCGACGTAAACCAAACTTGGCAGGGATGGTATATATGAGGTCCTTTTCAAAAAAGTCTCGTTTTGTTCCTGTCGGTTGATAAACATGGCCGCCAGAAGCCTTCTTTGATTCGGATTGGTCGATTTTCAAAATCTTCTCTGAAACTACAAGCCCAAATGTTTTGAAACTTCACGCGATTGATGACTCTGACACCCTCTACCAACGATCCCCATTTAATGTTGATCGGGTTGCACACATGGCCGCTATTGCGGCTTATAGTTACTATAGAAATCCTACGGGAAAACACATTTTCATTTTCTTCTCTGGAACTACTAACTCGGTGTGAACCAACTTTGGTAGAAATAGTATATGGGAGGTCCTCTACAAACTCATTTTGTTCCTGTCGGATGGAAAACATGCCCAGTATTGGCCACCAGAGGCATTCTTTGATCCTGATTGGTGGATTTTGAAAAATCTTCTCTGAAACCACAGGGCCAAATGTTTTGCAGCTTCGCATGATTGATAGTAGTATGTCTCGTATGTTTGGGGCCTAGGTTGGATGATCTCATTTGGATGATCTCATGTGACGTCATGTCACGTGACCCAGTGGCGCCATGTTGGGTTGTCATGGTAACCCGCGTGAGCGGCCATGTTGTGACGTCATCCCCATAGTGATACGTGGTGTTAGTGCGCATGCGCAGCGCGTGTTGTTAGGGTGATACGTGTTTCCGTCGTCCATTTTGTATACTGGAGGTTGCCATCTTGGTTTCTATGGTAGCACGTGATTGCTATGTTACCAATGGCTTCTAACAAGACAGGGGTATGTTCGGGGGTGTGTTCCTTTGTAGAAGAGTAAATCTGATTACCACAAACAACCCGACAATCCCTCCAAATCACCAAAATCCACCCAAAATCACCGAAATTGACTTTATTTCCCCATGTTATTGGTTTTATTGACTTAGCACGTAGTGCCATAGTACTAAGGGGGTATAAGGGATGCGTTTGATTGAACAGGAGTAATGTTCTGGTTTAGAATTCTCTCAGAATCCCTTTTTGGATCCCTATCCCATGACGTTTTTCGTCGAGCAAATGAGCTATCGAGTAATTGCTCGTTCGAGTGACTCCTCGAACGACTCTTCGACTCATTTCAGTATTTGAGGATACCTATGGCCCGGCATTATATTATTTGAGGATGCCTATCGAGGATACCTTTTATAGGATACTTATCAGAGGATACTATTATCTATATCACAAGCCATACATATCCCAAATATCCCTTATAAGCTAAAGAGCAAGAGAATAATTGCTCCATGAGCAATTGCTCGATCGACTCGAAGCTCATCGAGCAAATGAGCCTAAGAACAATTGCTTGATCGAGTGACTCGGTATATTGCTCGAACGACTCGAAGCTCATCGAGCAAATGAGCTATCGAGTAATTGCTCGTTCGAGTGACGACTCTTAGTCTCATTTCAGAAAAAGGGGTGCCGAAGGCCATATGTTTTCCAAAAAGGGGTGCCTTCTGGAGAATCCCTTTTTTGTCAAATGAGCTATCGAATAATTGCTCGATCGAGTGACTCGACATGCTGCACGAACGACTCGAATCCCATCGAGCAAATGAGCTAACGAGCAATTGCTCGTTCGAGTGACTCCTCGAACGACTCTTAGACTCATTTCAGAAAAAGGGATTCCATAGCCATAGCCGTTTTCGAAAAAGGGATTCTTAAAAAGGGATTCTGTAAAATGGGATTCCTATTCGAGTCCGTAAAATTTGGATTCCGTGTTTTAACATCGACACTCGAGGGTATTCCCCTTCCCTATTGGAAGAATTCAGTTTAATGGGTTGTATTCTCGATTTAAAATTCAGATCACCTTCGTTATATTTTCATTAAGTTTAAAATTTATTAAGTTAAACTTTGTTCAGTTCAAATGTGTTAACATTGGGATATAGTTAGGGGTTATACTTCATTCAGTTCAAGGGTGTTAATACCTTCATTTAGGTTATAGTTAAAAACTTTCTGGACTTCAAAGGGGATTTAATTACATAAAGTTCATTCAGTTGAAAACTTTGTTCAGTTCAAAGGGTTCATTCAGGTTTGTTCAATTTAAGGGGGTTAACATTGGGTTATATTTAAGGGTTATAGTTCATTCAGTTGAAAACTTTGTTATGGTCAATTCACTTCGATAACTTCATTGGACCTTTGTTCACTTTGTTCTATTCCCATCCATCTTGATTGTATTGGATCTTTGTTCACTTCGACTTCATTCGAACAGGTGGCTTGTATCTGTTCATAATTCTGATCTGTTCAGTCTGTTCAACTAGTTCGATCAATCCGACTAGTTTGACATTCTTTCACTTTGTTATGTTTACTTCGTTGTTTTGTAGTGACTGGTCGTATCTGTTCAGAGTCTTGTAGTCATTGTTGAATTGGTTGTTATCAGTCCCTTTCCATACCCTCGAGTGTCGATGTTAAAACACGGTATCCAAATTTTACGGACTCGAACAGGAATCCCATTTTACAGAATCCCTTTTTAAGAATCCCTTTTTCGAAAACGGCTATGGCTATGGAATCCCTTTTTCTGAAATGAGTCTAAGAGTCGTTCGAGGAGTCACTCGAACGAGCAATTGCTCGTTAGCTCATTTGCTCGATGGGATTCGAGTCGTTCGAGCAGCATGTCGAGCCACTCGATCGAGTAATTACTCGATAGCTCATTTGACAAAAAGGGATTCTCCAGAAGGCACCCCAATTTCGGCACCCCTTTTTGGAAAACATATGGCCTTCGGCGCCCCTTTTTTCTGAAATGAGTCGTTCGGGGAGTCACTCGAACGAGCAATTACTCGATAGCTCATTTGCTCGATGAGCTTCGAGTCGTTCGAGCAATATACCGAGTCACTCGATCGAGCAATTGCTCTTAGGCTCATTTGCTCGATGAGCTTCGAGTCGATCGAGCAATTGCTCATGGAGCAATTATTCTCTTGCTCTTTAGCTTATAAGGGATATTTGGGATAGGTATGCCTTGTGATATAGATAATAGTATCCTCTGATAAGTATCCTATCCTGTTCCAGTTAATAGGCTCTTCTACGAAATTGGAGTATACTCTAGAACAAAGAAACATGGTCAGATAGACGTAAACTATTGCATATATAGATAGATGCAGAGAATTCTGGGTAATGGCCAAAGGAACGTGTCTTTTAATGGGAAAAACGTCATGGGATAGGGATCCAAAAAGGGATTCTGAGAGAATTCTAAACCAGAACATTACTCCTGTTCAATCGAACGCACCCCTTATACCCCCTTAGTACTATGACACTACGTGCTAGGTCAACAAAACCAATAACATGGGGAAATAAAGTCAATTTCGGTGATTTTGGGTGGATTTTGGTGATTTGGAGGGATTGTCGGGTTGTTTGTGGTAATCAGATTTACTCTTATACAAAGGAACACACCCCCGAACTTTCCCCTGTCTTGTTAAAAGCCATTGGTAACATAGCAATCACGTGCTACCATAGAAACCAAGATGGTAGCCTCCAGTATACAAACTGGACGACGGAAACACGTATCACCCTAACAACACGCGCTGCGCATGCGCACTAACACCACGTATCACTATGGGGATGACGTCACAACATGGCCGCTCACGCGGGTTACCATGACAACCCAACATGGCGCCACTGGGTCACATGAAATGACGTCACATGAGATCATCCAAATGAGATCATCCAACCTAGGCCCCAAACATACGAGACATACTACTATTGATGACTGGGGCATCCGCTATCAACGAAAATCATTTAATGTTGATCGGGTTTACTATAGAAACCCTATAAGAAATCACATTTTCGTCGTCTTCTCTGGAAGTCGATGTGAACCAAAGTTGGCAACAATTGTCTATGGAAATTTCGCTACAAACGATCCGCCCTCATTTTATTTCCGTCGGATGGAAAACGTGGCCACCAGAGGCATTTTTTGATTCTGATTGGTGGATTTTGAACAATCTTCTTCTCTGAAACAACAAGGTCAAATGTTTTGAACCTTCGCTTGCTTGATGACTGAGGCATTCTTTGTTTCTGATTGGCCGATTTTGAAAAAACTTCTCCTCTGAAACTACAAGGCCAAATGTTCTAAAACTTCACATGATGGATGACAGGGACACCCTCTTCCAGAGTTCCTCATGTCATTTTGATTGGGTTGCAAACGTGACCGCAATTGCATCTCATAGTTACCATGGAAACCCAATGGGAAATCGCATTTTTATCTTCTTATCTGAAACTACCTGGCCAAAGTGAACCAAACTTGGCAAACATAATGTATGAAAAATCCTTCGAAAACCATCATCCCCTTCTGTTTCGCACAGATGAAGTAGCATGGCAATCTTTGATTTTGATTAGAATAAGTGAGGGATATGTAGTTCTGCCAGGTGAGCTATTACCGGCCCTTGAGAGCCTCTTGTTCTAACTGGACAACTTATTATAATGCTTTATCAACAAGGTATGTTTTCAAAACTTTTTATAACAGCTTGGCAGCTCGTTATAATGATTTTTCAATCATTATAGGGTGTCTACAATTCACCATAGCGTCAGATCTACTCGTTAAAACCATTCCACAACTCCCCGTAATGACACCACATCTCGTTATAACAACTTCAAAATTCCTCTGTAAAACTTGGCAACTCTTTTTAATAAGATTGCAATTCATCATAAATTTACACTTCGTTATAACGACTTCCAACCTGTTATAAAGACTTATTAACTCGTTATTATTTTATTATCCAACTCCTTGTAATGACTTGTTAATTTGTTTTCTTGTACATTCATTTTTCTAACTTGACAACTCACTATAATGCTTCATCAACAAGGTATGTTTTCACGTAACACCAGCGCCACTCGTTAAATCGATTCAGCAACTTTTCGCAATGCCACCACAACTCGTTATAACAATGTCCGAGACTCACTATAATGATTTATCAGCTCGGTTTAACGACCTTTCAACTCACCATACTGGCTTCCAAACTCGCTATAGCTACATGTCAAATCCGTATAAACACTTTACAGACGTTAAGATAATCTCCCCATTCGTAACGACATCACAACCCTCGTCATAATTACTTCCGAACTCGTTATAACTATGTTTATGGTTTGTAAACTAACAAGTGAACTCGTTATAATGGTTTGCCAACTCCTTGTAACGAATTCGTGATCTCGTTATAACGAATTCCCAATCCATTGGAACGACTTGTCAACTCATTATAATAAATTGTCAACTCGTATAACGACAGCACAGCTCATTATAACTTCAAAGCTCATAACGAACTTGTTATAACTTCAAAGCTTGGCAGCTCGTCATAAAGACATCGCCACACGTTATAAAGACTGGTCAGTTCGTTATAACTTTGAAACCCGTTATAACTTCTCAACTCGTTTTAACCCTTTACCCAACGTAACGGCCAAAACCGGCCAGCGCTATTCTCAAAAATCGCCAATTAATTTTCATTATTGTTTTCATTTTTTGTCTCAAAAACATAGGTTATGACCCCTCGTTGGAACGAGCTCGGCGAGCTCGTTCCAACGAGGGGTCATAACCTATGTTTTTGAGACAAAAAATGAAAAAAATTAGTTATTCAAGAATTATTTTTGCAAGTGTCGTCTGCTTTTCATGTTAGGTAAAGGGTTAACGACTTGGCAACTATCTATAACGAGGTCGCAACACAACTCATTATAATGTCTTACCAACTCTTTATAACGACGTCAGAACTCGTTCTAATTATTTCACGTCTCATTATAAAAACTTGTCAACTCGTTTTAACAACATCAGAACTTCATATAACGACTACACACTAGTACTGAAATGGTTAACCGGATAACCGGTTTGAAACCGGTTATCTACCTAACCGATTAAAACAAACGTCAACCGGTTATCCGAAATATCGATAGTGATCGTCATTCCACGGTTAAAAAGTAGTAAATCTGCCGCTTCTTCTTTTGAGATAGATTACACCTAGTGACCTCGAAGCAGCGCTGTATATATTTAGAAATAATCGACTTTGGCGTTCAAGACTTCGTTAATGATCGGCAATTTCCGTCAGTACTGAGTAACCGCAGAAACTATTCCGTAGTGTGTATACAAACGAACGTTGTCGAGTACTCGACAACGTTCGTTTGTATACACAGTACGGAATAGTTTCTAAGAATACTGCTTTCCAGTTCCTATAGTTTTGATTCCAGATTCGGTGAAATAATGGCTACGGTTAACCGGATTTTATCCGGTTATAGCTCTCGGTTAGTCGGTTGTGTAAATGAGCCAACCGTTTCAGCCCTACTACACACATCATTATAATGATTTGTTAACTCTCTATAATGACATGTCAGCTTGCTAGAACAACTTTACATTTCGTTATAATGATTTCACAACTTATTGTGACCCACCAACTCTTCATTTGAATGATTTTTGGAACTCCTTATAACGTTTCGTTCATAATGCTTCAGAACCTGTTTTTTGTGACTTGAAAACTAAATTCGTTATAACGATTTGTCATCTCGGAATAACGACTTGTCAACATGTATAATGACTTCACACCTCTTGAAATGACATGTCAGATCATTAAAAGGACTTGTCAACTCATTATAATGAGTTTACAACCTGTTTTAATGATTCATAAACCTGTTGTAACGACTGAACAATTCATTGGAATGACATTGCAATTAATCATCGATATACAATTTGAACTTTCTAACTTGTTATAATGACTTATTTATTAACACGTTATACCAATTATTCAATTCATTATAATGATACCTCAACTCGTTACAACATATTGTCAAGCTATCTCAAATCATCCTAATAACATCACAACTCATTATAATGAATTCACTACTCTTTATAACAACTTAACAACTTGTTATAACAACTTCACACTTCTTTATAACACCAAATCTTTATAAAGCCACCACAATTCAATATAATGACTTCAAAACTCGTTATAAAATGGTGTCGACTCGTTAAATCTTGACCACTCATTATATTAATTATAATAACTTGTTAACGTGTTATGTTGTATACTAATTATACTAACTTGACAACACACTAATGCTTTATCAACAAGGTTCACAACTTGTTATAACGACTTATTATAGTGTGTTCAAAACACGCCATAACGTTAGATGTACTCATTAAAGGGACTCAAGAAATCATTTTAATGGCACCACACCTCGTTTTAACAACTTCACACTTCACAATACCTCCTAATAATTTGGCAACTCATTGTAGAGTTGCTCGAGGCTCGCTATAATGATGCTTCAGGTCATTTTAACGACTTTTCACTCATTATAGTGCCTATCCAACTCGTTTTAACTACATGTCAAATCGTTATAAAGACTTTGCAACTCGTTAAAATGACATCCCAACGCGTTATAATGACATCACAACTCTCGTCACAATAACTTGCGAGCTTGTTATAGCACAATTGTAACTCAAAACGATTTGTCATCTCCTTATAATGACGCCACAGCTTGTTATAACGATTTATAAACGAACTTGTGAATTCACTAAAATAACTTTCCGCTCCTTATAATGGATTCAGAACTCATTATAACAAATTAACAGTCCACTACTTTTCAACTCACTTCAACTCAACTAACATCACAACTCATTGTAAATTCGCAACTCATTATAATGACTTCACTCTTTGTTATAGAGACCTGGAAAATTGGTATACTGACACCCCAATTCGTTGTAACAATGACTTGCCAACTCGTTATAATGGCTTGCACATTCGTTATTATGTCTTTACCCCTCGTAATAACTAACTGTAAATTCATTAAGGCGGCTTCACAAGCCATTATAATAACATCACGTCATGGCCTTTCAGATCGTTATGGCGACGTCCGTTATAATGACTTGAAAACTCGTTATAATGACCACATAAGTACTTCTATACTGGTTATGAAGACTCGCCAGCTCCTTATAACGACTGTATACATAACAACATTCCAAGACATTATAAAAGTTGTCAACATGTACCGACTTGTTATTTCGACATCATAACTATTATAACAATTTTACAGTTCTTTTTAATAACTTTTCAACACGTTATAATGACATCGTAACTCATTATAAAGTTTCCATAACTAGTTATAACAGCTCGTCTAATCCTCTTGTTGTAATGTCATTAAGAGGATTCCACATCACATTATAACGGGTTGTTATTATAACGGGTTGTTTGCTTATTATAATGATTTATCAACTTGGTATAATGATTTCACGGCTGTTATCCATTGGTTATATTATTTCAGCTCATTATAATGACACGACAACTCATTATAACGATGTTGAAAACTCGCTATAACGACAAAGCAAACCCTTATAATAATTTGACAATTAGTTATAATGATTTATCAAATCATTATAATGATTTGATTTAACGACTGAGTATCCATTGGTTATATTACTTTGGGTGGGGGGGGGGGGGGGGGGTTTATATCATTATTTAAACTCATTATAATGACATGACAACCCATTATAACGACTTTGATCATAACGACCAAGCAACCCCTTATAAGGATTTGACAATTAGTTACAATGACTGATCAACCAAACAATCGAGAGCTCTCTCTTAAAGTAAAAAAGGAGCAAAATATCAAACACTTATGGAATTTAAAATGCTTTTCTTTGATTTCAAATTGAATATATGTTAGTGTTGTGTATACATGTACAGTTAAAACTAGAAGTCCTGTCATGAAATGTGCACAAATAGCACGTCGATCTGCGAGGTAATCTACGCGCTATGACTATGTATAGTAAGGCTTTCAAATTCTGTACATATGGCCTGTGCACAAGCAATGTTTGAGCCAATGGGCCTCCGGGTAAATCGGAGGTTCATTGGCAGAAACATTGCCTGTGTTTTCTATGAGTAACCAGGAGAACCTACCGTGCTTTGGATGCCATTCGAGATAGTAATTGTGCGCAATTCCTACATGCAATTAAGCCTAGATAGGCGCGCAGTTCATGACAGGACTTCAAGTTTGAACTGTAGATGGTCCGGGGTCGGTACCATGTAGAGTGATGTACCTGCACCTGTAAACATGGACATAACAGTGGCGACGATTGCGGGATTGTTGTCGAGATACTTCTCGTTCACTATATTGTTATCACAAACATTTAATAATGACCTTTAAAATTAATCCACACGCTGACACGGAAATAGGCGAGTTTAAGTCGATAGTCACCGATGTCGGAGTTCGATGGGAGAAATGCATGAAAAGATCTCAGTATTTTCTAAAAGCTTACAAAATCGTAGATAATAGCCAGAAGCGAAATTTGTTGCTTCACAAGGCGGGGCCCGATGTCCAGGACATTTTGGAATCTCTCGATGACACTGGAGGTGATGATGATTGATATTCAGTTCAAAAGCTGAATTCTCGTTTCGTACCCAAGAAAAACGTAAGTTTTGAACGGTCACAATTTTTACGCACCAAGCAGAGCGCTTGAGAACCACTGTTAGAGTTTGTGGAACGGTTACAAACCCTTGTGAAAACATGTAATTATAATCATCCTGATGATATAATCAGAGACCAGATTGTTGATAAGTGCAGTAACAAGAAATTGAGAAGGCGGTTTCTCCAAGAACCTGAACTGACATTAAATAAAGTGTTAGAACTTGACAGTATTTATGAACAATCAGAATCGCAAGCCCGTAACACTGAAGATACCAGTATTACAAATACACAAAATTTTCCAGGTAGTTCCATTGGTGAGAGTGTTAAAATGTATTGGAACGTGACATCCCACACACAAATAAAGCATGGGAGGCTCGACCCAAGCAGAAACACCCACATCGAAACCAAGAGAAGCCGAACATGTACAAGCCTTCACCAGTTAACACTTTACGCAACGTAACGGCCAAAGCCGGCCAGCGCAATTCTCAAAAATCGCCAATTAATTTTCATTATTTTTTCATGTTTTGTCTCAAAAACATAGGTTATGACCCCTCGTCGAGCTCGTTCCAATGAGGGTCATAACCTATGATTTTGAGACAAAAAATGAAAAGACATTAGTTATTCAAGAATTATTTTGCTAGTGTCGTCTGCTTTTCTTGTTAGGTAAAGGGTTAAATAACCCAAGGCAAGGAGTGCAGAAAATGTGGCAAAGTAGGACATTTTTCGAAAATGTGTAACACTAAAATCTATCAGGGTGTGCAGCCACAATGAAAACCACAGTCAAGAAAGACCTCTACAATTTCAAAGAAGAAGCCAAGCATTCTCCATTCATACAGCAGCAGATGAACAGAGTGACTCTAGGGATGATTTTATTGTTGCCCTCTACTCAGACACTTCAAATGTGACCTGTCTTGTAGATGACACCTGAGTCTCTATACATTTTAAGAAGCCTTTACAGAAATATCAATCACAAGTGTTCCCCTAAACCTTTTCAAATCAAAGGTCAGTTTGAAGCAAATATTTCAGTGGGTAACAAACTCTGAGAGAAAATTTCCTTGTTTTAGATGGCAAACATGTTTCTCTTTTAGGCTATGAGACTGCTACAAAATTGGGCATTCTAAAAATTCAAATTATTAATGAGCTTGTGGATATAAAATCAAGCATTATAAAAATAAAAGGCACAACTTATTTTAAGGAGTGGGCACCTTGAAAATTCAATTTGACCTGCATGTTGATACAAATGTAACTCCTGTTGTGCAGAGCACAAGACGAGTACCATTTGGTATCAGGAAGCAACTGAATGACAAATGAGATGAACTTTTGGATTTGGACATAATCGAACCAATAGAAGGTCCGACACCCTGGGTTTCACAATTGGTTGTCATTCTCCCAAAAAGAGGTTCAGATATTAGGATTTGTGTAGACATGCGGAGGGCTAACACAGCCACACAACGTGAAAGACACCCTATGCATACAGTGGATGAATTGCTCTATGACATGAATGGTACAACAGTTATGTCCAAACTCGATCTAAAATGGGGGTACCACCAAACTGAGCTAAGCGGTTCATCTCGCTGTATCACAACTTTTTCCACACACAGTGGTCTGTTTCGCTGTACACAACTTTTATTTGGGTCAGTTCTGAATCAGAAATTTACCAGCAAATCATCAGCCAAGTGATTTCAGATTGTCCATGTTCTCAGAATTTGTCAGATGACATTATAGTTTTTGGCAAGTCACGGGAAGAACATGATACTAATCTTGATATTGTATTTTATCATATGACTCGTCCGGTTTGTTCACTTTAAAACATTTGATATTTTGTTTTCATATTAATCAGTGATAAATAAAGCCTTCCGTCAATTTCATTGGTAAATTTCAAAACTAGACAATTTGATTGGCCGAACAAAATACAACTGGGCCACATTTTCATAATTTGCATAATTAGAGTTGGGAGCTGTCATTGGGCAATTTCAAAAGTGGACAATTTGATTGGCTAAACAAAATACAACTGGGTCATATTTGCATAATTTCAGTAGGGAGAATTTACGTTATCTGTCCTATTTAGGGTGGGTTATATGGTATTAATCTTTTACATACAAGAAAAACGCCATTCATTTTTTTTTATATTTTCACTTTTTGCTTCCAAAACATAGGTTATGACCCCTCATTGGAACGAGCTCGTCGAGCTCGTTCCAATGAGGGGTCATAACCTATGTTTTGGAAGCAAAAATGAAATTTTTTAGTTATACGAGGATGTTTTTTCCAAGTGCCGTCTGCAACTCAAGTTAGGTGATGGGTTAAAAAGTCATACTAAGTGGCTAATTTGTGCGTGTGTGTGTCATATGATAAATAGAATATGAAATGAATGTTTTTCTCATATAATATTTATGAAACTCGTCCGAATTTTCCGTTTGGGCTCGCGAGAGGCTCGCCAAAACGGAAAATTCTTAGACTCGTTTCATAAATATTATATGAGAAAAACACTCATTCCATATCCTCTATATATAAACATGAAAAGTGTGGTTTAACACTCAGTATATCGAAGTGTGAATTTGGTCTGGACTCTTTAACATTTGTGGGTCATACTTTGTCGAAACTGGGATTACGTTTCAGATAAGAGTAAAGAAAAAGCAGTGAAAAATTCTAGACAACCAGAATTTGTTTCAGAGCTAAGGAGTTTCCTGGGTCTAGTCAATTATTGTTACAAATTTATCCCTAACTTCTCCACTCTCGCTGAGACTCTTAGGAGATTAATAAAGAAGGGCACACCTTGGAATTTGGGGTAAAAAGAAAAACAAGCTTTCCAAACACGGAAAAATCATTAGTTAGATGAGGGCATAGCATATTTTAATTTGAATGCAGAGACTAACTTAGTGGCCGCCAATGATCTCGGCGCAGTGCTTAGCCAAAGACAAAAAGATGGTGCTTTTCAGCCAGTCGCATATGAAAGTAGGAGTTTGACAGAAATAGAAACACGCTACAGTCAAACCCAGAAGGATGCCCTCGCAGCAGTCTGGGGTTGCGAAAGGTTTAATCTGTATCTTAAAGGTATACATTTTAATTTAATCACGGATCACAAAGCCTTGGGCGAAATCTTTTCCAATACTGGAAAACCACGTCCGCGTATAGAACGATGGGCGATGAGGCACCAGGCTTATTCAATTTAGTATATGCCAGGTCACAGCAACATTGCTGATCCACAATCGCGATTAATGAGTAAAACTCCGGAAAAGGATAGTAGTAAGAATGCGACAGAAGAGTTCATTTATTATGTGGCTAATAACAATTACCAAATCAATGACATTAAGAGAAATTACTGAGGAAAATGCAAATGACCATGAATTGAGTATACTGTTGGATAGCATTGGTACATGTCAGTTTGATAAAAAGAGCGTATTTTATTCTGTTAGACAGGAATTATCAGTGGTAGATGGTGTGGTTCTTCGAGTGTGTAGAATTTTAACCCTTTGAACTCTAGTGGTATATTCCACGCCAGTTCAATGGCAGCAATCAGAAGAGTCCATATTCATTATTTGGGGTAGACCAATCAATATTTTCAACGTGCAGCCACGGGGCTGCACGTTGAAAATATTGATTGGTCTAACCCAGACATTTATTGACCAGCCATCCTATATAATGACGTTATGACGTATCATGTTTCTGGCCTGAAAAGCGGCCGCTAGGGTTCAAAGGGTTAATATCCTGTAACCTGAGAAACAAAGTTTTGCAATTGGCACACATGGGACACCAAGGCATTGTACGATGTAAACATCTATTACGCGAAATGGTGTGGTGGCCCCACATCGATAAGGATGTAGAAAAATATATCTCAGAATGCCATGCTTGTCAGTTAGTAGTTCCTGACCCTATAACATCCATACCCTTTCTTCAGAAAGTGTGGCGTAGTGTTGCGATAGACATTTGCGGTCCATTTCCTTCAGGTGAAAGCATCATTGCTCTTGTAGATATGTTGTCAAGATGGTCAGAGGTTACAGTTATAAAATCAACTACTGTTGATAGTGCACTCCAATGGTTGAAGCATATTTTCTGTATGGATGGAATTTCAGAGGAATCTCAGATAATGGCCCTCAGTTTGTCTCAAATGAATTCAGAGAATTTTGCAAACATAGTGACATTTATCACAGAAAAATTAGTCCTTATTGGCCTGCAGCAAATGGGGGGATAGAAAGACTGAAGAAAACGTTGTTGAAAGCAATTAAAACTACAAATGCTGAACAGAAAAAATGAGAAATCTAATATAAATGATTTTATTACTTTCCAAAGTGTGATTTACTGGGATTTCCTGGTTTGATTATAAACGATAACTTCACAAGTGAATTATGCAATCAACAATTGGGTCATGTATCTGTGCGCGCAAACGAAGACGCTTTGCCGTGGGTGCAATGGGGACTTCACTGTTTTTTGTTTGTTTTTTTAACCCTTTACCTAACATGAAAAGCAGACGACTCTTGCCAAAATATTCTTGAATAGCTATTATTTTCATTTTTTGTCTCAAAAACATAGGTTATGACCCCTCATTGGAACGAGCTCGGTCATGATCTATGTTTTAGACAAAAAATGAAAAAATAATGAAAATTAATTGGCTATGTTTGAGAATAGCGCAGGCCTTTACTTTAGGTAAAGGGTTAAATAATATACTACTCAAAGTTTGCTAAGCACCAAATATTTGACGCATCATTGTGAAATTTGCTATTTAAGATAATTTTGGTGGATATGATTGAGGAATGTATTGAGATGGTCCCCGGAGTTTACATTAGCTCTCTTGACAGGCAGACTTTTCGTGACAGTCATGTACCCCTTAATTTTCATGATGTTTTCGTGTACAGTCTACATGTACATAACATGTGTAGGGTATTCAATCTTCATTTCAACACAAACCCTTGTGATTTAATGATTGAATATGGCAAATGCAAACGTAAGAAGTCATTTTTCTGAAGCAGAAATGTGTCGGGCTGTAGGGATGGTGGAGCAAGGGGCTACCCATCGTCACGTTGGTGAAGCCTTTGATGTGCACCATACGCTGATCAACAGAGCCTGGGCAAGATTTCAGCAGTATGGAACACCAGTAAGACGGCATGGTGGCGGCAGAGACAGGGCAACATCTGCAGCTGAAGACCGGTTTTTTATCATTCAGGCCCGTAGGAACCGGTTTGCCACAGCAACCCAGCTTCGCAGTGATCTTCAGAATGCAGCCGGGGTAAATGTTTCGACGCAGACTATCCGGTCAAGGTTGCATGAAGGTAGTCTCCGATCGAGAAGTCCATGTAATCGCATTCCACTGTCCCAGAACCACCGCCAGGCACGATATGAATGGGCCATGGACCACGTTGGATGGACCAGAGAAGTTTGACGATCTGTCCTTTTTACAGATGAGTCACGGTACTGCCTAGACGACACAGATAGGCATTCTAGGGTATGGAGAAGACCAGGGGAGCGTTTCCAAGCAGCCAACATTGCTGAGCATGACAGCTATGGTGGAGGGTCAATCATGGCCCGGGCGGCATCAGCAGGGATGGACGTACGTACAAAGCTTTGTGTCCTTGAGCGTGGTACAATGACAGCACAACGGTATATTGACGAGATCCTGGATGTCCACGTCAGATTGTATGCAGGTGCAGTGGGTGATAGATTCATTCTAATGGACTATAATGCCAGTCCTCATGTTGCCAATGCTGTCGGGGAGTACCGACAGAGGGAGGGGATTGAGCTTATGGACTGGCCAGCAAGATCCGCTGACCTCAGTCCAATCGAACATGTCTGGAATGAGTTGCAGCTTGCAATTTCAGCCCGTCCAGTCCAGACAAGAAGTGTCCAGGAGTTTGGTGCCATGCTGGTCCAAGAATGGAACAACATCTCACAATTGACCACCAGGAACCTTATTGGGAGCATGAGAAGGCGTTGTCAAGCTGTAATTAACAGTAATGGGTCTCATACTCGATACTGAACCCACACCAGTTCGCTCCGTCAACTTTTTGGAAAATTTGAAAAATTTCCTCTTTTACCATTAATATCCATTTTCCATGGTTATCGTATTCAAAAGCTAAAAAATAATGTCAAACACAAATAAAATCTTAATTTCTGCACTTGAATCATTAAAGATATAATTAAATAAAAAATATATACACTTTACATCACCATATTTCAACTAAAACGTAAAACAGGTAGTTGGATATACTTGGTGCTTAGCAAACTTTGAGTAGTATATAATTATCGTTAATAATGATAAGTAATAAACAGAGTAATCGCTTGACTGGACTGGTTACGTGAAATAATTCATTCGAGGCGGGGGACTATATTGTAAAACACTCGTGTTTGTACAACGTCCCTCACCTCTCATGAATTATTTCACGTAACCAGTCCCGTCAAGCGATTACTCTCTGTTTCTTTTAGCTTGCAGGTCAACACCTCATGCTACTACATGTGTATCACCAGCAGAAATGTTGTTTAATAGAAAAATAAAGAATACAATTCATCAGTCTGTACAGTATGTGGTCACTCAAGGGAGGCAAATGAACAAAAATGTTTCTAAACAAAAACAAAAAGGAAAAAAAAACATATGCTGGTTTGGAAATGAAAGCCAGGCCAAGTGGTATTAAAGTAGGTGACTTTGTTTTGCTCCCTGTCAGAAAGCAAAATTAACTCACTACAAGGTGTGAAAGGCAGCCTTATGAGGTGATAGATGTCAGTAGGAATGTTTTGACTTTGAAGTTAAAGGATAAAGTAATCAAAAGTAATGTGGTTTTGGTAAAGCTCTATTATCGTAAAATACCTTCAGCACAGAAAATTAATCAGATTGTTAATTTGATCAATGGACAGAAGACAGTCAGTCAGACTTGGATTTTCCGGTTGGATCAGACTACACAAATGGAGAGAAGCATAACAACACTCCAGGTGATGATGCTGGTCAAACAGAAATACCAAATGAGATGAGAACAGTTCCTACCAAAAATCATAGAGTTCCAGCAAAGTTCAAAGATCATTTGTTGTTTCAGAATTAGTGAAGCAAGGGAGGTAACTTTGGTAATATCTCATTCAGATGAATCTAGCACCTTGAGCATCAAGGGAAACAACTATTTTTTTGACCTTAACATCAAAATGTTAAATTTTAGTTTCTTCATATTTTCAGTAAGATTTTGTTTTCAGTCAAAAACACAGGCTATCTTAGATACAGCTGTTACTGTTCATTTTGATGTTTTTCATTATACAATTTTCCTGTTGTCTAGTAATGGTTTGGTGTGGGTAAGATCACTTCCACTTTGGTTTGCATTGTGCATATTTGTACTTAGGTCCTTTGTGAGATATACTTTTTTTCTGAGAAAAGTAGGGATGTTGTGTATACACGAAGATGGTCCGGTGGCGATATCACGTGGAGCGATGTACCTGTACCTGTAAACAGGAAGATAACTGAGTATGGAATAAAAATGAATGAACGAACGAACGGCGTGGTCTTCATTT
This sequence comes from Pictodentalium vernedei, assembly GCA_031216915.1. Lineage (NCBI taxonomy): Eukaryota > Metazoa > Mollusca > Scaphopoda > Dentaliida > Dentaliidae > Pictodentalium > Pictodentalium vernedei. The sequence goes on from CM062292.1 coordinate 119,563,910, forward strand.
ATATATTGTATTTACATGAATACTGTCCCAGGACAGGGTCATAACAATTACATTTTACAAATGACCTTGTTTGATTCTTAACCCTTTGAACTCCAGTGGTATCACCCATCTCAGTTCAATGACAGCACATCAAAGAGTCCATATTCATTATATGGGGTAGACCTATCAAATATTTTCAACGTGCAGCCTTGGGGTGAAGAAAACGATCGGTTAGACCCCCCCCCCCCCAACCTTTCCCCGCAGAGATGCCTAACTAGCATCTCTTTGTTACTTGTGTTGAACAGATGATTAATTTTCAAGTGGTTTAACGTTTGCATCACTGCCGCCCCCCAATATTTTGATTTTTTATTCAATTTTTTTTAAGTTTGATATGGGTAAATAGGTTAAACGGCATATTCAATACAGGTGTTCAACCATGACTTAGCTCCATTTTCAGTGTATTTCTATTTATTCGTGCTTCTTACGGAGAGCACTGACGCCATGGAAACGTCCATATAGTGTGACCAGGCAACGATGCGAATCGCAGAGAAATACGTGTACGATAGACGGACTAGAACATCGTATGAGATGGTGTGACCGCTGAATATGATTTTCCTTACATCACGTATTTACATTGTAATACGTAAATTCACTCCCAAGTAATCATATTCCGCTGTTATATCCTTGCTTTCCTCTTCATGAATAGAGAATTTACCCACCCTCCACCTTCGCGACATGTCCACCCCACGGCCCACAGGTATTACCTTGCTTTTGTTTTCGTTATGTTCTAGACGCCATTTATCCCTGTACTTTCCTACTATGGTTAACAGTTTTTGTAGTCCCTCTTCACTCTCGGCTAATAAAACTATGCTGTCGGCATGGTTTTGTCTCTCCATCTTCGACCCCCTTTGCACTTGAACAGTTCGGGTGGCGCTTGTTGCACTTAAGGGACCAATGGCCGAAACTGCATTACAGTATCATATCAGGTACGATGGCGAAAGCATGTAGTGTTAACTGAAGAACCTTTCAGACGAAAATGATACAAAAAGATACGCTGTTATTCCTCATGTGCCAGAGGGCCCGTACATCTACTAGTACTCAACAATTTTCCTAGCTACGTTATGGGGATTGAAAATTGCTATACAATCATTAGAAAAAGCGATACATTTCTACGAACTGTAGAACAATTTGCTACGTAAAAAGTGTCATAAACGTAAAATTAAATTATTTCTTGCAAATGGGGGTGGGTGGGGTAGGGGGGGGGGGAGTGGCTAGATATTTTAATCACTCTTTATTTGGCAAGGATGTTAATATAGGCGCAAGTCTGTTCGTCAATCCCGATCTACTTTTAACCCTTTACCCAATGTAGACGATATCAAAATTTAATATTTTAAATATCATTTTTTCAAATTTAAAAAAAAATTCAACAAAACCATATCATGTGACCCCTCGTTGGAACGAGCTCGACGAGCTCGTTCCAACGAGGGGTCACATGATATGGTTTTGTTGAAATATTTTTGAAAAATAATATTTTTTCAACTGCTGAATTTGCATATTACGCGGGTGGATGCGGCCGATTCGTTGGGTAAAGGGTTAAGAAATAAAATAAGCTTAAATAAATAATATTCCTATTGGGTATAAACATTCCTGACTTATCTTCTCATAAAATCTACTTTCGATAAAGTTATCTCCCCTGAAATTATTGGACAGGCGAGGGAGATCCAACACCAATGATATCAGTTGAAAATAAAGCGAAGCAAAGTTTCTCTCGGAGCTGTCCGTTATTTTCGTTTATTAAAAGCTACAAAAGGAAACTAGGCATTTTATGACAAGCTAATTAGAAATTTGGATTTTTATGGCAAGCAAAGTAGAAGCTAATACAAAAAGTCCACTTTGACTCTTTGTTTAGAAAATGTGTGTTTACAATAATTTCTGAGTTTTTATTCTTCCCAGGAAAAAAAATTCGCAAATCTTTTCTCCTAAACTTTTATATTAATGAAAAGGATAGTGTAATGGTTTATTCATTAACTCATGCACTGTAGGCATTATGTCCATTAGTGGGAATGGCGCAATTTGCAAAATGCACACAAGCGCCAGTCTTGGCAGACAACTCGATTGGGTGTGAAGAATAGAGAAACTTGTCGCCCTAATATGGGAATTTGAAATTTCAGTTCTATATCACGGTGCTCACACTGTTAATAGTATGAACAGACAAAAAGGTTGGAGAATATCAAACGATGGTGAAAACGTAGTTTTCTTTTTTTTTTTTGAATGGGTTTAAACAGAGAATAATAGTTGAACGTTCAAACAGATTGGGAAAAAATGTAAGAAGCCATTTTCTATATTTTTAAAATACTACATTTGAAACTAGAAGTCCTGTCACAATTAACGCAGGAAATGCTCCTGAGTTAATGCGCTCACATGAAATAGTCCAAAATACACAAGAACGTTCGCGCTTTGCAATGCAAAATTAAATGCACTATTAGCGATGTCGGTGGTGAAATCACGACCTGAACCGATCAAACACACAGAAAATATTGAGATAAAAGTTTGTGGAAAGTGAATTACTATCAAATCCACGTGGGATATATTTTTCACCGAGCAATTAATTATTTACAATTTCTGAGGACAAGACACAAGAAGGACTTGCAAACTTTCCTCACATGGACTACCGGGTTGTACCCGGTGGTCCATGTGCCGAAAGTTTGCAAGTGTTTCTCGTGCTGCTAAGAACAATTTTAAATACTTTCTGAGTGGAGAATATATGGTTCTGAGATTAGGTAGTAATCCACTCTCTTCATTCTGTATATGCAGTCAAATTTTAATATATATTTACGTCATTACACATACATGTATCCCGGTAGAGATAAGGAATGATGTTAATGATCTCTATTTACTAGTATACAGTTAAAACTAGAAGTCCTGTCATGAAATGCGCACAAATAGCACGTCGATCAGCACGTTAATCTGCGCGTTATGACCATACTAGGGCTATCAAATTCTGTACATATGGCCTGTGCACAAGCATTGATTCAGCCAATGGACCTCCGGGTAACCCGGAGGTCCATTGGCAGAAACACTGCATGTGTTTGGTATGAGTAACCAGGAGAAGCTGCCGTGCTTTGTATGCCATTCGATATGGCAATTGCGCGCAATCCCTACGCGCAATTAAGCCTAGATAAGCGCACAGTTCGTGACGGGACTTCTAGGTTTAACTGTAGAATTGTTGGGCACACTGTTTTTCTACAGGAATTGAGTTACGCTAATGGAGCAATTTGAGCTTGATAGGGACAAAAAGTGTCCTTACTCAGCGCGCTATTACTTCAATACAGTGACAGGACTTCTAGATTCAACTGTACTCTACAAGAAAAAGCCCGAAGTTTGTGAGATGATGCCCATATCAATGATACAACTTCGCTAGCACTTCGAAACTTCAATTTTTATATGAAATGCCCACACCGTTAGTGTTAAATTTAGATCAACAGTAGTATATATCTCTATACTTACAGTGCGATCGTTCCAGATGGAAGTCCACTTGGAACAGAAGTTAGTGGTGGAACCATATTTGAACAGCAAACAACACCGACAAAAGGACAGATACATCCAGTTGGACATGACCACACCCGACTGAGGTTAAACAAGAGAATGAATTTAACAGTCAATGAGAAGTGTATTATTTTCATCATCTATGAAATGAATCTGGCTGAAGTCGCTGTGTTTGAGAAAGTCCTTTTCCACATTAGTTTTAGCCTAAAAATGAATGGAAGTTTTTTTCGACCGCGCCCTATATAATATGTCTGATTGAAAGAGTGCAACGGATTACTAATACTTGTCTTATTTGAATGATAATCGTGCTCCGTCATGTATGCGATTTCATTTTATAATTACTTTGAAGTGACAAAGTGAATATCCAGAATTCATTGAACAAAACACGACCTTGACCAAGAGGGCTGTTCAAAACTGCATAATATCTGTATTAGTTTGATCCTTTGAACCCCGGTGGTATCTTCCATACCAGTTAAATGATAGAAACTGTTCATTATTTAGGGTCCATGTTAATTATTTGGGGGTAGACCAATCAATATTTTCAACGTGCAGCCTTATGGGCTGCACGTTGAACATATTGGTTGCTCTACCACACACATGCATTTGGCATCCATCCTATTTTATGAAATAATGACGTATTCTGTTCCTGGACTTAAAAGCGGCCGCTCAGGTTCAAAGGGTTAAACCTTGTAACTTGTAAGACCGATTTTTCGGACCAAGACATAATTTCGTCCCATTTTTGTTTTATTTTTAAGAGGCCTATACGAGAGGCATTGATGATAATATAATGACTGCAGTCTGCAGAACAGTTATTATTTTATTCTCCCTGTATATTGATGTTAGACTGACGCATCTCATTGTAAGTGTACACAAAGGCGATACCATTCCAGGAAACGAGGGTTCAACAGGCTAATGTATCAAACGCAGTCTTAACCCTTCTCCCAATGAATGGTAATTCTTTGCTCTAGCTCTAGAATGTGAAACAGTTTCGCCCTTTTTGCAGTTGCAGTATGGAAATGTGCCCTTCAGGAAAGTTTCCCTTCCAGAAATACTGCCCTCCGGAAGTGTGCTCTAAGACTGCCCTTCAACGGAAGTGCCCTTCACAATATAGAAACATGATTTTGTTACATTTATTTTGACAAATTTATGAGGTGTATATGTTACAGTCAAACTGCCACATCACAACATTACTTTGACAAATTTAACATACAGTTAGCACATATTTATTATACGCTAAACGATAGATTATCGAAGAAATTGCGGAAAGATAGAAATCGTATCCCCCGCTGTGAAGATAGAGAAATTTTCACTTTCACCGTATTAATCAAAATGGCGGATTTCAAATTATCAATGGAAATGATAAATTTGTTGATGCATGAAGCCCGCAAGTCCAAACATGGCCTGAAAGTCCGTAATATACGTTTTTGATTTGGTACGTCCTTCTACAAAATTCACTGTTAATTATCTGTCCCTTTTGTGGTATGAGCTGAGGCATGAAACTTTAATGTAGTATGCATGAAAGAAAAAAAATGTGAATGTTTTGAAAATATGTTATTCATTATACGCTAAACGATAGATTATCGAAGAACTTGCGGAAAGATAGAAATCGTATCCCCCACTGTGAAGATATAGAAATTTTCACTTTCACGGTATCAATCAAAATGGCGGCTTTCAAGGCATCACTTCAGGGTGAATACGAGTCAAATTATCACTGAAAAATTACCAGTTTGTTCTGAAAACGTATCATGAAAAGAAAATCTAGTATTTTTGAGTGGATACCGATCATTTCCAGCAATAATTCAACATGTATCCACCTTGAATTGATGCATGAAACCCGCAAGTCCAAACATGGCCTGAAAGTCCGTAATATACGTTTTTGGTTTGGTACGTCCTTTCAAAGGACGCACCAAACCAAAAACGTATATTACGGACTTTCAGGCCATTTTTGGACTAGAAACCCTCCAGATAAATCAGATTGCAAGACGCTATCTGTTCCGAGTATCAATCAAATCGCTTCCGCGTTTCAATGATTCAACACGCTGTTTACTTTCATGCATCGATTCAAGGTAGAAACGAGTGAAATTATCAGATTCTTATAAAAAGCGTATGATAAAAAGAAAATCTATTGTTTTTGAGTGGATTCCGAAAATTATCTCATTTGTGACCGAGATAAACAGAAATTATCAGAACTCATTGAACAAAACACGACCGTGACCGGTCACTCATGAGATAGTCTTCGGTATCCACTCAAAAATACTAGATATCCTCTATTTATGAGGTAATACAGGTGTACATTTCCTTCAAGATTTAACCCTTTAATACTTTTGTACGTCTTATGACGTACAAAATCAAACAGCGCGCAGATACTTTGTGGTCATTTGTTTTGTTATTATTTTTCGATTTTTTAAAGTTTTAACCTCAATTCCTATTTTCTCCCGAATAGTGCTCAGTGACAAGCGTTGAGCAAAATGTTATGGAAGCTTAAAATACTAATATAATCCTGCTGTCAAGACTTCTTAACTGGTTGAGTGCTAAGGCTTTCAAAAAATGAGGATACCAGAGCAAAAGCCAACACTTTCCTTGCTTATATTTCATATTCATTCAAACACAAATACTATTTTGTTTATATAAATTTGTTTTATTACAAATTACTGGAGAGTGCCTGTGGGCACTCTCCAATAATTTGTAATAAAACAAGTTTTGAATAACAAATTCAGACCACCAAAAATAATCTAGACCTCAACCAGTTAATCACTGATGTGAAAAATATCTTGTTATTTGTACTTTCCGACGTTTGACGTCGCATTTTGAAAAAAACGTTGAAGAAACTGAATTCCCAGTGACATTTGAACGTCAGGATAATTAAAGTGTCAAAGGGTTAAAACACAATACATGTGTTAAACAGTCCTTGTAAGAGGTGTATATCACATGAGGTCTATATAAGGAATCCCTATATGAGAGAAATACAAGTGTACATTCACTTAACCATTTAAAACACAATGCAGTACGTGGAGAGTGGATTGTAACTAAATCACCCGCGGAGTGGGGTTATCACCCAAGCTATAACTTTCAAATGTTGTACCTATCGACAACAAAACACAAGCAATGTTTCAGCCAATGGACCTCCGGGTTTAACCCGGAGGTCCATTGGCTGAAACTTTGCTGGTGCTGGTTATGCTTTGCAACAAATTTGCAATTATTACTCGGATGGAATCTCCACTCTGCGGGTGATTTACTGATAATACACTCTCCACGTACTGTATATGTGTTAAACAGTCCTTGCAAGTTTCTCATCCTTTTAATGAAGTCTTAAGGTTTGCCCACCCCTTTTAAAAACTCTTCTGCTGTTTTATTTTCACTAAGAAACCCGTGACACAGTTGCTGGAGTTTTTTCTTCAGGTTAACAATTGCTCTTCTCAGCATCTTCTGAGGTGACTCACCTCTTGATGCTGGAAGACGCTTTGCTGCCTGTACCTTGCTGACATCCCTTTCATAGCTATGTTCACAGAAAGTTATTGTGCTTTCGACAGATATATCTGTGGTAACAGATCCTTTGCAACTAAGAGCTCTTCTTTGAGAACACTCCCAACGATTGGATGCTTTCATTTTCATCTTTTTGGTGTACATATACCCAACGTCTGTCCACTTCTTATGTTTTTTTTAACCCCATTATGATTTGATGTATGCTACTGCATGGCCTTTTTTATTCGGTAAAGGTGGTAAACAATCCTGATATTCAAAGAAGGAGTCACTTTGATGTACCTGAGTACTTACAGCTTCTAGTCAGCTAAAAATGAATAAACTGAGTAGGTTAATGAATGAACTGATTAATTAATTAATATATTAAATAACATTAGGAAAATATTTCTCTTTTACAAAAACTTTTCTTTTGAATCTCAAGCTGTATATTAAATAAATCACGTTTCTATAACATGAAAATAAATAAACCATGTTTCTGTAATATGTAAATAAATAACTAATGTTTCTATAATGCGAAGACCACCTTTCCTCTCCCTCATTTCTATTGAAGGGCAGTCTTCCAGAAAGGGTCACTTCCGAAGCCCAACTTTCTGGAAGAGTAAACTTTCCTGAAGGGCAATTTTCAGGGATTCCAGAATAACATCCAGTGTGTGATGTCAATATTGGGACAGATGCACTCTTTAATATTAATTAAGCTGTATGTGAAATAGTATAGTGATGCCTCTTGCAGTTGTTAAGGTATGCATTCTTGACTTATGTCCAGAGTTCGCACTGGGCCAAAAAAGTTCCGTTGCCAAAACTTTGGCCAAATCCATTCTTTTTGCGGAATTCTAAACTTTTTGTCAACTTTTTCCGACACTAAAACAATGGGAAAATGGTTTTGCAATACACTCTAAAATCAGTTGAGTGAAACATCAACCCTAATCAAGTGAGCTGAGTGAATATGAACCCAGTTTGATTCGGAGACCCGACAAAATACTCCCCAAAACCCCAACAATCCCCCGATATAACCCCTATCGACAAAATCCCCCACGACACCCTCACCCCCACAACATTACGACACCCCCCCCCCCCACACACACACTCAATGATAACAAATGACTGAATATCACAAATGTTTAAAGAAAATTATTTACTCAGACTTTAATATAAACATGTATATATGTTTCCGAATCGTTGAACCGGTTACAATGGCTTCCATGTTTGTATGGTTCCTTCAACATATTCGTCGCCTGGGTTCTAGAATGTCTTATTTCCCATTGGGGACATACAGTACGTGGAGAGTGTATTATCACTAAATCACCCGCAGAGTGGAGACTCCACCCAAGCAATCATTGCAAATTGGTTGCAAAGCATAACAAGTACAAGCAAAGTTCAAGCCAATGGACCTCCGGGTTAAACCCGGAGGTCCATTGGCTGAAACTCTCCTCGTGTTTTTTGTCCATATGTAGAGAATTTGAAAATGATACTTTGGGTGATAACCCCCCCCCCCCCCCCCCTCCGCGGGTGATTTAGTTACAATCCACTCTCATCGTACTGTAGGCCATTCTAGCACTCAGGAGCAAAGGGAGGAAATAAAATACACAGAAATAAATATAACACAACAAACTCCTAACACTAATATGAATGTCAATGGAACCAGCTCGTTGAACTGGTTCCAGTGGCATCCATATTTGTATGGCTCCGTTAACATGGATGAAAAGATCAATCAACATAAGAGCAAATGAGAAAAAACTAAAAGCACTGAAATGCACAACAAACTCCTAACGTGGCATGGCTTTTTCTAGATCAAATCATACAAATATGGATATAATTGGAACCAGCTCGTTGAACAGGGTCGAATGACATTCATATTTGTATGGTATAATTGACAAATCATTCTTAAATTAAGATTATACATTGAAAAATTCAAATGGTTCAACACCTTTAAACCAGAAACTGTTTTTCTGGTCCAGGGACACGATTCGTCATAAGTACATTAAGTGGGGTGGGTGGGGTAGACCAATAAATATTTTCAACGTGCAGCCTCACGTATTAATTGGGGTATCCTCAAATAATGAATATGGATTCTTCTAATTGCTGTCACTGAAATGACATGTAAGTTACAACAAGATTCAAAGGGTTAAAACATTCGAATGGTTTAGCATATAAACGAGAGGAATTCCTCCGTTGTCTTTCTACAATTTGTATTATCAAGGCACAAAGTACGATGACGTCGCCGTATATATATCCTTTTCTAATAATTTTGCGCGTCGAAGGCGTGCAAGGGCGGTGTGGGGGTAAGCCCAATTCGACCCCCAGTGACTGTATATTAAGTGTTTCGATTATGTCCGGGAGTGGTAAAGGAGAAAAGTGTTGAGGTACTCAGCTGCGTTTGTGTCTCCTGCGGTTCTTCTTACGAGGATGACGACGAGAAGGAGAGATAGCAGTTTGTAGTGTAGCTGGTGGTGTCTCGTTGTTGCTGAAAGCGAGACCGGGGATCGGCGAGGTTCGTATGACCTAGTCCGTGCGGCTGCGAGTTTTGCGTTGACCGAAGCTGATCATTCTTTGAATTCCATGTCTTTCTGGTGATAATAGATGTCTGACCGTAGCCAGCGTTTGATGTGGTCTTCTGGTATTTCCTGACCCTGACAGGTACTCAAGTTTTTCCTGAAGTTTCATCTGTAGTGCCTCACCTTCGATTTTCCGTTTCAACGAACTCCTCCAGGTACTCCGTGGTGCCTTCCTCTTGAACGAGGCTCTAGTCAGAAGAATCCAGAGGAGAAAGAGAGAGAGAGAGAGAGAGAGAGAGAGAGGTTCAGATGGATCGTCGTCCGAATCAACCTCCTGTACCATAGACTGATCGCTCTTCTCCATCTCCTACTCGGGTGAGGGTGGAGATGAGCTGGAGATGGATCGGCCACCTGGTGACCCGGTGTCCTCCGGTCCCACCTCTGGGGAGGTGGGTGCCGGGTTGGACGTGGAACGGACAGAAGATGTTAGGTATTGACCTTTCGACGTCCTTCCTTTCCGCTTCCTCTTTCTTCTCTTTCTTCTTCTCCAAGAACTCCGTCATTCGACGGGCATCACGTCGTCTGGCGGAGTATCCATTCTGTTTTACACCGCTACTACTTGGCCTCAGTAGTATGGATCCAGCGGCTAGAATTGTCATCCAGCTTTTCCGGGTCATATGGAGGGTAACCTGTTTGGGAGGACTTTCCGCCACGAAAGGTGCTACACCTCTCTAAGGTCGCGGTAGGTTTCTCTTTCAAAATCCACTGTCAGATGAATTAAACCCGTGAGCGCCTGTATACTCAAGGTGGTAGCAAGGTAGCCTTCAATCTGACTAGTGTTTCTTGTATATCAAGTGGGAGCTCCATTGATCTGTCTTGACACTTGGGAGGCCAAGGTGTGGATGCGACGTCGTTGTACGTGTAACGAAGACCTTTTGATTCTCGTTTTGGGTGGATCACCACGCAAGTCATTTAAAATAGCGATCATTGACAGAACTTTATTCTTCCTGATTCCCTCAATGGATGACCACTTTGAAGGGTTTTGTCATCAATAAGTTGCTGGTAACCTATATTCCATGCTTTTCACAGGTTGGTGGTCCTGTCCTGCTCATTCAAAGTGATTTCACGCACATTTCACACATGAGGTGGGAACAATGGTGAACATCGGCGAAATTACGCTGAAGGGAGTTGTGTACCTCTGTCAGCTGAAGGACGAAGGAAGGTGTACTACCCAGCAAGTTCTTGTGACGTAAATGTTATCAAAGTAGTCTATCAGAGGTGTATGCAAGCTAATTATCTATAATGATTTTTTTTGTCCAAATTCTTTAAGTTATTGTTATAAAAACAATCAAGCTGTACTCAAGAAAAAACCTAATCAAAAGTTCATTTAAAAAAAACAATACAACAATGAATTGCATGGCTTACAATTGAACATCAGAAACAATATATATCTGTTGTAAAAAAATTAAAAGTTAAAAAAGAAAAAAGAGTAAGTTTACAATAAAACAACAAAAATAATTTATATTTGTTGCCCCAAAAAAATAAAAAAGTGAGAAAGAAAAAAGTAGTTATGAAAATCAAAATTAAAAGAACTCTAACTTAACCCTTTGAAATAGTAAGAAGGATTTTTCGGTCCAAGACATAATTCCATCCCGTTTTGTGTTATTGGAAGAGGTCTATACACGGGTCATTGATGATAAAATAATAACTGCAGTCTGCAGCCAGGCGGCTGCAGACTGCAGTTATTATTTTATCCGCCCTGTATAATGATATTGGTCTGACCAATCTCAATGTAAGTGTACACAAAGGCGGTACCACTCCAGGAAACGAGGGTTCAAGGGTTTAAGAAAATGAAATAAGATATGCATTTTGAAGGAGGGGGTGGGGTGTCGTCTACATTAGTAGAAAGTTAGGAGAGGGGTGGGGTGGGGTTGTTGGGAGATTTTGTTGGGAGGGGTTTTGTCGGGGGATTAAGGTTTGTCTGTACCCCGTTGTGTTCATAATCACTCAACCCATCTGATTTGTATAAAAATGTCATTTAGAAACAGTGTATATAAACAAAAGAAGTTGGTGCTGAAATAATCATGATTATGGTCAATCATCAATAGTAAAATTGCAAAACAATGCTATAAGAGGATAATAAAATTTGATCAAATAGCTGAATTTACGTACCATGTTAATGTATAATTTTATTGTAACAGAGAATGATTTTTAAAAGGTGGAAGCCGTGCCGCCACTAAGTTAACCCGTATCAAGTCTATATTGTTTAACCCTTTAACTAACATGAAAAGCAGACGACACTTGCAAACCAAATTCTTGAATAACTAATTTCTTTCATTTTTTGTCTCAAAAACATAGGTTATGACCGCTCATTGGAACGAGCTCGACAAGATCGTCCCAATGAGGGGTCATAACCTATGTTTTAGAGACAAAAAATGAAAAAATAATGAAAATTAATTGGCGATTTTTGAGAATAGCGCTGGCCGTTTTTACGGAACGTTGGGTAAAGGGTTAATCTCGAAACCTTAATACTCAGAGCTATTCTGTCTTGAATCGGAGGACAATAAAAGTAATTCTGAGGTACAAAGTCATTGTTTCCTTGCCAATTCTTTTGCCAAATGCCAAATGCTCATTTTTTCCTGCCAAATTTGAAACAAACTTGCCATTGGCACGTTTGACAAACGCCAACGCAAACATAGCTTATGTCGTCATGAAATCAATTTTCGATAGAGTTATCTCCCCTCAGATTATTAGGCGGGCGAGGAAGGTTCAATTGAGAAGCATGTTATTGTTGAGAAAACAACTTTCACATCAGCAGAAATTAAACTGAAGTTTTCCTTTTGTTACTTTTAATAGCTGTCTTTTGTTTTCGTTCATTAAAAGTTACAAAAAAGAAATTTGAATTTGTTTGCAAGCTGATTAGAAGCAAGTAAGTAACTGTCCATTTTTTTCTTTGTATAGAGTATGTGTTTTTATTCTTCCCAGGAAAAAAAATAGCAAATGTTACCTCCTAGATTTTATATTAAGGGAAAGGCTAGTGTCTGTATAATATGTCACGATGCGTACAATATTGATATAATTAACAGAAAAAGTTATGGAACATAAAAAAGATGGCGAAAGTTCCGTTTTCTTGTTTTTAAATGAGTTTAAACAGAGAATAGTCGAACGTTCAAACTGATTGGGGAAAAAGTTGTAAAAAGCCAGCTTTTGTATTTTATGCTTCTCCACAGGAAAATGCCTGAAGTTTGTGAGATGATGCGCATATCGATGTTACAACGTCACTAACATTTCGAATTCAAATGTTTATATGAAATTCCCACTCTCGTCGTGTTAAATTTACTGACAACTTTGAAAATTAATGGGAGCTAACTTCCCTGTAAATAACTCTTGCAACGAACATAATCAGTAATCATTGTTACAAACGGTATACGGTACCTCTTTAATGGCAGCAACGCTTTTTCACCTTTGTTTTTAGTAGGATGTTCTAAATTGTTTCACTTTTCCATCTGGTTCCCTGAATGCTAAAAGGTGAGGTGGTACAACCTTCCGGAAGTGAAATTCAATTTTGATGTTTGTGAGAATCAACATGGTGGCAATTTTTATTTTCAGACAATGTGAATAAAAACAGAAAGAGATATCACGTCAGCTATTCATTTAGGAGGATAAGAAATATTATAACGGTATCTGTTGCAGATTTTAAGTAGGGTTGTTCGCAAAAGGAGAAGGTATACCCCGACGTTGTTCACGTCATATATCCGGTATCTGACGTTTGATTTTCAAAATGTTTTCAACATAGTTTTTGGGACCACGAGCACAAAATATTTACAACGTCCATTCATTTAAACCTTGAGAAACGAACTTAAACTGTGACGTTTTCCGGTCGGTGGGAATTTCGCCGTAGCATTAAACGTTGTCCCACAATGTGAATAAAAATGCTATGAGGTATCACTTGAAATGTTCCTCTGGGAGAATGCAAAATAATAAATAATATAGCAGTATATTTTGGATTTCGTAGGGTAGGGGCTGCTCACAAAATGGAAGGGTATGACCCCGACGTTGTTTACGTTATATCTTCGATATGTGACGTCAGATGTTTTTTCAACATAGTATTTGGGACCACGAGTATTACTGTGGCCTAATATTTCAACTTCGTGTCGTGAAATTTGTTTTGAAGTTTAGGCCACACAAAATGAATTAATTGATTCTCAGGAATTTGTTTTTCAAATCAATGAGGGGGGGGGGGGGGGAGTGAGAGAGGGAGGGTTTTATTTTTAATTTTTCTTTTTCTTTTGCAAAAGGTGAGCAAACATGGAGAGGATTTGGGCTGTCCTTTTACACACAGAAATATAGAAAGTGCATAATTATACAAATGAATTCATTTTTAATTTGAAAAATAAAACATTCCTCAAAAAACAAACTGTAGGTTCTTCAATTCAAAGGCTTCATATTCTTTTGATAATAATAATAAATAATAATAATTTTCAGCCTAAAATCCACAAAATGTGCTCTTTGGCTTTACACACAAAAAAGGGAAATGATTTCTTATCTATATATTGATGCAGAAAGCTTGTTTGTAGAGATACCTTTTCAAACCAGCTTTGAATGACTAAGTTTCCTGTGGTAGTCTCAGGTGACTCGGTAAAAGGTTCCAGAGGTTAGGGGCGGCGATCAAAAAGGCCCGGTCACCTGCGGATGCTAATTTTGAAACAGGTTTGACCAAGGTGTGCGAGTCCGAAGAACGGAGGCCTCTGGCAGGTGTGTAGTATGTGACCAGATCTGAGAGATATGATGGTGCCAGGTCATTTATACATTTATATGTCAGAAGGATTATTTTATATTATCTTTGAAATAAAAGTATTTAATCTATGGAGATTTGCCTCGTTACAATTCATATGTCAGAAGAATTATTATAGTTTAAACAGTATTTATTGCAAAAAAGCAAACGATAACATATAAATTGCAAACATTAATGTGAATTCGGCAGTAAGCTGAAAGCTTATACAAGGCCGTTTCCACCAACACAAGATCACAAAGATTCGTCGATGACAATAGCAGGTATGAGTATCAAGTACACACAGTGTTTATCTGCATTATACAAGCGTTTGAAAAGCGACAGTAACTAATCTTGTATAGAAACAGTCAGGGATGGGTTGAGCTGCAAGAAAAGTTGGAAAGTGCGGAGTGGATGCATTCATTGTGTAGAGTTATTTATTTGTGTCTAATGTCACTCACCTGTGCGAAATGACTAAGCGTGACGTAAGATAGAAATATAATCAAGGTAACTCCAATTATTTGCCACCCAAGACGCCCATTTGGAGGACTTCCACCCAAGCATTGATAACAGAGTCACGGTTGATCAGTAAGGATTATTTTATATTATCTTTGAATTAAAAGTATTTAATCTATGGGGATTTGGCTCGTTACAATTTGCCTATAGGCACTCTCCCATAAATTATAACAAGGCAAACATATTGGAGACGCCACCAAATAAATAGGCATCAAGCAAAAAATGTAAAACGTTTCGGGGCTCCCTGAGTTTATACCAATATTGGAAGACATTGAAAAGCAATAACAAATGTCCAATGAGGAAGATCAAATTCAATGAAGGATTGCCTGAGAATCAAAACACTTTTTTCTAGCCTTATCGGTCGTCGGTCGGAATTTCGTCGTAAGGTTAAATGTTGACCGACAATGTATGCAAAATATTAAGACAGTATGTGTTGTAGTTTGAGGGTTCACAAAAGGGAGGTATACCCCCTCCCCCCGACGTTGTGGACGTCATATCTTCGACAACTGACGTCGATCTCCAAAATGTTTTCAACTTAATATTTGAGACCATGAGTAATATTGGTCCCAAAATTCCAGCGTCGTCTCGTGAAATTTCATTTCAAAATATAAACGAACAAGTCAAGAAAGATAGGAATACTGTAAAATAAATTGGTTATTATCATCAAGTGGGTTTCCGAGATGGTGTATTGAAGTCTCCACCTCGCCTTTGGGTCATATATTGTCTCGACCTAACGGACTCGTCAATATATGCCCAGAGACTAGGTCTAGACTTAAATATTTATTTATTTATTTATTTATTTATTTATTTATTTATTTATTTATTTATTTATTGGGGTTTAACGACACGTTAGACAGTCTGGGTCGTCTCTTGTCGGACAGGATTACGGGTGGAGGAAAAGGCTGCTCAAAAAGAGATGTTTGTCAGATAACGAAATGCTGTTAAAGAGCTTATTAAATCGGCAACGTGGGGGCGCGGTGGTGTTGCGGTAACCGGTTCTCGTCAGATCACCGAAGTTAAGCAAGGTCGAGCCCGGTTCATCACTGGTTATGTGACCGTCTGAGCGATCAATTCGGACTCCCGTGTTGTGGCCTTGGGCAAGGCACTTAACCCCGATTGTCTACATGGGGGCACGATGACGCCGTGTACTAAGGCGTACTGCATGTCGACGGTACGCATGTCTTCAACCAGTATAACCCTGCCCGTGCTGCAGTGCGGAGTTACGATGTTGGGGAGCTGGCAGCAGCTCGTCGTTGCTCGGTGGTTCTCTCCGGGTACTCCGGCTTCCTCCACCAGTAAAACTGTCAAGGTCATGATTAGCCATTGTGCATAAGTATATGACCTTAAACACAAACAAATAAATAAATAAATAAATAAATAAATAAATAAATAAATAAATAAATAAATAAATAAATAAATAAATAACTCGGCAAAGTAAACATATTTTTCCTGTTTAATTTCTGATAATGTAAGATCTCTATGTGTTTTGTGCACTATCACTGAGAAACATTTGCATCGAAAAAAGACAACCGTACTTCGTGAGCATTCGTCATTTTAGGACCTCTCAAATCATTTTTCAGGTTTCTTCTTCGAAGAGATTGAAGGTATCAGGTCGGCGTCACTTCACAGACGTACACTCTGATACGTCACAGAGCAGCAAAAATGTGGTATCACCACTTGACCATTTCAAACTCTTTGGATTGAGTAATATCCATAAACTAATATCCAGTTTATTTTATTTATTGGGGATTAGCGACACTTTCGACAGCCAGGGTCACCTCGTGTCTGACAGTTTTACGGGTGGAGGAAGTCGAAGGACCCGGATATAACCACCGAACAACGGCGAGCAACTGTCAGACTCCCCAACGTACTAACTCCACACAAGCAGGGTAAGCATTGGTGGAAGACAAGTGCACCATCGACGTGCAGTACACCTTAGTACATAGCGCCATCGAGTCCCCACGTGGGCAATCGGGATTAAGTGCCTTGTCCAAGGACATAACGCTGGTTCCCCTAGCGGGGATCAAACCGTGGACCCTTCGGTTTAATGTCCATTGTCGTAACCATTGAGCCACCGTGCTCCCGACAATCTGCATATTTCGTCAGTTGATGTGGTGGACCTATGAAAATCATCTTCGTCTTATCTTGTTCAGTTTGATGAAATGAAACAAGATATTCAGTATCTGATTCAAATTATAAGAATTGAAATGAATTATTCGTTGTTTATCTGAGTATGAATGTGGGTATGTGTGGTGAGTTATATGAACCCCACGTACCTCACATTCATACTCCGATAAAGCGATAAATAAATCATTTCAATTTCATTTCATTTCATTTCTTCAATTCTTCTAATTTGATTCAGAGTACTCTTTTGTATTATAATGCACCCTTACGAGACCGAAGCCACCGTTATTTATATCATTTGTAGGCATATCAACTTTCGTGCACAAGATAGTTTTACTGTTTTCAATGTTGGCTAATACACACTGTCTTGAACACTGGAGAGCAAAACTAGTGTCAACAACTCACGTGAATACTAAGTAACACTCCATCTGCAGAAATTACAGCTGGATACGCCCACAATTTTTTTTATTTGACAAATGGACGGGACGAAGCAAAAGCATTCATACCATATGAAAATTATTCATCAACCTAATCTCGACCTATCATATGCACGAGCATAGGATACCATTAACCCTTTCTCTATCACCAAGTACGATTCGAGTCCTTTCTGTCCGTTTCTACCTCTCTGTCTATCTCTCTATATCATTAACTCCACACCACTGTCTCTGTCCCTCCAGATGCTCTATCTCTATCTCCCTCTCACAAGAAAGAGAGAGAGAGAGAGAGAGAGAGAGAGAGAGAGAGAGAGAGAGAGAGAGAGAGAGAGAGAGAGAAAGAGAAATTGAGATGATTCCAAAGAAATCAAAGTTCTTCCACCTGTAAACATCAAAAGAAGGAATCTGATCATGGAATCATGAACGGGAGAGAGAGAGAGAGAAAGAGAGAGAGAGAGAGAGAGAGAGAGAGAGAGAGAGAGAGAGAGAGAGACAGAGAGAGAGTGACACGGAGAGGGTTACAGAAAATTAAATTATAGCTGTAGAGAGAAAATATACCTCCGGAAAAGAGGAACATAAATGTTTTATAGGATTTGACCGTGGCGTCTCCGTTCTCACGTAGTTCGTGTACCCGTAGGTTAGGTACATACTATACTGACGGAAAAAAGAAATGTGAGTTCAGTTTTGGTAACATAATTTTTTATCCGTAGACCAAATGTAGTAAAATTCGACACAAAGCTACCCCAGTGTACTGTCTGAAGAGCCTTTGGTTGAAATTCAGTCAGCCATGGCCACGCGTGACGCTGCATGCTTTCAACAGATTTTTCGACAAAGCGTGCATCCGGGGCACTCCCACGTGCTATGGGTTTGAAAACATACCAAATCGAAGTTTCGAGCAGTACACATCGATTGCACAACATTTCATGTCAACTCGATTGAAAAGCAAAATGCCGCGAATGTCCGAAGTTGATAGGGGTAGGGCTCTTGTTCTAATTATGCAGGGCCAATCGCAACTTCTCGTCGCCCAGCAATTGGGGGTCTACGAGTCAACGATAGCTCGTTTAGCTGGGTGTCTCAGAGCCACGGAAAGATTAGCTGACCGTCCAAGGAGTGGACCTCTGCGCGTTACGTCGCCACTTCAAGATAGAGGCATACGTCTCTCACACCCCTCTAGCCGATTTCAGACAACGACGGAGACTGCGAGTCAGGCTGGAGTCACTCATGGTCGCCGAGTATGTCCAAGAACAGTAAGGAATCGGTTGCGGGAGTTCATTTTAAGAGGCCACGACGTCCCTACGTTGGTCCGCAACTTACACCCAGGCGACGTAAACGTCGATTGCAATGGCTGTGGGCACCTGCACCAATTCGGTTTCACTTGGCCCACTGGAGACGTGTGTTAATCACTGACGGTTCACGCAGTACAGATCAAATGGACGACAACGTTGCTATCGACGTCGAATTGGGCGATATTCTGACGCTTGCGTTAAGGAAAACGACAGATTCGGGGGGGGGGGGTCTGTTATGATTCGTGGGGGGGGGGGGAATTTTCATGGCGTTAAAACACCTCTTGTGGTCACCCAGGGTAATCTTAATGCCGTGCGATAACGGGATGACGTCCTCATGCCTCACGTCCTTCCACTTATCCATGCGCAGGATAATACAAGGCCGCACGTTGCTTGGGTTTGTCGTGACTTCCTCAACCAAAACAATGTCCCGGTTCTCGATTGGCCACCCAAGAGTCCAGATTTGTCCCCGATCGAGCATTTGTGGAACGAGCTAGACAGGAGGGTCAGGAAGCTCGTCAACGTACCAAACAACGTCGCACAGCTCCCGCAGGCCCTTCTTCAGAAGTGGAATAACATCCCACAAAGGACCATAAAACACTTGATAGGGCCAGTGGTGAGGAGAGTTAGAGCAGCGACTGAAGCCTGGGGTGGACACACCCGCTATTGATTTTTGATCAGGAAATGGCGTATTTTGGGTAACTCTTTTTTCAGGAGCACCGAAACCAGGGTACACAGAGGTAGCGGATGCCCATATTTTATCGTGTTATCGCAGATAATACCATACCCCATGCATCCAGCTCTCGCTCCTGCGCTGGTCTTCTGTGAGCCGCTATAAATTGACTTCCTTTTTTAAAAATTTGAATGAGTCTATACAAAATTGCTGGAATATTTTGGCTGGAAAAACATTGTGGTCACGTGCAAGGAAGCTCACCAAAGGACCGCGCTGACCTTCCATTTTCAAAATTTCTCCTGTCGACAAGAGTAAGATAACCCACCTCATGCTCACCAAACTCGTCACTACGAGCGTCGGATACTTCGCATCATAAACAATGATTGAAACGTGGCGACCCCCACCCAAACCGGAATTCTGGATCCGGCATTGGTTTTGGAATGAACGGGCTGTCTTTTATCCCGAAAATCACATTGTGTTCAAGCCTGGGAATAAGCAATCTGTCATTTGCAAAATGAAGTCCCAAAGTGTGAATTTGTTGATGCTATCCGATACAGTGAGCTGGAAGCCTTTAATTTATCCTCTGTGTACATCTTTCTGTTCAGGCCTGAGACCTTGATTCAGACGGGGGTTCACAGAGGGTAAATTGAGCAATGCTAACCTGCTGTGTAGGGCAGCATCACCAAATTTACCCTCTGGGTACCTCATTCTGCAGATGAGTCTCTTTATTTCCACGCTAGTTTGTATTTTCAACAACATATTCGTTGAAAAGCGGAAGACCAGTTCGACAAGAAAGGGTCAGCATAAAGATTAAAACATTTATCTCATTTGATTCATTCATGTGTGAAGTTAATAAATACATTTCAATGTTGAGTATGTTTTATTTGTTACAGGTCATCTGAGGAGGGGCGTGGAGGGGGCTGGCGTTGTTTGTGTGTGCGAATGATTGAAAACGTGAGCGCATGCTCCTATGTACATACTATACATAGAAATTTATATTGTTTTTCATATGTCTCATAAGACTCTGTGTTGCATGCTATTTTACACATTTGAATCAATTTCATGTATTATTTGTTAACTGGTCGAGTGCTAAGCTTTCCTGACTACAAAATTTTGTTCATCATAAATTGCTCTGTTGCACTTGAATGGATAGTGCCTGAAGGCACTATCCAATCAAGTGTAACTGACCAATTTGTTGTGCACAATATCTAAATTATACCAGGTCCAAAAGGAAACTATCTTCAGTGGAGAATAATAGATAGGGCCATTACCAGTACTTTTTAGTAAAGTCCATTTTGTGGCTTCCAGCACTCCACCAGTTAAGATGCATAGTTGTGCTTACGAATTGTCGTGGTGTTGAGTGGGGGAGGAGTGCGGGGAGGGGTTGGGTGGTTTTGTGTGTGCGAGTAATTTGAAAAATTATGTACATATTATACATAGAAATTTATATCGTTTTTCATGTGACTCATAAGAATTCACGGCTGGGTTTCATGCTACTTTACTCATCTGTATCAATGTAATGTATTTTTTCTGTAAAGATGTATAGAAAAGTGACACTATAATAAAATAATTTACTACTACTACTACTGCTCTATTCCCAGTATATGTCACATTGAAAAACACCTTTGTTCGGCTGTGTTAACTGGAGCGGCTTACCGTTCTGAATCACACCCTCAAAATACACGATCCTATCAGTCTGCGTGTGTTTTGTGTGAAAGTTGGCAACAGAATCAATTGTCCGTTCGCAGTACAAACAAATTTATTAACCGTAGACCCTGAGGGGGAGAAAGAGCAACTGTTTTTGAAACGTGTTATGGGTACGAATTCGATGACACCCCCGTGGGAATCCAAGGAAGTGAAGCAGTGCTTGCAGTCTGTTGTAAACAAGCTCTGTTTTGCTAGTAAAATAGGACACAATCATCAATGCATTGGGTGAAAATCATCTATAATGGGCAACATGGGTATAAACAAGTGACTAAAATTGATTTTTTCTCCTTGTTGCGTTCACTATTAGGCATTGTGTAGAAATATGTGACACTAAAAATAAATAAATAAATAAATAAAAAATAAATAAATAAATAAATAAATAAATAAATAAATAAATAAATAAATAAATATCAAAGATGATATTTACTTTTTTCCGCTGTCCAAAGTATAATACCCAGAGACTGGCAATGTTAAACGATTTGCTTTTTTGTTCTTTCGCCCTTTACCCAACGAATCGGCCGCATCCGCCCGCGTAATATTCAAATTCAGGAGTTGAAAAATTTTAATTTTTCAAAAAAATTTAACAAAACCATATCGTGTGACCTCTCGTTGGAACGAGCTCGACGAGATCGTTCCAACCAGAGGTCATATGATATGGTTTTGTTAAAATTTTTTGAAAAATTTGAAAAAATGATATTTAAAAAAATAAATTTTGATATCGTCTGCGTTGGGTAAAGGGTTAAAATCCAGTAATGATTTTATATCTGATATCACTATCTTACGGAAGCCGGTTAGTGCCACCTTTAAATTATTTTTGATGTCGTTATTACGAAATAGTATGTCTTAATTACGGCTTAGTATGTCGTAATTATGACATACCGTATCTCGTAATTACGACTTAGTATGTCGTAATTACGACTTAGTATGTCGTAATTACGACTTATTGTGTCGTAATTACGACTTATTGTGTCGTAATTACGACATAGCTAACTTGTAATTACGACATAGCTATCTCGTAATTACGACATACTATGTCGTAATTACGACTTATTATGTCGTAATTATGAGATGACCATCATAATTGTCCGGTCAGTGATCAGATAATGTCTTCACAAACGGGCGTATTATTTCACACCGAGTGAGTGAATAACATTCGTTCAAACTAATTATTGTAAGTTAATCGTGTATCTTCAGATACGCCAATCATTTGAAACTTAAAACTGTTTGGAAATGTCAAGAATGTATTTGAAGCTGAATTTTCTGTGCAAAACAAACGGTTTCCAGGGCGGATCGGGACGTGGTTTTCATGCATCCGAAACCAACGAGGGACATAATGTTACGTTGCTGGGGCTGGAAATGATATCTTTAGCATATGTACTTAGGTCAAGTGTACGGTGATGTCTGTCTTTTGTGTTTTTCTAACGGGTTAAAGTAAAAACGCTCGTATAGAATCAATAAGCGATAACATTTACGTCTGAAAATAGAAATGCGTCGCTTCGCGCACCACCACTTCCGAAAAGGCGATTCCTCCCCTTATCCACTGTGATGCCTTATCCTAACAAATTCAGTTGCAAGCCTATCAGTTTTCAAGCATACTGAACAACATCTACTCCCCTGAATGATTATGCGTCTAAACAGTAATGAAGATGACTATCTAAATTACTGTAGCGGTCTGTGGGCAGGGACGTGGCTATAGGCATCCGATTTGGGGGGGGGGGGGGTGGGGGTGTAGGGTAGTGAATTTCTAACTAGGGGAGGGACCGGGAAGGGGAACCCCCTCCCCCCCCCCCCCCCCTTACTTGGAAATTCACTACCGAGAAACATTTTGAAAAGGAAGCCGTGAAAGGGGCATAAAATTGATTCTAGTAACTGAAATGCCAACACATTTTTGATAGAATTATCAGGTTATTATTATTTGGTATTATTCTGTGAATTGAGTATGTGCTAAATAAATGCCCAAGCTTAGAACTTTGAGCAATTCACACTGTCCTAACATTAAATCAGATCTTATGCAGGAATGATCAATTTTCGATGTTTCATCATTTTGTAACTGTGAATGGTGGAATTAACCCAGGATAACGATTTTACATGATGCGATTTTCTTGAAGTGCATTTCGAGAATTTTTTTATTACGATAAGTAAACGTACTATAGAAATCTCGTACCGATTGACATCATGTATACTTGTGAAGCTCGATATTGCGTACACTGTAGTTGTAAATAGTAACACTTGGAATTTTTGCTGATTTGAAACCGAGTTGGGATTTTGGGAAGTAAAGGAGACATCAGCATCACCAAAGAAGCTCTAAAATCCAGATAGATGGAATTTCCAACTACTCATGACTTGCCCTCCGAATTTCCAACTGTACGAAATTTTTGGCCAGGATTGGGGGAGGGGGATGAGACTCCCCCTCTCGCCACGTCCCTTTCTATGGGAGAAAATGAGAAACTTTTGCCACAGTTTCATTTTTTACAGAACAGACGGACATATAATCAAATATATACTCAAATATATACAAGATCCGAATCATTGGCCATCTCCCAAAATACGCCTTGTCCCGTGGACATAGTTTGTAACCCCTTGCTGTAGCGCATCCAGTGAACTCGTTACACCGAGGGGTCAGAAGCTGTGCTCTGGGGGCACGGAGGGAAAGCACTCACTGTGTTGTTATAATGAATATCTACTCCCAACTTGTAATTTAGATCATATATATAAAAAAAACAAAAAAAAACAAAAAAAACATAGAGAATCATAAAGAGAATCGAAATCACTGCTGCATCCAGTTTTGCTCCGGATTCATCCTTTAAGGTGGGACGCCCTTGAGTCCTTCTTGCAAAGGCCTTTGTTTCTGGTGTGTTTGGGCGACATCGTTTCAGCATTCTAGTAGCAAGATGGAGGTTTATCAGGGGTGGATCCCCCGCCCTTGTGCCATTGTATTCGAACCACAACAACATTCCCTTCTTTCCAACTTTCGACACTTTCGTGGCAAGAAGGTTTTGTTTAGCGTTTCCAAATGTGATAACCGTGTGACAATGGTACCAAATACTCGACGAATCCCGCGCAACACCTAATAGCCGTTTCATCTGCACCTTCCGGCGACATACCCGACTTGTTCTCCATGGGAACCACGCGCGAGGCCCGAAGCAGTGTCTGTTTACTGTTTAAACAAATTCTGCCTTGTTGGTTAATTAGGACCTACCAACAGTTGAATGCTTGGAGTAGACGACTTCTAAAATGGGCAGCAAGGTGTGTAAGATTGGCTAACCTTGACTTCACACCATTGTTCCGGTCACATTTAGTCATAACGGCAGAATAGTGACGTTAAAGACCAATAAATAAATAGATAATCTGACTTGTTAAGGTTGGCTACTTCAAACTTCTACATGATTTTTTTTTTATATTTCCGCCAGCCTGTGCGAATAATATGACAAAAACCTGAAAGTTGTCAACTTTAAGCTATGAAAATCACCAATGCACCAACTTGTCCCCAGCAACAATCTAGCCTCACCATTCATCCACCCCCTTCCCAACACTGATATACTCAGTTTTACGACCACACACATTGGTTTTTGCCCTACTTAGCTCACAAAATTCTCTTGGTTTCACCGATCTGAGAAATGATATATTAATTTACTGAAAATCTACATCGTTAAGCACAGCAACTACTGAGCCCGTCAAAGTAGATCTCAACCTATATTTTTTATAATCACATCTCAATCAACTTGTATATACTAAGTTATACCTCTTCTTTGTGGTCTTATGTATATGTATCTTTACACTCCAATCTAAGTACATCTTACTCTCTATTCTATACCACAACCTTTCTTCTCAAGCCAGTCTGAATACATTTTTGCACCCAAAGACAACCTTCTCAACATCAACAGGCAGCACAATAGTTAATAATGTGCTCTCTTGAATCATATCGTGCTCGGATAGGCACTTTTAACATCAAAGTATATTGTAGTAGTTTGAAGTATTGTTTGTCTAAAGAGAGATCCACTTGTGTTCTAACTTACATGCTCCTTCGACTCAGTGGAGTTGGGCTGCATGAAAGCTTCACTGTTATGTTTGCTTTATTTATTGACCACTTCAGTGATTCCGGTACCCATCATTTAGTAAATCCATCTGGTGAAACTTCATTTCCTTGCAGTGCGAGGGACATCTGTGAAATTTCATTTCCTTGCATTGCGATGAACGTCTGTAAGGCTACGCTTACATTGAAAGTGTTAATCTCTGCGTTCATTGTCACTTCGTTGTTCTACTCGGCCGTACATTTATTATTGTCCGGTGACATCGAAACCAATCCTGGCCCAAATTCTCTTAATTTGGATCACAGCGAGAACATTTTAAAAATTGTTCATCTTAACATCCAGAGTCTAAAACCCAAAATAGATAGTTCAATGTGAATTCGCATCTTTTGATATTGTGACTTTGACTGAGACCTGGCTGCAAAGCTCCGATCCCACATCTGATGTCTTTCTCCAAGGGTTTCACGAACCATTGAGATTCAATCGTTCGACAAGGGGAGGTGGGGTTGCCATCTACGTCAAAGACGGTATCTCATGTCGACCAAGACCGGATCTCCACACATTGAACACAGAGTGCCTGTGGGCTGAAATATTCACAAAGCGATCTAAGTCGTTATTATTAGGAGTTTTCTATCGGCCACCCAATAGTTCCCCAGATACGTGGGAAGCCATATCGGCATCCATCGAAAAGGCCAGAGGCACGTCTATCGTCGACCTAATTGTCACAGGGGATTTCAATGACAACCAAATAGTTTCGTCTCGAAACGATTTTTCTGAACTTCAGCATTATTTTAATTTAAGACAGGTAGTGAGCGAGCCAACTTGTTTCACTGAATCATCGGCTTCCTTATTAGATCTCTTTGCTCCCAGTGACACAATTAACATTAAAAATTGTGAGGTCCTTGATCCGATTATTCCGGACATGATTCTCTACCACTGCCCCATTTCAATTGAAGTTAAATTCTCTAAACCATCACCTCTCTCCTTTAAGAGGAGGATATGGCTTTATTCCCAGGGTAACTACGGAGCACTAAATGAAGCTTTCTCTAGCGTCGACTGGGACGCTCTCTTCGATAATCATTGTATTGACACTATAGTTTCCAACTTTACCAACAAAATACTCGATGTTGCCTCAATCCACATACCCAATAAATTCATTACTACGAGAATGGACCAACCAAAATGGATGCTGAACGAAATAAGATTACTGATCAGGCAGAGGAAACGTTTGTATCGCATTCCTAAGCGCATTGATCTTCCACGTGCCTGGGCTAAATATAAACTGAAACGAAATGAAGTTGTGTCGGCTGTTAGGAAGGCCAAAGCGTTATACTTGTCAAAAATCCAGTCCACTCTAAGGAGTAAAGAAACACCACCATCACAGTGGTGGAAGACTTTAAAAACATTTATCGGCAGCAGTAACGCAGTAGGAATTCCCACTCTCATCCACTCAAATAAACTATACTCATCAAATGCTGAGAAAGCGGAAGTGTTCAACGAATACTTCAGTTCTATTTCAACAGTTGATGATTCGAATGCCGTCCTGCCAGACCCACCATCCCGTGCTTCCCAAAGTATTGATAGCATCACCCTACATTGTAGCGAAGTAGAAACTGTAATGAAGTCGATAAAAGTGTCCAAGGCTTCTGGTCCTGATCTCATAAGCCCACGTCTACTAAAAGAATGTCATTCCTGCTAATGCGAACCACTTTCGAACTTTCGATCTTATTTAACATACTGATGAACAGCTCGTACTTTCCATCGTTGTGGAAAAAAGCAAATGTCCCTCCAGTCCTGAAAAAGCAACCGTCCAATTCTGTTGTTAATTATCGCCCAATATCATTGATCAGCTGTGTTGGTAAAATACTCGAAAGATGTGTATTTAAGCGCTTGTGGGCGTTTCTGATTGAAAATAATGTCCTCAGACAATTTCAGTCAGGGTTTCCTCCAACTAACTGATATTTATGATGAATTCTGTCGCGCACTTGATGAAGGCAAAGAAGTTAGGGTGGTGTTCTGTGATGTCAGTAAGGCCTTTGACAAAGTATGGCACGCTGGACTTATCTACAAGCTGGAGAGTATTGGCGTCTCGGGCAAACTATTGTTGTTCTTGAAATCGTACCTTGCAGATAGGTTACAACGAGTTGTGATAGCGTCGGAGGCGTCTCCATGGAGGCCCGCCACCGCTGGTGTTCCTCAAGGGTCCATTTTCGGTCCCTTACTGTTCCTTATATACATCAACGACATAACGGATAACCTGCTTAGCAGTGCACGTCTCTTTGCAGATGATACGTCTTTGTATCTAATTATAGAGAACCCTGAACAAGCGTCAATCTTAATAAATCATGATTTGGCCACAATTGAACATTGGGCTAAAACATGGTTGGTTGAGTTCAATCCCAACAAAACAGAAAGCATGTTAATTTCGCGTAAAAACAACCCCACCTCCCATCCACCTTTATTCTTAGACAATTCTCAGGTATCTGAAGTTTCCAACCATAAACATTTAGGAGTCATACTGAATAGCACGTGTACATGGAACGATCACATCGAACATATTTGCTCTAAAGCCTGGTCCCGTTTAGACTTGCTGAGGAGGCACAAGTTTACTCTGGATCGTAGTATTTTGGAAAAAATTTACTTTGCCTTCATTAGACCTCTTCTTGAATATGCTGATACCGTTTGGGATAACTGTCCTGTAAGCAAAGTGGACGAACTAGAAAAAATACAAATTGCAGCAGCAAGGATCATCACGCGTGCAACAGTCAGTGCCAGGAAGACTTTGCTCTATCGTGAAACGCAATGGGACCCCCTTAATGAAAGACGTCGCAAACACAAGCTAATTCAGTTTTTTTTAAAATGTATCATCACACGTTACCTCCATACATCTCCAATAAAGTGCCTCCTCTTACCTTTTTAACCAACTCAGCAATCAGTCTCCGAACAAGTCATAACCATCGAGTTCCCTCTTGTCGGACTCAGTTGTACAAGTCTTCCTTCATCCCGAGTGTTACGGACGAATGGAATAATCTGCCGCTCCCTGTTCGCGAGAACTCGTCACTTATCAACTTCAAGACCTCCCTAAACAAGGGAATCCAACGACCTCCAAGGTTCTACAGCAACGCGAAATCTCGCACAGCTCAAATATATCATTGCAGGCTACGTCCACAGTGTAGTAACCTCAACTCCCACCTCTACGATAATCATTTATCACCAAACCCTTTGTGTCAGTGTGGCGAGCAAGAGACTCCTGATCATTTTTCTTCCATTGTCCAATCTTCTCAGACGCACGTAATTGCACGATTAACCTTCTTCCTTTTGGAACAGACACATCCACACTTCTGTTTGGTTCAGAATTCCTGAGTAACGAAGACAATCGTGTCATCGTTGAAGTAGTACATTACTTTATCTTATCAAGTAAGCGATTCCAATAACTGATTCGCATGACTTGTTACATAATGTTGGGCCACCCAATAATCCAATATTACTAACTAATAATAATAGTATCAAACTAGCATAGCATCACGTATATTCCCCTCCACACCTATCAAACTTCATTTCAGCCCACCTTCAGATGGACTGTCTTCGTAGTTTGGATTCATATATATATCTCCTTACCAAAAGAACTGATGAAATAAGATACTGCCTTACGTATTTCTCGAGTGCACCTAATGCATTACGCATTCAGACTGGCCGTCATTTACATTTTTTTTTTTCCTTTTCTTGTTCGATGTTTTCTTTTTTTTCTCGTTTGCTTCTAATTTTTCTAAAAATATTCCTGTTGTAGTTGATGCATTCCTGCACATCTTTACCCGGGGGTCTGCCCTCTCCCACTCTTGCCTCGCGCATTCGGTCTGGGCCTGGAGACCTGGCTCGCGACCCCAATTGGTAGCTGTGTCTTGAAAACAGAAAAATGCCTAAATGTCATCAGTAATGTGTTTTTTTTTCTCGAGTCGACGTTTGGTTGCGTGGGGTGGGCTGGGCCCGCGGGTATTGATGTGTACGTGTAACTACTGACTGACACCACCTGCCGAGTGAATTGATAAACGAAAGAGGGAGACGACTTACATAAGCTGTTAGCTTTCCGTCGAATCCCTCTCATATACAGCGATCTATCTTAGTTTAGCTTTGTTATTTTGTGTACTGTTGTACATTGTGTTGCTTGTTCTTCTTTGTACCTGTTGCGTACTGTATACAAATAACATAATTTCAAATAAATATTGTTTAAACTAAATATATCCTCTTTAAAATGGTATCAAATACTTTTTGTTAAAATTAGTTTTTTTTTCCATTTTTGTTCAAAAGTTACGCTTTTTATCCCAGTACATCACCCTATTATTTTGTTAGAAAAGACTGGTGGGGTAACTTCAAAGTCCCAAAAATATAGTCAATTCTAATGAGGAAATCTGGACGGACACAGATTTCTTTATTCTTTAACCCTTTACCTAACATGAAAAGCAGACGACACTTGCAATAAAAATTCTTGAATAACTAGTTTTTTCATTTTTTGTCTCAAAAACATAGGTTATGACCCCTCGTTGGAACGAGCTCTTCGAGCTCGTTCCAACGAGGGGTCATAACCTATGTTTTTGAGACAAAAAATGAAAAAATAATGAAATTAATTGGCGAATTTTGAGAATAGCGCTAGCCCGGTTTTGGCCGTTACGTTGGGTAAAGGGATAAACATATTTTGGATATGTTTTTGTTTTAATGGTTCCATTTAACTTTGAAAAGTGGACACACCTGAAAACCTATCTGTTTAGCTATGCTTTCTCGTGGAAATATTTTCATATTCATTGTACAGCCTTTTAGAGCACCTTTAGTTGTTTCACGCTGTTTTAAATGAATTACTATACTACTCAAGAGTTTGCTAAGCACCAAGTATATCCAACTACCTGTTTTACGTTTTAGTTGAAATATTATGATGAAAAGTGTATATATTTTTTATTTGATTATATCTTTAATGATTTAAGTACAGAAATAAAGATTTTATTTGTGTTTGACATCTGTGTTTGACATTATTTTTTAGCATTTGATTACGATAACCAGGGAAATGGATATTATTGGTAAAAGAGGAAATTTTTCAATTTGCCAAAAAGTTGACGGAGCGAACTGGTATGGGTTCAGTATCGACTGTGAGACACATTACTGTTAATTACAGCTTGACAACGCCTTCTCATGCTCCTAATCAGGCTCCTGGTGGTCCTTCGTGGGATTTTGTTCCATTCTTGGACCAGCATGGCACCAAGCTCATTGACACTTCTTGGCTGGACTGGACGGGTTGAAATTGCAAGCTGCAAATCATTCCAGACATGTTCGATTGGATTGACCGCTGATTTGTCGCGGTTCTCGGATGAGAAGGCCTTGGTTACACCTGTACTCCCAACTGCCTCCATATTCCCACGTTTCTTCTTTCCTCCTAGCACTCGGAGACGAACTGCTTGATGACACCCCTTGCCTCATTCTTCCCAATCTCTCCGATTAGCATATTAACACTCTCCTTTGAGTCTCTTCATTCTCCCATCCCACTTCCCTATTATACTCCCAGTGAATCTTATTCTTTAGACTGGTATTTTGGGCATTCTAGAGGAAAGTGTTCCAGAGTCTCCACCACGCCCAAATTACACATCTGGCACTTCGTGTTACTGTTTTTCCCAATTTTCCCCCTCAGCTCCAGGGACCGCGACCTCAGCTTGAACAACAGTGACCCCTCAAAGGTGCCATCAAGGTACTCTTCAAAACCAGGCTTCTCTTTATCACGCAGTCCTGTTCCCCAAAAGGATTTGATTATTGCTTAGGATGTATGTTAATAAGTAACCGTTGTTATGAGTAACTGTTTTACTATAAAATGTATGTATTTCCTGAATTCAACTGTCTGGCTGTACCGGCTGAGAAAGAAGTACGGTTAGTTATTCTGTCGCTAAATGTTAGTAAATGTTTAAAGTTGACAAGCGCTTTGAGTGAGCTAATTTTCCCCACGGTATACGCTTTACGACATTTGGTGGGCAGATTCCGGACAGACTAACTTTTAGTTCAAACAATATTTATTTGAAACGAATATGTTACATGGTTACATCATATGAAACAAACATATGAAGAAATAAGAATGATTTGAATTAATTGTGTACAATTACAATAGTACAAGTACAACATGCGTAGACACAGATTGTTAGATGGGATTCGACAGTAAGCTAGGAGCTTTTGATAGTCGTCTCCTTTATTAATGATGAAATTACACTAATTGGAGGCTAGGGTCAACTTTGAGCATTATAATAGAGCGTTTAAACTAAATTATAGACATGGTATATAAATAATATTAATTATATAATCTACTAGATAGGCAGTCGGGGCGTAGGACGCTTGGCGTGAGATGGGGGTGGGGGGGGGGGACTTAGTGAAAATAACTGTTTCTCAACATACAGCTTGACACAATGGTGTACGTAACACTTAGTCTAGGTGAAAGTAGGCAAATGAATGCTTGTGGGAAGAGGGTCCTACGTCCCAGATAAGAAGTGAATGAGAGATGAAAAGTTAGACAGTAAGGCATGGAATGGATGGGGGTGGAAGAATGAAGGGGGGGGGGGGCAATATTGCACAGATATCGTGTGTCCTTTCGAACAAAGAACAGTATGTGGAGAGCGGACTGCGACCGAACCATCCGTGGAGCGGAGACATCTCGAAAAGAATCACTTTTTCGAACTAAGTGCACACGGGACACAAGCTATGTCTCAGGCAATGGACCTCCGGGTTTAACCCTGGGGGCCACCGGCCGGAGCACCACCACCCCACGTTACGATTTGCAAAGAATTTACAAGTATTGCACGGGTGAAATCCGCGAGTCGGCGACAATACAATCTCCATGCACTGTAGTCATTACATAGCCGTATTTACAAATAGCAGACGTGTTGTTTAAAAGCTATGTGAGATATAGGAATATGGTTAGGACTTCACAAAATGGCCAGCAATCAGAGTGGGCTCCGAGGGCCCTCAGCAACCGAGACGCCCACTCAACATGATAAACTTTTGAACACCCTCAAAACCATCACGGTTCTCAACATTATTCAAAAATTATGAACCATACAGTAACGTCGAGCGATCGACAGTGAAAGGTAGAGCCATGATTGTATGATTTCGAAAGTTTGAGTAGAGGGGGCAATATAGAAGAAAATGCTAAGTTGTTTCAAGTTCTCAACACTAACAATTAGGAGAAAGTGATAAATGGTTATATAAATGGACGCCAAGATTACTGCAACGCAAACGTAAATCTACAATGGTATATTTGGACTGCGCGTGATTTGTTACCACTATAGAAGAGCGGCGGTCGGTCATTACCGTTGTTTAGGAAATTTTTAAAATTATTAATAAATGAATTCGCTCGGACAGACAGAGGTAGGGCATTCCATTGGTTGGTAACGTTGGGGATGAATGAACATGGGTACAAGTTCGTGCGACAGAATGGAACTCGATGGTTTTGATTAGATCGGAGATTAAATCTTTGGTTGGTCGTCGAAACAGATGGCGGTACTTTATTAGCAATGTATGGGGGAGTAGTATCGTTATACATTTTGAAGAATTGTATTAATTTGTGTTTTCGACATCTTTCTTGGAGCGGATCTCAACGGGTCTCAGTGTAGAGGAGACACTTACTTGCACTGATGGTTGCACCAGTTATGATCCTTGCTGCGGCTATCTATATTTTCTCAAGATCTGCAGTCCTAGTTGCTGAGCAGTTGTCCCACACTGTGTCGGCATACTCAAGACAGGGCCTAATAAATGCAAGATAAATTCTTTCCAAGACCTTGCGATCAAGTGTAAATTTGTGTTTTCTTAGCAAGTCTAAACGCGACCAGGCCTTAGAACAGATATGATAAATGTGGTCTATTCCATGTGCAGTTGCTATTCAATATTACACCCAGGTGCTTGTGGTTTTTAGCTTCAGAAATCTGAGTACCACCGAAGAGTAACGGTGGATGTACAGGAGGATTACATTTGTTTGTTATCAACATACTCTCCGTTTTGTTGTGATAGACCAAGTTTTAGCCCAATGTTCGATTGTTGCTAAATCATGGTTTATTAAGATCGCAGCTTGATTTGGATTCTCTACTATAATGAATAAAGAGGTGTCATCAGCAAAAAGGTGTATAGAACTAAGTAGATTCTCAGTTATACCATTAATATATATAAGAAATAACAGAAGTCCAAGTATAGAACCTCGAGGAACTCCCGAGTTAATAGGCCTCCAAGAGGAAGCTTCAGAGGCTATGTCTACTCGATTTCAAAGTTTTCCACCACTGTGAGGGCGATGTGTCATGACTTTAGTTAAGTATAAATCTTAAGCTTTCCTAATAACTGCTACAACTTCATTTCGTTTATGTTTATATTTTATCCAAGCGTGAGGAAGCCCATTACGCTTGGCTATACGATATAACCTTTTTCTGTCTTATTAAAAGACGTGTTTCATTATGCAACCATTCAGGTTGGTTAGTACGTGCGTTGATGAGCTTGGTAGGAATATGGTGGGATGCAATATCAAGAACTGTACTGGTAAAATTTGACACTATCGTATCAAGATATGAATCATTAAAAAGTGCATCCCATTGCTCTCTGTTGAAGGCGGCATTTAGGGCTTCATAATTCCCCTATGAATACAACGATACACGCCGTTTAAAAATTGGCACCTGTGGCTTTATGAATTCAACTTCTATGGAAATGGGACAGTGGTAGCGAATCATCTCTGGTACTATCGACTCTAACACCTCGCACCTTAATACGTTGATTGTGTTACTAACACGAATA
This sequence comes from Pictodentalium vernedei, assembly GCA_031216915.1. Lineage (NCBI taxonomy): Eukaryota > Metazoa > Mollusca > Scaphopoda > Dentaliida > Dentaliidae > Pictodentalium > Pictodentalium vernedei. Next base: position 119,597,739 of record CM062292.1, read on the forward strand.
AACCAATCAGTGAAGCAAACGATTCGACAAAGCTTGTGGGCTCACTCACAAGCTGTCTCAGGTTAAAATACTTCATGATATTGAGAGCGTTCGGAGAAACTATCAGGTTATCATTAAAATCACCAGTGATAATTAGATCATCAATTTGTGCGTCTTTCGCTTTGTCACTAACTTTTTAGCTTAGTCACGATCCAAAAGATGGACACGATTCCAGAACACGTTAAACAGCTCATCGGAAGTCTCGCCGTGAAAAATATGTCCCTCTCTTGGAGAATTCAAGAAAATGAAACTTCCGTGTGCGTATCGTTTTACTGGAATAAATTGCCACAGGAGCGAAGAGACAAACCCAGGTCAAACGCAAAGAAGGAACGAGACCACAAACGTACAATGATGTACTCAGAACGAAAGGAGAAGCAATCGGACACATGCGAGGACACACCAACAAAACAGGAAGAAAAAGTGTTGCAAGAGGACGAGGATAAACGCAACAGAGGATTGTTCAATTTAATTTCTGCAGAGGAGACAAAACACGCTGACGTGAGTACACAAACTTTTGAAATTTCTAAAGCTGACTGTTGAACATTAGTCCAACCCAGAAGCCTCACTAAATCTGTGCAAAATGTACCTGCTACATCAAACGTTTCAACTCAGACTTGTTACGATCACAATAAGCCTCAAGTTCTTGACACTCTTTCATTCCCAACAAGTAAATCAACCAAAGTTACGGAAAAGGTGCTACGGGAACTTGGATACAGACAGCATGGAATTTATTATCTTATAAAATGGAACGACCTTCCATTCAGCGAAAACACATGGGTTCATGCTGACGAGATAGATGAAAGTGCTCGCAATTATAAAAGTGACAATCCGAAAAGTATACAGTCCGGTCCTTCTGGTCCTCCTGCGAAATCACGTTATAAAAATCGCGGAATAGGAAATAGTTGACATTAATGATCGGGACATCAGATGATAATCGGTTCCTGAAGCACATCGAGGTCGACGACTTCTCAAGATTGAAATAATTTTGGTGAAAAAAATGTCACAAATTCGAGTTTCGTGTTAGGAAGGACAGTTCCAGCTTATTACACCTAATTCGAACGCTATTTCATTTTCGTTCTCTTTAGAGGACCAAAGACTTTTTATACAGGGTGTACGAATGTCATAAAACGTACTGTGGGGAAAATTAGCTCACTCGAAGCGTTTGTTAACTTTAAACATTTATTTACATTTAGCGGCAGAATAAACAACCGTACTTTTTTCTCAGCCGGTATAGCCAGACTGTTGAATTCGAATCAAATGGTTTTCGCGCGCCGAAGGCGAACAGGGACGATATGAGGCAAGCCCCTTTCGACCCTCTTTAACTGTGGAATTGTATCTTGTCTGGCAGTGGTAAAGAAGGAGATGGTATAGGTAATCAGCGGCGCTTGTGTCTCTTGTGTTTCTTTTTAGTGGAGGTGGTCTGGATGGAGGGACCGTGTCAGTCGGCGTTGTTGGTGGACTGCCTATAGGTGATTGACGTGGATCGTACGGTCTAGTCCTGGGCGAGTCTGGAGCTGCCATGAGAGGTGACTGAGGCGCCTGTTGTGATTGAGCCTCTATCAGTTTATTTGCCCCTTCGATCTTCTTGAGAAACTGTTCGTACTTCTTGTCCATTTCCTTTATGTGTCGATCTCGATTTTCCTTGTTTTCCTGTAATATTCTCTCCAGCAGTTCGTCCGAGTCATGACATTTTGGCTCAGAAGGAAGAGGTGAGTGCGGATCAGGAAGTGGCGACAGAGCAGCTTCCATTTCCACCTCAGTCTCCACAGACTCTTCAACATCCGACAAAGCCAGCTAGGGAGCTGGCAGTAGGATGAGACTGTCTGTGGGAGTGGGGAGGGGGAGGAAGTGGCGACCGCCTCTGGCTCTTTCTTTTCATCACCGTTCTTTTTATTTTTCTCAAAAAATGCCTCCAAGCGTCGGTCATTCCTCCGCTTGGTGGACGGGCTCTTTCTTCTGGGTTTTCTTCTTTTCTTACTCTTTTCATGGCCTCCGGACCCCCTTGAGTGAGGACCAGTGTGAGAGGGGTTTCTATCACTAAAGGTACTACCTCTACCCTTGGGGGTGGTGTGATGTTCTCATTTGTGGTGGTGAATTCCAAGGTCAGGTAGACGCCCTCGCCCTTCTCCTGGATAGTGCAGGTGATGGGACAAGAGACGCCCAGAGCTGATATGGTGTTCTGTAATCGTGCCGGTAAGTCCAGTGCTCCCATGTTGTCTTAACTGAGGTGTTCGGAAAAAATGGACTGTTGAATGAATGAAATGAAAAGTTTCAGCGCGCTGAAGACGCACAGGGACGATGTGGGATTGAAATCTCTTGCGACCCGAATAACTTTATTTGCTTTATAGCTTTGTTTGCTTATTAATACACTAGAGTAGGAAGCGAGAGCCGATAATCTTATTTAGTTTGAGTGTGCGCACTGGATGTAGGGTAATGGGTTGAGATCCCCGAGAACCTCGAACTGGAAGATGGCTAGGAAGTTTGCATACCTACAAGAGTTCTACTCTGTGTGTTTGCTTGGAGAGGTGGGCATATTTATGGGAATACTGAAACCGCAGTTTGGTGTTCCCAAACCAGCAACTGTTCGGGTTTCTTTTTCTTTTTTTCTAAAATAACCACCAAACTGCTGTTTCAGTATTACCATAAATACGCCCACTTCTCTAAGCAAACACGAAGCAGAACTCTCGTAGTTGTGTAAACTTCCTAGCCATCTTCCAGTTCGAGGTTCTTAGGGATCTCAACCCACTATCCTACAGCTAATGCGCAAACTCAAACCAAATAAGATTATTGGCTCTCGCTTCCGACTCTCGTGGATTTATAAGCAAATAAAGCTATAAAGCAAATAATATTATTCGGGTCGCAAGGGATATCAGTCTCACATCATCCCTGTGCGCTTTCGGCTCGCAGAAACTTTTCATTTCTTTCAGCTCTTTACTTCGCTTTCCCTATCACACCGTCATCTGTTCCCCCCTGAAGGCAGACGAGATGGCCAAGGCTCAGCATCCACTCTCCCTTATAGGCTGATGAATGACTCCCAGCTTTCAAAAACACATATTGGTGGATTTTTTCGTTTTTGTAACCGTTAAGGATAAAATGCTGGGGCTTCTCCCAGCCTGTTGAATTGATGATGAAATGGTTTCCCGCGCCGAAGGCGCGCAGGGACGCTGTGGGGCAAGCCCCTTTCGACCCTCTTTAACTGTAGATTATTGGTTGGGTACTCGGTGTTTGTCCGGGATTAGGTGTTCTTGGGAGTTGTAGCTCGTCTTTTTAATGTTCGTTGGTCTGAACCCCCGGGCGAGGACCAGAGCGAGAGGGGGTCCTCTCGGCAAAGGTGCTACCTCTCCCCGAAGGTGTTATGATGGTATGTTCAGGCAAGTAAAGTCTGCCTCTTATAGGATTGTCATCTTGTGGTGGTGGGCCATCATTGGCAAGTGTTGTCTGCCTCCTGTAATCGATCGTTGGTGGAGTTGGTTTATTTTATTGGATTCTGTTTAAGCGCTTCGTCGGATCGTGGAGAAAAAACAACAACGGCCCCATTCGGGGACCATCGAGAGAGAGACCCGAACTTCCCTGGTTCGGGGACAGGTCTGCATGGTAACCTATTTGACCGGGGAAGAATGCGCGCTACCAGCGCTGCCAAAAAGGGGCAAGAAATGGGGCGCAGGACCAACGCTCGCTTCCCAGGAGGTGGATGACCACCTCTAGGGATGGAGCGGAGGATGTTAAGGTCCTTAGCGGTTACTATATTCCCTATCGGTTAAAGTTTTTCCATAGCGGTTATTGGGGAGCTGGAGATCAAAAAGAAAACATCTGTGTGTACCCGCTAATAAAGAAAAGGCATAATTGTTGGGTTTAAAAAAAAACAAAAATATTCAATTACATCGTTATAGGTATCGATCCCTCAGAGCAGCCCATAATGTTCCCATGGCCTGTTTTTATGTTCCTAGATATTTTCTATTAATGGTTAAGTGATTATGATAGCTAAATAGGTGAAGGCAGCCCATTCTGGTAAATGGTCTGAGCTGATCTGATTTCACTGCCCGTTGGTTCACCTTCCCTATGCTCCTAATTACCTGCTATTAATGGTTAAGTTAAAATAGGTGAAGGCAGCACATCCTGGTAAATAGTCTCAGCAGGGCTGATTTTACTGCTTTTGTTCCCCTTTCCTCTGTTCCTAGTTACTCCCTATTATTGGTTAAGTTATTATGATCGCTACATAAGTGAAGGCAGCCCATCCTGGTAAATGGTCTCAGCTGAGATGATTTTACTGCCTGTTAATTCACTGTCTCTATGTTCCTAATTACCTGTGATTAATGGTCTTTATTAAAGTTGGTATGGATCGTCTTAGTTAGGTATGTTGCGGTCAAAATTAGAGGGTGTTTTTTGCCTGCCCTTACCTCCGGGGTTTGATTCCTACTTACAAGTACTCTTACTCATCAGGTATGTTGCGGTCAAAATTAGAGAGGGGGGGGGGGGGGCAGGCCTTCACAAAATGCCACACCCGAGGGTGTTATTTCCTGCCCTTACCTCCGCGGTTTGATTCCTACTTACAGGGTGGTTAGATTAAATTGTGGCGTTTTTAGGTTATTGTCGGCTCTTGCAAATGTCCTGGAGTTAGGATTTTAGTTGACTGTGGGCGAGACGATCGCGATTTTTCGCGGCTAGGGAGGCGAGGCAGTTTTTAATGGTTGAAATTTCGGCTCTGTCGTGGTGTGGTTTGATAGGTGTATGGATGCCACACCCGCGGTTTAATTCCCCTGAGATTTAGATTATGAGAGGAGAAGCAGCCCGTGACGCTAGTATGCCCCACCCGATGGTGTTTATTGCTCGCTCGATACCTCCGCGGTTTTATTTTTACTTGCGCTTCTGGTGGTTAGGGGTCATCCCGGTTGTGTGTGAACCTGGGAGCCATACTGACCGTGGGCAGGTGCGGATCGGTCGGGTTAGGCGGACCCGAATCCTCTGGGGTCGGGTCCTCCGGCCCGACCGCACTCCCCAGTCAGGATGACCCCGAGGTAACAGCTCCGTAGACCCATTCTATATGGAGTAGTTTGTATATGTATATACAATGTCTTCAGCCGATGGAAAGATGCTGGTCAATGCTGCCTATCAAAGCGCCGTGGTCGCAGCCCTCGCAATAGGATATGCCCACTTATGTAAGATGGTAATGAAGGGAGCCACCCCTAAACATGACGTCACCGGCTATGACGTCGGGGTGGTAGTCCTTGACGTGGGGCTGGCGATGGCAACCAAGGACATGCTTATTAAACAGAAACACATTCCAAAAGATATTACGGAATAACAAGATTGCCTCGATCGCAATGTTAATTGGGACGCCCTTATGTATGCAGTGGCCTTCTCTGGCAGCAACTACCTCTTCTCCAAGTATGGGGATAACGACGCTGGTGCGGAACGTGTGCGACATGACAAAGCCGTAGAAAAGCTTCAGGCCGCCCAGGCAACATGGTCCCGTAAGCGAACAGAACGCCTCGATTGGATCAACCAAGAACTACATCGCCAAGGCCATGCCTCGCGCACATTCCAGGATGTCGATGCAGCGATTCGCGAGTATGCACAGGTAACTGGGAACAGTTTAAACAGTCTTGGCTCAGAACCGCAACTAGAAGACTTTCACGCACCATCAGCCGGACAAACGGACCGTGAGATTGCCTTCACCATACTAGGGCAGTGTGTGGTCGGACTTGTTAGCCACAAACTCGCCCAGTGATTCGCTACGCGTGTAAAAAAATTTTTGTTAGGGTAACGGAAGTTGGTCTGTTCCTTCGGAACGGAAGGTCACCTAGGTATGCTGTAAAGTAATCCTAAAAGCTCATGAGAGTTGCACAGCACCCACAGATCGGCGGGTGTGGTTGTTTCTGGTCTCAGCCGTTCCCAATGTTCCCGTTCTTCCTTCGGAACAGGAACAACAGGTGGTGCCTGGCGAGTTCTTGGCGTATCAGCAGCAGCATCTCATTTTTTGTGCCCTGTGGGCCCTCTCGGTGAGATGCCTTGCGGATATCAAACCGGAGTTGGTTGAATGTCTCTTCCTCCGCGAGTACGCGACTGAATTCCTCCTCGGATATATGGCCATCAGCAATAGCCTTTGAATACAGATCTGCGATGTTCGAAAGCTTGGCCTCCGCTAAGGTGGCGATTGTGTTGTGCATTTTGCCTTGTTTGTGAGCCTCCGGCTTACAAACTTCCCGAAAACACCTGCCAATCCACAGACCCCTGCTGCAGCCTCTAGTGCTATAACCACAGGAATTACGGCTACGTTTGGCAACAACCCGATTCCACCAACGCCGATCCCTACGCCAGTCGCGGATAGAAATGCTTAGATGCCATCTGCGATATTGACCCCTCGCTGGTATTTCTTGCGGAGAGAACGCCTGCAGTCTAGTTCGGCCATGAGTCGGGCTCTTACATCTCTGATCTCATGGACGCGGAAAGTATTCGCGTCGCTAGTATTGAGTTCGGGATACAAGCCCATTCTTGTTGGTATTATACATCATTTTCTAATACCTTTAAATCGCCGTCCGTCAGTATCAGATTCTGTCTGGTAAACCGCAGGCGTTTGAGCTTAGCTGGGTCAGGATGTAGGGTATTGAATGTGTCGGTTGGAAACCTAGCATCTGTGACCTTGTACTCGACAATACTTAACGAGAGCAACACATCTTTGCCACGGATAATGATAACAAGTTTTTTGCAATTATGCCGCCGATCCCATTTTAGGTCAAGCCCACGTAGCACTGGTATGAAGTCGTTGGATGGTATACCCAGGACTATCTGTCCAATTGTGGTGGTACCCTTGCCAGGAGTACGACGATCAAACTCCCAAAAGAACTTCATCATCGCAACTCCTTTTACCCCACCCGACAAATACCCAGCATTGCTTTCGTGAACATAAATATCACATTTCGGGATATAAGAAGCCAACACACGGCCACTATTCTGGTGTTTACGGAGCCTGTGGCCGCAGACTAGTTGGATGTGAGGTTGGATGACCCTGAAGTCTAGTTCCCTGTTCCCACCCTGTTCGCGGTGGGTGCCTATACAGAGACCATTGACGGTAGTCATTCTGGATAAGATCGTAGCTCCTCCACGAGGCTGAGCCTTCCAGGTTCAAACCACGCAGCTCGATAAATGTAGCTTGTTGTGGTTGTTTCCGTTCCGAAGGAACAACAACTGGCAGCTCTTTTCTCCTGTATAGCTCCTCGGAGAGCTGAAATACATACAATTTGCCCGTCATCCATGGTTCTCCAAAACCCTGTGTGTCCCCGAGATCAGCCAGCTGAAGGGTCGTGCAAGGCAGTGCATCATGTGCTCCTGGTCCTCCGCTATTCACCATGTCTTTACACTTGTTGCAGCTGCTGCTGTTGTTCCGTAGGAATAGGTATATTTCGAACATATAATGTTACGGATAGGTGCTGCAATTCAATAGGACCACCCATGCTATCTAAAACGTGGACAAGTTTTTTGTATTGCAAATGAGAGAAAGCTACTGTTCTGTCACTGGCACATTTTTCATTTGCTACAAGTACTGTTCTGAGTAGTGTGCAGGGTAGCCCGTTGTGAACTTTGTCCGTGGTTCTGACTTCTGACAGATGAACGAGGAGCTCACGGTGGGTCTCAAGTTCAGGTAACTCATCTCCATCAGCTGCTTCCCTCCCCGAGGGATTTTGTTTGTTGCAAATCCCAAGGTGCATGCCAACACTCCCAGTGTCAGAGACTTATCTATCTTGAGTCGTAGACGACCCGAAGGTTTGTGAAGATCCAGTATAGCCCCAACCTGACTAAACACATCATCATTCAGCTCGCATACATTGTAATAGCCATCTGGCATATTTATCTTCGGCTACGAGTCACTTTTCTCATCCACGACGCGAATAAAATTGTTGCCTAGCCTCGAACTAAAGTTGTACCAAAGAGGGTAGAAGGTTACTCCAGCAAGGGCACACTCAAATTGCTCTCCGACAGGGAGAGCCCTTGGTAGGTCCACGGTTTGAACGTCAGATAGTGTCACGTGCATAATTGTATATTATCATTATAAGACTGTTCCAGTATGGCTTTTAAAAGTCCAAAGGATGCTGGAATACCCAAGAATGGACAGCAAGCTTGCAAAAGAGTTGGCTTCAATCTACCACAGCCCCAAGGGGTACTGGAAGGGACTCAGGGCCATCAAACACCTTGCTTCCACGGCCAAGGTCTCTGAAGATTTGGTTCGGGCATGGCTTAAGAAGCAGGCCATCTGGCAGATATACCTTTCAGCTGTGCGAAGCACACACATACCACGACCCTGGTTCGATGTGCGGACGCCGAATGAGGTCGACCAGGCCGATCTACTCTTTCTGCCACACGAACGGATGGCCCGCAAAACCTACAAGTATGCTCTCACAGTCGTTGAAGTAGCCCCCCGCTATAAAGAGGCAGAGCCCCTGACCACAAAAGAGACCAGAGAGGTCGCGGCCGCCGTAGAAAAGATATATAAGCGCGGACCACTGCGGTGGTCCAAGCTCCTTCAGGTCGATCCCGGGCGCGTATTCATGAGCGTGGTGAATCAGCTGCTGGCGAAACACGGGACAGAAGTCCGGCGTGGCCGTGTGGACGTCACCGGGACCAGGGAATTGTGGAACGATACAACCGAACCCTGGCAGAGCGACTGTTCGGGCACCAATACGCCCAGCAGATGAGACTACCGTCAGGTGAGAGGTCAAGTGAATGGGTCGCTCGGCTGCCCGCCGTTGTTGTGGCGTTGAATGGTGAGGTTACTCGCTTAACTAAAAAGAGGCCATCTGACGATGTCAAGGCCAAGGTTGTGACACAAAAGCCTTTCTCTGTGATTTCTGGTAGCCCTGTTGGCCTCAAGGAGCAGAATCTCCCCTCCAATGTGGGTGTTCGCTATCTCTACCAGGCAGACGAGATGCAGGGGGTCGCCGTCGCGCAACTGACCCTGTATGGTCCCTCCAAGTGTACCGGCTTGGACGCTCTGTCATAAAGCCCGACGAGCCTGTTCTCCACCACCTACAGGATGGGGCGGGACGGGGCTTTGTCCGGGAAGAGCTGCTTGTGGTGTCTCCTGATACTCAGCTTCCTCCCATCACATCACGATGACCATACGCCATGGTGTCCACACCATTTCCAGCAATACACCGCATGGAGTTGATGGGGGATAGCGATACTTTGTTCGGGTGCTTCCCGTAGATTCGGTGGCCCTCCGAACACAGCAGGTCCATGCCGTGGCGAAAAGTCTTCTTTGCGAAGAGGGCCTCTTTATACTACTCAGGACGGATGTGCTTCTTCACAACACACTTTTTCACGCCTTTAGCCTTCTTGATTTTTTTTCGTTCGGATTCAAGATGGAGTACATACTCGGCGATGGGACATCCAGCGCACTCATCCTTCATCTTACCCAAGACCTTATTTACGATGCTGTGTAGCGGGTGGTCTTGCAGGAAGTCAGAAGTGTCATACAGGTGGGCATGGTCTACCATGTCTTTGTACACGTCCTTCGTGTTAATCTCTAGCAGAAGGGAGTCTGTGTAGAGGAGTTAGCAGCGAGAACCATACTGCCCCTTGAGTTGGTTGTAGTAGAAGACGTACATTAGATGCTTGGAGAGGTTTAGGATGCTCATACCAACGTATACAGGGCGGTTGAGTACCAGGCGGCTCTTGGGGCCTGGATGGCTACAAGGTCGTCATCAAAGATATTTGCCCGTGCGAAGGCTGTGCTGGCTATCAAGCGTCTCAACTTGTCTTCTTCGTTTGCACGCACGAACTTCACGTCGATCCACTTGCGGAGGTTCTCCATAGTCTTCCCGAACACGGAATTGTTCTTGAGCTTGTAGAGGTCCTTCTCAGAGTTGTTGGTGGCCTTTTTGCGAAGCTCTGTGTTCATCCGGATGTAGGGCCCCATCCATGGGCATTGGCTCAAGCAGAGGACCCTATGGATGTTCTTCAAACGCATTCCTAGAGATAGGTAGAGCTGAAGGTTCCGGTAGTGAAGCACATAGCGTTCATTGTTGCGAAGGTTGGGGACCAGCTTTTCAACCTCTGTCGGTGCCACCCCAACACCTAGAAGGTTCTGCTGATATTCAGACATCCACTCGTTTTGGACGACCATGCGCTCCGGTGCTAGTGGGTGTGTTGTGCACCTCTTGCAGCTCTTCGGGATACTCCAGGTGCACCTCCAGTATGAAACCTTGTGGGCTGTCAGCCGGGTGGTCTGATAATGAGAGCTCTGCCGGATTATGTACTCACCTGAAATCATCCACTGGCAGTAGCTGGCTCATTGCGAACCCGTACAAATTGTTTGCATCTAGGTACATTAGATGAGTGTTTGGCTTGGAGGGGTCGTAACCCTCAACCATAGGGCTATTACGCTTCGAGACCATAGAGGTTCCACCCCTTAACCCTTTCTCAATGAAGAGGTGTTGGTCATAATCCGTCAGAAGCTCCAGCTCCACACCTGTTGTCTTGAGCAGCGCATCCCAGGAGAGGCCGGGACTTGTGTAATAATGCGCTGACTCCAGACCATACTGTCACATACACGTCTTCCGACCGGCTTCAAAAACATCAGCCAGAAGGAGAACATCTGTGTGGTTGTAGGGGTCATGATAATCCCTTAGGGTGCGGCATCCGAAAGTAGCCCATACGTTCTGTGCGTGGGCATAGTCAACCTCACTTATTGACTCATCATTCAGCCTGCTGTAGAATGCTTCCCTCAGAGGGAGGCGGGTCTCCGCGAACCTCTCCCAGGAGTCCATGTATCATAGGGGTATATCCCCTTTCGCGTCAGCAGCTCTCGTCTTTTTCTGGTGGGCTCATACTGAGCTGTTATTTGGAAGACCTCGGGCTGATTGGCCGCCACCAGCTTGTCGAGGGAGGCCAGCAGGAACTGGGCAATGAACCGGAGCTGCCAAAGGGAGAAAGAGATGTACTTCTCTGTGCTGTTAGGGATGCATGAGACCTTGCCCTCCACTTTGGAAATGGCCTGCATCAGAAGATGAGAGTCATATCCTCGCAGATTGTGGAAGACGACCGGTATTGTTGTGGTTTTTGGACTTAATCGTAGCTTGAGGTTACACTCATTGTGAGCGGCGCCTTGGTACCTCCCAGTTATATAACAATGGTCACGGACTGAGCGCTCTGCCAGAGGTTTTTCACACACATGGCAGGTGGTGGCTGTATTATAGGCCCGCCAATCGTCTGGAATCATCACCATTGTCTTTGGTTGGCCAGCACAGATTTGATCTTCCGCTCCTCTTCCTGGACTGCCCCGAGGAAGTGCTCCGCTGCATTTGGCAGCCGATATTCAACAGATGGCTGTATCTGACCATCGCAGCGCACAACTAGGTAGCAGTAGCTGCAAGCCTCGTGCTGTTGTGTTTTCTGAGTATAGCTCTTTGTGGGGTCGAGCTTTGCCCCTGCAATCTTGGTTGTAAGGGCTTCGAAGTCAGCATAAATGATGAAAGGGGCTAGCATCTGTTTGTGGTGGTTCCGGAAGGCAAGCTTGTTCTTCCCCTCTTCCGGTATCTCCACCCTCACTGCTGTCTGCCCAATCCCATGGCACTCTGGCTTGTGGGCTTCCAAAAGGTCTTCCCTGGAGTAGCCGTGGAGGTACCGCTCGCAGAAATATTCGACTCTGTTGGTCTTGTTTTCTTGGAACAGCAAGCGGTTTAGGTTCTTAACCCAGGTGTAGTGGAACCTACCGTCTCAATGAGTAGAAGGTTGATCCGGGGTGTGTTTTGGGGTTGATTACTGGGTCTGTGCACTATAACCCCCTTATCCCCGCCAAAGACATTTATGGCCAAGTTATTCCGTTTTTCGACTTTTTGAACCTGGGAGAGAGGTGTTGGTGTTTCAATTCCCGTGAAATCCAACCCATCATTTTCTAGATACTTAGAAGGTCTTTGGGCGTCCTTTTTAGCTGGAAACAAAGCCGAGCGCAAGGACCATCGAAGACACTTGTCGTCCCTATTCTTTACATTCACAATAGCTTTCTTATTACCCAAAGCCGCTGGTAGTGGAATATATGAGCGACCTCTTAGTGGCTGGTACCTGGCAATGTCTAACCATATCGTTTCTGCCTTGTTTACCACCCATCCTGAACCTCGCTGTGTCCATCTTTCGATCGTCTCCTGGTTGCGTGGAAATGCTCTGCCTAATGCCTCATCAGTCTCATGGGCCTTTAAAACAGCTTCTTGTTTGTGGCGATGTACAGGGTCTGTGAACTCCTCACTACCATCAGGATTATCTTTGTGAAGCTGGATCTTAAGAGCAAGCTGGAACTTGACTCCATTGAGAGCCTGGATTTCTTACACAAGCTTTTTATGAATCTGAGAGCGTACATCTTCCAAGAAGGCTCTTTGATCTATACTATTGGGGTGCCCTTGTGGGGCATCCATCTGCCAACCCCGCAAGAAATTCCCTATTGCCCAGGGGTCGGCCTGAATATTAACTTGTCTCTTCTTTGCCGCTGCGCCACATTGAACAGATCCAGGAGCTCATTTTGATAGTCCTGAATCGATCTTATTTTCTTTGTTACAGGAATTGGGTCGAATTCCTCTTTGATAACCCTCTTTCTCTTTTCGTATGCCGTCTGTGGGACTGGTATAGGCTGGGGGGTTTAGGAAGTAGGGGCTTCAGTAAGCGCCTCTTCATGGCTTCCGGAATCGGCTCATCCAGGATGTTGTGAACAAAACTCTGAACTGGTTCCGGTGTTTGCATTTCAGCCAACAGCTGACTGATGTATTTGTCCATAGTCCGCTATGTATATCATATGTGAATCGTATTTCTCTAATAGGGATTTTTTAGTAGGATGTTTTGCCTAAGCGACGAAACTCCTTTTCAATAGCGGTTTCTTTTGACGTCGTCTTTTGAGTCGGGCGTAATCGCTTCCACAGTTCTTGCAAAGGACGAGGGTCCTTTTAATCCCTATTCCACATTTTAGGCAGGCGTTCGTACCCCCAACCATTGCGTTTCCGGGCACGATGTAGGAAACAGTACTCACCCGCCTTAGTTTCTACCGCAGAGAGTTAACTTACCAAGTAAGATCCAGGGACATGTATTTTCACCCTTCATGATATAAAATGATAATACATTTATCTCTAAATGATACGTTTTCGATATCAAAATATTTCACTGCATACAGCATTAGCCATGGAGCCGTCTCAGTTTAACCTGTTTTCTGGTTCAGTAAGCCCACTTCCGACACGCTCAACAGAAAGTGTCGCATTCAAGAAATATAAATATTTAACAACTTGCGTTTATTCTCCCTGCTGTCCGATGGGTGGGCCTAGTGGTCCAGAACGCCTTTCGTGTGGGGCCAACTAGAGGGGTGGGGCGGCCAATCACCCTCGCCGACCAGGGTCCCACAAAAAGTGCGCCATACCCAGTCTAAAATATACTATTGAAATCGCTGTCGAAAAAGATGTAAATTGGCTAATTAGACATTAAAACTGAAGACATATATCACACCATGTACAGCAACTTCTATCCACCTGGATGCGCATGAGCGAATAACAAAGTTATTTTCTGTTTCCAATTTACTCTAGCTGTCAATGGGAGAAATAGGTAAAGCTTTTTCACCCAAAATTGTTTTTCCATCAAATGTGCGTTCATATGGTCAATAGTCTAGGATATACTCTTTCTTAAAAATAATGTTAAATTTTTATTGATAGACAAAGTTCTTCATACTTCCATTTTTGTTTAAAGTTTCTAATTTTATCTGAGTGTAGTTCCTTATAAATTAATGAAAAAAGTGTGACTGGGGTAGCTTTAAAGTTAAAAAAGATATTAACTTCTTATAGCATGATTTATGCTTTCATCATTCCGACGAAAGAAATCTTCAAATTATTTGATGGTTTAACAAAAATTGTCTATGGGTTGGTTTTAATATTTCTATTTTACTTTGAAAAATATAGATTTTTAACTTTGTGCGATTTCGACAGAAGTCGGCCCCTATTGCGTGTGCAGTCACAAGTGAAAAACTAGCGGGGATGGGGTGGGGTGGGGCGGGGGTTGGGGGTTGGGGTTGAGTGGGGGTTGCAACTCCAAATGTTTTACTCAGTACTTGTAGTTCAGTATGAATAAAATATTGTATAACCCCTTACCCGACGTAACGGCTATTCTCAAAAATCGCCAATTAATTTTCATTATTTTTTTCATTTTTTGTCTCAAAAACATATGTTATGACCCCTTACTGGGACGATCTCGTGAGCCCGTTCCAACGAGGTGTCATAAACCATGTTTTCGAGACAAAAAATGAAATCAATTAGTTATTCAAGAATTTTTTTGCAAGTGTTTTCTGCTTTCCATGTTAGGTAAAGGGATAAAGCAGATTCTTCAGACCTCACTTTTTATGTCCGATTGTATGTGTGACATAAGTCCAAGTATCAAATCGTGCCACATAAGAAAGTACATGATTACCGGCAAGAGCGAAATGAAGCCTAATAGTGCAATCTAGAGATTGGCGATGTACTGTAAATACCGTTCGGTATTGAGTCAACACCGATTTACCGCACCTAGGGAATCTCAATCTACCGACATTTTGTTGTTGAAAAACGTGCCCGACATTTGTTATAAAAAGAAAAGGTAGGGTAAACAACAGAATGTTACGCAAAATGCATGACAAGAAGAGCCCATGGACTGTGTATTTCTAAATGCAGTCACAACCGGTCATTTGATGTAACAAGAAGGCTGAGAGAAATACCCAGGTATTTTCTCTCAGTTTTTTGTTACATCAAATGACTGATGGCGATTGCCTGTGTTACTTCCAAAATTTTAACAATTCGGTGGCTTTGTCTACTGTGAAACGGAGATCCGCAGCCGGGCAGTATATCAAAAATACCATTTTATATTGGTATCGGTGTGAGTACATGTATGTTGCTGATACCGAATACCGGACCGTACCTAAGTAAAATTTCATTACCGCTCAGCTCTAGTGCAATCCATATAAAAATATCTCGACTGGAAAAGTCTGGGGCGGGGGAACACACCCCTAAACTCCCATAGCGACGCACCTGTCGTGGAAAAATACTTGAAATATTTCTCTGCTAACAGCACTGTAGAAAATCACCATGCGAAACAAAAACCACCTGAACATTCCATGTCAGTTGTCACTTTTGGTTGTTTTTTCTTTTTTCACTGTTTATTTTGCAATATTTTCTGCCTGAAGCATCGACCTTGCAGTATGGTGTTTTGACAAGATCAGGCGCGTAGCCAGGATCTCAAATTTGGGGGGGGGGGGGGGGGGAGGGGGCAAGAGTAATATTTAGGGGGGCTAGTTCAGCGATCTAAACGTAGCGGCTACCCCCCTACATGGGGAGGGGGGGGGGGGGTAGCCTCTACGTTCAGATCGCTGAACTACTTGCGGGTATAGAGAATAGGATGCGCAGAATCATCCGAACAACGTAGCGGTGAGATGGGGACGAGCAGTAGAGTGGGACACCCCCCTCTCGCTGGAGAGGGGGGCCTCCCCAGGGAAAAAAATTGAAATTAGAGACAAATAAACGCAATTTCCTTAACTCTGAGTCTGTTTGTGTCCAAAAGTTATAAGTTGTGAAAGGCATCAATAATTAGGCCTTATCACCTGAGGGGGGATATGACTGAATTTTTTTTTTTGGGGGGGGGGCATGAACCTCCTCAGCCCCCCCCCCCCGACCCCAACCACCCCATGGCTACGCCACTGGACAAGATAGCAATCGTGTCGTGAGCCGATCGAGAAAAACAGCACAGTAAACAGATTACTAATCTGTTTTTACAGATTAACTAATCTGTTTTAAGAGATTACTAATCTGTTTAAACAGATTAGTAATCTGTTTTTACAGATTACTAATCTGCTTAAACAGATTACTAATCTGTTTTTACAGATTAGTAATCTGTATTTACAGAATACTAATCTGTTTTTACAGATTAACTAATCTGTTTATACAAATTACTAATCTGTTTAAACAGATTACTAATCTGTTTTTACAGATTAACTAAGTAATCGGTAAATACAGATTAGTTAATCTGTAAAAACAGATTAGTAATCTGTAAATACAGATTAGTTAATCTGTTGAACAAGGCAACTTTTAACGATCACAGGTTTAGTAAATAAAACCTCTCGTGGATCCACGACGGCACTGGATAAATAATCAATAAACCAGATAAACTCATTCCATCTTAGTTCAAATCGTAAATCGGTTTGTAATTTAAACAACACTTCATCCGGAACATCGTCTGCTGCACACGTGACACATCCAGAAAAATGAAGCGGCTGGCTAGTCACTTCGTTGATGAAGCAGTTACGAAACGGACGACGTCATTGCAAATATTTCGCGTTGTGGCGTCAGACAGTAACATTTGCCAATTGACCCGTAAACATAGAATATGCTAAGCGAGCGCTCGTCCAATTCGTGGAGGAGGATTTTAGTCTTATTGGAACATTATAAGTTATTCTGTTTGTTGACAGGGGACATGGTCTCACCGTACTCTCACGTTCCCTGCATGAAATTTATATTTGAATATATGTTTCATGCAGGGAACGTGAGACCATGTCCCATGACAACAAACAGAATAACGTATATGTCCCGTCTTAGACAAATCGCTTCATTCGAATCATTTTAAAATTTGTTGTTGTACAGCGAATATTAGAAAGCAGACGTTGTTTCGGTAATGTGTTAACTTTTATCATAACAGACTGCAGTAATTTCCCTTTATTCAATGTTTACGTTCGCAATCAACGGGGCGAGATGCTCTCGATTCGTTTCAGTTCATGTTACAGTAAATTAATGTCAAGAGACCTTATAATCTAATCGGCTTCCTAAATAATTACCCATGTTTACATAACTAATCTTTTTGTACGTAATAACGGTACTTTTGTGTGTATTTTACTTCAGTTAAATGTATTTGTCTCAGTTGATTTCAAGTGAAAAAAGACATTGCGAGGAACCGTTGCTCATGGCAACGAGACGCTTTCCTTGACAGTGGACATAAGAATCGCTGACAGTAGACATATGCGCGTGCCCGGCGACATAAAATTAAATCAACGAGGCATTGACCATTCACTGCAAGGTACTGCGGTTGGTATCGGGGCATATATTCATGTGGTAAAAATTGCGTCCTCGAGGACCATTTTCTAGCGTTTCTGGCCATTTCTTATGTGACTCCGATATTTTTCAGAGGTATTTGAATGTCATGTGATTGGTTTTATAGAAACCGACTTTTTGATAAATAAACCGGCGTAGGCCCTTTATGTTGTGACTACTTTATCCAAATGGGATGTGAGAGCTTTGTTTAAAATTTTTGTTAATTTGATTGTTTTTATTTTAACCCTTTACCCAACGTAACGGCCAAAACCGGCCAGCGCGATTCTCAAAAATCGCCAATGAATTTTTATTATTTTTTCATTTTTTGTCTCAAAAACATAGGTTATGACCCTCGTTGGAACGAGCTCTTCGAGCTCGTTCCAACGAGGGGTCATAACCTATGTTTTTGAGACAAAAAATGAAAAAAATTAGTTATTCAAGAATTTTTTTTGCAAGTGTCGTCTGCTTTTCATGTTAGGTAAAGGGTTAAAACCGGCTGGTGCAATTGTTATACAAACCATTTGTTTCACCGTTAGTTGTATCTTGATTCTTCATGTACGATAAAAAATAATTTACATATACTTAAAGTCCTCAATTCTAAAGAGCCACGATAAACCTAAAAGACCTTTGATTATCTGTGATTATAAGAATTTTTAAATACACAAATAGGAGATACAATTATAGAAATCACTCAAGGCCGAACAGACTGCTGGTTCAAAACATCATGGGCCCAGCACTGGGCACAGATAGCTCAACATACCCATCAATACAATCCCCTCATAGGGCTACAATGTGTGTATATTAGTCTAAATCATTTTAAAGTGTTTAGTTTGGCATAAAATGGCACCAGGAAAAAATTTGCAAGGGTTGGAAAAAATGTGTTTTTGAGTCGTTTGACCGCCCACCTACCCCGTCATCATGTACTGCAAATTTTTTTCCGACTTCTTCCCGCCCCCCCCCCCACCCCTCCTCCAACTCTCCAGTGTTTAAATGGCGCAGCGACAGAGTATGTTCCTTTGATAGACTCTGCAGTGTTTAGAAGAAAACCCCAAACGGTATTGTCGCCCCTCGCTACACCACTGCTGAAAGTTACTGAACTATTTCTTTCTGAATTTTGATTTGGAGTATTTCCAGCAACAATGAAATAGGAAGTAAGAGGTCAGAGGTCACCACTGCACGGCCCTAGATGCACCTTTGATTTTCCAACTGTCAGGTCTGGGGCATAATAATCGCAACACACCCACCTTATCAATTCGTAATTTCAGTAAAACAGAAGAAATTATCAATTTTAATTAATTTATAGATGATGGGAAATATTTGGCTCCTTTCGCCTTCTCGTACTATTAATTACCACAAACAATATCAGTTTGATGCCGACAAACGAAACTGAACGTATGTTGTCTGGTTAAAAAGTAACTCGGCATGGATAATGAAGAAATTGCGAATATTTCGTGTATTTCACTTGTTTAAAAACCAATTGCAGCTAATTTTGACCATGGATTCGATAATTCGTTTCGGTTTTGACCACACGGCCACGCTGACAGCGGTTATGTTTATTGTGATATGCAAATTGGGAGATAGTTTCCGGTGAAGGAGATTTGTCACATTTGTCAGTGTAAAACGATGACAAAAGACACTGATCGACGCTTGTGTTAGTATGGTAGGTTGCAAGAAAAAACTAAATTCTCAGCATCGTCCAAGCGCACCTTATTTAAAAGCGCGAATGCATCATTTTCAACCCATCTTCAATCGGTCCTTTGCAGACATCAAACACAGCCGAGACAAATTCCATGGTTACTAGGAATGAAATAACTTCACAACATCGGGGGAAATCAACACACTCAGTATAGTTCCAGGTCACTTGGAATATATTTCGTGAAAAAGTGATTTCTGAAGCATTCTGCTTACTTTGTTATGAATATTGCCTTATTTTATGTGTATCGTCCCGATTTTATACAGTCGGTTATTTTTTGACAAGTGGTTCATGTTGTCTTTCTTGTGCGCAATAATTCAGATTTTTTGTCAACAAAAAAGTTCAGACGGCCTGTAAACACGAGAAGGAATTTCGAACCATATTTTGCAGTTATGACAATAACAGCTCAAGTATTTGCTGTCACCTGTTTGCAAATCCGTTCATACATTGTCTCGAACAAATAAAGGGCGTGATCACGTCCTTGCATTCTTACGATTGCCCAAATTGAGTATTTCTGCAAGAACCACATCGTAATCACATGACCGGAATAAACATCATTGAAACATGGCCACATCCGGAACATCTAAAATTTGTGTTGGTGTTATTACATTCAAATATCAAAACCCACCAGAGTGTGTGTCAAAAAATTGCTTTCTCCGAGTCTGTAGTATGTTATCATTATATTGAGGACAAGGCTTTCGAATTACCGATTATTTTGTGGTTTTACCGGTTCGTTACTTATGCCACTGGCAAATTAATCTTCTTCAAAATCATAAAATTCACTTTTTTTCCTGAAAAAAATTATATGTACCTTTTGTATGCACTTTACTCATTATTTTGATATATAATTTGTCTTTCCTTACTTCTATTATCTGTTTCTGAGGCATTGAGAAAAATGTCAAAAAACTGACCAAAGTTAGGTTGGACGACCTCTTAAGTGATCTGGAGAAAATTATTTCGTGTTTCGAATTTGATGTCGATGTCGACATCAGGCCCCAATTCGATTCAAGGTTACACATTCCGATTCGCAGAGCATTAGGATTATTTAGTAAAATAGCAAGTTATTTCACGAACATTGTTTTACTATTAGGATTACATGTCGATGTCGACACCAGCTCCCGATTCGATTCGATGTTAGAAATTCCGATTCACGAGGCTGTAACTGAAAACTGTAAAGTCGCGTGTTGTGTCCGCATGCTAAGCTAAGATTAATCCTTTTCTTAGCACAGATATCAGACGACTCTTGCAAAACGAGGTCTTGAAAAACTATTTGAATTTTCCACTTTTGACTCGAATATATAGCTTATGACCAGTGGCGGCTGGCGGGCGTGAGGCGTGCTGACTAGAAACTGCACGGAGGCTTAGGACACTTAATGCACCGGGCTGAATATGGCTCGGCCTGGAGGGCTGAAAATTTTGAAAATTGGTTCCAAAAAAAGAAAACCCTTTACTCTATGCGTCGAACAAGAATTGTATATTTCTGAACCGACTACCACATACAGTACGTGGAGAGTGAATTATTACTAAATCACTCATTGGATTGTGTCTCCACCCAGACAATAACAGTGGATTCCTGTGGTAATGTATGAAAAGGTCAAGCACAGTTTTAGCCAAGGGATTCTGCCCGGAGGTCCCTTGGCTGAAACTTTGCTCGTCGTTCTAATGCTTCTTTCCCAGACAAGGAATTTTTGTCTGAGAGGAGACACCCCCACCCCCGGGTGATTTATTAATAATCCACTCTCCATGTTCTGTATTTTTCTTTCGATAATTGCCGTGGCATCCGTTGCCTTTATATTACTGGCGAATGTGTGTGTGTGTGTGTGGGGGGGGGGGGGGGGGGGGGGAGTGCGCGGTGGCGTTTCGATAACCGGTGCTCGTCCGATCACCTAAGTTAAGCAACGTCGAGCCCGGTTAGTCCTTGGATGGGTGACCGTCTGAGCGATCGATTCGGACTCCCGCGTTGTGTCCTTGGGCAAGGCACTTAACCCTGATTGTCCACATGGGGGCACGATGTACTGCACGTCGATGGTGTACATGTCTTCAACCAATCCTAACCCTGCCTGTGCTGCAGTGCGGAGTTACGATGTCGGGGAGCTGGCAGCTGCTCGTCGTTGCTCGGTGGTTCTCTCCGGGTACTCCGGCTTCCTCCACCCGTAAAACTGTCACGGTCATGTTTAGCTTTTTGCATAAGTATGTGACCTTAAACACCAACACACAAACAAAAAAACTGGCGAATGGACAGTTGATTGGCATGTGGTGCAATAAATGAATAGGCAAACAACAGATAGATAGGGACATATTCAGTCAAAGGGACAACACCCTCAATGAATAGCATTGGCCTGTTCTTCCCGCTGCATTAGGTAAATGGTTGACAATTAAACAAGGATATATTTAGATCATGAAATAGTACATACATTACTTAGAATATACTATTTTTTCATTGTAAAGAAATTACATTATATGTATACAGAAGCGGAGGAACAGGGTCGGGGAAAGGGGTCCTGGGTCTCGGACCAGCCTCAATTTTTAATACCGACATATTGAAGGAATACACAATTGAGCATGAAAAGTCAATATATAAACTTTTCTACAATATATACTCTACCAAAAAAGAAAGTGTGCATGCTAAAAAATAACACTAAAAAAAAGATATATATCATTTTCATTCATGGAAATTTTATTCAATCACAGATGAATCAATTTGTGATCAACACGAGAAATTTCATTACGCTACGACGAATACTCTTGGTGCCATGGAGAGTCAAAGACACCAAGTGTCAAACACAAAAGTCACACACTCAATATCTGGTATGACCTCCGTCTGCATCGACTACTGCTGTGCATCTTCGCCTCATGGAAGCGAACAAGTTAGCATGGAAGTGTTGTGGGATGTTGTTCCATATTCTGATAAGCTGTCTTTGGAGTTCCACAAGCGTTGACGGTGCATGGGGAAGCCGGCGTAGCTGACGTTTCATTTCGTCCCATACGTGCTCAATGGGTGAGATATCGGGCGAATTTGCGGGCCAGAGAAGAACATCCATTTGCTGTTGCTGCAGATACTGTTGAACCACACGAGCTGCGTGGGGTCGGGCGTTGTCCTGCTGTAGAATGACGCCGGGGCCGTGACGTTGCAGAAATGGGACAACAACAGGTGTAAGCACTTCATCACGATATCTGGCTGCATTGAGATTGTCATCAATAATGACCAGCTCAGTTCTGTTACGAGCAGTGATGCCACCCCACACCATGAGAGACCCTCCCCCATAACGGTTTCGCTCCACGACACATGGATCTGCGTAGCGTTCGTTTCGACGTCTGTACACTCTCTGGCGGCCATCTGATGATGAAAGATGGAAACGACATTCATCTGTGAATAAAACAGGTCGCCACCAGTGTAAGGGATGCCTGAGATGTTGTCTACACCACTGCAGTCTACACCACTGCACGACGATGACATAACGTCAAAATCGGACGAATTGCAGGTCTTCGGGGACGTAAGCCGTATTCTCTCAGCCGGTTGATTACTTTTGAGGATGTATCCGTCTCAGGTTAGGGATGTTCCTGGCTGTCGTCGTTGCCGTTTGTTGCCGGTTCCGGAGATGGACGACACGGATATACCGATCTTGTGCAGGGGTGGTAACTCGGGGTCTCCCGGAGCGGGGTCGGTCTCGAACGTCATCATGTTGTGCATGTCGATGGACTAGCCATTGGTAAAACAAGCGTTTTTTATCACAACCGTCCTTCCTATCAGTGTCAAGATTCGAAAAGACCAGCCGTTGAGAAAATTTTTTATTTTTTCATTTTTTAAAGTAATTGCTAAATAGTTTTCACTAAATAAATTATATACGATCCCTAGAATTGTAAACGTATTTCGGTGATTTCAGTTTATTTGATATGTTGTAGAATGTTTTTCCTTTGATCCGAGGCTATCCATGTGATTTGGGTTTTTGTCGAAGTTTACCTTTATTCCAGATATATTTGAAATATATCCACAGTTTCAAGAGCTGTTTTGAGAGAGAATCCATCCTCAACTGCATCGACGAGGAGACGAAGAATGGTAGGCTACACCGATGTATACATTTGCACGTAATTCTCTGAGCTCTTAGGCCACCAGGCAAATTCTTTA
This sequence comes from Pictodentalium vernedei, assembly GCA_031216915.1. Lineage (NCBI taxonomy): Eukaryota > Metazoa > Mollusca > Scaphopoda > Dentaliida > Dentaliidae > Pictodentalium > Pictodentalium vernedei. The sequence goes on from CM062292.1 coordinate 119,620,666, forward strand.
ATGAATTTGATGCTGTTATGATCTGAACCCATTCTAACTCTTGAATAGTCCATCGCCTATTTTTAGATTGTTTCAGATGGCATATTTCAGATGGTAAGAAAAGCGAACCCGAACGGTTCGCTTTTCTGGCCAAATCAAATATTCCACTCGATTCAATCTAGAAATATCATAAACAATCATTTTCTTTGAATCAACGCAAAAAATGTTTCGCAATGAAGACTTGGCCGAATGTTTGATTATCAATGTAATTAAGACATGTTTGCTTACTAAATATTATGAATCAAGAAAGACTAACTACAACTGTATTTTATATGAATACGCCGCGTAGTCCGAATGATTGTGTAACTATCTTGATATTTTCAAGGTGATTTACATACTTATTGATTAAAATATCCTCATATGTCACACGACAGAATCTCTGTCTATTTAGTGAGCAAAGGCACGCAACATAACATCAAACGTAGTCTGCGCGAAAAGTCCGCGAAAAATGTTTATGAAAACCTATGAGCGCCTCCTGGGGTGCTGTCCCAAACCAGCGCTTGTCTCAACAAGATGTACTACTGAGGTGGTATATAGATTATCTATTTCGTAATTGCGGTTCAGCTATTTCGTAATTACGGATGAGCTAGTAATTAAGGATTTGTATTCCGCAAGTATGCATGAGCTAATTTGTAATTACGAATTAGCTTATTCGTAATTTCGAATTAGCTAATTCGTAATTACGGGTAGAATTTCTTAATTACGGATTAGCTATCTCGTAATTACGAATTACTCATTTGTAATTAGGGATTCATGTAATGAGGAATTCGTAATTACGGATTAATAACTAAATTGCATGTGGCGCTAATATGTTTCCGTACAAAAAGTCCATAACAACGTCGCATTCCTTTCAGAGTTACACTGGTGGCTGTAGAGCTTGATAGAACTCATAAACCTCGTACGATAAAATAAAAAAAACATGTTTGTGATCATCCTGTGTTAATCACACAGAACAACACCGTGATAAAATAATCATCCAATATCCAGAAATGAGCATGAGTTTACGCTAGATCGCGTTAAGAGATATCTCCACATTAAACTGGACAAACTGGTCATCTACAGACTGATTGACAGGAAGAGTGCTAAATTATTTTGTTATCAAAATTAGTTCACATGTCTTTGGATTGTTGCAATTGGTGAGAGAATGCTTAAAGGCACTCTCTCATCAATTGTAATATGACAAATTCACAAAGACTAAATAATTTCCTTTCCACGAGAATTTGGACCACATCCACAGAAGCCATTTTAGGTACCAGTACTTCAGAAAAGAGGCCAAAATATGCAGTACTCAACCAATTAATGGGGCCAGTCTGTTTAGCTAAATATATAATCTATAGATTGTAACCAGTGTTTGTAATACACGGATCTTGGAACCTTTCTGCAGTCCGTGTGTTCCGTTTGTAAACTACGATTAAATGATTTTTTTCTGGTCGCTCGCAGCGAGTCTCGACTCGATAGTGAAACTGGCTGTCATTATAACGCCCTACTGGATTTTTGACAATGCACGAAGAACTCTCTGGAGTTTTAATATGCTGACAGCATAGCTCTTGCTCTAATGACCATCTCTGAGAACACGACGAAGAATCTTCCCACTTGCCGTTTTAGGAATTTCGTCAACAAACACCACACCACCTCTGAGATACTGTATTGGTGAAACGTAGTCTGAAATGAGAAAATACCATCACTCTGAAGGAGAAAAACCAGACTGAGGGGGTGGGGATGGGGGTACGACAGAATCGAACGCACCTTCCCAAAACAGTGCAGTCCGGCTTTGAGGGGCTAGCTACCATTTGTGATTTAAAATTTCGATCTCACTTACTCCCATACATGGCACTCTCTGTCGCATAGCCTGTACGATGCATCAGGGTAAGTTGTGTTAAAACATAAATGTTCTCGTTTGCATGTAGTTTCTGTGAGACGCATATGCACTACTTTTCTACCTTTTTATAGCATCAGCGTTTCAAAGAAACTAGTTGCATGGTCCTATTACAGTCCGTGTTACTGGCCCTATCTGCTACACAGAGTATATCACTGTATAATTTTGCCAGAATCACATATTAACAGAATTACGTATATACAGTACTGCCGCCATGGACTGGTCGGAATCCACGCGCGGGCAGTGATGACCACGCATGCGTTTACCAGGGAATAAAAATCATCATCAGCAAAATCTTAATTCATTAAGTACCGGGTTGTACCCGGAGCTTTGATAATTAAATTTTTAATGATTATTCAAATAGTTAGTGTTTGGAATCTAATATTATTGCGTACCTAGAAATATTGCCCACTCGTGGTAAGTGACCTGCCAACGACGGTCGTACTGTAGGTATAACTAATATCTGGAAAATAAACCATGCCTACCTCCATCTATTTTGCATGTAATTTTCACGTACAATAGTGCAAAGATGCTCATATTTTAAATCATACATTTCACTTAATATGTTTCCAGATACTACCATAGAACTCCATTTGATATTCGTTTTCCAAAATTTTTCTTCGATCGCCACATCGCGCACCTCCCAAACCAAATATTTGGCTACGCGTCTGAAGTAGAGTCAGTAAAATGTATGAGCCAATATAACAAATGGTTCATTCAGCGGGACAAAACGAAAAAACACTGGCGCTCTGGAAGGTATCATTTCAATTAAAACATTCAACGGCGAAATGGGTATGGGTGAAACCATCCCGGCTTGATGGGAGGCTCAGTAATGATTTAATCCAACAGCTCTGTCGAGCTGTTGGATTAAATTTTTACTGAGCCTCGCTTCAGATTGTTTGCTCTAATATCTATATCGTCTGTTCGTCCACTACCTATTTTTCCTTCACGCAGAAATGTATGTACACCGAGTTGAAAGGGTTAACAGCTATTGGTATTTTTCAAAGAACGCACCTTTCTGGAATGACCACCCCCCCCCCCCCCCAAAAAAAAATGCAGTCCTAAAAACCTAACATGGTGACCACTTTTATGAGAACTGCTATTGATGTTTACATCTCATTTCATCCGGATGAGGTCTATAGGGAAGACCGACACATGTGATACAGCACTGCAAGAAATGAATCATTTGCGTATTCTGTTATTCATGTGAATAAAATTTTAAGAAGTATTCAAATGAGTCGAATGACCTGAACCATGCCTCTCCAATAACGTATTCTATCATTCATGTGACAATTTTAACTGTAACATGAGAAGAGAAGTATGGGCGTGGATTTTGGACTTGCGTTTATGAGTTTTACCTCAAGTGAAAAAACAATAGTGCGACTTGAAGTCAGTGGTTTTGAAAATATTAATGGCGAGCAAGATTCCAAATAATTCACAATTTGAGGCAACATCTGAAACATATTTGCAAAAATACACAGGGTAGCTTACCTGCTCCTCAAATTAACCCTTTGAAAACGCAGGGCCGCTTTTCCGACAAAGGAATATGAAACGCCTTAACTTCATTAAGTATGTTGGTTATTAAGTGGATGTGTGTGGTCGACCAATACACATTACTTGATTGATCTATCCCCAAATAATGAATATGGAATCTTCCAATTCTTGTCATTGAACTGACATGGAAGATACCACCATGGTTCAAAGGGTTAAAACAGTCTCCAGGTTAACAATTTTACGATCTGACTCTTTGCGATTTGTAACTCGTTTAAATGCAAACGTCAGTTGGATATGACATGCTAAATAGTCGTCTGGGATCTCTCAGTATTTTGCAGCATTGTTACATCGCTACAGGAAGGTCAAAAATAGCTGTTACAACAAACTCTATGGAAATTCACTTCGACAAAATTACTTATCTAACTCGTATACTGCTGGATTATCTGAAGCTTTGGTTTCGGGGTAAATTGATTCTGTGTGTTCTCTTCTAGAGATGGATGGTTCCAAGATGCAACTAATTAATGACGAGAAATTTTTATTGGAACATGTATTTCAGCCCAAATTCGGCCAAACACCAGTCTCAATCTAAATCAGCGTTGCGGCTTGGTAAATTGGCTGGAGACAGTTTAAAACGCCTTTTTTCTTTTTTGTTCGAGGTGACATGGTATAAATTCCTCTCGTTTGTCTTTTTTTTTCTCTAAATATCTACAGCTATAACACTGTTGTAATCTCGAATAACCTAAATGTTTATTCTGATGTGTATATATTAAATAAATACTGCATTTACTTAGCTTGCGAATTAGAATGAAAATGCGTTCTTCTCTTCCCATGTTTGCCCGAGTGTTAATCGAGTGGGTAATTAGGGGTAGTCGAGTGTTTATTATTGAATTGTATTAGCACGAGCTAATAATTCATTCTCGGTCCGGCGGTCACACTTGTCAGTTGTTTATTCTGTCACACCCACCCACCCACCCTAACGGGATTCCGGCGGATTTCGGATCTTACCGTTGTGCTTTATTACTGTTGCGATGAAGCGTTCATGTGTGTTTTCTTTGTTTTGCAGTTTTGTTTCAATCTGAGTCGTGGAAGTCCCTTCTTGACACTCCAGATCCGGTTTTGAAAGCACTTGCCGACAAATTGCCTTCAGTTGTTTTGCAATCCCGACAGGACGGAACTGTAAGGACTTATTTATACAGTTTTCTCAGATGGAAGCGCTGGTGTTCCGGATTTTCCAATACTCATATTGACTGTTTACCTGCTTCGTCTGCACATGTAGCTTTATATCTTTTGAGTGTTTTGCAATCATCCAATTCCAGCTCATCAGTCAATTCCGCTTTTTACGGCATTTCCTGGGCTCACAAAATTGCTATGGTTCAAGATCCCACTGATCATCCTCTGCCGCAGATGATGAAACAGGCGGCCGCTCGTACTGTCAACCAGCGACGCAATCGTAAAGAACCTATCTCCCAGAATACGTTAAAGCGTTTGGTTGAGTCCTATTATGCTGCTCCTTCTTGGTTTTCTCTTCGTACTGTTACTATGTACTTGCTTGCTTACGCTGGTTTTCTCCGTTTTGATGAGCTCGTTCACTTGCGTGCCTGTGATGTTTCTTTCGAAGATACTTTCGTAAAAATTTTCATTGAGAAAGCCATAAATGACGTTTATCGTGACGGTTATTGGGTAATCGTAGGCTAAACTTGTCTTCCTACATGTCCCTACACGTTTTGCGTACATATTTTGACATTTTTCAAATAGACCTTGGGAGCGAGGATTTTCTCTTTCGAGCTCTCGTCTATTTGAATCTCAAAGTGGGTACGTTTGAGACCAGGAAAGTGCCTTTCTTACTCTCGAACGCGAGCGATTTTTCTGGGCTCGGTTTTGATGTAAAAGCTGTTGATACACACAGTTTGCGGTCCGGTGGTGCTACCGCAGCGGCTAATAGCAGTATAAATGATCGTTTGTTCAAGCGACACGGTCGTTGGAAGTCGGAGAAGACCATGGATATTTACGTTAAGGACATTATACACAGCTTATTTTCTGTGTCCTTATCTCTAGGCATTTAGAATTAGAAATCCCGACACATTTTTGACTGCTGCAATTTGGGTCGGTGCACCTCCGGTGTTTCCCACAGTGGTTTTTCTGGTTGGGTGGCTCGCAGTTGTCATCAGTTTTCAACTTACATGCAGTACAGTTTTGCCTTTCTATTGTGTTTTGCATTTGTAAATATTGCCTGTTGATGCTACATACTAATTCTCGAATATATGGACCGCCGCACGGCCTCCTGCTTATTTCGGTGTTGTTGTTTTAGGGGCAAACATGGGACAAGGGTAAAAGCTAATATATATACGAGGGAGTGGACGGGTATTTGTTGTCCAATCTTTTTTGTTAATTCTGACAAATAAAATATGTTGTAACTAAACTAATCTAAATGAGGTTGCCTTTCGAGAATTTTAAATAGCAGTGTAATCGCGACACATTAACTCCAGAAGTCCGGGATTTTGTAAATAAAATACTGCGGAATTTATTTATTTATTTATTTACAGAGGACATGGAATGAGTTTTTTCGTCATACTCTATTTATGAAACGAGTCTAAGAATTTTCCTTTTTGCCGAGCCTCTGGCGAGGTAAAACGCAAAATTCGTAGTCGAGTTTCATAAACAGAGTGTGGCTAGAACAGGAATTTCATATTCTGTTTATCATATGACTCCATTGTCAAAACACACATCTTTTAGATTGAAAAGAAGGATTAAAGGATGGAATTTCACCTTGAACGTCATGCATTTGACTGTGATACGTCACAGCTGCACGCAGTCATACGTCATAATCGCATCAGTTTGACAGATCCTTTCGGTCAAAATCAATCAGAAAGCGTTCTTTTAAAACTGACCAATTAAATTAACTGAAGGTGTTATGCAGCACTGATTAATATTTATTGAAACTATGAAACGGATATAAGCCGAGAAATCGGAGAAGTCATATGATAAATTTATTCATTGGGATTTAACGACGCAAGGGACACCTCGTGTTTGACACTTTTACGGACGGAGGAAACCGAAGTACCCGACAAGAACCACCGAGCAACGGCAAACAACTACCATACTCCACAACTTACTTACTCCGCACAAGCAGGGTTAGCATTGCCTGAAGTCAGGTGCACCATCGATGTGCAGTACATTTAGTACACAGTGCTCCTACGTGGGCAATCGGGAGCAGGTGCCTTTCCCAATGACACAACGCAGTTACCCCTGGCGGGGGTCTAACCGTGGACCTCTCGGTTTGAAGTCTAATTCGGTGATCAATGAACCACCGCGCTCCTCTGCGGAATAAAGACCGCATAAAAACAAGCCAAACTGAAACATCTCACATTGGCTGTCTGTAAATGTCCTCCTGAACAGTTGAACTTCTGTATTTTTGCAGGGAGGTAAGCGGACGGGGACTTTTGATCGGACTCTTATTCGTTACACAGTTTTGTTCGTGACTTAACCCTTTACCTAACCTGAAAAGCAGACGACACTTGCAAAAAAAAATTCTTGAATAACTAATTTTTTTCATTTTTTGTCTCAAAAACATAGGTTATGACCCCTCGTTGGAACGAGCTCGACGAGCTCGTTCCAACGAGGGGTCATAACCTATGTTTTTGAGACAAAAAATGAAAATATTTTGAAAATTAATTGGCGATTTTTGAGAATAGCGCTGGCCGGTTTTGGCCGTTACGTTGGGTAAAGGATTAATTTAGTATTTGCGGTGTCAGTTTATTCTCAATGAAGTAAATGCCTCGGACTGATGTCAATGCCAATATAAAATCAAACAACTAATAACCTCTTAATACAAAAGAAGTCTTTTTACCGACTGGGTCGTGATCCGATGGCGAAACACTTTCACCAATGGGTCGAAAGTTCTCAAACAACATACTTCGAAGTCAAGACATCATCAATAAACAAGAAATGAAAATTGCTTCTCGGATTTACTATTCTGGTATTTGTTTTTCGACAGAAGAGATTCTAGAGACATAAGCGGTCTTCGAATTCCAACCGGATCTCGGCCAAGATGTTGATCGGTATGAAGTTTCCAGTGGATGTACGAGCATTCTGGTTATTGACCAAAAATTTACCTCGAAGAGTTTTTTCGTCGCGAGAGTTCGGATTGTTCTGAATATTTGAGTGTTAAGTTGGAAGAACTCTCAGAGAATAGCCGAGCCACAATGGTGCGGATTGATTGCTCCAGTAAACCGGTTTCTGTCATGATGCTGTTCATTAGAGCTGAGAGGGGTGGGGGGGGGGGGGGAGGGGCGCTTTCCCACTTCATTTGGTCGCGGTGAAGCAAGTGTTGCACTATTTTCTTTGCACCAGGTCATATGAACTACGCTAGATATGGTTCGTACCACCTGCGGGCGATGGAAGGATTACCACCATATGTTCTAGAAAACCATGTCATGAGACTCCTGCGCAGTGTGTGGGGCGGAATTTGGGGTGATATGTTTATCGAAATAACATTTATGCGCTATGGATACAGAAAATCGGGTGTCATATGTATTACGTTGAAACCAGAAACTCTAAGCATCTGAATCCTCAGTCTTCGTACCTGCGGACATCTGGTAAATGGTACATTATCTCTCGATTGAAGAAAACCTGTATGTCACATCAAACTCCGCAGCATCACGCGGAAGAGTCAAAGTCGAGAGTCGCCGCCGATAGATTGGATCGTGAAGGTTTCCGAAAGAAAGTTGAAATGGTCACGAATCTCATGGTTGCTTGCAACTTTCTGACAAGACAGTTGATATCACGATTGCTCCCGAAACTGTGAATGTGGATGATGCAATATCCCTTGGTCGCTGACAAATGAACGAGTTGGAGAAATATTGAAGAGTGGTTTCTATGATATGATATTCATGTCTGTTAACCCTTTGAACCCTGGTGATATTTTCCATGTCAGATCAATAGCAGCAGTTAGAAGAGTCCATATTCATTATTTGGGGGTAGACGAATTAATATTTTCAACGTGCAGCCTTGGAGCGTGTATTGGGTAGACCAATCAATATTTTCAAGGTGCAGCTGCTGCACCTTGAAAATATTGATTGGTCTACCCAATACATTAATTTAACAGGCATCCTGCTTAATTAAGTTATGAAGTATCACGTTCCTGGACCGGAAAAGAGGCCTTTCGTGATCAAAGGATTAAGGCAATGTCATCTACGACAAAGGCAATCATATTGGGTGACACCTGATTGTTTGATAGCAACCTCAAATATTCGAGATTAATGGGGCTCCAATCCAGTTTCCAGGATGTTGATATCAAAGACAATCTTTTCCATATGTTGTCACCAGTTCGTACTGATTTGTTCACCACCAAAGGGTACAAGCGTATGCGAAGGTCAAAGTCTGTCCTGAAAAACCAAACCCTCGTTTCGATATCAGCGAGGAAAACTGGGAAATGAAAATATCTCCTTTTGTACAAACATCGGTGGCTGTGTACTCTGGATACCACACCGACGAGCACTCAATAAACTATGCCCGCAAACAGTGAAAACTTTTGTTGAGAAATTGCAGGGTCAGGTGAAGCAAAGACTCCCATATTAATAGGTACAACGATTTCAGTACCAAGTGAGGCACGAGTGCTAACAGGAGTGCTGATAACTGTTGTCGGAAATTAAAGCTGAACACAATTCTACCTCTAGCAACCCAGAGATTGACACTTACTGCCAAAGTGTCACAAGACATTGATAGAGATAATGGTTAGTCATTTCAGCTGCAACAAAAAAGTTCGCCGTTGAAAATACAACCAAACACAATTTGTAGGGCTGAAACGGTTGGCTCATTTACACAACCGACTAACCGAGAGCTATAACCGGATAATATCCGGTTAACCGTAGCCATTATTTCACCGAATCTGGGATCAAAACTATAGGAACTGGAAAGCAGTATTCTTAGAAACTATTCCGTAGTGTGTATACAAACGAACGTTGTCGAGTACTCGACAACGTTCGTTTGTATACACACTACGGAATAGTTTCTGCGGTTACTCAGTACTGACGGAAATTGCCGATCATTAACGAAGTCTTGAACGCCAAAGTCGATTATTTCTAAATATATACAGCGCTGCTTCGAGGTCACTAGGTGTAATCTATCTCAAAAGAAGAAGCGGCAGATTTACTACTTTTTAACCGTGGCATGACGATCACTATCGATATTTCGGATAACCGGTTGACGTTTGTTTTAATCGGTTAGGTAGGTAACCGGTTTCAAACCGGTTATCCGGTTAACCATTTCAGTACTAACAATTTGACCCCAACAAAGATCAATAATGGTGTTGTCATATATAGACAGGGGGTGGCAATTAGTCTCGAGGAAGCTGACAATATCAATGTCAGCAAGCAATCCAAAATGCGATTGAAAATATTAATTGGCCTACCCCAAATAACGAATATGGACTCATCCAACTGATGCTACTGAACTGGCATGGAATATACCACCAGAGTTCAAAAGGTTAAGATTTAAGATTTGTAAGCTAGACAGGTTATCATTTCGGTAAACCTCTTATGATTTGGAGCTGAGCCAACACACTGGACTAAAAATGAAGAGATATCTTGATTACATAATTGTCTACACATACGGGATTTTACTACCGTCTATATTTGCAAAACGGGGAAACACAAGAAAAATAAAATCAAAAATAGACTGTAGAACGGATAATAAATATTGTGTTGAGAAAAGGAACTTCCGTTTTTCATATTTTTTTCTATTTTCAAACTGTGCGAAGTTCAAAGGGACTTTTCCAAACTCCAAACGGTGATTTAGAAAATTGGCATTTTCGCAGTGAAAGAAGATAGACATCGAGTTAATTTGAGACATTTCTGAAAACTTCTTTTCCAAGTATTCGTGACATTAAGTAACAAGTGATTCGGAACTGGAGAAACCCGAAAATCGACCCACGACTGAACAAGACGATTTTAAAGGCGATTGCGAAAGCATTGCAGATAGCACCTTGTTGCACTGTAGTGACGACAATTTAGTTAACGCCTTTCGCATAATGAACGCCGACTGATGAAAATTACGAATGCCTAATAGTAGTCGTAAATTCACCGGCGGTAAAAAAACTCTTCGCAGAACTGATGACTACCAGTCCATTTATGTTTTGCAATTTTCTCGTATTGCGCGGCAACGAATGATTTGATTGTCAGTGAGAGATGGACATTTCCGCCACATGGCGATTACAGTTTAAGGACGTAATCTTAGAGATAATCCCCACATTAACTTGCGGAGAAACGTTTTCAAATTCTTTGCAATATGATATACCTGCCCTTTGAACCCGAGCGGAAGAACACAAATTTCAGTGACGTAGTACCCCATTTGTAATTCTCATCAGTCGCCATTCATTGTGCGAAAGATCTCTATTGGCGTGATTCACCTAAAATGTTGAGAATTAGCGTTCATTCTCCCCAAAACACCCACTATTACGAAAATGAGAAAAAAAAAACAACAAAAAAAAAACACACACCATGAACACCACCCACCCCCTCCCACTCAAAAAAAAAAAAAAGAAAGAAAGAAGGGTGCAAAGAATCGAATCTCCTCATCCTGAAAGTTTTCAATGACGATTAAGACTATTTCGTAACTACATGTATACTGTATCACTGAGCACAACGCTCATATTGCGCCGTATACTTAGAGGTCATTACTTGGTCAGTTTCATATCGTCATATCGGCCGGGATATCTGACCGAGGTAACTTAGTATCAGCCTGAAATCAAAGGTCGAAGGCTGATGTGAAGTTACCCAGGGCTGATATCTCGGCCGATATGAAACTAACCAAGACGATTCTCAGATCTGTTACAATTTTCTGACATTATTATTGCTTGTCATTATGTTCACAAAGTCCGAAGTTTCCTACTCCTAGATCAGCTATTAGAACATCTCTACGTTACGTACGGATAGCTAAAATACCTCTTCTCTCACTTCAACGAATCTCATCTTACGACTGAATTTTAGTTTACATGAATGTTCTGTGCAACCCCCTTCTTTCTTTATTACACGCCTGTTCTATGAAATCCCCATCTACAGAAACACTAAAACATGCGGAGAATGAAGTCGTTAAGGGACTAGTTTTAAATAGAAGCGGAATTTTGCTGGAATTTTTTCCACATATTGTATGTACACCGCAATTACAATTTGAATCTCTAGCGTTAGCTAAAAGTCGCCCCGTGAGTTCCAATGTGTTCTATGTGCCAGTAGGCACAAGGAAACACATTGAAAATAAGGGACGAAAAAGTAACACGGGTTCCCCTCGCAGATTTGGTAGGCGATAAAATGTGGTCTTTTTGTTGATAGTTATCAAATGAATTGCTGAATGTCCTTCTATTAAATGTCTTTTTATAGACGTGACGGCGTGTAATGAACACAGGATGACACTCGCGTGTCAATGGGTTAATCGATATGGCATTTGTATTTTTACTTCATCACCTAATCATTACTTAAGACCATCATCAATTCCTCATCACGCAAAACTCTGCTTCAAACCACACCATCATTTCTGGTAACCCATTTTTTCCTGATTGCGTTCGACGAATAACTGTGAACATTTCGATGTAAAGTCATATCATTTAAGTTTGATAATAGGTAATTCTAGGAAAGAAAATCTTTTCTACTGAATGAAGCTTCAGAGAACGCAAACGATGACAAAACAGATTTCAGAAGGTGGAGGAATTGCAATGTTGTAAGCTTCTAATACAAGGTTCGGTCGAACGTTTCTCTTTACATCTTAAAGTTTAATTATTACTGGTCCTACCTCACCATTTCTGAATTGTTTCATTCCTTCCAATTTTCCTCGGAGAAGCCAGGTAACTTTTAACCCTTTCAAACGATGCGATGTGCATATATTTCTTTGTATGACGAAAAAATTGATAATGGACGAGCAGACGATATAAAGAGCAAAAAATCTGAAGTGAGTCTCAGTAATAATTTAATCCAACAGCTTTATTGAGCTCTTGGATTAAATTACCGCTGAACCTCCCAACAAACCCGGTGTGACAGGAATGATAGTCCGTAGGAAAATTAGTCCCTCTGGACTATTATTCCGCGGAATTATAGTCCTAGGTCTAACATTCCGAGGAATAGTAGTCCGCCGGACTACTATCCTAGGAATGTTAGACCTAGGACTATAATTCCGCGGAATAATAGTCCAGAGGGACTAACGTTCCTACGGACTATCATTCCTGTCACACCGGGATGGTTTCACCCATTTCACCGTTGACCGCTGACGGTATTGATTGAAATGATATCTTCCAGAGCACCAGTGTTGATAGGGTTAAAGGCTTAATCTTGATTTTTTCTAATGTCCAATTGATCGTTTTGATACTACTTATCTCTAATAGCGAATATTGCAAAGTAAATTCAACAAACTTTTAATATGCTTGTGAATTTCCTCTTCCAGTATGCGTGGCCCATCGCGTCTAACAACAAACGCTTTCGGCAGTTCTCCTGCTTCTTCGTCTGGTACGCCAACTACTGCAGCATCTAGTATTTGTGGATGTGCTGTCAGAACACTTTCCAATTCAGCAGGGGAAACCTGTAATTATAGAAGAAACGGTTAACTCTCAGGAGCCAGGGAAATAAATGTTAATTTATCATATGACTCGTCCGTTTTGATTACTTTAAAACATTTGATATTTTGTTTTCATATTAATCAGTGATAAATAAAGCCTTCCGCCAATTTCATTGGTCATTTTCAAAACTAGACAATTTGATTGGCTGAACAAAATACAACTGGGCCACATTTTCATAATTTGCATAAATAGAGTTGGGTGCTTTCATTCGTCAATTTCAAAACTGGATAATTTGATCGGCTAAACAAAATACAACTGGGTCACATTTGCATAATTTCAGTAAGGAGAGTTTACGTTATCGGTCCTATTTAGGATGGGTTATATTGTATTAATCTTTTACCTACAAGAAAAACTCCATTCATTTTTTTTTCATATTTTCAATTTTTGCTTCCAAAACATAGGTTATCTCGTTCCAATGAGGGGTCATAACCTATGTTTTGGAAGCAAAAAATGAAAATTTTTAGTTATACGAGGATGTTTTTTCCAAGTGCCGTCTGCAAGTCAAGTTAGGTGATGGGTTAAAAAATCATACTAAGTGGCTAATTTGTGCGCGTATGTGTCATATGATAAATAGAATATGAAATGACTGTTTTTCTGATATAATATTTATGAAACTCGTCCGAATTTTCCGTTTGGGCTCTCATTCCATATCCTCTATTTATGGAATATATGATTACGAAGATCATTTATGTGGCTACTACTCCCTCCTTCTCTGACAGACGACCCTTGACTAGGAACAGCTGCGCAGGTCATACCACCTTTCTCGCTTACACTCAGCCAAAACTGTTTTATCATGACACTTGGCGTACAACATCGGGAACGAAGAGACTGACTTCAGTCTTTTAGTTGTTAACGCGAAGGATTGCAATGCCACGTACAATTTACCCCATGCTCACCTACAGTTAAAACTAGAAGTCCTGTCATGATCTGTGCGCTTATCTAGGCTTAATTGTGCGTAGGAATTGCGCGTAATTACCATATCGAATGGCACCCGAAGCACGGCAGGTTCTCCTGGTTACTCGTACCAAACACCGGCAATGTTTCTGCCAATGGACCTCCGGGTTATCCAGAGGTCCATTGACTGAAACATTGCTTTCGCACAGGCCACATGCACAAAATTTGATAGTTTTACTATGGTCATAACGCGTAGATTAACGAGCAGATCGACGTGCTATTTGTGCGCATTTCATGACAGGACTTCTAATTTTAACTGTATATTACTACCTGCAAAAAGCCCGTTTGTGAAATTAAAGCTTCTACTGCGTTTAGAACGTTTTCAATGGGAATTCCTTTACAAACGTTTACACCTATAATAGCATACTTCGCGATGCTTTAATCAAACATACGACATGTAATGACTTATTAAATTCAAAATACCTACAAATAAATATTTAAAATAAAATTTACGAATTGTTAATTATAACTGGAATGAAAAAGCAAAGTAAATTCAATCAACTTTGACGAAGTGTCAATCAAGCATTCACGTGCAGCCGGAAGTACTGCCCACCGGCGCAGATGTAAACAAAACAAACCCATGTGTTTAAAGTATCGTTGTTTTTTCTCATTCTAAGTGACAAATTCGATTACTTATTAAGAGCATGGTATAAATAAAACAAATAGGTACTAGGGCCGGTAATCAGATTTAAATTACTCGTAGAATAAGGGTTTATTCACTCGGCAGATCCTCGTGGTTAAAACCCTTATCCTACTCGTGGTTTAAATCTGATTATCGCCCTAGTACCTATTTATTTTACGTTTTTTGCGCGATGAAATGTGTAAGAGAAACATATCCTGACTACAAAAAAGTTCCCCGGACATCTGTCAGCCATGAGCAATTCCAAATATCCACGTGTAAGGTGACATCGTCATTTCGCGGAATGCAGTGTTTGACTGCGGCTTATACAACATTTCGGGCGCAAACCAGAGGTTGCATCCGAGCCTCTATACATGTTAACCCTTTGCCCAACGTAACGGCCAAAACCGGCCAGCGCTATTCACAAAAATCGTCAGATAATCATTTTTTTCATTTTTTGTCTCAAAAACATAGGATATGATCCCTTTTTGAAACGAGCTCGTCGGGCTCGTTCCAATGAGGGGTCATAACCTATGCTTTTGAGACAAAAAATGAAAAAAAAAATAGTTATTCAAGAATTTTGTCTGCAAGTGTCGTCTGCTTTTCATGTTGAGTTAAGTATTAAGGAAGGTTTTTGGGTGTTTGATGATTCTATTCATCAGTACTATTCATAGTTGATGTATCTGCTAACCTTGTTTGTTCACTGCAACACTCAACTGTGGCGTTGCAAGAGCAGAAAAATAGGTACACCATTTTAGCAGCATTATATTTGCACATGGCATTTGGCTTGACCAAGAACATTTTATTAACTTCAATACTTCATCTGGGGCCAGAGCAATATCGGACGGACCTGTTATGGGATGGAGCGACTAAGACTCTATTTCCCCTCGAAGCCATATTTGATAGGATCTAAATTTGGAGGACGAGGTTGAAGGGCGTTCTTCCACACACATGTCTGAAGGAGTGATCTTTTGATATTTTTCCCGAAGCCTGCTGTGGTAGGAGGCAAAGAGCAAAGTTTTAGTGAATTTGTTGCCTTGGTATTCCCGGTTTTCGAAAACCACGCATCAATACGCACATCAGTCAGTGACGTGGTTACCTTGAAACCGCAACAGAGAGAAACGAATAGGGTTGATTGATCGAGTACATTTGACTACTCAGCGTCTTCCTCACCCAAAGATTTCAACGAAGCTCCGCTTTGCAGGACTTTTAGTATTCGACTTTCCCCTATCCCAAACCGGCACCCAACTGAATCGCCCTCACTCAAAGAAGTAATTTACTATGTCTGATTAAATCAGGACGAGTTGGGCTGGTATCTATTCCTGTTAGGATGAATAAACCGCAATACACCCCCCCCCCCCCCATCCAAATCATGTTTTAAAATAATATTTCGGTTTTGCATACAGTAGTATCTGCTCTCACGAGAAGGTTCGTTTGAATTTTTATAAACCTCTCCGCTCCAGTATTGGCCAATTGAGGAGGAGGTCCTGACTTCGAATCCAGGTAGAACTTCTTGCTCAATCGTTCCATACTGGGCCAGAGACTGTTCTAGGGTATTTCTATATTGGGGGTTAACGACACTTTCGACAGCAAGGGGCGCCTCTTGTCTGAGTTTTACGAGTGGAGGAAGCTGGATTACCCGGAGAGAATCACCGAGCTGCAGCGATCAACTATTAGGCTCCCAAACGCTCTATCTCCGCACAAGCAGGGTTAGCATGGGTAGAAGACAAGTGCATTGTCGACATGCAGTACGCCTTAGTGCACAACAGTCGGGATAAGGTGCCTTGCCCAAGGATACAACGCAGTTATCCCTGGCGGGAATCGAACTGTGAACATTTGGGTTTGAAGTCCAATGCCGTACCCACTGAGCCACAGCGCTCCCGGTGGAGGGGGGGGGGGGGGATAACACAAGTTCAACTAGATCTCTCAAGCGTTAAAAAGGTCACGAAGTTTTATAGCTCTAGTAATTGTGAAAAGGGAGTTATGCGTGTCGCGGTTTTGGTCATTTAGGTTATAAAAAGCTAAAAAAAATGCTATAACTTCAAATGAAAAGTGGGGGATAAATCGAGAAACTAAAAAACAACTATGTCTCAGTTTTAGTGCTCTTTTACATACAAACATTTCATGAGAATTTGACGCCATTTAATTTTTTTTACTTTGACGTCAATAACATCACCCTTCAATTTGGCCATGAGGATTAGGAATTTGCAGATTTGTACACAATGTATAGATATGGCTTTTGTTGGAAGTGATATATGCAAAGTGTGTAACGAGAGACTTGAAGCAGACGTTGATATTCAAAGCATAAGAAAAACGTTAAAACTGACGTTAATTTGGATAAAGGTGAAAATATGAAAATATTAGAATTCCGTACACTAGATCTCACAAGCGTGAACAAGGTCTCGAAGTTTCATCGCTGTAGTAATTGTGACGAGGCAGTTATCCGTTTCGCCGTTTGTCCTTTTAGGCAATAAAAGCAAAAAAGTGCTAAAACTTCAAGTGACGTAAAACGTCAAACAATGAGACAAATCTAAAATCTGAAAAACGTCTATCTCCTAATGTTCGTGCTCTACAACATACTAAAGTTTCATGAGAATGGGACGACATTTAATTTTGTATGACGTTGACGCCAATAACGTCACCCTTAAATTCGGCCATAACGTTTTTAGATATGTTTTTTGTGGGAGATTATATTCCAAAAATTTCGAAAGGCTTAAAATGAGGTTATAAATACAAGGTATAAAAAACGTAAAATTGACATCGTTCGAAACGGGGTGGAAATTTGGAAAAGTGAGAAAAAAGCCTAGAATTTTACAAGTTCTCTACAAGTGTGTCAAATTGCATGAGCGTAGCAAAAAGGTAGTGGTGGGAAAAACACGACGAAAATGAAATAAAATAAAAAAATGGCTAACGATCGTATACATGTAAGTCAATCCAACTTCGTTGAATAACTTAATAACAGTTTATTGAAATTGGTTGTCTTGAATGCATTCCACGTGGAACACAAATAATTTACTTACCATTTAGAAGATGTTTGGGAAGCAAAACAGTGGAACATAGATCAGAGGAGCAGTTTGCTCGCCTAAGTATCTTCAAGGGGAGCGACCTTTTGCTATCATGTATTTTTCAAAACGCCAAGCCCGACCCAAGCTACGCCTATCAATAAATGCGTTAACCACTCCCACCTATGACGTCTGGAAGGTGTTAACAAGTTGTGGGGCGGTGGTAGTAGGGTATATAATATATTATATTCTTCACCTTATTCAAAGATGACGACGTCCTTCAGTGTGACGTCATGCATAACGATCATGTAGTCATAGCATAACAGCTTCCACCCTATCAAATATCAACCGAAAGTCCAATACAACAACTATAGTAACACGCCGCCAACGTTTCAATCAATGCACTTATTTTTGTTAATAATAACTGAAACATTTTGTAAATATTCAATTTGTGTTTGCCTCGAAAAATATGCAAATCGACAACATATTAATTCTTGCGCTGACACACAGTACGACTGCCGTGGATTGGTCACTTCCCAGAGGTGGGCAATATTTTCACAAACGCAGTAATATTAGACTCCAAACACTAATTATGGGAATAATTATCAAAAATATAATTAATGAAGTACCGGGTACAACCCGTGTTGTTCATTAATTAAAATTTGGCTGCCGCTGACTTTTATTACCTAATAAACGCATGCGTAGGCACCACTGTCCACGTGTGGATAACGTCCAGTCCAGGACGACTGGACTGTATGTAATCCTAAAGGTCTGTGTCCAAATTCGCGATTTCACGTGCGTGATCACGGGGCGTAATGAATGTTGTGAAAGCGCTCAGAAATTTTCAAAGGAACTGCATCAGATCATTGTCCACATTGGCGTGGTCTGAAAATTGTCACGCTTTGGCGACGCGGCGTGAAACGCCCATAACCTCCTGAGGGGTTTCGACCGTGATAGCGATGCGTGTTCTGCGGAGTATATTGACAATTGAACAAATAGAAATGCAGCAGTGACCACTGTCAAAAGGTTACAGTTGACACGCACTTTCATCAGCATTATCTATCATGTGTACCGACAATATTTGACAGAGACCTGAGACAAGGAAAACATGGGGCGCAGTGAAGCAGATAAAGGACAGAAAGACTCACTGAAGAAGTGGAAAAGAATGCACGTCTTTATGACAATCCGTAAGAGTTAAGCCTCATGTGGACATAGTAAAAGTCAGTTTCGGGCGTCCGACATCGCGCATTACGCCTCGTGACCACGCGCGTGATATCGCGAATGTGGACACAGGCTTTTAAAAAGTAAACGGCGAATGCGGGGCGTCGGGAAATTGAAAACCTTCGAGAATTTTTGTTTGTTCAGCACTGTTTATCTATAGCAACAATTCCCCCACCTCAAAAGATGGCGGCAAGCGAAACATTGTTCTGTGTGTGGACAATGACCATTCCAACCTTCCAGTTGTATAGAGATTCTTGGAAAAAGTATACGATGCAGAAGTAAAGTTTCAGTCAATTACATTCTGGATTTAGTTTAAACAATATTTATTTGTGAAAAGAAGTATGAATACAAAAAAAACAATAGTGCAATGAGTAACATGGGCAATAATGTCATTCAGACTAGACAAAAGATGGGATTCGATAGCAAGCAATTTTGCTTTTGTAAGCCGCCTCCGGGACACAATTTGCAATCTCTGATAGTCATGACGAGGGAGTTGATTTATGTACTCTCCCAAAAAAGAAAGTGTGCATGCTAAAAAATAACACAAAAAAGGATATATATCATTTTCATTCATGGCAATTTTATTCAATCACAGATGAATCAATTTGTGATCAACACGAGAAATTTCATTACGCTACGACGAATACTCTTGGTGCCATGTAGAGTCAAAGACATTAAGGGTCAAACACAAAAGTCACACACTCAATATCTGGTATGACCTCCGTCTGCATCGACTACTGCTGTGCATCTACGCCTCATGGAAGCGAACAAGTTAGCATGGAAGTGTTGTGGGATGTTGTTCCATATTCTGATAAGCTGTCTTTGGAGTTCCACAAGCGTTGACGGTGCATGGGGAAGCCGGCGTAGCTGACGTTTCATTTCGTCCCATACGTTCTCGATGGGTGAGATATCGGGCGAATTTGCGGGTCAGGGAAGAACATCCACTTGTTGTTGCTGCAGATACTGTTGAACAACACGAGCTGCGTGGGGTCGGGTGTTGTCCTGCTGTAGAATGACGCCGGGGCCGTGACGTTGCAGAAATGGAACAACTACAGGTGTAAGCACTTCATCACGATATCTGGCTGCATTGAGATTGCCATCAATAATGACCAGCTCAATTCTGTTACGGGCAATGATGCCACCCCACACCATGAGAGACCCTCCCCCATAACGGTTTCGCTCCACGACACATGGATCTGCGTAGCGTTCGTTTCGACGTCTGTACACTCTCTGGAGACCATCTGATGATGAAAGATGGAAACGACATTCATCTGTGAATAAAACACGTCGCCACCAGTGTAAGGGATGCCTGAGATGTTTTCTACACCACTGCAGTCGAGCACGACGATGACGTAACGTCAAAATCGGACGAATTGCAGGTCTTCGAGGACGTAAGCCGTATTCTCTCAGCCGGTTGATTACTGTTTGAGGATGTATTCGTCTCAGGTTAGGGATGTTCCTGGCTGTCGTCGTTGCCGTTTGTTGCCGGTTCCGGAGATGGACGACACGGATATACCGATCTTGTGCAGGGGTGGTAACTCGGGGTCTCCCGGAGCGGGGTCGGTCTCGAACGTCATCATGTTGTGCATGTCGATGGACTAGCCTGTCTACAGTGTTACGGTGGCCGTTTAAATGCTGGGCAACCTCTCTGTGTGTTCTGCCAGCTCTAATCATACCCAGGGCAAGGAGACGTTGATTCATTGTCAATCTTGGCATGCTAATGTGGAGTCGTTTTAACAGCAGCGCAAGTTTGAATGTGAACGATAGGAAAGCCTTACTTTAGTGTTTAAATACCCAAGGATTCACACTGCTGCATGAATTTTCAGACTCTCCACGTGCAAAACATGCCTTTTCACAAACGTGCAGCACGTCATTTAACGTTAATGCAATTTTAACGGGGAAAGCTGTTTTCGTGTTCAATATAACTTATTCATGAACAGGTTAACACTCTTTACACCTACGAAATTATTTTTTTTGGAGTTTGATCAATTTCTGCAATGCACACTTTCTTTTTTGGGCGAGTATATATTTGAAAATAATAATTTATAGTTTCACCCTGCAATAGATTCGAACAATTTCAACTTCCGATGCGTTGTTGGCAAAAGGAGATCAAATAAACAGGAAGACTGTTGATTGGAGGAATTGAAAGGAAGGGATGCCCAGGAGGAATTGATAGCAACTCAGTCACATGTGACACATTCAGGATTTGAAACCTGAGCTCCCTTGACTGGCAGTTTGCTTGGACATTTTACATTTTCAAAGACTTTGAATTATTATTTGGCTGATTACTTATCTCCGCAGGCGTATTTGGTGAATGGTGAGTCACTTTTGTGTATCGGAGGTAGCGAAGTGCTAAATATTTTCCCATAGGTGACCATTACAATTCATAAGAGAGAAAAACTGACCAGAAGGGACCTACTGGTCTCGTGTGCATATTTTTCAGGGAATCCCCAACAAAAACACACCAATAGTCAATTGTACTTTTTTCGTCCAAAAAGTCATCTAATCACTCTCTTTATTTATCTGAAATATTCACCAATAATGCAATAAATGTCAGTATAATGCTGCAAACATCTATTGAAGCAATATATTTTCCCAAGGCAGCTTAGTTTCCGAGATTGCATTTTAACTGCGGGTAACTCTACTTCAAATATGCAACTTTTAAAGGCGGGAAACTCTACTTCAAGTATTTACTTTCCAGTCATACCTGTAATGAACTTAAATATTCACACAATAAAAGGAGAAAAAGGGTAAACTACGATGCGCCATTTTGTGATGTCGGAACATCATACTCTGGCAGTGAAAGAACAGCTACGCACACATTCCATACACGTGGACTTCCAAAATGTGTGTGTCTAAGCAAATAAGTGTACTTACGCTGTGTCCTTTATAAAGTATTATATCCTTGACACGATCATTCACAGTCATGTATCCATCCGAATCATACATGCCAATGTCACCTACAATATATACATCACGAGTAGGGTTTAATACCGGGAAGTGGAATTTTACGGTTCTCATTTTTGAAAGTCAGTCACGATACTGGAAGTTTTCCAGTTCCCGTTTCTGAATATCAGTTCTGATACGGAAAATTCATAGGACAGAACCGGGAATCAAAGGTTGCAGTTCTCAATCTTTGATTCCCGATACTGTTCTATGAATTCCCCGGGCATTAGGACTGATTTTCAAAACTGTAACCTGGAAATTTCCATTTATGAGACTGAACCATAGCCCCAACGGCGATGCTGGTCTCTGAAGAAGTTGATGTTCGCTGTAATCTCCTCATCTATGATTAACTTTCAGAACCGAGAGTCAATCACGATACTGGAAGTTTTCCAGTTCCCGTTTCTGAATATCAGTTCCGATACGGAAAATTCATAGGACAGAACCGGGAATCAAAGGTTGCAGTTCTCAATCTTTGATTCCCGATACTGTTCTATGAATTCCCCGGGCATTAGGACTGATTTTCAAAACTGTAACCTGGAAATTTCCATTTATGAGACTGAACCATAGCCCCAACGGCGATGCTGGTCTCTGAAGAAGTTGATGTTCGCTGTAATCTCCTCATCTATGATTGACTTTCAGAACCGAGAGTCTCAGGGCCAAGCAATTCCCGTTCCAGGGATTGAATCTTAACCACGACATGATTACTACTAATCTGGGAAGATATTAACATAAAAAACATTATCAGATTATCTCTTTGAACACCAGAGGCCTCCCCGGCCCAGGGACATGATACTTCATAATTTAATGAAGTGAAGTGTCTGTTATGTTAATGTGTGGGGTAGACCAATCAATATTTTCAGCGTGCATGATAATGAATATGGACTCTTCTAATTGCTGCCATTGAACTGAGTTGGAATATACCACCAGGGTTCAAAGGGTTAAAAAGAGACGAATATAACACACTAGAATTAAAATTTTAAATAGAATAAAATAAAAGGATAGAAAAGAATAATCATGACAAGTGAACCAAAAATGTCATGATAACGGGGGAAGGGGGGGGGGGGGGACAAAAATGCGTGAACATTGCTGGGAATTTTTATTTTGCAGTTTTTTTGACCGCACACAGCCTTTCCTGTATATTGTTTCCATGACATTTTTGGGACCCACCCCATTTCTCATACAATTTTATATACAAACCTTTGGCACTCGAACGCCAGTAGGTATAAAAGGCCGATTCCAGACCACTTTGTACATGTACGTACACGTACACGTACATGGTGCGTTTACCATCATAGGATTCAGTGTTAAATCGCGTGCTCGTATACAAAAATGTCGTTTTTTCATGGTGGTCCAGAATCGGCTATTGTTTTTTTGAGGCTCACAGATCGCACTTTTTACGTTCAAATACCCATTGGTGAACGCGTACATTCGACCCGTCGCTCAAAAAAGTGAAAAATGTACGAAATTGTACATAAAAATTTTCTTAAAAATTTTTGTCGACGTTCCCATCGTGGATTAGACCTTCAATCTATCTTTTGTGAACGCGAGCAAAAAACGCTTTGCCGATTCCAGACCAGCATCAAAAAACGGTATGCCGATTCTGGACCACCTATGGACCACTTACGTTCGCCAACGAGTGTTCGAACGGTTAAAGCGCGATCCGATCGGCGAAACCCATTTGCCGATTCTAGACCAGGAAAATCGACCTTAAAAACGTTTTTTCGAGGAGATTTTCGTTTCAAACGGATGACATTGAAAAAATTGAGTTTTAGAAAATTAGAAATCGATGGAAAAATCGTTTGTTTACGTTTTGTCACTGCGAATTTTGTGAAATAAATCTTAATAAAACACTTTGTAGAATTTGTTTCATTCAAATAAAAATAGTAAGGAAATAAAAAAGTGATTGATATATATATAGGAGAGAAAAAAATAAAGAAATAGTTATTTAAAAAAATAAATATGTCAAATCGAATAGATAATAAAAAATACGTAAATCATGAACACTTCCCAGACTATTAGAGTAAGGTTTCTTTTAAAAATGCTGATGAGAGCCTACGCATTCTGTGTGAACGAACAACTAGGTCGCCTCTTGTTAGAACGATGCGTCGGATGTCGGGATCACCTAGACTTCGATCATGAGAATCATTCGTGTCTGACGATGGAAAGGGAAGATAATGTCGTCAAGTATTTCGAACCGGCGTTCGAATGCGTTCAAATCGACGAAGTGATCACGTTTTGGAAGAGATTATTCTTCTGTAAGAATCGAGACAAGCCCACAGTTTCGGAAGAACTGAAATTGGCGCGTAGAAGTCTGACTTTAGAAGACAAGGGATGCATCATGAAATTATTGTTCAATGAAGCATACGTCCAAGTTTTCTCGTTGATATAAATAAGGAGAATAGAAAATAAAAATAAATACACACATAAATTTTTTTATCTAATATTAGAAAGAAAGAAAAAAACCCACAAAAATGAGAACCAGAAATAAATTGTATCCGACGTTAGATGACGACGAGGATGAGAAGCCGAACGGCGTTTTGCCGACGGCACCGTCGCTAGAAGTAAAAGAAAGAGGAGATAGGTATCGCATCGATCAAATCAGTAGAATCCAATCGTATCTAACTCAAGAGAGAGATTCTCGTCATTCTCTCAAGAAGAAGTATTCTCGTTTCGTGAAATTCGTCAACGCGATCGACACGACACTCATCACGATTTCTATGGGTTTATACGCAGCCGGCATAGGATTGTTGTCGACTGCTGTCGGTATTCCGATCGTGTTAACCATAGAAGGCGTGGCTCTCGCCGCTGGATTGTTTAGCACGCTCGGAAACTTTTTGAGTAGGAAATTATATCTGAAGGCGAGGAAACACGACAAGATTCGCGTCTTGGCCGACACCAAGATTGACACGATATCCGAAATGATCTCGATGGCGTTGAAAGACGGTAGGATATCGGACGGAGAATACTTCACGATATTGGGTGAGAAAACGACATATGAAGCCATGAAAGAAGCTGTGAGAATCAAGACTCGTCAGATCATCAAGGAAGAGATGAAGGATTCTCTCGTGGAAAAGGGGAGGAAAGAGGCCAGGGAGGAATTCAGTAAGATGATAGAACTCAAGAGCAGCGATTGAAAAAAAAAATATATATAATAAGAACAGAATTTTTAAAAGAGAAATATTAAATTTATATATAAAATAAAAAACGAAATTAATTGAAATAACTCTCAAAAAATGTATTGCGTAAAGTGTAAGAGAGTTACCGAGACGAGTAATTCTCAAGAAGTACGAACTAAAACGACAGACAGATGCTTCGCGGAATTTGCGACGTGTGTGGTTCTATCAAGACTCGATTCGTCAAAAAAAGAACGTGATCAAAGGTAAAGGCATCGTGAATAAAATGATCAATAATCTACCTTTCGAAATGCATCTGCCTGGTCACAGTTTCACGGGACCTGGAACGAAATTGAACAAGAGACTCAACGCTGATCTGACTCCTAAATCTTGGAGCAAACCTGTGAATAGGGTGGACGCGGCCGCGTATGATCACGATCTATGCCACGCCGGACATCCCGACACCAAGACTCGCAACGACGTCTGCGATAAAAACATGTTGGCGAAATTGAGAGGTATATCGAAACCGACCAGGAGAGAGAAGATAGAACGTTCGCTGGTCGGCAATTTGATCGGTGCGAAACGTGGATTCGGATGGGGCGTTCAAAAAAAAAAGCGCATCTGAAAAGAAGAAGAAACGATTATTGACGAGCGAATTGGCTGAGGAGTTACACAAACCCATCGTGCGTAAATTTCGAAAGAGAAGGGTGTTCGTGAAGGGTTTGGATGAGATTTGGTCTGCCGACTTGGTCGACATGAGATCGTTTTCGAGGTGGAACGAGGGTGTCAAATATCTATTGACGGTCATTGACGTGTTTTCCAAATACGGTTGGATCAGAGCTTTGAAGAATAAATCGGGACCTTGCGTCGCCGAGGCTCTGAAGAGCGTGTTCGACTCGTCTTCTCGAAAACCAAATAAATTGTGGGTGGATAAGGGAAAGGAATTCTACAACAAGCACGTTCATCGATTGGTCGACCACTACTCGATCGAAAACGAAGAGAAAGCCAGCGTGGTGGAACGTTGGAATCGAACGTTGAAGGAAAAGATGCATAGATACTTCACGGCGAATTCGACTAAGAAATACATATATACGCTCTGAACGGTCTGGTCAAAGATTACAACAACACACGACACAGATCGATCAAGATGACTCCCGTGGAAACTAGCGATCTTCGAAACGAAAAAAAAACGGGTGTACGCGAATCTATATCCTGAGAGATCTAAGATCAGGAAGAAGTCTAGAACGCCGAAATTTGCGGTCGGTGATCGAGTGAGAATCTACGCTTATAAGAATCACTTCGAAAAGGGTTATACTCCTCGATGGACCTCGGAAATCTTCGTGATAATAAAAATATTTCACACCGATCCGGTGACTTACGAAATTGAAGCTTTGGATGGAGAAGAGATCATCAGAAAGTTTTACGAACAACAATTGCAGAAGACAAAGTTTTGATAAAGAAAACAAAATTTTTTTTATTTACTCTCTTTAACATTTTCTTGTTTACATATATATATATAGGAGAGAAAAATAATAATAAAAAAAATAATTAAAACTATTTTTAGATAAAAAAAAGCAAGCTAATTAATAAACAAAAAACAAAAAACCCTTCAAAAATGGCAAATATACTAGATATAGCACAAAGCATAGTGAAAGATGAAAGTATTCAAGAATATGAGGTTCACGAATATGAACCGGTAACCGGAACAAGTTTGAACAATGCGGGAGAGATAAGAATCAACGTCGAAACTCAAGATCTATTCGTTCATCCTAGCGAGAGTTACATAGTGGTGCAGAGACGTCTCACCAAGGAAGATGGGAGCGACTACGCCGACGACGACACGGTTACTCTAGCCAATAATGGCATCATGCATCTATTCAGTAATATAAAATACATGCTATCCGGACAAGAGATAGAGTCTGTGTTTCATCCCGGTCAGGCCATCATGATGTTCAGACTCTTGACGTATCCTGATGATTTTTCGAAATCCAGAGGACTTAATCAGTTGTGGGTGAAAGACACCGTCGGCCCTACTAGCGCCGGCGCCGCCGCGATATTCGACTACGTCGTCAAGACGTCCAGACCTAAAGGAACGTTTTCGTTCAGGAGACCTTTGAAACACATCTTCGGATTCGTGGATGATTACAACAAGATCATGCGGGTAAGATAACTCTACACAAGATATCGTGGTTTGTTCCGCACGCGGAGCCTTCGATCATGGAAAAAGCGCGCCTCTACAAGATCATAGAATCCAAGAGTAAATTACCCATGGGATTTAGAATGAAACAGTGCGACACGGCTAGCATTCCACTCTCCACGAATCACTTCGATTGGAGATTGATGGTGAAATCCGCTTCTGAGAAACCGCGTTTCATTGTGGTTGCGTTTCAGACTGATAAGGATGGGTCTCAGGAAAAGAATGCGTCGCAGTTCGATCACTGCAATTTGAGAAACATGCAAGTGTTTCTGAACGCCACGAGATATCCAGCAATCGATTACAATGCATCGTTCGACAAGAACGATTTCTGCAGACTGTACGGCGACGCCGCTGATTTTAGAATGAAGTATCACGGTCTAGACGAATTGATGAGCGACCCTAACATAACTCCCGGCGAATACAAGGCGATGTATCCCATGTTCGTATTCGACGTTAGTAAACAGAGTGAACGACTCAAGAGTAGCGTCTTAGACATTCAGATCAAGATGCAATTCGATAGGAACGTGCCGAGAAAAACCAAAGCCTTCGCTCTGGTCCTGTCGGACAGAGAATTACAATTCGAATCGGATGGAAATAAGATGTCGATCATTTGATGAGAGACGTGTGTGAAAAAATAAAAAAAAATAAAAAAAAGTAATGAGTAATTATTAAAAACAAAAAAAACAAAAAAGAAAAAATAAAAGTAATGAGATCCAGAGAGATTGAACATCTTTCTACTTCTCAATACTTTTTTTTTTGTTTTTAATAATCACACATTATTTTTTTTAATTATTTCCACGCGTTCACTGTTTGTTCAAAGGATCTAGTTCGATCAGTAGACTCACCACGGAAGTGGCGGCTTCGGGATTATTGGTTTTCGTAACGAAATTAATCCTGTCTCCGCGTTCACTTTGAGAGGCATGCCGAACGTGCTAACATTCGCGTGTTGATTCTCAGTCTTTTCGATGCTGTATCTCTTATTGCTCTCTACTCCATTCACCATAAGATTGACGACCGCTCTGTTATTCAAATCCGAGGAAGCCAGACTCATTCGAATGATTTCACCTCCCAACGGCATGGGATATCCCACCTGACCATGTTTCGATCCACTACCTCCATTTCCGAAAGACCACTCAGCTTTTCCCTCCTCTAAGGTGCCGGCCTCCTCGGCCCACACGGTGATCAATTGTCTAGCATATTTGACTCTTTCCACCACCGAAAATCAGGGTGCAGGCATCCGTCATGTTCACGGGATCCAGTAGATTTGTGAGCGCGTGTCCACCCATGTCTAGTTTACCTTCCATGATGTTGCCCTTTCTCCAGACCGAGTTGTCATCCATGTACTTCCTGCTGACTGTGCTGGAATCGATTTCGGGATCGTGATCGAGACTGAATAAATTCTCACCGTTCATGTTGATACCACCCTCCATGGTTCCGCCAGATTGTTTGTTCAGGTAGAGATCATCCACTTGCGATTCTAGGTATTCTTGTGATCGTATCACGACAGAATCTACGTAGCCCTTGTTGACTGTGGTTGAGTCCGCATCCATGTCGTTGACCTTCAACAGATTCAATATCTTGTTGAATCCCGCATTCAGATCCGATTTCATTTCTCATCTGTCAGACTTTCTCTGTTCCAGATCTACGTAGTGTTTGGTCGCCACGTCCTTGGGATTTGTGGGAGTGGCCCCGTTCGTTATCTTGTTAGAATTTGCGTTCAATTCCGAGTGCATCGTTTTCTGAACGTATCTATTTCTCAGATGTTCGCTGAATCTCGCGTGAAAGTCAGCGTATTTCTTGGTCGTGGCATCGGTGGGATCTATGAGATTCGCGACATTCACCAAACGTTTAGATTTCAGATCGAGATCGTCGGTCATGGCTTTATCCACGTAATTATCTAGCATGATTCGTTCGAAATCCATGTTCCCCCTGTCAGCGTTTTTTTTAGTCGCAGCATCTGCGAGATCTATCGGCTCGGGAAGATTGTAGAGCTTCTTATCATTCATGTTCAAAGTTCCTCTCGAGGTTCGTATCTCCGAATGTAACGTTTGTCCAAGTTGGCAACGTCGTAACCATCACCGACTTCGAGCATCTTCCTCTTCTTTTTAGGTTGACTTTCATCGTCACTTCTACCAAATTTATCGACTGGCATGTTGTTTTGAGATTTTTGTTTTAAAAATATATTTTAAACGCAGTTTATTAAAAATGAATTATTTCACTTATTTTTATTTTTCGTTTTTATTCGATTAAAATTTTTTATATAATTTTTTTACCTTTATATACTATAAAAAAAATCTCTTTCTAATGTAAATCATTGAGAATGTCTTGAAACCCATCTCCTTCGGACCATCTCTTGAGAACGTAGAGACATAGGTGACCGCAAAACACTTGATCTGGTGATTGCACTCATTCCGTGCTGAAACGAACCATCAATTTGTTGAAATAGTTCTTTATTTCTTTAGGCGGTGAGATTCCGTAGCTGTCGAAATAATAATTCTTCTTCTTCCCCTTCTTGAACCATGCCACCCAGTGAGTGCCTTCACCCGATAAATCGTCTAGATTTAAAATTCCGCATTCCGATTGTTGAGGTCTTCTCTTCGGCAAGGCATCTCTGGAAAACACTCCTAGAAAATCTTTGATTTTCAAATCCTTCGCCGCATTTGACAGATCGATGTTGGATAGGGGTTCGTTAGGTAAGATGACACCTTCTATGGATATCTCTATTTTCTTATTCATAAATGCGTATATATTTTTTTTTTTTAAATTTATTTATTTTATTATAATTCACTAAAATGACGTTATTTTTTTTCTTTTTTTCTTTTTTTTTTTAAACTGACTCTATCGACTTCCATAATCTTGAATCCGTCTAATTCCTCGACTTCCATAATCTTGAATCCGTCTAATTCCTCTTGATTTTCTGGAATCCTGTCATCCACAATCATATCTGAAATCCTATCATCTAAAATTAGATCCAAAGTCCAATGTCCGAGAGCTAAAGTGCTTATTTTATCATCTAACACGAATCTCTTATCGTCATCAGCCGTCAGCGAAATCTTGTTGACTATTTCGGTATACAAGTCGAATTGATTTCATAGTCTTATACACTGGACAGCTTCCTAACAGACAATCTTTATACTCTCGGAAAGAGATGTTTTTCTTCACCACACACACTTTAACCCCTTTGCACTTCTTGATCTCTTCATCTTCTAGATGATAAGCATACAGTTCAGGTCTAAGCCCACGAATTCGACGATTTGTTTACCACCGCTCTCGTCCTTAAATTTACCTAACACCTTCTTGTTGTCGTTTGATTGAATGTTGGACAGGTGATCGATGGGATAATTGCTCATGTCGAACCACGTCCGGAGATATATCTTGGTAGACATCTTTCATCTCTATCTCGTAAACTAAACTGTCTGTGTCGGTGAACAGTAGTTTGGCTTTATCACCAAATTTTTGTTTGACGTAATCGTAGTGAAACTTGTACATCAATCGCTTGCTGATATCTAAGATGATCGGTCTGAGATAAAATGGTTTGTCGAACTTCAGGTGCATCTTTTCCATGTGAACGGCCACTAGATTTTCATCGAAGATGGTTTGGTGTTTGTAATTGGGTTTCGCCACTAATTTTTTAGCTCTTTTCTCAGATGTGACGAATCGAACGTCGGTTCTCTTCCTGATGTTTTCCATCGATTTACCGTACACACAGTTGTTCATGAGTTTGAAGAAATCTTTTTCGAAATCGTTCTCGGCTCGAATTCTGAGATTCGTGTTGAGATCGATGTATTTTTTCATCCAAGGCTCTTCGTTGAATTGAATGATGCGATGTATGTTGACTAATTTCATCCCGTAATCAACGTATTGTTTCAAATTCTCACTGTAGACGACGTAGTTACGTTTGTTAAATAAATTGGGAATGAGTTTTTCCTCGTCTCCTTCGTTCGGTTCCATTCGTTCAGGAGCCAGCGGATAATCATTGTGTAGATCGTGTAATTCTTTGATAGTTCAAATCGACTTCTAAAATGCAAGGATAGTCTCTCCATTTTTGCATCTCTTCCGGTTCCGTTACCCATTCGAAATTTTCAATCGGTAAAGGATGACTCATAGCCCAACCATACAGACTATTAGCGTCCCAATACTGTATGTATTTATTCGACTATTTCGAATCGAAACCTTCTTTCATGTAGAGATTGTTAGCTTCAGAATATCTGTGGGAGATCATCGAGACGCCACCTCTCGTAGCCCTTTCGAACATGAGCAACATGTCCACATTGGATAATAATTCCAATTGGACTTCGGTGGTCTTCAACAGAGCATCCCACGTCAGACTAGGTGCGGTGAAATACCAAGCCAGATCCAGATCGTAATTTCGACGACAGACGTCTCAAAAATTTTCGAACACATCTGCCAAGAGCAGAACGTCAGTCTTCAGATAGAGATCGTGATAATCTCCCATGGTTTTCATATCGAATGATTTCCACACGTTTTTGGTGTGTTTGTAATTATCGTCGGAAATGTCGGATTCGTATAATTTAAAAAAAAAATCTTCGTTCAAAGGTAGTGCAGTGTCGTCTAATCTCTTTAGATCGTTCATGTAATCGTAAGGATAGACTCCTTTCCCTCAGCATAACGTTTACTCATTCTCCAAAATGTTTGCTCAGGATTTTAAATTTATCCTTGCTCATGTTATCGACTAATTTTTCCAGAGTGGTCGACATGAATTTAAAACTGTCGATGAAACGTATTCCTCTACAAATGAATTTCGTTTTTTCTTTCAACGTCTCTCCGTTGATTACTCTTTTCTTCTCCATGACCTTCCATTTCGTGAAGGAAATGTATCTTTCTTCGCTGTTTGCAATGCAATTTAATTCTTCGTGGGAGGTGCCGAGATTTTTCACAAACAGATGACTGTCGTAACCCGAGAGATTGTGAAATATCACTGGATAGAAAACGGCGCCTTGAAATTTTAAATTACACTTGCTGTGAGCCAGACTGTGATACAGACCTGTGTAATGATCGTGGTCTCTAACCTTCTTATTTTCCTCTGAATTCTCGTCGAATGGTTGTCTGCATATGTGACATTCAGTGGCTCTGTTATTTTCGTCCTGCTGCTCTTGCATGATGATCATTTTCGCCGGAGTTTTGAATTTATCGTATAACATTTGAATTTTCGATTCTAACTCTTCCACGAACCTTTGAGCCACGTCGTCATCTTCGCACTGTTTCATGCAGATGAAGGGACCCATGTCGTGTTGCGAGTCGAAAGCACATTTCACGTAAATGCAATAACCCGAAGGCATGTGTTTTTGATATCTTTCGACTTAACTTCGAAGAACGTCGGGTTGGCAGGAACTCATTTTCACAGTGAAGCATTCAAAATCTGCGTACACAACGAATGGTACTTTTAACCTTCTATTGCGATTTTCAAACTTCACGATGGTGTTGGGTTTGGGCATTTCGATGGCGACACCTTGATTTTCATTGCAATATTCCTGATGTTTCGCTAACGATTTTTCGCTCTGAAACATATTCATGCAGTTGCAACATAAACATATCTTATGTTCATGTTTATTATTTTGTCTTGACAGTAATCGACTCGGATATTTAACCCAACAATAATGATGATTGTCACCATACAAAATCAATAATAAAATAATCATCTTTTCTCTTTCAAGATACGAAGTCTGTCTGAGAGGATAGATCATTCGTTTTTCATTGTCAGATCCCAAAACGTTCACCGCTACGGTGGGATTTTGAGCCTCGAAATGTTCGATATATTTTAACTGCAGTGGAAAAGTCACTCCAGTCCAATTAAGATTTTTAGAAGTCTCCTCGTAACGAGAAACTCTATCAGAGTGCATTTTGACAGGGTATAAAGCGGAGGTGACTGCCCATTTAAAACACTGATCATCTTTATTTCTCACGTTGATTACAGCATTTTTTTAGCTAAGAAATATGGTAATTCCACATAGGAAGACCCTTTCAACGAATCGTTTTCAGTTATATGAATTTCGAGTTTCAACACCTCATCGAACGTCCAATTACTACCTTCATGTTGATAATTCGCGAGAGACGTCAACATCTTGTCTTTCATCTTTTCGAAAACGTCCAATAAATCTGAACCTCGAAATACGGGTTCGACATTAGATCTGAAAAATGCATTTGTCACAATGCTCTCGCCAGACTTCACGTCGATTTTATTCATCACGCAATGGAGTATCATCTTAATTTTTAGTCCCACGTTCATGTGTTTGCGAAACAAATCCAATACTTTTTTCTTCACCTGTTCCATGAACAATTTCGGATCGATTTTCTTGAACAAGGGAACCACATCGAAAGTTTTAAAAACGCCTTTGATCGCACTCTCCCATTCTACAGGATTCGATTGGAATATTTCTGTGACGAGTCGTGCTACATATTCTTCTCCTTTCCCTTCATTGATTGCTTGTCGAATTTTGCTCGATATATCTCGTTTGTCTAGAATCTGAAGTACATTACTCGTTTTCGTTTTCGTTTTTTTTTTCTTTTTTTTTTGAAACTTGAAGTTCTTCAACAGCTTTTCATTTAGTCGTCTTCTCCTTTTTCACTATCGATGCATTTTTTGACTGTTTAAGTTTATCCACTTCCAATCTTTCTATTTTTTTCTTTCCATCGTTTCACAAATAATATTCCTGTATGATTTCAATTGTTTTTGATTTGGTTCTATGATTTCTGAATTGTGGAATGTTTAATATTTTACAAATCTCGTTTTACTGAGGTACGGTTTTCTTATTTGAATTTTCCATTTTTTTATTTGTTTGCTCCATTTGTAAGAATATTTTTTTTTTTTTGAATTTTGTATTTAATGATAATTTGTTAAAAAGTTCTAAAATTGTTTTTATATATATATATGTTTTAATTCCTTCAAAAAAAATTTTTTTTTTTGAGGAAATGAATCAATTTTTTTTATGTTCCTTAACATGAAAAAAATTGAATTAATATGAGAAAAAAAGGATGTTAAATTTAAACTTTTTATTTATATATAAAGAGAAAAAATCTTTTACAAAAAAAATTGTTTACATTAAAGAAAATTAAAAATTAAAAAAACTTTTTATATATATATAAACAGTAAAAAAAAACAAAAAAAAACCCCTTTTTCAACAAATTATTATTTAAATACAAAATTAAAAAATATATATTATTTGCAATATTTCATAAAACAAAAAAACAAAAAATCGATCATGACAACAACACCTAAAAAATGCGAATTGAAATTGAAACGAGTCGAAATGTGTAAGAAACTCGGTTGTAAAATCTATAGATTACAATGACATGATTCTATCAAATTGAACGAGGTCGAGACGAAGGGCTTAGTGCACAAATACGAAAAATATAGCATGCCTTTGAAATTGGACGAAGCCATGCTCAATTTGTTTTACGAGTACAAAAGCGATGTGCAGAATATCATCGGTGCCGAAGACAGAGAATTCGACAAGAGCGATTTGTCGTTGCCCTACGGAAGGTACATATATTCAAAAATCTCTCTTGAACTCGTGAACAAATCAGGTGGTGAGAGCGCGTTGACTGAAGTAAAAAAACTCTCAAAAGTAAAGATAAACATTCAACACATTTGCGAAAAAAGAGAAGACACGACCGTCAGCATGCTAATAACGGACTTGGAAATATAAAAAAACAATAAAGAGATTGATTTTTAGTGAAGAAAAAGGAAAAAAAGTAATGAGATCTAGAGAGGTTGATCATCTCTAGATCTCATTACTTTTTTTTTCTTTTTTTTTGTTTTCCTTCTTCACTATCGCCCATATATTATAATAACACTTCCTTTTTTCTCAAATTTCAGCGTCGATTCTTCTTTTCTTTTTTTGTGATATGTTACATTTTTTTTATAAGAACACATTTGTTTATCCGAATCATAATTATGAACGAATGTTGTGCATCTCTTGGTAACACTCACATCATTACCATTCTCTTCAGAAGGTAGTGGTGACGGGGGAAAACGTCTCATTCTTTTAAATTTCAACCGCCTATCCCGTTCTTTATTTAACTCTTTTATCAGTTCTTTCCTAAGATATCCATCATCAGCGTCTAATCGTTTTTCTACATCTTTTTCGCACTCCATCTCGCGATATTCATCATTATCGTCTAATTGTTTTTCCACCTTTTTATCCATTTTATATTTTATACTTTCTATGATTTATATTTTATATAATTATATAATTTTTACATTATTATAACATACTCAAAATCGGTATATTCTTAAATGGTGAATTCTCACCAAACAACAAACCCTTGCCGAGTCGCTCAACGTTCCGGCCACTCTTTAGATAGAGACCATTTCCACTCAAAGAGTTGTCACCTCTAACGGGTTCTAGATACAATCCTTTACCACTGTCGTCTACGTGGACACAACACACGGCTCCTCCCTTCTTCAAAAACAGTCCGCTGCCACCCATTAATTTCTCAACTGCCGAACTCGCGAGTCCCGAGAGAGCTCCCACGCCGAGAGTCTTTCCAAGAAAGGGTAATGCTTTTGCGGCAAAGGGTAATGCTTTTGCGGCGATTCCTGCCAATAGCAGTAGGAAACCGCCTTTCATTCTCAAATTGTATCTCAAATGAGCGGGACTCAATCTCACTGTCAACCCTCTTCCATCACAAATCGCTTTCTCCATCCTTTTGATTTGACTTCTGGTCCAGGCGATCGAATCCTGACCGCCACTCGTCAGATCTTCGTGAGTGAATTTGAATCTCACCGCCTCGCCTCGAGTTGTTAACGCTCTCTTAAGTTTCTTCCTCTGTCCTGTGGATATGTTCACGTTTTTAACCACGTATTGTGTCATAATTCTTTTTTTTTAAATATATTTTGTTCAATTGTTTTTTTGTTTTAATGATAATTATATATATATTAAATAATTTTTGTAAATTAATAATGCGTTATTTTATTTTCTTATTTATATATATACGCACAATATTTTTTTTTTGCTTTTATATTTCTCTTATGTGAAATCGTATTGTCACCCTCTTTCTGCGAAGATCTAACAGTTCACCATTTTGATCCGTCAACGTGGTTTTGAGACTATACAATGTGTCTAAAATCACTGGTAGATAAACTAAATTTCGAGGTCGTTCCACGATCTTATAACCCAGTGACACGTTTGGAAAGAAGGAATAGATCGTCGGTTGAGCGCTACCATTCACGTAGCTTCCAGCAATCACATCCACGTTCACCAGAATGCTATTGACTGCGAGAATGTCAACCGTATTTTCAGATGCCGCGTGCCCTCGATACATCTTTCGATCGAATCCCAGCATCTTGACTATAGAATCGTCCATGTTGAAATCCACTCGAAAATTATCTTCCAAATCCAACATCGTCTGTAAGGTATTAGGGTTGGGAGCGAGTCTGATCTTGTTGCTTCCCTTTCCATCCGTCTTCATTCACGTTTGAATGTAATTGTTCAAATCCTCTATGTCGTAACTTCCTTTAGGAATTCGAATCTCCAACCAATCCACTCCGTCGGAATACTTAAACGAGTTATTCTTTTCGGTGACGTTGGGAAAGGAATAATAAGTCTCCAGATTCACCAACGCCATCTCGTATCTTTTCTCTTTATTCAATTCGATGGAAAGTTCGAATTTCGTCGCGAATCGAGTCGAATCGCCACTCACCACGATTTGAATGGATTGTTTTGCAGCCGTATTCTTGGCTATCCGTTTTAACAATTTTCCTTGTTCGAACATTATATTTAATTTTATTTTTTCAAAACTAATTATTTGAAGATTTATTATTTTCTAATTTTATTTTCGCGCTCTATCTTATTATCATCAGAAACATAAAACTTGTCGAATCCGCACCGATATTTTCCGCGATTAAATTCGCTTGTCAACTCGATCACGACGAAACTGTAAAGTCCTCCATCCCAAACCCTCTTACAGAATCTCCTGAATTCCGCCGCGCTCATGTCGTTTGCGACGTGATCGCTGTAGATGTGATTGAGATTCTTGAGATCTTGGCGAAAGAGACATAGAAAATTAGCGTTCTACCTTATCGTCTGTCTGGGCAATCGAAAATAATTCTGTGACAGGTAGAAACAGTCCACGTTGCTGTGACGACCCCTAACGTAATACGATTCGCATCGGTTCTGTCTCTCCAAAAGCAGATCGTCGAAAATCATGATATTCTTATCTTCCGATTTCAGTTGTCTAGGATCCGGAACGTCGCTAGCATTCTCATAAAATCGACACTCAACGTTCGAAGATGCATTTCTCTTCATCAATTCCATCGCCGCACCGTCCAAAATGGTCGAAAGAGAAGCTTCACTTTTGTCGAATTCCTCCCTACTGTCAAAGATTCTGGCTATGACGTCCTTAGGCAATCTACGATCCATGCATTCTCGAAGCAATCTGTATTCGGGTTGAAACAAGCTCTTGCCAAACACAAACAATCTGTCATAATCCAACCAGTCGGGTCGGGACAACAGATTCATCAACAGATTGGTCTTTCCACAATTCGATTTTCCCACTGTCAAGCCTCTTATGCTTTTGGGAAAGAACTCATTATTCGACCTCTTATTCGCGGCGTCGTTCCAAGACATATCTTTAATGTTCATCTTTGTTTATTTTTTTTGTTATTTTAGATTTTTTCAAACACAATTTTATGTTTTATCAAACTCGGTTTTTAATATTATTATTTATTTATATTACACCGTCGTGAGTTCTCTTCAATCCAGATCCACTCGTCATTTTGGCTAAATCTTGTATGGGTACCACAGCATCCTTAAAATCTTTCCAACTTTTCGGCGTTCGCTCTAACGTAGCTCGCTTCGCCGGTGGACTGATCAACTTGTCGATCAACGCGTCGGCTGCCCTCTTGCCAGCTACAGAAGCTATCCTACCACTGGCTTCGGAAGCGGCTTTCGTACCAACATCCAAAGCCGTCTTCTTACCAACCTCAAACGCGGTTGATGCGAGTTTTCTACCTGCATCACTCGTGAACGCTCGCATTATAGAATCGACGATGCCAGAACCGCCTTGAACGTAAGTTCTAACATATCCCCTGTTCTTTATCACCAACATATTTTTATTTTATAATATATATTTTGTTTTCACTGGTAAATCGTTTGTTGTTTAAATACTTTTATTATTCTAGTGTAAAATTTACTATTTTTATTTTATATATTTTCTTTGTTTGTTTCTCTCTACCTATTATATACATCAATCCTTCAATTCGTTCATCAGCCTTTTATAATGGTTTTTATTCAAAACCTTCTGTCTTAACAATTCGTCGCATATACTAACTATTTCATTATCTAATCCTGTGTTACCAGCACGTCTACTTGCCATCAACAAACTCAATCTCTGAGACAGAGCGTCAGAATCGCTCGGAAGAAAAGTGGTTTTCACCCCTTTGCCAGTCACCGATTCGACCAACTTCTTATTCATATCCCATATGGGTTTCACCACTTTCGTCCACTTGTAAGCTCTGTTGGCTTTGGGTCTCGTCTCTCTGGCATCGTTATTTCTCTTCATGGCGTGGGTCTGAACCAGAATGTCGCCGTAATTGTCGAAATCCTGTTCCGTGTAATCACTAGGCTTGTCGAAAAGGAGCAATTTGCGCAGTCCATCAGTTATGTTATACTTATTCGAACCGACGATTAAATTATCATCATCCATTTCCACTTCTGTGTCGCCCACAAAAGTTCTACCGTCCGAATCCTTATAAATTCCATACAACAGATCTCTCTTACCACCATCCTCGGACGACGCGACGCTATCAGTGGTGATAGTCGAAGCTGTATCGTCGCTCTCACTCACGTCGGTTTCGATTCTCATGGGAACGTAATCCGATGAACGCGTTAAAAATCGCATCACAGATTATTCACTCAGTGACGAACTGGAGAACTTTGAAAAGTTTGAAAGTTCTAGCGCATAAGAAGCCGGTTTCTGATTTAACGCGTTTGAGAATAATTACATCCGTTAAAAGGGTTCATTCATATCTCCGAACATTATCATGAATATATTAAAAATTTATTTACCACTTAAACCTAATTGAGTGGAAATTCGCTTTTATTGTCTATTATTAAAATAATCCATTAAACGAAAACCTTTCATTCACACCAGAACAAAAACATGAGTGTCAGTTTTATCTCTTAAAAATTCATCTAAGTGAAAAAGGTTTTATAATAGAATTTTTATTTGAATGAAACAATTCTACGAACTATTTTTATTTGAATGAAACAAATTCTACAAAGTGTTTTATTAAGATTTATTTCACAAAATTCGCAGTGACAAAACGTAAACAAACGATTTTCCCATCGATTTTCTAATTTTCTAAAACTCAGTTATTTTTTTTCAATGTCATCTGTTGAAACGAAAACCTTTCATTCACACCGAAACAAAAACATGAATGTCTATTATGATAGAATTTATCGAATTCAATCTTATAGTCGACTCTATTGTGAGCCTCAAAAACAATAGTCGATTCTGGACCACTGGTCCAGAATCGGCATACCGTTTTTTGATGCTGGTCTGGAATCGGCAAAGCGTTTTTTGCTCGCGTTCACCAACGATAGATTGAAGGTATAATCCACGATGGGAACGTCGACAAAAATTTTTAAGAAAAAATACATGTACAATTTCGTACATTTTTCACTTTTTGAGCGACGTGTCGAATGTACACGTTCGCCAACGGGTATTTGAACGTTAAAAGTGCGATCTGTGAGCCTCAAAAACAATAGCCGATTCTGGACCACCATGAAAAAACGACATTTTGTATACGTGTACGCGATTTAACACTGAATCCTATGGAGGTAAACGCATCATGTACGTGTACGTGTACGCACATGTACAAAGTGGTCTGGAATCGGCCTTTTATACCTACTAACGCCAACTCGAAACGCAAAATGCACACAAGCAAACAAAACCGGTACGCATTTACCATAATAATTAAGGAACACCAAGAGGGATTTCCTCGTTTACCTATTATTAATTTATTTGTTGACAAAATTTCTGCAGAATTTCCTGTGAGTTCAGCAGATTCTTTCAGCAGATACCTGCAAATCAGCCCTATATAATTTAACAGGTACATGTAGTGAATACGAAAACATTGTTCCTTCTAAAATAACGCTGACAGTCATGCTCTCTTCCTAGTATTTGTGCAATGGCGTGTCTAGAAAATATAAAATAAACAAGACAATGCATACAGGCAGTGGACCAAATATGATGCGCAGCATCATCCGAGTTGCGAATCAGCTTGCTCCGAGAAAATTATCGAAATTTGAGAATAAAATCGCAATTTCCTTTTCTTGAAATCCATTGGTGTTCATATTTTTGGAGTTTTGAACGGCATCAATTAATTAGACCATTTTTTTTATTTTGTGGTTTATGGATTCTCCGACCTGCCCAAAGCCCCCCCCCCCCCCCACACACACACACCCTCCCACCCCACCCCCCCCCCCCCCCCCTTCAGCTGGGCTGAAGTGATTCATGTTCATGGTGTTACTGCTAGTCAGTTATCAATACCCAACAATACGGAATGGGTAGTAGAAACAATTAACCACTAGTACACTGGTAGTGCAACAGAATTTTCTCCAACCATTCGATATTTCTCTTGTTTAACTGTGAATTTAACCAATTATATCTTGTTTGACAGAGCTCACTGATTTTTGCCTTGTCTTAAGGCATCATGGCATCATAAAATAGCCAACATTATATTAGTTTATCACCTGGGCCTGAAACAAACAAATTTGAAATTTCAAAACTATGTTAATAAAAGTTTGACTAAGGGCTTGCTAACATAAACACCTGTATAAACTCAGTGCTTATACCGTAACCGTGTGCATGCTGCGAATATTTTTTTTAAACAATATTTTTATTTCATTCATTTGAAACCGGGTTTGGCGAACAGGCTAGGACTATCTTAACGTCTTACCCTTACATTATAAAATAACATTGTATGGTGCTTGTGCAGTTGTGCAAAAGTGACCGAATATCAGGTATCAAGATATACATCCATATAAATGGAAAACCTATTTCCAGTACAAATAAGGCATAGTGCGCTACAAAGCATTTCCCGAGACACCCATCACCCGGTCAAGACGCGCCGACATTATCAATGCTCAAAATAGATTGTAGCGCGGAAAAGTACTTAGCCACGTGACAGCATTACCTTCTTAATAATAATTATTTAAAAGGCTCGTGAGAAGCTGAATATCATTACTCTTGTCCCGCCATACTCCAGTAGAAAGAGTAGTAGATGGTCTGCTCTGCAACACTCACCCGGAAAGTGATCACTGAACAGTTTCCAGTTGTGAGTTCCACAACAGCGTAGTGTAACAGAAAACCGCTCTCATAATAATTTTTATTTGTCGGCCTCACAGATTGTTTAGTTTAATAAACCGGTAAATCTGTAAAGCTATTACGAGTTGGTGCATAATGGTTATCTAATCTATTTTGATGTCTAGCAAATATTGGTTGAGTAAATGGTAACTTGTTTTTGTTCGGACCCAAAAGAGGCAAACCTTGTGTTTTTGTTTTAATTTTGGCATCTGCAAAGCAGGATAGCTATCAAAAAGACTTTTTTGTTTTTGCTAAATCAGACATTTTGTTTTTGTTGAAATAAAAATTGATATTTTGAGTTTTTTTCTTTTTAAAAAATCAATCCCACCTAATTATTCTGACTCATTAGACAGTGTTATATACTATGCTTCATTTTAAAGAAAGTGATATAAACAAAACTCGAATATGTATGACTAAAGTTGTGAATCGATATTTTAGTCGACTTTAGGATAAAATTGTCAGACGTTTTTCCCTTTCAATATCGGACACCAACTCTCTACCATCAAGTCAGATTTTGGTGAAATTCTCCAATAGTTTTCATATTAAAAGGTGAACATATGTTAATCATTCTTCTAAATGGGATTTTATGGCCAATTGGTGACATTTTGTTTCTGTTTGGGGCACAAAAGATGCCATAACAGTGGAAAAGGAAAACAATGCATTAGTTTACGCACATTTTTTGGCTCTTCACCAACCACGCACCCCAACACCTATGTTCACGCAATTTTCGCCGCCCCCTCCTCACCCCACGATGACATCAGTCTTTTTAATCTCCCCTCTCTGAAAACATCGCTCCGAAGGGCTCCGGGAGTTTAAAGAAAAGTGAGGGGCACAAATGTCCAAGATGTCCCAGACCTACAATTGTTCG
The DNA here is from genome assembly GCA_031216915.1 of Pictodentalium vernedei. Taxonomy (NCBI): domain Eukaryota; kingdom Metazoa; phylum Mollusca; class Scaphopoda; order Dentaliida; family Dentaliidae; genus Pictodentalium; species Pictodentalium vernedei. Next base: position 119,662,924 of record CM062292.1, read on the forward strand.
GTCCGATGGGAGAAAAATGAAACATGCCATGACATATGTCATTTCTTTATTTTCAGGCGTGAACGAGTGCTGTAGAAGACGTTACAAAGTGCGTGTCTGGCAACCAGTTCTCATATAATCCATCATCAAGGATATCTATCAATACCACACCTCCTAACACTAAGCGTCCACCTGCCTGTTTTATGTTTTACTTGAAATATTGTAATGAAAAGTGTATATATTTTTTATTTAATTATATCTTTAATGATTTAAGTACATAAATTAAGATTTTATTTGTCTTTGACACTATTTCTTAGCTTCTGAATACGATAACCATGAAAAATGGATATTATTGCTAAAGGAGGAAATGTTTCAATTTGCCAGAAAGTTGACGGAGCGAACTGGTGTGGGCTCAATATCGAGTATGAGACCAATTACTGTTAATTACAGCTTGACAACGGCTTGCCTTCTCATGCTCCCAATCAGGTTCCTGGCGGTCATTTGTGAGATGTTGTACCATTCTAAGACCAGCATGGCACCAAGCTCCTAAAGACTTCTTGGCTGGACTAGTCGGGCTGAAATTGCAAGTTGCAACTCATTCCAGACCTATTCGATTGCATTGAGGTCAAGGGATCTTGCTGGCCAGTCCATACACTCACTCAATCTCCTCCCTCTGTTGGTACTACCCGACAGCATGGGTAACACAAGGACGGGCATTATCGCCCATCTGAATGAATCTATCACCCACTGCACCTGCATACAATCTGACGTGAACATCCAGGATCTCATCAATATACCGCTGTGCAGTCAATGTACCACGTTCAAAAACACAGAACTCTGTACGTCCATCCCAGCTGATGCCGCCCAGACCATGATTCACCATCCACCATAGCGGTCATGCTCAGCATTGTTGGCTGCATGGTATCGCTCTCCGGGTCTGTGCCATACCCTAGAACGCCTATCTGTGTGGTCTAGGTACCTTGACTCATCTGTAAAAAAGGACAGGTCGCCAATCTTCTCTGGTCCATCCAACGTGGCCCATGGCCCATTCAAATCGTACCTGGCGGAGGTTCTATGACAGCGGAATGCGAATACATGGTCTTCTCGATCGGAGACCACCTTCGTGAAACCTTGCGATGATAGTTTGCGTTGAAACATTTACCCTGGATGTATTCTGGAGGTCACTGGGTTGCTGAGGCAAAGCGGTTCCTACGGGCCCGAATGATCATAAACCGGTCTTCAGCTGCAGACGTTGCCCTGTTTCTGCCACCAGCACGTCGTCTTACTCGTGTGCCATACATCACCGTATGTGCACACCAAGGGCTTCACCAACCGGACGTTGAGTAGCCCCTTGTTCCACCATACCTACAGCCAGCCACATTTCTGTTTCAGACAAATGTCTTCTTACATTTGCATTTGCCATATTCAATCATTAAATCACAAGGGTTTGTGTTGAAAATGAAGAATTAATACCCTACACATGCCATGTACATGTAGACAGTACACTAAAACATCATGAAAATCAATGGGTACATGTTTTCCACGACTGCCATGAAACGTCTGCCTGTTAAGGGAGCTAATGTAAACTCTGGAGACCATCTCCATGCATTCCTCAATCATATCCACCAAAAATGTCGCAAACATGTCACAAGCAAATTTCAGAATGATGTTTCAAATATTTTGTGCTTAGCAAACTTTGACTTGTATATATTAATTAGTATTCCATGTACATAAGCGCACAAAATGTTTGTAACAAAGTAATTCCCAGTCTAAGACAAATACCAACCTATACACATATATTTTGTTTTGCGCTTGCTCGTAGATGGAAGACGTGTGTTTGATCTGGAGATCATTCTACTCATTTAAAAACGTTTTTGCAACCTTTCTTTTATGTTTAAACTGTTCAGGTGATTTTCTGACGTTTTCGAGCATTGTGTGTCTAAATGAGAGGAAACAATAATCCTAGACGAAGAGATAGAGCATCTGATGGTGAAACACCTAAACCCCAAGAGAAGTCACTTAAGGGGACGTCCAACCTAACTTTGGTCAAATTTCATGTAATTTTCTTCCGAGTTTAAACAAGACCCAAAATGAATAACCCCAATAAATTATATACCACAATGCTTGGAATGAAACATAGAACATGCGGAAACTGGAATTTGCAATGGAACTGCTGCCATGTGTAAATAGCACCACCTGAAAGTCTGCTATGGCATAAGTAAGAGAACAAAAGTTTTACAATAAAATACCTCAAAATAAAATAACAGCTGTATTCTATAAACATTGAGGTACATACTCGAAGAAATCTTTTCCTAATTCATGAAAGTAATAAAGACTGAGACCAAATGTTATAAGTGGAGTGCTCACTGATTGAAGGCAGACATTTTCTTTTGTTTATGTTTTGATTTGGGGAGTTCAACAAAGGTCAACTTGAAGGAGTCCACCAAAAGAAGTATGGAAGGACAAAAGAGTGGCTCCCAATATAAAGATGGATGTGTCACTGTGGTTGTTTGGAAAAAACTATGATATTCTCCTATGTAGAATGCACTCAAATTCAAACATTGTAGTTGAAACTGAAATTTTCCATGGAACGGCTGCCACATGGTAGATAGCACCGCCTAAGAGTCTGATACGGCATAAGTAACCATCCAGATTTTAGACAATAAAATACCTTAAATTTTTTGAATAGTTAAATTCTACAATCCTTCTAGTACAGACTCGGAGGAATCTTTTTATCATTCTTGCAAGGAACAGACCACAAGACAAATTGTAATTTAGGATGCCTACATTTTAAAAGGGCTGTCATTTTTCTTGTGTTTGTTTACCTTTTATGAAGTTCACCAAGGGTCAAATCCACACAGTTCAGAAGAATAAGTATAGAGTCGTGAGAGAGTGCATAAATGAAAAATGAAGAATGTCCAATATGGCTTTTGTGAGTCTGCTGTGACCATACCCCTCACAATCCTGTACCATTTTGCATAAGATCTGTATCAAATTGGTAACATATGATGAGACTGATACACCAAAAAAGGGTGAACTGCCAACCTTCCTCATTTAGTGTTATATGTGTCCATTTCTAGGGTTGCATGACCAGTGACAATTGCCAAGAGTGTCATTTGAATGTTCAAGTGTGGCCAAAACAACAAAAAATGACATACCCTGCATGCTGAATACTTTCCCCAATCGGCTACATTTAGTTAGACATCCTGGTTTCCAATTCATTTATGTACATGATTGGGTATGCTTCGTTTATTTTGGAACTATAGGCCTTTCGTAGTTGCTATTTGGGGAAGCTTGACTGTTGTTTTCTCATGAGATTTAAGAACATTAATAACTGATCTGCTTGCCAATACTAATTTTATAGGCGGAGGGTTACCGGCCAGAACAATGTCGGAATTGTGATGGTTATTAAATTCATTTATCTGAACACTTATGACACGTTGTGGTCTCATTTCGGTAATCCGTGTGAATTTTTGTCCGCCTAGAGGAATTTCTCTTTTCTTGTCCACGGAGTATTAACACACATAGATTTTCGCAACCTTTTGGTGCTAACAGTGCTCAAAATCGACGCTGATCCGTCTTATACACAATGCGGTTGTGTGAGGGAGATATTTAAATTTACGATGGTACGACATTTCTCAATATTTGGTGAACAGGAAAACACCTTTCTGATAATTCTCCTTGACATTGGTCTTCTTTTTTCGTAGCAGACTTCATCAAGCCTTCTTTACGTCACTAATATAGTTCGGCGACAGTAAAATTATTTTGTTGTAAGTATACAATTGTGACGACTGTAATGTATGTTGATGTGAATATATGTTTGTTTTCAAATATAATTTTCCACTTTTATGTTCTGACCATCGTCACCAACCAAATAATAGTAGTTCGAATTGGTGGCGTATTAATCCCTTGCTGACACTTGCGTCAAATTGTAGGCAGTTTGTGACCTGAACTGAGCTTCTATGTGCTGTAATATTTTCCTGTGAATGTATCGTGAGTTGTACATTACATCGCCTGCCAGATTCAAAAACAGCAGTGAAATGTTTGAAGATTTCAGATCGTGGGGAATGAAATCAGTTCACAACTTCACCCAAAAACCCACGTGATCACAACAACGTGTCGGACAAACAGAATGAAGCGTTTGTGGTCATCCATTTTCCCCTGAGCATTCTCGCCACGTTGGTGATGAAATGATAAATATACTTTCTCCGAGTATGGAGTGTGGAGTCTTTTATTCACAACTCAGACATTCGAATTACCGATCTATTCCTTGTTAACCCTGACGGTTACTTATGCGGCTGGCAATTTCTTTGTCCTCAAAAGCAAAAAAGAAATGTTTTTAAATTTCTAAAAGGTGGGTAAATTCGGGTTTTGTATACTTTTGTCATTATTTTGTCATTATTCACCGCTTTAATTCATTTTTTAGGGCATTGTGAAAATTTACACAAAAATGGCGGATCACAGTCAGACTGGTGCCGAGTCCGTGCAAGTTGTCGGTACATCAGTTAAAAGTCAACTGGCGAAATTGATTTCGGTTGTAAATGAAGTAAAGAAGGGTCAAGATGGCTTACACAAAAGTGTAGACAGTAAATTGGACAAATTGAAGTGTGAGCTTATGGTATCTCTTGATTTTAAGCTAAAACAGATTAAAGACGATATTGATATGCAGATCGCCAGTGAACAATCTCGAATTGATCAATTAATTACATGGATGAATGATTTAAAAACACGGGTGGAGAATTCTAAACACAGGTTGGAAACTGATATGTTTTCCGGGAACAAAACAAACAATGCTATCACATCAAGTCACAGCAGAAACGCATGATATTTGATGTTAGTGATACAGTTATTATTGCCAGTAACATTCCTGAAACTGAGAATGAAAACATTTTAGAGTTTTCAAATGATATTGTGTCGGCACTAGGAGAAGATGTAAGTCAACATGTGCAAATAGTTAATGCTATCCGATTTAAAAACCGTTATCATGATAAACCAGCACTGGTTAACATCCAGTTGGAAACACTTGAACAGAAAATTTTGGTTTTGAAGGGCAAACTTAATCTTTGCCAGTCAATTCGTTACAAATATATTTTTTGCATGGTGGTAAGTCGCATATTGAACGTTTAATTGAACTGAATGCAAAATCGATTTTAAGAGAACTTCCCCAAGGTAAAGATTTCATTGTCTCAGGTAGCGGACAAATTATAAAGAGATCCGAAATTCAGAAATAGGATGAGGTTTACTCGACTGATGTTAAAGGACAATAGATTTCCAACGATATACTCAGTGATGTTGACAATTTAAAGAATGGTTCTATTAACTTGAATGGGTGGCCAAAAGAAAACTGTGAATTAAAAACTCAGTTAATACTAACTGTAGATTGTGATATACTATGTGTGAGTGAAACACATTTAACGGGTAATAATGTGTTGACAGTTGAAGGTTTCACGTGGATAGGGTTCAATAGAATTACGAAACATAAAAATGCGCCAAAAGGATCTGGAGGGGTTGGCGTTTTAGTAAAAAATAACTTGCTTATGTTATTCGATATATCCATAATTGATAAATCTGTTGATGGGCTACTTTGTTTGTATTTCAAACCAGAGGAAGGTGAAGGGGATTTTATACTGTTTTCTTGTTATTTACCACTGGAAAATGCACCCTGGGGGAGGGATGCTAAGGCGTTCTTTTGTCGGATTTTAACTGATATATACGTGCACTGTGATGACCTTCCAATTGTATTGGGTGGTGACCCCAATGCACGTATAGGTGAGTTACCAGATTATAATGAAGAAATTGATGAGGTGTTTAAACGGGATTCACTTGATAACAATGTTAATCAACACGGTCGAACATTCGTTGAGTTTGTGAACGATGCGAAAATTTGTTGCTTAAGGGGTCGTCCAACCTAACTTTGGTCAATTTGTTGACATTTTTCCCAATGCCTCAGAAACAGATAAGAGAAGTAGGGAAAGGCAAATTATGTATCAAAATAATGAGTAAAGTGCATAGAAAAGGTACATATCATTTTTTTTCAGGTAAAAAAGTGAATTTTATGATTTTGAAAATTAATTTGCCAATGGCATAAGTAACGAACCGGTAAAACCACAAAATAATCGGTAATTCGAAAGCCTTGTCCTCAATATAATGATAACATACTACAGACTTGGAGAAAACCTTTTTTTACACACACTCTGGTGGGTTTTGATGTTTGAATGTAATAACACCAAAACAAATTTTGGATGTTCTGGATGTGGCCATGTTTCAATGATGTTTATTCCGGTCATGTGATTGGTTTATTTTGACTTCAAAATAATTAATGGTCATCGTGCAGGGAGAAATTCTCTCCTGGTCGTCAATAACAACCTTCATTTCAACTCTACTCACTCCCCCATTCGAATAACTGCAATGAACAGTTTCATTCAGTGGTCAATTTGGTTTGTTCTGGTTGGGTCATGGTATTTGTTTCTCAGAAGAAGATGATCTTTGGTTTATTTTGACTTCAAAATAATTTTAAGATGGCGGTCTGCATTTAAATGCCGAAGGAACTAGAGTGTTGAGGAATTTCTTTATTCAGGTGGTCAAGCACCTAAGGGCTTCATAATCAGCTAATAGGAACATGTATTTTTTATTTTCAGGAGAGAGTTTCCTTCTAGTCTGGAATCTTCTTCTATTTTTCACCATATCTGCCAAAGATTTAATGATCTCTTTGGAGTTTGGTGTTCCTGTTTCCTGCTTCTGATGGGCTGGGTGACTAACTTCCTGGGGGCCTTTGGCTTGGTGGACCTTGTCCAGATGTAAGTGAAATATTTATTTATTTTGATTATTTATTTATGTGAATTGAAATTAAATTATATTGCTCATCAACAGTTGATATATTTTTATCGTAGTTCAGCTTTTGATTGAATAATTGATGGACATATTTCATTCCTGTTATTTTAATATTTGTATTTTATTTATTTATCATTATCTCAAAAACTTTTATTTACTTATTTTGTTTCTATTGGCCACATTAAAAAAAGCATTAACTGCTATAAATTTTGAATTCTTATAATTTCCTCCCAAGATGATCATTGGTTTATTTTGACTTCAAAATAGTTAATGGTCATCGAGCAGGGAGAAATTCTCTCCTGGTCGTCAATAACAACCTTCATTTGAACTCTACTCACTCCCCCACTCGAATAACTGCAGTGAACAGTTTCATTCAGTGGTCAATTTGGTTTGTTCTGGTTGGGTCATGGTATTTGTTTCTCAGACAAAAACCCCTCCCACCCTCCCTATTTATTTTCTGTTATGAAGAAATTTTATTTGCAGACCGTTATCAGATAGAACAGAGAATTTATAACTGAAAATTTGTAAATACACAGACACATAGCATTTATGCTAGTATAGTAGTGTAATGAGTGGACCTTGTCCAGATGTAAGTGAAATATTTATTTATTTTGATTATTTATTTATGTGAATTGAAATTAAATGATATTGCTCATCAACAGTTGATATATTTTTATCGTAGTTCAGCTTTTGATTGGATAATTGATGGACATGTTTCATTCCTGTTATTTTAATATTTGTATTTTATTTATTTATCATTATCTCAGTATATTTTATTTACTTATTTTGTTTCTATTGGCCACATTAAAAAAAGCATTAACTACTATAAATTTTGAATTCTTATAATTTCCTAGAAAGACACTAGAAAGACAACATGAACCACTTGTAAAAAAATAGCCGAGTGTATAAAATCGGGATGATACACATGAAATAAGGCAATATTCATAACAAAGTAATTAGAATGCTTCAGAAGTCACTTTTTTGCAAAGTATATTCCAAGTGACCTGGAACTATATTGAGCGCATTGATTTCCCCCGAGGTTGTGAAGTTATTTACTTCACAGTTACCATGGATCTTCGTGTGACAGTGGTATTTATTACATAGATATTTACATAAACATAAATATTTATTACATAATGATTATTCTATTTTAATTTATGTCTATTAGCAAGACTGCATGATGCATGGTTACTAATTTACACCGGTACTAATACAGTAAGAGCGTATGTGTCCCTGTCCATGTATTGCGATTTGTTGTTGCCGTTTATCGATCTGTTGTCACACGGGCTTTGATTTTTCCCGCCATTTCTATTGTTATCTGACACAGCTATTTCCCTTCTATTGTGAGTAGTTCAGATCTGGTTTTCAGGAGATAGATTTTCATCAGTGGTTGTTCGATCAGTTATTCTTCAATCAGTTTTTATATTCATCATGATCTATTTGTTCTGACCGAAATCGCATTGACTTGGTGAGATATTTATTATATATGTCTTCATAAATTATCAGACGAAATTATGTATATATTTGTTCACTTCATATGATGTTTTATTTAGTCCCATTTCATTGGTTGTCATGAATTCCATTCATGACTCTACACTGTTTCTGTTGGCTTCGGTAAAAAGTTCATTATATTTATAAACTCTATAATTCTCTCATTTTTCACATATATATTGGTTGATGGGTTACACACGATCAATTGGCCATTGCTAAGCAAATCAATTGCTGTGTGAACCATTAGATAATATATTTATTATGTCAATCGGGATTATTTATCCTGTCTTGGAAAGGGCCTCACCTTTTCCCAGTTCTATTATTTATGCTGTTTGTAATTGTATATTACAGGGTCTACTTATTATGTGTTGAAGACTATGGATGTAATTTTGGAATAATGTGATCAGAATAAATGTACAGAAACTTAAGTATTATTGAACTTTATAATTTACATCCCGACGATGATATAAACTTATTGGAACACTGTGCTTGTGCTCTTGTAAAGCCCCGTTTTAATTGGCACCCAACGTAAAAAGAATCAGTTCACTTGAAGATATATTTGAAACTAACATGTTGTCTGTAGATTAACACTGATAAATTTGTGACATCGTCACTGTAGTTCCTGATTCGCTGTTTGTTTACTGTTTTGCGTCTGTGATGTATTTTCTTCATGTGCGTACAGTGAATGTGATTTCCATCCATGTGACAGCCATCACTGTTTATATTTATTCATATTTGGAACTGTAAGTATGGAAGCGATATATAACTTTCCCATTTGTGTCTGACATCAACAACTCTCAATAACATTGAATCATGATTTCATCGGCATTTCACATTTTCGCCAATTCGCGCTGCTGCTTTCCACGAGGCCTTCGACTTGGTTTATGTTTGACTGTGACAAATGAACACTTTTGCCACAACAAGATTTGTGTTGAACTGTATATGTTCTTATTCCGTAACATATTTTAATTGACACTTTGGTAAAACGCAAAGAACATTCCACCAGAAATTTTCATAGGTTGTATTTTGTATTCAATTTCACCGTGTTTTGATTTGGGTTGAAATTATCTCCCTTAATGTGCAAGTGATTTGATCTGACGTTATTGGGATTGCCTGTTTATAAATACTACCGGAAATAAACAAGTTATCTCCCATTGTGAATTTCTACGGAATTTCCCAGTGTTTGCGATAATTTTTTTATTTGATTTAACGTTGGATTTGTTTTGATTTGGAGTTCATTGGCATGTGAAATTAATAGAAGCATATAACTGACAAAGTATTTGAATGTAATATAAATATTTTTTTTTGGGGGGGGGGGGGGGGAGGTAAGAAAGTAATTAATTTGACTTGCAAAGAAATTTACAGCTCATAATTTTATGGTTTTGCTGTGTCACTCGAATTAAATTTAAAGTTGAACATGTCATTTGTCATTATAATTGACAAATTGTACTGAGACAGTATTGCAATGCACTTTGCTGTGTAGTGTGTATGTTATATTACTTGTAACTGTAAATTATATACAGTGAATCTTGATCCAAGTTTAACCCTTTGTTTACAGCAGATATGTCTTTTCTTAACCCCTGTGTGTGGTAGCTTGGTTACTTGGAAGCTGGTGCTTTTTTGTTTTGAAACCTGCCTTGACTTAGCCCTTGGCACCCATTTGAGTTGACCGATTTGTTCCTTTGACTAATTTAACTCACTAATGTTGTATAAATATTACTTTGGGATAATTATTTCAGATTTATTGACACTTTATCAGTGACTCCATAATTTGAGGTTTATTGACACTTTATTGGTGACTCAATAAAATTTAAATTATTATTATTTTTTTTTAGATTCATTATTAAGTCATATTCTTATTGAATGTTTTTTTCACAATTTATTAATCATCATTTTATGTTTGATTATTCAACTAAATATGGCATCAAAAATAGACTTTTCAGATGAAGAGTTGAATAATATGTTGCAGGCTTTCAAAAAGATGGGGGTGAAGCCAAAAGCAGATACTCCTGAGGATTTTGAAAGATGGTTTAAAGGCACACTTAAGACAGAGCCTGGTGTTGAGATAGTGCCACAGTTACCTGATACAGTCATACAGTCACCATCATATTTGGTACAAAATTCTATTAGATTACCAACATTTTCAGGTGATGCTAAATCTGAAGCAGAATATGAACTCTGGAAATATGAAATTAATTGTTTAATTTCAGGTAAACATTCTAAGTCTGACATTTTGTATTATATTAGGAGAAGCAGCTCGGATTTTAATGAGACTTGGTGAGACTGCTACAATTGAAGAAATTCTTTTGAAATTTGATGCAATTTTTGGCTCCATAGAAACTCAAGAAAATATTTTAGGTCATTTTTTCAGTACTCGTCAACTAGAGAATGAATCTGTTGTTAGTTGGGGTTGTCGCATTGAAGATCTTATGTCAAAAGCTATTTCATTAAAGCAAATTTTACCAACTTCTGCTAATGGTATGTTAAAGACTAGATTTTTTGAAGGTTTACATCAAGAGTTGAAAGATAACAGTGCTTATAAATTTAAAGATTGTCCAAGATATGAAGATTTGTTAACAGCACTGAGATTAATTGAACAAGAACATAAACAGCCAGAAGTTAAATCTGTTTCAAACGTTGCACAGCCAACATCTTCTCAATATGAAACTTTACCTAAAAAAATTCAGATTTGTCCACAGAAGTTGCAGAATTAAAGAAGCATTGTCAATATTCTCAGCCAGCTAGATTTATTTCAAATAATTCTAATTTTAGATGGGGATGTCAAAATTATCGCAACATGTCCAACAATAATAGAAACTCTACTGGTAATTATACTCGAAGTAATTCTGCAAACAATTCTATTTCAGAAAATCCAAGAAATTTTTCTCATCCAAATAATTCTAGTGATTCTAATTGTTCAGGTTCTAATATTCGTTGTAGGAATTGTGGTCAGCTTGGACATGTACAGAAAGGCTGCAGAAATAGGCCAGCAGGCAGTTATGGATGACATCAGAATAGTTTAAACTAGCTCACGTCTATGGTAATAGGTCGTCTATAGGCGTTGATGTAAATGGTGGCCGACCTGATTTAATGACACAGGAGCCAGTAGGTTTACACGGTGAACCGACTGAAGCTAATATTAATATTTCAGGTATTAATGCAAGTTGTTTGTTGGATACAGGATTTCCATTTCAACAGTTAGTGAAAGCTTTTATTTTTCACAACTGGGACGTTTACCATTGAATAAAATTGATAAAATTTTAAATATAGAATGTGCCGATGGTAAAAAACTTCCATATTTAGGTTACATAGAAGCAGAGATAGCAGTTCCAAGCATTAATGGAAGTAAAAACACAACTGGTGTATTTTTAGTTGTTCCTGACAGTAATTATAATTTGACAACACCAATTTTACTGGGTACTAATATACTTACTGTTTTCATGAATCAATGTTAGCAGGTAAATGGTGAAAAGTTTTTACAAGTTGCGAAATTGACGACACCATGGTATATGTATTCATATGTATTTCTTTAAGGGAAAGACAACTTCTAAAAATAATTTTAGCCTCAGAATTGTCAAAAGTGCAGAGAATTGTAATATTATTTTACATCCAAACAAAACAAGGTTTATTACTGGTGTAGTGGATCATAAGCTTCCTTATCACCCGACTTGTGCTATTTTGCAACCTATATTAGGTAATTCAAAATTGGAAAACATAGAAATTGCCCCATATATTTTAAAATATGACTTTAAAGACAGGAATACAGTTGATGTACATATCAGTAATCACTCTTCTAGGACAGTGAATATCAAACCAAAATCTGTTTTATGTGAAATACAGCCTGTTTCAGTGGAACAAGAAATTAACAAACTTAATGATTCTTTTCTTCAACAGGTTAACATTAATTCAACAGGATTGACTCCAGAAGAATTGAAAGAAGGCATTAATTTACTTACTAATTTTTCAGACATTTTTTCACAGAATGAGGTTGATGTAGGTTTATATAGTGATGTCAAACACAGAATCGATTTGGTGGATGATAAACCTTTCAAGCAACGACCAAGACATATAGCACCTGCATTACTTGATGAAGTGAGAGATCACTTGCAAGAGTTACTTGCAGCAGGAGTAATTAGACATTCTTACCGTCCATATTCTTCAAGCATGGTTTTATGTCGACGTAAGAATGGGAACTTGAGAGTCTGCATTGATTATAGAGATTTAAATAGAAAAACTATTAATGATTCATATGCATTACCTCGTATTGATAATATTTTAGGATATTTATCAGGATCTAAATTTTTCAGCTCTTTGGATCTTAAATCAGGATATTTCCAGTTAGAGGTGTTGGAGGAACATAAAGAGTGTACTGCATTTACCACAGGCCCTCTAGGATTTTACGAGTTTCATAGAATGCCTTTCAGATTAAAACCGGCTCCGGCAAGTTTTCAACACATGATGGAACATTGTCTGGAAGGTTTAAATCTCAAAATTTGTATGGTATATATGGACGATATTATAATTTTTTCAGATTCCTACATACAGCACTTAGAAAGATTGGAATTGGTTTTTCAGAGACTCCGTGAGTGTGGTTTAAAGCTGTCACCTGATAAATGCACATTCTTTAATGATAAACTTAAATATCTAGGTTATATTGTTTCAGCTGATGATGTACAGACGGATCCTGAAAAGATTGACAAAATTGTTGATTGGCCAACACCGAAAAATTCTGATGAAGTCCGTAAATTTTTAGGTTTTTGCGGATATTATCGAAAATATTGTAAAAATGTTTCTCAAATAGATAAACCATTTACAGATTTACTTCCACCAACAAATACTGGAAAGCAGAAAAGTAAAAAGAAATCAAATTCTTCAGGGAAATGGATTTGGGAATCTGATCAAGAAAATTCTTTTTTCAGGTTGAAAGAATGTTTATCAACCCCACCTGTACTTGGATATCCTAATTTTTCAGACCCATTTGAATTACATGTAGATGCCAGCAGGCACAGTCTTGGTGCAGTTCTCTATCAGATGCAGAATGGTATACAGCAAGTTATTTCTTATGCAAGCCGTGCAGTTAATGTAGCCGAAAAAAATTATCCAGCTCATAAGTTAGAGTTCCTGGCACTGAAGTGGGCAGTGATAGAGAAATTCTTTGATTACCTCTATGGTCATAAATTTGTAGTATACACAGACAACAATTCATTAACTTATGTTTTTTATTTAATGCTCAGGCATCAATTCACGCTGAAAAATTAAGTCATATTCCCCTGTCGGTCGGCAAAACGAAATATCAAAATGATATTTAGAAATCGATATTTCATCGTAGGTTCGGATGACGAATCACATGTACTTTAAATTCTACTTATTTATTTCAAAAAAAATAAAATGACGTGTCTTGTTATTGAAAATAAGAAAGTGGTGTTTTTTGTTATTGTTCTATTTCTTCGAAACACATTGCGATTATTTCAATTCGCCAGCCTTGGTAAATCGTAAAGTTAGGGGAGAAATAAGACGGCACTACTTTTTGTGCGGATATTCACACATTCCAATGGTTGGAGTTTGGTTGTTGTAATTTTTGTATGGACGCTGGTTCGGCACATAAATTTTGCACCTTAATGGCAAATAAAGGCCACAAATTGGAGAGTTTGTAGTCGTAGAGCATTAAATAAAAAGAAAATTCACGAAAATCACATGTACTTTAAATTCTATAGGTTATGTCTATACTTTAAATTCTATAGGTTATGTCGTCGAGCTCGTTCCAACGAGGGGTCATAACCTATGTTTTTGAGACAAAAAATGAAAAAAATTAGTTATTCAAGAATTTTTTTTGCAAGTGTCGTCTGCTTTTCACGTTAGGTAAAGGGTTAAACTAAAAAATGACACTAATGATGACATTTCTCTTTCAGATTATGTTTCAGATCTAAAAGACAGACTTTCTCATTCTTATCAGCTTGCGTCATCTGCTGCTATGGCAGCCCAAAAACGTCAAAAGAAAAAAAAATTATAGTAAGGCAAGAGGTGCTACTATCCATATTGGCGATATTGTTTTAGTTAAAACCTTAGCTTTTGAAGGTAGACACAAATTGGCTGATAAGTTTGATTCAGAAATTTATGTTGTTACAAATCAACCTAATATTGATATTCCAGTTTTTATTGTAACTAGTGAAGATGGTGAGAAAACAAAAACATTACACCGTAATCATTTGTTGCCAATTGGTTCTTTACCTTTAGATATTCTAGGACAGGTAGAAAAGGTTGTGGATACTGTTCCCCCAGATGTCCCCCCCCCCCCACTGTTTCTGACAGACCAATTCCAGCCAAGAGGAAAAGTAAAATCAAAACTAAACCTATTGTTTTAGATTTCAGTTCGGAGGAGAAGAATGATATTGTTGTATGTCTTCCACGAAGACCTCCAGTTAAACCAATTGCTAGTGATGTGGAGACTGGTGTACCATCCCAACGGAGTGACGACTTACAGTGGGAGGTGGAATCAACATTTATTTCTTCGGGTGGTGATGACCAATCTTCTCCAAGAAATAATGTTGATATTATTGTTACTCCTGATATTTCAATGCAATCCAGCATTGATGTTGGCCAGGAGGCAATGGAATCTGGGAATGTCAATGACATTCAAGTTTCACACAAAGTACCGGTACCATCTATTTCAGATTCCGAAACCAGTATTAGATTTACCATCTAATAATAATAATGATATTTCTTTCAGTGTTCCACTAGTTCCCAAAACACACAGATCAAACAGACCAAGAAAGCCACCATCCAGGATGGAAAAGGGGGATTAGGTTGTAAATAGTTTACAGGAACAGCCAGGATTTGTGAGCAAATCAGAACTACGGAAGAAACTAACTGACAAACAAATTTTAGCTTCTATGTCACCAGATGTCATCCATAAAATATTTTCTTCTATTCTAGACTGATAATTAATGATTACTCACATTTATTTTTATAAATTATTTTTCAGGTTTTAAAATTTTAATATGTGATGACTAAAAATTTGTATTTTCAGCTGATAAATTATTTAAAATTAACATTTTCAGCTGATGGAAATGGACTAGATACACTGCTAAACTTGAAGTTTAGAAGTTTATTAAAAAAAAAGAAGAAAGAAATAATCTTTTATATATGTCAAATATTGTAATATAGTTGATGACTGATTGAAATAATTATGTATGAACCTATATTCAAATATTTAAATGACTATTTGAGATTATGCCATAAATTTTATGACATGAAATTCAACTTTCTATGTTTCATTGAAGCAAGCCAAATCAAATCTTTATTCACTCTCTTTGACCACATAAGTGGTGCGAGAGGTATATATGTGTGTTTACATTAAAATATATTGTATAGCAGTCAGTATAAATTGTTATATATTACTAAGTATAAATAGAAGTAGGATATGCCAAAAGACTCATCCCCAGTATAAAACCCACTCCAACAGGAATCGATAAAATATCAGAACATCTCCAGAAACTGAAACCTCTTTCAGTCTGAAACCACAGTTGCGGGATGTCGCAGGAGTCGACTCACTGCGTCGGCTCCAGTGGCACGACCACGTCTACGAGTAGCTGTTCAGCATTTCACTTCCAACTGTGACATAGAACACCCTAGCCCCATACGACGATATGGTGAGCCACAAGACTGTAGAGACCCCCAGTGTACCTCTACTCGATTTAAAATTCACCCTAAATTGATCATAACTTAGAGATACTTTATCGTTATCTATAATCTAACAACTGTCAGATATAAACGTTAGTTTGAAATGGAACACCCCTCGCTCAAACACCCTTGGGAGAAGAAAATTAGACGAAAACAAGGATGCTTTAAAGGGCACCATGTTCAACATATCACGATAAGGTAGGTACGCAGGTACTATGTCTCATATACCCTATGTCCACTGCAGACAGGGAAGAGAAAATTTGATATTCACAATTAACGTGTCCCCTCAGATTTCTGACTGGGGTTGGGTGGGTTTTATACTGTGCATATCACCAAAATTAAAACTGAGATATCAACAGGGAAAAGACTGGTGGATTCGTGCATTTTATGTATAATGCTCATCTTGTCATAACATTAACAACTCTAATAAATTGGCATAATTTATGAAGGACTGTAATATTTTTACTTGAGAAGAGCTCTCTGTATTTAAAAGCCGAAGGACGTTTATGCGTAAAGGAGGGTAAGTACATTTTTCTTTCTTCGTATAACCTTTGGCATTCCATAACGTAGTGGTACTCGTCCCCAACCTTTCCCATTGGGCAAAGCTTACAAATGCGGTCTTGTCTTGGGATATTTTTCCATCGACCTGTGTTAATCGGCAGGTGATGATTAGATGTGATAAATTTAACAAGGGTAAAGACATCTGTTAATGGCAGACGGGATATATAAAATTTCATTTCTAAGTTGTGATCGAGTAACCTGTAATTATCATACAATGTCGACCTGGTAACGCTTGACCACCACTCTTGACGGAACTGGTCAGTCAGGATATTCTTAACTTCAGCTACTAAAAATCTTGAGTTTCCACAGTTTTGAGAATACCAAACGTGGGATAACCCGCATGTGTCTAGTATATTCTTAACATTTAGAAGCCACTGGCAGCAGTGTTTATTATTAGTCATTAACACATTTAAATAATTGTAAAGGATAAGATTATTTCTTGTTTTGGGGCTATTTATTAATCTACACCAGTAACTAATATTTCGACATTTTATTTCAATCTGTATTGGAGTCGTCCCCAATTCATCGTAAATAAATATGGGTGGCGTACTTAGCTTTAATTTCAGAATAAATTTTAAACATTTATGTTGGAACCTTTCTATTGATAGTATATTTTGAAACCCCCACACCTCACAGCCGCACAGCAAAATCGGTTGGATTATTTTATTAAAAAGGTCTAACTGAATATCAAACGGAAGAGAGAAGTGTCTTATTTTTCTGATCACAGAGTACATCGCCTTTGTAGGCCTTTCCACTAGGCCTTTCTTGGCCTTGAAGAAGGAACCGTTCCTGTTGATGACCACGCCTAAATACTTATAGTCATTGACTATGTCTAGTTGTTCGCCTTGTATTACGAACTGATGCGAAGGTCGCCTTCCGCCTATGACCATTACTTTTGATTTCTTGGGGTTAATTACTAGTTTCCGTTGGGAACAATAATCTGAAAACTTGTCCAGGGTTCGTTGCATATCAGAACTTGTCTCAGCTAAAAGCACGGTATCATCGGCAAAGAGGAGAATGAACAATTTAATATAGACTGATGTTTCTTCTGCTATTTGGGTTTCTATATTGGAGAGACCTTTGGTGGTATTCGTGGATAGAAATGATTCTAAATCGCTAAGATATATAGAGAAAAGTAAGGGTGATAAATTTTCCCCTTGCCTAACGCCCATCGTGGGTTAAAAATTCTCAGATAGTTCGTTTTCAATTTTTACTTTGGATTTAATTCCTTTTTATATGTTTATTATAGTCCTTAGGATTTTCCCGTCGACCCCCAATGCCAATAGTTTTTTCCATAGACCTACCCGCCAAATGGTGTCAAATGATTGTTTAAAATCGATGAATGTACAATACAGTTTTTTTTCGAGAAGTTTTGTTATTTCTGAGATAAAGTATAAGGACATAATATTGTCTAGGGTAGAGTGCCTTTCCCAAATCCAGTCTGTGTTTCACCAAGCAAATTGTTTAGTTCAACGTAATCGTTTAGCCGTCTATTCAGAATTTTTGTAAAAAGTTTACCAAGACAGCTGAGGACTGTAATAGGCCTGTAGTTTTCAGGTTGTAATTGATCCCCCTTGTTTTTGTATACTGGAGACACAATGCCAGTCAGCCACACATCAGGAATAACTCCAGTTTCCAAAATAATATTAAAGAAAAGTTCATAAATGGGCAGCATGAGGTTAGCAGTGGCCTTAATATGTTCATTTAATATATGATCACAACCACCGGATTTATTTGTCGTGAGACTGTTTATTGCATTTCAGTGCTGATTATTTTCATGTTCAGTGGGTGGTCAAGGTTTCCATCTGGGCTAACTGTGGGTTCTTCATCATCAGTGTAGCTGTATTCTTGGGAGCTTTTAAGAAAGTTATATATATATCATTAATTGCAACTTGAGGCTTAGATTTTTGATTAGTACAATTTAAGATATTCCAGTAATCACGGGGGTTACTCTTCTGTAAAGTTTTTAGCTTATGTGACATATTTTTATTATATTTCTTAACAGCAGATTTTATACATTTTTTATATGTTTTACTTAATTTTCAGCATGGTCTACGTATCAGTGTCCCTGATAAAGCATGAGATCTCATGGCTTTTTGGTCTTCCCGTCTCCCTGTCTTACAAGTATCATCAAACCATGTGTAATCAACTCATCGAGTCGACAGTAAGCACCACTGGTTCCTGGAAGTCTGCTGCCGTATTCGCACCAGGAATGATAATTTAATAATACTTCACAAAAACAACTTGTGGCCAAATGTGCTTTACATACCCAAGGACAACGCTAGGGGATCAAAATTCTTCAAAACACGACGACAGAGCTGCATGGGCGTAAATTCCAAAGCCTTTGCTTTTGTTTACGTTTGAATATAATTTCGATTTCCCAGTCGACGTCATCGGACAGAAAAAGCATGTAAAAATAACGCCGTCTAAAATCAAATAATGAAAAAGATCGCCTTCTTACAGTATACTGTTATTAGATACAAATTGCACAGTTGCCATATTCAATGCAAGGTATCATGACACGTGTTGAACTTTCTTAGAATTACGATTTTGTTTTTCGATGGAAATTCGTGGTATCGAATGATTTGTGCATGTCTGTCGAGCATGGAAACCATCTTCAATACAAAATGCAGATAGTGTTGTCCTTTTCCAAAATGCAGTCCTATCGCTGCACTCGAAAGCGTTTTGAATGCCTAACTTTGTTATTGAACATCTGAAGCACATTCGGCCACGAGTTGTTCCTGCGAAATATTATTTTATTGTCAGTTCTGGTGCGAATACGATAGCAGACTTCCAGGAACCAGTGGTGCCTGCTGTCAACTCTATGAGTTGATTACATATGTGTTTCGTGTTCTATACATCCCAACCTTCATTTTGATGTATAATCTGTGTATATTTAATCTGAATTTAAGGAATATGAGAGGTGGGAATTTCAAAATAAACAAAATTCCATTACTTATATAGCCCCTTAAGTAATTATATAACCCGAGTAATACAGGGGAAAATGTTGACAATAATTTCTTGCAGAAACTTTTAGAAGAAAAATTATTCATTGAGAATAATTGTTTGGATCCATTGTAAGAGTCTAATCTGTTCCTCAATAAGTCACTTGCATTAAGGGAAATAGAAAAAAGTTGTCGGAAAGGCTGGAAAGGGTAAGGCTGTAGGTTGTGACAAAATCCCATATGAATCATTAAAGAAGCCAAATGTAATTAAGGTAATACACAGTCTGTTTTAGTTTGTTTTTGAAACCGGTATTATACCATCTCTTTGGAAAAAATCTATTATCTGCCCAATACCAAAAAATAAATCTTTCGACCCAAGAGTCCCTCTGAATTATCGTGGTATTTCTCTTTTATCAACATTCTGTAAACTGTACGATACAGAGCTGAACAACAGGTTGAAGACGTATGCTGATAATAATGGATTAATTGAAGACGAGCAGTGTGGGTTTAGGCCAAAGCGCTCTTGCATAATAATAATAATAATAATATAGTACATTTATCAAGCGCTTAATCCCTGAAAAAGGCTCTAAGCGCTTTACAATTCCAGACCATTTACTCACTAAGAAAATATTTACTCAATCACTGCGTTGATTCGGGACAAGCATGAACTTTTCGCTTCGTTCATTGATTTTCAGAAGGCATTTGGCCGTGTTGATCGAAATATGTTGTTGTTTAAACTGTTAAAGCTCGGGTTGATGTGGACATATGCCGCTCAATCCGAAAAATGTATCAGTTGACTGAATCCTGTGTAAGAGTGAATAGTAGTGTTACCGAAACATTTTTGTGCAGATCAGGTGTAAAACAAGGGGACAATTTATCACCGACTTTGTTTGCACTTTATATAGATGATCTGGAAAGAACAATTAAATCAGCGAATATGGGTGTATCTATCGGAAATGAAAAGGTTGCTATTATTTTATATGCAGATGAAGTGGTACTTTTGGCCTAAAATGAAAGTGATTTGCAGACACTACTAAACATAACTGCAGATTGGTGTAAAAAATGGCTAATGAATGTTAATGAAAATAAACTAAAATAATACATTTAAGAAAACCTCGTACCAAACGAAGCAATTTCAATTTTAAAATAGGGAATACCCCCTTAAAGATCACTGATAAATACAAGTATTTAGGTGTAGTTCTGAGTGAATTCAAGGATTATAATGGAACAGCAGATGTTTTAGCGAAAACAGGGGGTAGAGCATTAGGAGCGATGATTTCAAAAATTTATCCTTACAAGGAAGTAGGATTTTCCACATTTGTAAAACTATACGATAGTTGTGTAACTTCAGTACTTGATTATGCTTCTGGGATTTGGGGATTCAAAACATATTCGTGTATAGATTCGATACAAAATAAAGCAATACGATATTTTCTTGGGGCTCATAGATTTACTCCTACACTTGCCTTAAATGGGGAAATGGGGCTTACATTATCAACAGACCGTCGGTGGATTAGTATGCTGAGATTATGGAATACATTACTTAACCTTGATGATGAACGCCTCGCAAAAAGAATTTTTGGATGGGATTATGAAAACTGTGAAAATAGCTGGTGTTCCGAAATTAGATTTATTTTTCGTGAGATTTATAGGATAGAAACATATGAAAATAGAGAACTTTGTGATTTAATGGAAGTTCAAAATTTATAGAAATCAAACTACAGCTTAAAATGGCTGAATTGTATACAATTTGTTCCCAAACTAAGGACTTACACAATTTTAAAAAAAAATCATTCCAGATGGAAAGTTATGTTCGTAAGGGTTTAAATCGTCAACAAAGGTCTATTTTGGCCCAATTTAGGCGTGGGGTCCTCCCTATTCGGGTTGAAACGGGTAGATACAAAAATGAAAAGCCAAATGACAGATTATGTATTTTTTGTGAGGAAAATAATATCGAAAATGAAAACCATTTTCTAATGAAATGTCCATTTTACTCTGATTTGAGAGATAAGCTTTTTGAACATGATTCTGAAGAACATAAATCGGATATGTTGCACTCCAGTGACAATAGCTTGTGTTTGCTACTTGAAAATTATCCGAGACAATGGTCCATATACCTAGTCAATGCATATAAAAGAAGAAAAACCAACATCTATCAAGATGTCATATAACTATATGATACATTGCTCGTTTGATGTGAAATGGGTGGTTGGGTTTTTAGTGAGATGGGGGGGGGGGGGGGGGAGGTAAATGCAGAGAGAAATATATATGTATGTGTATGTGTGTTTATGTATGTGTGTATATGTATGTATGTGTATATATGTGTGCATATGTATATGTGTATATATATTTGTGTGTGTGTGTATGTATGCATGTGTGCGTATGTATACATGTGTATGCGGAGAGAGAGAGAGAGAGAGAGAGAGAGAGAGAGAGAGAGAGAGAGAGAGAGAGAGAGAGAGAAGGTGGAAGAGAGAATGAGCGAGCATGCGACCTTGAATAAAACTGGTAAATAACCGTGACATATAGGCCAAGATGGCCGGGTGTTCTTCGTTAAAGACATATCAAAATGTATATATGAACGATAACACATGTCACGAAAATAAAGATATTCTACTACTACTACTAAATCAATTAAACAAATTTTTAATGGTGCGTTAGTAAATGTGGCTTTTTTTTTTTAAATAAATCAACATAAGTACCTAGAAATATAGTACAAACTATACTTCAAATCTCTCTTGTCTATGTTATTAACACCTTTTCATGAGAACAATACCTGCTGGCAAAGTGACAACAAACCGTTTAGCGAATGTGTTTTTACAATAATTTTTATTCTCCTCAGGAAAGTAAAAAATCTCAAATCTCATGTACAAAATAGTCTTTTATATTAAGGAAATGGACAGTGTCTGTCTTACATGTCACAATGAGCAGGGCCGGGGGAGGAGGTTACTAACCTCGGAGCCCGGAACTTTGGGGGCTCGGGTTTGGCACATGAGTCGAGGAATCTTGGGTTAGACCTCCCTCTAGTCCAAACATGGCCTGAAAGACGGTATTTTAATTTTGTGGTTTGGTACATCTTTTCAAAGGACGTATCAAAACCTAATAATTCAAACACAGGCTTTCGGGTCATGTTTGGGCTATCCCCTCTCCGTCCACGTTCTAACTCATGTGCCAACAGATGAGAAGGGTCTAAATCGTGAATGGACCTCTGCACTTGACCAATGGATGTAATTTTGGACTGAATGATTCTTGAAGTAATACTTTTATTGAAACAACTTGGATCCAGGTCACTGGATACTCACTTGTAAATTTGAAACTTGCCCTAAAAAACATAATTTTGACGAGCAACAAATAACGTGATTTTTTTTATCCAAAAAGCCGCCAGAAGTCTCCATTTAATAACTGATTTCAATATTGTCTTGGGGAACCCCCCCACCACCCCTCCCCCCCATCGTCACTTGTGACTTCGGCTCTCGCGGCAGATGCCTTCTTCATCTGGACACTTTTGAAAGGAGCCTGTCACAGAATTAACTTTGGGGCCCGAATTCCCTCTTCCCGGCCCTGACGATGAACTCACTGTTGATATAATGAAAAGAAAAAGGGTTTCGGACATCCAATGATGGTGAAAACACATTTTCCTATTTTTAAATTGGTTTCAAAAGTAAATAATATCCAGTCTTTCAAACTGGTTGGGAAACAATCATAAAATGCCAGCTTCTGTATTCATTATACTATTCTACAGAAATATGCCTGAAGTTTGTGAAATGATGTGCTCATCGATGGAACAAATTAACTAACATTTAGAAATTTCTACCTTTATTTGAAATAATTCTCTAAGTGTTGAATTTACTGACACCTTCATGAAATTAAGGGGAGCTAACTTTTCTGTAAATCTCTTGCAGTGACGAAAATTGTCAGTCATGGGTAAAATCATTTATTTCTAGTTTTCCCGTTTTTGTGGAATAGTTGATGAAAGTTTTCAGAATTATTAAGGTATGTTTTTAAATATGAATTATCTTTGAAAACAAATATCAGTTTTCACAATCCGGAACATAGGGATATCTCAGACATGGTGATAAGCATTCCGTTGACTCACTGCAAAGATATGGCACTTGATCTTTGAGTTCCCGACTTGTTTCTCGAAGCCGTCTTGACCGATATATTTTTGCCTTCAACTGTTTCCAGAAGTTTTGTATTAACAAACTGACATTCAGCTATGACGAGAGACGAGGTCTTTAAGGGGGGGGGGGGGGGGGGGCCTAACTAGATACGTACCGGTTCGTGCCCAGCCATCTCCAACCAACAACCCTTTGGTTGCTTCAGGATTCTTCTTGTATCCCTTCATCTTAAAAGGTGTGTGTAGGTATATCTCGCCTGTCTGCTCGGGTCCTAATATCGTCCCTGTTTCTAAATCAACAACCTAGAACCGGTGAAATGTACAAAGTACGATGACACGTGCACACTAAAATCAGTTGGGTTAAAAATTAACCCAAATCAACTGAGTTGAGTAAATATGGAGCTAATTGTGTTCAGATTCACTCAACCCAGTTGCTTTGGGTTGATTTTCAACCAAACTGATTTTAGAGTGTCTCCACAACACATATACTCTCTTCAGAGATAATGAAGCGAATTTTTAAAAGCGACACAAAGCTACATACCTAGTACCAAAACAACGTTCATCTGGCAATCGTACAGATTTATAAAGGTAAAGGTTATTTATACCTAACAAAAGTAATGTGAAACTGTTGCATAGAGATTATGAATGGAAAATATAACTTATTGAGTTTCTGAACTTTTGTTCACTTTCAATTTCATCTCTGATTATTCCCAAATATCGACGTCACGGGAAACTATTTTTGATTAAATAGGGGAGGGCAGACACCACAGAGTAGCTCAGAGTAGCCGTGGAAGCTTGAGGAAAGAAAACATTTGAATTAATTGAAGTCTTCCTGTACTTGACCTTTGCAAATGAACATTATAGTGAGTGACTCAGTACACGATTAGTTCAGTATTACCTGACTTTGGAATGGATGCATAAATGTGTTTTCCCATGTGATAGTTGTCAAGAAGACAGACACATACCAGAACCGTTTTGCACTGTTTATCAGTCATTGTCAGTTGAGTTACTTGTTCGGAAACAACCGCACATGGGTTGGTATCATCCATTTGTACGTGCTATTTAGTGCTGTTCTACAAAATACAAGTTTGTGCAGTATTGGACAGTCCTGAGTGTAGTTTATTTGACCGGCCTAGTGTAGGATTAGGAGTTAAACATTGCGGCTTATTTTGACGCCAAGAAGGGAGGGTTTAGGCTTAAGCACTTTGATGTACATGCGCTATCATTAATATAACTGCTGGTCGCGGATGTGATATTGCTTCAGCAAATGCCCATGAGGGTTATTTGTACCCGTTATGGATGTTAGGCACGCTCACAGGTGCGGCACAATTGGTTAAATGGCCAGTGACAGGTTCAGCCGGAGTAGGTATACATTTTAACCCTTTTCCCAGTACATTGGCTCGATGAGTGTAGGTATTTATTTTAACACTTTGCTAAGTACAGTTTTACATAGTATGTCAAATCGTGATTCGACATGTTAGTTATGTATTGTTAAAATCTTCAGTGATTGTTGACATTAGAATGACATGGATGTGGGACCGAAAACAAATGAGCAAACTCAATGGAGGTTCAAAATAGGGGCCTACGCAACTGATGTAATCCTGGAAATTGTATTTTTGACCGGCAAATGCACTGCTGAAATTCATACAAGACTTTTCACACTCAAAAATGGCGGGCCAAAAATATTGAAAGTAGGTCATGCTCATATCTCAAGCATGGTACCATATATGGACCTGGGACCAACACTAAATTGGTTGAAACCCAATGTCGGTTCAAAATTTGTGTTAAAGTCACGGCAGCTCGCCCAGGGGTCACTGAGTGCATTTTTCAGAATTGCTGGAAATCACATTTTATGCCTCCAAATGCACTGTCGAAGTTCATACATGTATTTTTATTCTCAAAAAATGGGCAAGGGCCAAAAAGTTTGAAAGTTGGTCAAACTTCCATCTCAAGAATGGTATGAAATACGATGGGACCAACACAGGTGAATCGAAACACCGTGTGAGTTAATAATTTTGGTCACACTGGTCTCATTAAGTGCAGTTTTCAGAATTGCTTAAAAGTACATTTTATGATAACAAAGCATTTCTGAAGTTCATACATGCATTTCTTCTCTCAAAAAACGTGGGCAGTGTACAAATAGCCATTGCTGATTCCTTTATAGAAGATGCTTAATGCTGTGCACAAAAGTTGTTTCCGGTTTCTTGAAAACTTTCATCTGAATCTTGTATGAAAATCTTTAACCCTTTACCTAACCTAAAAAGCAGACGACACTTGCAAAAATAATTCTTGAATAACTCATTTTTTGTCTCAAAAACATAGGTTATGACACCTCGTTAGAAAGAGCTCGACGAGCTCGTTCCAACGATGGGTCATAACCTATGTTTTTGAGACAAAAAATGAAAAAAATAATGAAAATTAATTGGCGATTTTTGAGAATAGCGCTGGCCTGTTTTGGCCGCTACGTTAGGTAAAGGGTTAAACGCAGTTTTCGAAAAACTACTTTTGATTTCTTTAAAGATATTTTGCTCCCGAAAATACGTCTCCTCAATTTTTTTTCTATGTAATTTACGTTTGATGCTTTCACCATTTTCACGCAGACTCCAATTTACTGGTCGCAGTAAGTTCTGTTTCTGCGGTTGCAGAGATGCTTTTAAAGCAATAGTAGCAAGTTGTGATATTTTAAAAGATGCTGCTATGGGATGTACTGAAGATCAATTAATTCCTCCAGCCAGTGAATACTCGATGTCTGTAACACGCACGTTTCAGAACATACTGTTTTTATCATAAGACTTCTCCGTTTTCTCGACTTATTACCGTTTTATATTTTCAATAAACATGAATTAGTGCTTCATAACACCTTTCATAGAACGTTTTCTGATTGGTTATCACCGAAGAGATATGTGTCAAATTAATGCGCGTGTAAATGTAACTATTTCAAAACATCAACAAAGCCAAGATGCCTGATTTCACTTGTTATAAGCATTCGTTCGCAAACAATCCCAATGATAAGAAATGTATAAATACTTGACAATTAGTATTTATAACGCAGAATTGTGGAACTATAATTTGTCGGGGCTATGACGTATGACTGCGTTCATGAATGTAATTTCTCCTTGAACGTCATTCACTTGACTGTGACGTGTCACAGTCAAATCCATGACGTTCAAGGAGAAATTCCATTCCTGAACCCTTTTTTCTATCTAAAAGTGTTTGTTAACTGTGGTGTCATATGATAAAACAGGATATGAAATTCGTGTTTTGGTCATATTCTGTTTATGAAACTCGGCAAAACGGAAAATTCTTAGACTCGTTTCATAAATAGAGTATGACCAAAACACTCATTCCATCTATTTTCCCGCTGAACGCTGAGATATTTATTATATTCCACCTTTACATGTCAAGTAACTATTATTTCAGGTATTTCTGAAAGGAGTGCCGGACCATTGTTAGCGGAGGTGAATAATATATTTGCATGTTTGTATAAAGTGTGGACAAATTGATGTGTGAGGGACAAAAGGTGTTCGAGCCGCAATGTACCAACCCCACCCCACCCCCACCCCCCTAATCTGCCTTCGAGGAATATGCAACAAGAAACTGACGCGTGTTGATTCTAATTAAATATATGTTTTGATTTTTTTCCTGGAACAAATTACACAATAATTCAAGTATGATTTTTATCCTCGAGTGGGAGGGGTGGAGGATTGTTTCGTGAGGCGTTAGCCGATTCAAATAGTCCGCTCGGCCCACGATAGGATAAAATCGTACTCGAATTCGAGTAGTGAACTTTTGTATTTATTTTATTTTCTTGTTATTTGTTTTCCCGAAATAACCCTTCATAATTGCTTCCTTGGTCACTTTGAAAGCATGTAAAAAGTAGTCTGTCATCGCTGAGAGTGGAATACTATGCTGGGAGTGGAATGAAATGAAATGAAATGAAATGAAATTTATTCAACAAAATACCAAATTTACAAGTTAGATTTGTACAGGGAGTTTTACGTATATAGGATACAATGGTAAATTGTTGGGAGACAACATAGCCACATTGGCTGTCTTCCTGTTGCCCCCAGGAAGAGCGAAAGACTATACAGAAATGACTACACAGAAATGGAGTAGGCTGGATATTTTTTGTTCATAAGTACCACTGCCTATGGCTCAACTATTGAATGAATGATGAGAGGAGGGAAGACCTCGAAACTATATTCTAGCCCCTTCCCAGTGTACACGAAAGACTGCACCCGATATACGCGAGTGCAATTTGACGGTAGACTGCAAATTTGGATATATAAGATTAGACATGAGATAATGGGGCAATGTATGATTGGGAGATTAATTTGAGGTCGGGTGGGATGAGATAACTGGAGAAGTCACCGACATGGGCTGACAATGGCGTCCTACGATTAAGAAAGCTTTTTTTATTGACAGGAAAGACTCGAACAGTCGGCGCCTTGAGCAGAAGTATTTAGAATAAGGCTCGTTTGTAACTAGGAGGGAATGTTATTGGCAAATAGAACGATTTCCTGTTTCCATTGACGTCATACTTAAGGTATGGACGTCAATGGAGAATAAAGATATACCATAGTGCTAGAGTGTCCTATGTCCCACTGACACATAAAGCATTCAAGCACCCAGGCGACGACATCTTTCCCTCTCTCTCTCTCATATAATGGGTCCCACGGGCGAGTGACGAGACATGTGAGTATCAATGAGCATTAGGCCTACAATCTGGACACATTTGATACGAACAGGTAACATGTGAGGAGTAGTTTGTTAAGCATTCATTAGTAAGCTGTTTCTTGAAAACATACCTGGAAGGTAGGGCTCGTAAGTCAGAATCAATTCCATTCCAAATTTTTGGGAAGCTATGTTTTGGCAGTTTGGCTGAGAATTGGGTTCTAGCTTTCTGCGACTGTATCGTGCCAACTTGTCTTGTTTGAAGTCCAGTTGATGAGTGTACACTAAAATAAGTTCTGAATGAGTCGGGCAACCTATCGTTTTTCCAGTCGTACATGAATAGAGAGACATTCACTTTGTATAGATCGTTAAATTTTAAAATGTTATTATCCTTAAATAAGGGATCAGTATGGCTATTATATTTTTTACAACTAACTACTCGCATCGCGCGTTTCTGTAGAGAAAATATTTTACTGCTGGATGGCCCATGCCCCCAAATATGGATTGCATACAGTAGGTGACTATGAACTAATGTATAATACAGTAATATCAGTGATTTCTTGGGGAGAACATTTTTTACTTTGTTTAGACAGTAGATTGCACTTGACATCTTAGAACATACTGTGGATATGTGGTACTTAAAATTGAGGTTTTCGTCAAGGTATACGCCTAAGAACTTAGCGACTTTTTCTTGTTGGGAGTTACCTATGGGTGAAAGCTTAGTATTGTTAAGAATAATATTTAGTAAGTCGGATTTGTTCGGATTGTTCGGTGGGTGTAGCATAATATATTTACATTTATTGGCATTCACTTTAAGTTTGTTGCAACAGCACCAGTCGAATATTTTATTCAGCTCAGTATTAACTGTAGTCTCCAGAGTATTCAGGCCATGTCCAGCTGTAAACGGGGTTGTGTCGTCGGCAAATGATAAGAGGTTAAGAACAGAGGAGTATCTCATATCATTCACGTAGATTAAAAAGAGGATAGGCCCCAACACAGACCCCTGGGGGACCCCGCAAGTGACATGTCGGTATGGGGACCGATTCGTGTTGTATTCCACATACTGTTCTCTACCTGTTAAATAGCTTTGGAACCAAAGTTTACTTATCCCTCTTATTCCGTAGAATTCCATTTTGCTAAGTAGAATTTCGTGACTAATGGAGTCAAATGCCTTAGACAAATCGAGGAAGACGGCTAAAGTAGAGTCTTTTGTAGGCATGTCGTTGCATTCAGCGACATACTGCAAAAGGTGCATGATGGGGTGAAAAGTGGAATGGTTTTTGCGAAAACCGTACTGATGTTCGTACAGAATATTAAAATCATTGAGAAAATTAGAGAGTCGCCGGTTCATTATTTTCTCCAGAAGTTTCGAAAAAGCCGGTAATAAACTAATTGGCCTGTAGTTACCTAGCTCACGGGAATTACCCCCTTTGAAAATTGGTATCACCTTTGCTATTTTCATTTTATCGGGCACTTTACCTTGTATAAATGACTGATTGAATACTATTTTCAGGAGTGGGAATACGATTTGTTTTGTGGGAAGAAAAACGAATGGAAATAAAATAAGGGTAGATATTAGCAGATATCAATTATTATCACTGTCGTATTATATATGTTTAATCGTTTCAGGTATTTTGGAAATACATATCAGATGGATATGAATCAATCATGAACTATTTAAATTATCTACGTGGCCAAAAATAGTATGATTGGAGCACAGGGAGTCAATGCCATGAGGTACCTTACTGTATCGAACGAAGAAGCCAGAAAATGTTTGGTACCAAAAGATGTTTTCTAATCAACCGTTAAATATCTAGTGCGCTTCCAATAAGCATCAGATCTCATTTGCTCAGTTACACAAAAACCTATGAGATTTCCCTCCATTGATACCCCCCTCCCCCCCCCCCCCACACACACACATACGATGCCCAGGAATGTGGTAACTTTATAACTCACAGCTTCCGGTTCAACCCGTGGATATTTTCAGTTGACTCATTATCACACACCCGCATGCCGTGCCCTAGAATATATGACTTATATGACTCACAGTTACCGGTTCCATCCGTGGAAATGTACAGATGACTCAACGAACAAGCCACCTCCTTGAATATATGACCTGTATGTCTCAAAGTTACCCAATTGGGTTCGTATTCACTCGATCCAGCTGATTTGGGTTGATTTTTATCCCAAATGATTTTAGGGTTTGTAAATTTATAACTGACTCTGCGATCACCCAACCCTTGAAATGTATGACCCATATGACTCACTGTTACCAGTTCAACCATGGCTATTTACATTTGACTCAACGGACCCCGTACTCCTAAAATGTATGACCTTTTTGACTCACAGTTCAACCATGGGAATTTCCCGCCACCACCCCTATCCCCGAGGTGTATGACTCAGAGCTATTGGCCCAACCATGGAATTGACAGTTATATCGGGATTGCGTGAAATTCCAGTGCTATATTTTGGAAGTTTGTACTGGGATGACAATAGCAAATACGGCCTGAGGCATCGTGGATAAGTGGAATCATGATCACCTATCGATTCAGTGATATCAGTAGGTACGAAATGATGTACTTAATTATTCGTGGGGGACATTGTGGCACGTGAATGTTCTAAGGCCCTCCTCACGGCCTTGAGGCATCGTGGACTAATGGCATCGTGGTTACTAATCCATTCAGGGATGTCAGTAGGAATGTGTGACATCGTGGAGGCTGTTCATCCACGGTATGACTGTAGCTGGAAATTTGTATCCAGTGACCTGAGGTTTGCTATAAGTCACACCACGTGATCTGATCAGCACACCTGGCACTAATTAACATTCCGTTGTCTCTATTTACGCTGTTATTCGTCACATACCATGCGTTAAACACGAAAAGAAACACACAGCTGAAACGCTATTATAAACGTCAGTGATTCGAGTATAAGTGGAACAATGAATGACGATTATGCAATGCACAGGATAAGAACGCAATACCATGACGTCATGATCCTCAGTAAAATAAATCAATCCACAGTCGCTGAATGATTGCCAAACAGGTCCATGTGGGCTTCCGAGATTGTGTATTGATGCCCCGAACTCGAGTCTCGGTCATATATCGACTTGACCTAAAGGACACATCGATATATGCCCAGAGATGAGGTCTCGACTTCAATACACCATCTCGGAAACCCGCATGGTGGTTACAAACGATCTGTATGTATAATAACTATGCTGACCTTTGCTTTTGAGTTTGCCAGTAATGTTCCACATGTTCCCATTTTGCAAGGCGGTGAATCAAAGTAAGCTAATCCAACCTCCGTCATGCCATAACCTGTTTCAAAAATGAAACTTTAATTATTAGATATGCATGTTTGAAATAACAGTGGCGGCTATAAAATAATGTACAGTGAGCGTGATGGGGTGCGAAAAAATGTATGCCCGGTTTATCTTCCCGGCTTTGTGGGTACCTTGACAATAGTGTTTTGGTCCCCACAATGATTTTCTTTGTATTCGCCGTGTTCCCACAGAAAACGCAATGGGTTAGGGTTCATGTTCTTTATTTTGTGAAGACTGGTTTGTCATTATTTGTTATCGAGACCAAAAGGAAAAACAACAAATTCGAACGGCGTCAGTTAAACAAGCATATGTGCCTGTGTACATCCACTGCAATCTTCAAAACCCCTCAATCGTTTGTATTGAGCCCACACAAAATAAATTATTTGATTTTCAGGCAATTTTCTTTCAAATCAGTGCGGGAGTGAGGGTTGTATTTTTAATTTTTATTTTTATTTTGCAAAAAGCGAGCAAACATGGAGAGGATTTCGGCTCTCTTTTTTACACACAGAAATATAGAAAGTGCATATTTAGACAAATAAATTGATTTTTAATTTAAAAATAAAAAATTCAGGGGTTTCATATTCTTTTGATGCTCTTCATATTATCTTTGAAATAAAGGTATTTAATCTATGGGGATTTCCCTCGTTACAATTCATGGGAGAGTGCCTATTCGCACTGTCCCATAAATTATAACAAGGCAAACATATTGGAGACACAACTAAATAAATATGCGTCAATCAAAAAATGTAAAAAGTTTCGGGTCTCCCTGATTTTGTACTAATATTAGAGGACACTGAAAGGCAATTAAAATATCCAAGTGGGGTGTCAAATTCAATGAGGGATTGCCTGAGAATCAAAACACTTTTTTTAGCCTCATATATTCCCATTCACATATTTCTGGTTTAGGTGTGTTTGATTGAATATGTCTACAAGACCAATTGCGTCAGCAAGCCAATTACGCCCGCAGAACGAGAGAGCTGACTGTGCCCAGAATCGTACGATTGTCTTCGTGGGAAGACGACGGGTCGTTTATGTCCTCAAAATCGAAGCAGATTGTGTCCGTATACCGTTTACGTCCGCAAAACTCATGCCGGTTGTGTTCGCAAGCCATACGGACACAAAACCGGCTTGCGTATTTAATTGGTCTGGTGGGACTTTTTAGTCAACACAAACCCGTAATATAATGTCGACTGGTACGTCACAAATGCTGAAGTCTCGAAAATTAGTTTCAGTTTAACTGTGTTTTCAATTTCGTCTGCAAGGCAAAATAGGTGAACATCTATCAAATACAGGTAAAGCTGCAATTCAATTTTCCCATCTTCATTCGAGTTATTACGCACGAATTCAATTCTCTTCGTTTGAGATACATTACGGGTAACTGAATTTAGAAATAAACCATTTGGACCCGAAAGACCGTTTTCCGGTTCAGGAACATGATACGTCATAATTTTATGAAGTACAGTACGTGTAGAGTGGATTGTAACTAAATCACCCGCGGAGTGGAGTTGTCACCCAAGCTATAACTTTCAAATTTTGTACATATTGACAAAAAACACAAGCAGTGTTTCAGCAAATGGACCTCCGGGTTTAACACGGAGGTCCATTGGCTGAAACTTTGCTTGTACTGGTTATGCTTTGCAACAAGTTTGCAATTATTGCTTGGGTGGAATCTCCACTCTGCGGGTGATTTGGTGATTACACTCTCCACGTACTGTAGTATGGGTGCCAACTGCATGTGTTGGGTAGACCAATCAAGGCAGACAATATTGTTTGGTTTTCAGCCAGATAATGAACATGGACTTATCGAATTGAACTGACATGGAAGATACCACCAGGGTTCAAAGGGTTAAATTAACTGTTGTTTGACACAAGAGTTAAATTTACGAAAAATATTCTACCAATAATTCTGTATGTTTTAACTTCAGGAATACTTCCATGCCTTTTGAAGAAATCGCGTAACCGAACGGAAAATTCTTATCTCCCAGTTTATAAAGTCACAACAATTGTAAGCCATGTAAAATCAGACCATCGGTTTGAATGCTTCGCAGGCCTTTGCAAACAGCTCGGTCGTTTTATGTTCAACCGTGAACTCAATCAGGAACGTTGCTGAAGAGGGCTTACGGCTCTCTTTCACTGCCACCCCTCACCCCCACCCGATAAAAAAACAGATGAAAAAGTGTTACTCTCTGTAGCAAAAACACAGTTGGAAAGTGGGAAATTGAATGAATAGAAAGGTGTTCGTTGCCCCGACCACACCAGCACATGTGCTAAACAGAACTTTGCGACCGTACTTTCTATTTTCTTCTTCTACTTCTATAGGTTAACCCTTTGGACCACGATGGTATATTCCATGCTAGTTCAAAAGCATCACCTGGTAGTGTCTATATTAGTTACTTAAAGGAGGACCAATCAATATTTTCAACGCGCAGCCTCTTAGAAAAAATGAATGTCACTAAATACAAAAAAAAACCCGAAAGAGTACCAAACCAAGTTAATTATATGATTTTCGTACAGGCAGTGACTGGCAATGGGACTGTTTTTATCTTAAGAATGTTATGAGTGTTAAGTTTGAAACTAAAAATTAATTATATTGTTAAAAATCAACTTATAAATTTCCAATTGGTCTAACATCAGAACTGAAAATTCACCTGCGGCACTGTTAAATTGAGGGAATCAAAATTAATCTGAAACACATATATATAGCACTTTACCTAAGAAATGAACTCTGAGGTGCTTTTAAAATTAATTACATCATATTTTTAAGGTCCATTTCAAAACAGTTTGGGGTCAATTCTTGGGCCTCTTCTGTTCCTGATATACATTAATGACAAAACTGAAAATTTAAATAATAATATACGACTCTTTAATGATACGTCCTTATACCTTATTCTGGAAAATCCGATTCAAGCTGCTATTTTAATCAGTTGTGATTTAGAAACGATTGAAAATTGGGCTAAAAGGTGTTTGGTAGAAGTTAATTAAAAAAAAGACGGAACGTATGTCTATATCTCGCAAAAGTAATCCACCCACACACCCTCCTTTTTATCTTTCGAATGCGCAAATAACCGCAGCAAGTAACCACAAACACTTAGGTGTTATATTATATAACAATTGTGCATGGAATAGTCAGACTGACCATATTTGCTCAAAGGCCTGGGCACGAATAGACCTGATATTTATTTTATTGATTTTAAGGTCACATATTTATGCACAATGGCTAATCATGACCGTGACAGTTTTACGGGTGGAGGAAGCCGGAGTACCCGGAGAGAACCACCGAGCAACGACGAGCAGCTGCCAGCTCCCCAACATCGTAACTCCGCACTGCAGCACAGGCAGGGTTAGATTGGTTGAAGACATGCGTACCATCGACGTGCAGTACGCCTTAGTACACGGCGTCATCGTGTCCCCACGCGGGCAATGGAGATGAAGTGTCTTGCCCAAGGACACAACGCGGTTTCCGCAGGTGGGATTCGAACCAAGGACCTCTCGGCTTGCAACCTGCACCTCTACCTACTGAGCCACCGCGCTCCCAATAGACCTGATGAACATGCATAAATTTGTCCTCGACAGAATTGTACTTGAGAAAATTTACATTGCATTCATCAGACCTCTCTTAGAATACGCAGACACAGTGTGGGGTTATTGTACTGAAACTACTGACACTGGCATA
The DNA here is from genome assembly GCA_031216915.1 of Pictodentalium vernedei. Lineage (NCBI taxonomy): Eukaryota > Metazoa > Mollusca > Scaphopoda > Dentaliida > Dentaliidae > Pictodentalium > Pictodentalium vernedei. Next base: position 119,698,197 of record CM062292.1, read on the forward strand.
GAGGCGATTCAAATAGCTGCTGATAGAATCGTCACTGGAACAACCATGAGGTCAAGTAAAGCACCATTATATACTGAAACATGTTGGGATACTCTTCAGGATAGACATCGGAAACACAAGCTTATGCAGTTCTTTAAAATGAACCACCACATAACGCCTCCAAATCTCGCAAACAAAGTACCCCTGTTATATCAGCAACCAACACAAGCCATGTGCTGCGTACAAGCGATAACCAACGCGCCTCTTCTGCCGCATCCAGTTATACCATTCTTCATTTACTCCCGATGTAACTAAACTGTGGAATAACATTCCATAGCCTGTTCGACAAAATAGATCGATTAGCAATTTCAAGAGATTACTAAATCGTAATAACCAACGACCATCTCCATTCTTTAATAAGGCAAGAAATCGTGCGGGGCAGATATAAAATAGCAAACTGCGTCTGTGTTGTAGAAGTCTCAATTCTCATCAACATGCACACCATCTGACATCGCCTAACTGTCAATGCGGTGCAGTCGAATCGTCTGACCATTCCTTACTGTCATATCAGCTCTACTCGAATGCTCGGGCGCGCACTATAGGGCAGATACCGTTTCCTGTGAATCTCACTATTCTACTGTACGGGTCAGAGCACTTAAGTAAAGAGACAAATCGCATATTATTTGAAACGGTGCAGGAATACATAATGGAAACGAAACGCTTCAAGTTGACGATTGTATTTCTGACCTTGTCGAGGCAATCTGTGTTGATTGTGTGTACCGCGCCATCGCCACTATTTAAGACTCAGCATTAAATAAAAAGGCCGAATCTGATCTGTTGTCAAGTTGGTTATCTCGTGATAGGTCAATCTCAGTGATAGCTCTTGTGCCCTCTCAATGGTCTGTATGGTCCGTCAACTCAGTGTCCTCTCACCCGTTTTCTGAACTTTCATCTTTTGGCTTGCTTGTGTTTCATTTCAGGTTGGTTTCGTCTTATACTATCTTACATCTTATCTTATCACTGTCTAATTCTTTACTTCTTCCACAGTATTTATCTGCAAATCTAAATGGAGAGTAATCACTTGACTGGACTGGTTACGTATAATAATTCATGAGAGGTGAGGGACTTTGTACAAACACGAGTGCGCGAATATACACAATACAATATAGTCCCTCGCCTCGAATGAATTATTTCACGTAACCAGTCCAGTCAAGCGATTACTCTGTTTATTACTTTTCAGTATTAACGATAATTATATTATTTAACCCTTTACCTAACGTAGCGGCCCAAACCTGCCGGCACTATTCCCCAAAATCGCCAACTAATTTTCATTATTTTTTCAGTTTTTTGTCTCTAAAACATAGGTTATGAACTCGTTCCAATGAGGGGTCATAACCTATGTTTTTGAGACAAAAAATGAAAATAATAGTTATTCAAGAATGTTTTTTGCAAGTGTCGTCTGCTTTTCATGTCGGGTAAAACAATGAAGTCCCCATTACACCCACGGCAAAGCGTCTTCGTTTGCGCACACGGATACATGACACACTTGTTGATTGCATAATTCACTTGTGAAGTTATCGTTTATAACCAAACCCGGAAATCCCAGTAAATCACACTTTGGAAGGTAATAAATATCTTTCAGCACACTCTTTAAAAAAATTCCCTTAGTGTTCCGCCAGCAGTTCCGGTAATACTTATTTTATAAATCAGAGACCCAAGGGAGACGATCAACATGAGCATCAAGCTTTTTGTTAAATCCCTTCATTCTAGTGATTTACTTAGTAATGTTTCTGTATGCTGCATTCACAGTCTCATAATTTTTATCTGTATCTTTCCTTTACTTTAAATCATATTGTATGCAATTACAGTGCTTTTCTCAATAAATATCATTTAAACTGGGCGCGCGGTGGCTCAATGGGTAGAGGTGCAGGCTGAAAGCCGAGGGGTCCTAGTGTCGAATACCACCTGGGACACTTAATCCCAAGTGCCAACGTGGAGAAACGATGACGTTGTGTACTAAGGCATACTGCACGTCGATGGTGCGCTTGTCTTCAACCAATGCTAACCCTGCTTGTGTGGAGTTAGTACGTTGGGGCGTCTAACAGTTGCTCACCGTTACTCAGCGGTTCTCTCCTGGTACTCCGGCTTTCTCCTCCTGTAAAACTGTCCGGCACGAGGTGACCCTGGCTGTCGAAAGTGTCGTTAAACCCCAATAAATAAATAAATAATCATTTAAACTAAAACAGTTTTCCAGTATCAATACCAAAAACCTGCCACCTTAATGTTACCTGCTGTGCGCTGAAGATTGTGGATGTTATTCGACCCTTTCTACGCTTTGCGTTGGACCGATCTGTCTTCGTATATCTCTATATCTATATAGATTGGTATTTTCGTACTGGAATCGTCGGAGTTAAAGGGTTAAAATAGCAAGTTTGGAGTGGAGTGGGGTAGTGAGAATTGCAGGGCTTTGTGCACATGGCGCATGCGCCACGTATATATTTATTTGTTTTCACCAATGGTCGAAAGACCAAAGTGTATAGATTCATTTGGTATGAATAAAGTATAACCTAACATGAAAAGCAGACGACACTTGCAAAAAAAATTCTTGAATAACTAATTTTTTTCATTTTTTGTCTCAAAAACATAGGTTATGACCCCTCGTTGGAACGAGCTCGACGAGCTCGTTCCAACGAGGGGTCATAACCTATGTTTTTGAGACAAAAAATGAAAATATTTTGAAAATTAATTGGCGATTTTTGAGAATAGCGCTGGCCGGTTTTGGCCGTTACGTTGGGTAAAGGGTTAATGCTCAGGCATCAATTCACGCTGAAAAATTAAGTCATATTCCCCTGTCGGTCGGCAAAACGAAATATCAAAATGATATTTAGAAATCGATATTTCATCGTAGGTTCGGATGACGAATCACATGTACTTTAAACGAGTCAGCACATCAGTAATGAATTCCAGAGTCCCAAATACAAACGAATTCGAATAATTGATAGTGACAGTGACTAAATCAATTCATTAAATCAGCGGTTTCAAAGTTTGACTTTCTCATTCACCTTCCAGCGAAAAGCCGAAATCACTTTCAAATTTCTTCAGTTCAACTTCACACGTCTTCAGTGCATTGAGTTCAAAAAAAATAAAATGACGTGTCTTGTTATTGAAAATAAGAAAGTGGTGTTTTTTGTTATTGTTCTATTTCTTCGAAACACATTGCGATTATTTCAATTCGCCAGCCTTGGTAAATCGTAAAGTTAGGGGAGAAATAAGACGGGACTACTTTTTGTGCGGATATTCACACATTCCAATGGTTGGAGTTTGGTTGTTGTAATTTTTGTATGGACGCCGGTTCGGCACATAAATTTTGCGCCTTAATGGCAAATAAAGGCCACAAATTGGAGAGTTTGTAGTCGTAGAGCATTAAATAAAAAGAAAATTCACGAAAATTTGATGAATACCGAAAATATCTCGTGAGTGGCTACAAAGAAATATGAGGATCTTCACGAGCGACTGCGTCGCTCGTGAAGATCCTCATATTTCTTTGTAGCCACTCACGAGATATTTTCGGTATTCATCAAATTTTCGTGAATATCCTCTATATGTTTGTTAGCACGTAATCCATTTTTCTCTAATCAACAAGTTATTGTTGATTGAATCTTTTTTTCACATATTGGTTTGACACGAGGAAAACAGAATAGTGTGGACAAGGGTAACTCATTTACACTAGGCGAGATTTCAAACTTTTGACCGTCGAATCTATCTCCACTGTGTTGGTACACAAGTTCCTGATGATAGTGGGGCGGATTGCTATAAAATAGTTCTGTTTGTGATACAAGCATGAAATTTGGTATGGAAGTCACTTTTGGTATATAGAGTACTTTAGGATAGTTGGCCAGGAAATATCTTATTATTTTCAAGATGGCCACCGGAAGTGAAAAAATCTGACCTATTGGTGATGTGAGTGCAGCATATAGATGTGAAACATATAGCATTAAAGCAATTTTTCTTTTGTTATATCATTCCTTTATGCAAACCAAGACTGAATATGAATTGAAATAATGAATAGCAACGACAATTGTGGTTTAAAAGGCTGTGGAAATATATGGCAAGGGAAATAACTCTGTATGCTCAAATGTGCATTTACCAGGGATTTGTTTCTTTTTTAAACGTACACGTATTTTCAAAATAAACCTCATAATCTGCAATATCAATGCCAATGTTTTGTATCTCATGCATTTGGAATCGATGCCCGTATATATCACAGGTGTATTTGTTGATACTAACGGCTTTCTTGGCAGTTACAGGAGCAAAGTGCAGTGCATGACAATCCTGTGCGGTAGCATTTGTAATTTTCAGTACATGTTGAACGCTTGCAGCAGCACTTCTGTAGTTCTTGACAGCACTCTGCTATAGCAGAGAGTGTAGTCCAGTGCGGCTCCCACAAATTGTTGTGTTTAAGCCAACCCCAGCTGATAGGATCTGGTAACTGTTGCACTGTAGAAGAAGCCTGGCCCCAAACATGACCCGCTTGGAAAACTGCCCTTTTAACATGCTCATATAGGGATGCCCTAGTTGGTGGTATGCCATTGTATGTACGTTGCTTTCGAGCGAACAAATCAAGGCGACCTCGTCTACTCTGCATGTTGTGCTTGAACGGTCGTACATGACAACAACAAAATGTTCCAAGATGTCCATGTCTGTCTCTGTAACTTCATTCTGTGGTGAACTGAGTCGACAGAAAACCTCTGTTGCAGCCTCATACACATTCCATGCCCGCAAAGCAGATTTCTTTCCTTTTCCCACAAAGGCAGACACTGTATCACACCCTGTAAAAGCATGAAAGAAAGGTAAAGCACTTGACCGAGGTCCAATTGATTTGGTAATGTCGTGTACTGGGAGCCAGCGGAAGTGTTGTCCCTTCCCAAAAGCTAACCACATTGAATTAATCTGAAGGTCAGTAAACACGGAGATGGCTATAACAGCAACATCTGTGTCGGAAGTAACAACAGCCATGCTATTAAAACCTGTAACAACAGTCGCATGTTTGGCATGAATAAACATACGGGTGTCTGCCTCTTCATGGTTACAGGGTGACAGCATATCTGTGTTCAGTTCCTTATTACAGACATCATCCCCTTTAGTGACAACTATATGGCTGTTTGTCTGAGCATTTACAATTCTATCTGCCAAAAATCCAAACAGTTCAGTTTTGTTTTCATCACACCTCAGGAAATTGCTCCACGACTTTGGTCGTTACTCTTACCGACCACTTTTGAAACCCAGCTCCCCTTTCCTGTCGAGTTCCTGCTTTGAGGCTACTTTCGAGGTATACATCAAAAACAACATCTACTCTTGTACATTTTTGTGCACATCTTACAATGTATGGTATAATAACCTCAGCAGCATAGTCATCAAATGTTTTAGCAGTTCCATAGCCATAACCATAGCCGCACTATCTATAATCATAACTTAGGTATGAGGCTCTTCTACTCGAGCAGCTATCCCTGTCTCTAAAATGTCCATCAGCTGTGATTTTACTCCAGAGTTTAGCATACCATTGTGTGATAATGATGGTGGGTACTGTTGGTTTTCATGTTGAAAAACGTTTTGAAGGTCACACTGTCGATTTTGGCACGATATAAAAAGTCGTGAAAAAAGTTGACAGTCATTTTTCAAATTCTCTATTTTCAGATTCCCCACCGTAGTATGAGGCTTGATTTTTTTGCTGAAAAGGGAAAGCTTATTTTTTGCCAAGAGTTCATGAAAACTTTCGTGTCCATTAGTTGTCGATTTTTTCAGGAATTTATCATACTGTTTTCTGCCAACAGGTAAAAGCTGAGCTATCGACTCGTTTACCTTTTTATCCGCAACTTCTTTGACATCGAGGGAATAAAGGTCTTGTGAATATTCTTCAAATAGACTGCCATACTCAGATATTGTTGAAATTAGTCTACAGACTTTATCCTGAAAGTCCTTCTGAGCAGCAGGGGTATCGTTATGGTGCCGTCTGTTTCGTTTCAACTCTGATTTGCCAGCTGCATCTGCAAATTCATCGATAACCCTGCTTATTTCCGGCCCCGCTATCATCCATCGCCTCAGTGCTGCTATGTCTTCTGTTAACCCAATAGCTCCACCGTCACCCTTAACTATGGCATTATTGTGACCGTGAGCTTGATCGATTGCGATACCAGTGAACACTCGTTCAGTTTTGTGGACAGCAAAATGACCCTTGCAAAATTCTGTATATATATCAGGATGTAAAGTCTCAAGCCCGACCATATCACGAAGGCGAACTGGGGGCCACCGGGCATGATTTATATGGTCCAGGGCAAAGAAGTAGGGAATAAGTTCAGCTAGTGATTTTGTGTATAGTAGGAAATCACTTTCACGAAATGAGCGGACAAAACAAAGTATCAACAACTCTAGTTTTAGAATTGTGGACCAGAACTGAAACTGTGGGATCTTCTCTTGATCACCACACCACTGCATAAAAACTTTTAACTCCTCTGCTTTGTCAAGAAATGGACCTTCACTCCTATTAAAATCAGTGTTCATGAGACTGAACAGAGCAGCAGCTGTAACCCGATGTGCGTGCCTAGTTTTCAACACATTTGAAGCTGACAAAAAAGAGTCAGCAGTTCCGGAAGTCCAGCCACTACCTTTCAGTAGATCACCTAGGAGTCTGAATGCTGCCATTTCAACATGCAAGCCACCAAACATAATGACGATTTTATCCTCACCATATGCATCTGGCCACTGCCACTGAATCTGTTTGGCTAAAGCAAATAGTGGTTGATCAGCTGCCATGACAATGCCCTACCCCAATGTGAATTTTAGCAGGGGAGAAATCTCTCTTTAAAATGACACCTTTGTTGCAAATTTCCTCCAAGTAGAGCCTGATATCAAGTCACCACGGCCAGACTATAAAGCCCTGACAAAACTTCATTGACAAAAACATTATGGCCGCCCATCTATTTTTAGAAATGTCGGCCATCTTGAAAATGGCCTAATGTTCAGTGGCCAACTATCTCAGGTTTTTCTACTATATCTAAAGAACACATGGAGAAAATTTCATGCTTGTATCGTCAAGTGAACTATTTTCATATAAAATCGCACTAATCCGCTCCACGATGAAGTTTGTTACAGTCGGGGTTATACGAGAGGTTTACGAATTCCCTACAGGGTCACTGGTTACGACATTGGACGTCAAACTCGAAGGTTCGCGGTTCGATGTCCGCCAACTGCGTTGTGTCATAAGACAAGGCACTTAATCCCGATTGCCCTCGTGGGGGCACGGTGGAGCTGTTTACTAAGGCATACTGCACGTCGATGGTGCACTTGTCTTCAATCAGTACTAACCCTGATTGTGAGGAGTTAGTACCTTGGGGCCTGACAGTTCCACCCCTTTGCTCGGTGGTTCTGTCCGGGTACTCCGGCATCCTCCACCCCTAAAACTATCCGACACGTCGAAAGTGGCGTTAAACTCAAATAAATGAATAAATAAATGCGAATTTCATATTGTCCTTAAGACAGTATTGATAAATACAATCTTTACAAATTTTACTATCAAAAGGGTTAAAACCCTTTTCGGAGAGCCGAAAATTTTCTAACAAAATATTTAGTAGCGAGGCGTTGTACTAGCACCACCCTCCCCTATAACTCTGTCACTGATACTTTTAGATTACATGTTGAGTTCTTTGTCTTAGCCCTTTACCTAAAACGAAAGGAGGACGACACTTTCAAACAAAATTCTTAAATAACTAATTTTATTTTTACTTCAAAAACATATATGCTTATGACCTCTCATTGCATGAAAGGTCATAAGCTTTGTTTCTGAAGAAAAAAATGAATTCCGTTTTCGAATAACGCCGCCGGTTTTGATCGTTACGACGTTGGGAAAAGGGTAAACAAGTTTGCGTCATTGATGGATGAATTAGCCACTTGGAATCCACATAATCAAAGGATTGTTCCGTCGTTTTTAGGAAAAATTCCAGGGCCTTTGAAATTGGAAAATTAGCACCATGGAGACCCCAACTGGGAATTTGTTTCGGATTGGTAGAAACACGTCACAAAGAACAAGGTAAATTACCTTCAAATCGAACTGCGAGCTCTTCAACAAGCTACATTCTATGGCTTTGCAGTTGTGTCTCGGCAAGTCCTGACTGCCCATATAGGCAGACTTTACTAGAATTTCTGACAAAGTTCTTAGATGTAACTTGCAAATGTATCTAAAATCTGTCTTTTGGGGCACTAGTTTTGTGGTAGTTAACCCTCTCAGTACTGATGTCAAAATAAGGAATATTTCAAACAAATTATTTTTCCCATATTGCAACTAGGAATTTAACAAATTTAATCTTGTTCAACAGAGCTCAATGAGCTCTGTCGAACAAGATTGAAGTGGTGAAATTTCTTATTGCATTATGGGAAATAACTGCAGATTGAAGTTGTAATATTTTGATATCAGTGTTCAGAGGATTAAAAGTGATCGAAATCGGAATTATGTGTTTAAGAGTTAAAAAAAGAACACGAGTGTTGTTCGTCGTTGGATTGAAACGCATTTTATTCTTCGTTAGTTTCGTATTTATTGGTTTTCTGAGAGCTTCTGACCGTTCAGTTCAGGACACCGATTGGTAAATGAGTGAGCTTGGGAAATTTTTGATTTGAATTGGGAAACTTTATGTCTAAATCGGGCCGCTCAAGACACCCAAAAAGAATCCCCGTTGAACCTACCTGTAGACAGACTTACGTTCAGTACAGTCGCCGTGGATTGGTCGTTATCCACACGTGGGCTCGATGTACACGCATGCGTTTACCTGGTGTAATAAAAATCATCAGCAGCAAAATGTTAATTTATGAAGCACAGGGTTGTACCCGGTGCTTCATTAATTATTTTTTGTGATTATTCTTATAATTAGTGTTTGGAATCTAATAATATTGCGTTCGTGGAAATATTGCCCACCGTTGGAAAATGGCCAGTCTGCGACGTCCGTACTACAGGGAAATTCTGTATTCTGGGTGACGACTGGTACTTCACTGACAGGTATGATATGAATAGTAGTAAAAACTATGAGAAAATTCCTCATCAAATCTTCGTAATGTTTTTTTTAGTATTTTACATGGCCAGATAAAACATAAAAAATATGCAAGACCCAGAATACTCACCCTGACCCAAATGGGCATTTTTGAAGCGTGCGAGAACTTGTTCTGTAACATCACTTTTCATCGGAGCAGCGCCGCAAATCAAACCATTAATAAACGAAACGTCTTTGTTGTCGAGTAAAGGGGTTTTGGCAAGGAACAGAGCTAGTGGTGGTACCAGAGTGAGAAAGTCGACCTGTGAATAAACATTAAGATCTGGATCAGTGATCAGTGGCAGTTGGTGTTGATATAATGAAATTCCCCAGCGATAAATTTGTAATACTGTTCCCCCTCCCCCCCCCCCCCCCGACTTTCAAGTTCACATATATATATGTACATTTTCATTTCTTCTTTCTGTGTTGTATATACACTTGTTTTCGTTGTATAATTAACCTTAGGAGAATCCCGGTGGGATACGTTTTTGGCATATTACCAATCAGGATGAGGCGTCTCCGCGATATCGTCGGGCAATTAATCTGTATATAAACTGATTCCGATCGACACGGCTATCAGTGTTACTTCTCGAGATACGCTTGATAACACATGCCTTGATACATGTTGATTTCTATCTTCAGGCATGTCGCGTACCATTTTTAGACACCTGCAAATATTGTTTTCTGACATCCTAGAACAAGATGTTAAGTTGGGAAAACGAGCTAATTCAGGGAGACTTAGTTTTCGGTCGTTTAGGAGACGCCACAATAGGGTCTCGTGCGAGTTGGATTGCTGGACACCCACGAAGCTCCGTTATACACAGCTATTTTTTTATCAGATTAGGTGGACGAAGGAGACTAGAGATCCGAATTCATAAAATAGATTACCAACACAAGTAAAGGCTTAGTTTAAGTGTCGAACGCGAGGATCGACTCGCCCCTGCATCAAAGTGTAGGCCATTGTATTGTGGTATTAACCCTTAGGAACAATAGAGAATAGACCACATAGTAGCCTGTTTTTGTCACAGTGTTGTGAATATCGACTCGAAGTCGATTAGGGACAATTCGCGCATGCACGGACGCGCATTTTGAAGTTGTGAGTTCTGTCATGACCTGAGAGAATTCCAAAAGGACAGGAATATCCGAGGAGAGTTCTCTAAAGGACACATGTATATGTTTTGTGATGTAGACTTGCTAAACTGGTCGACCGAGTGAATGAACCGAATCCAAATCAGAACTGTGTTGACAAAAGGTAATTAATGTTGCCAGTCGGGATCCCCGACGGTCAGCGCTGCAGACACGCACAGACGTGAAAGGTAAGCCTCGGTGTATGAAGCTCCTGCTGCGAGCCCGCGACAGTGACATTTTCAAGTATACTATAGCGCCAGTACAGGGCTATAGATAAACTGAAACTGATAAGAAACTACTTAACCCATGCAATAGTTTTTTCTGCCATGTTGATCAAATTGTTGAATTTGTTGAATATTGAAATCAGTTTATTTTAAATGTAAATAAAAGAATCGTTATTACTTTCATCATTGTTTCCTTTAAGCAGCGTGAAGTGATTCGGAATCACACCTAACGAAGAATGAACCTAATTCGAGTTCACTTGGCAGGAAAGAAAATCGTAGTGCGGTCCAAACTCAGCTCTGCGTGCCGAGTTAGGCCTGCGCCCAGATTCTGGCCCTCCTTTTTGGCTCGTCCCATAACATTTTGAATAGCGAGGCTGAACAACCCATGTCATCCCTTCCACGCTGAAAAAAAGGCGGTGACAAAGACCACTTATTAGAATCAGTCCAAGGCGTCAATTATAACCAATGGTTACGCGAGACATCATGACAACCCAACATGGCGCCACTGGGTCACGTGATATGACGTCACTTCCGAGATCCTGCTGATGAGGCCCGAAACATGTAAGATATACTACTATTAGGGTAACAAATGAATACAATTTATTTAATTGGTGTTGTGTTCTCGTCACATTTCTCCTTTATTGATTCGTTTCAGGTGGACAAGTCAATAAGGGAGATAATGTGACACGGAGGATACAATGTATTCGCCCCCTTGCTGGATGGTGACGAGAGTCCCTAGGGACCATTAATCTTGTTCCCACTCAGAAAGGTAGTTTGATCAGTTGATGCACAACACAATAAAACCATTTGCAGTTCTGTTTTCCGACTTGCCGCAAAAAGTGAAACCGAATCGGAAAACCGAATAACCGCTAACTCTAATGGTCGAAACCAAGATTCCCAATTGTCATAGCCTTAAGTGGGTTTACAGCTGAGTGTGTTCCCCAAATCGACAAAGAAATCCATTCGGGGGCACGGATCATATAAATAAATTGTAAGAGGAATCGATTCACAACGTCCATTGCCAACAATCTCGAATCAGTCTGTTTTCTATTCAGAGTTCTTCATAGAAAGTTGCTGTGAAGAAGGGTTTAATTCCGAGAAGGGGAGTTTATCGGTTTCCGTTTTTAAATTTCAATCACGATACTCCGAATTTTCCAGTTCTTGTTTCGGAATTTCAGTCCCGATACCCAGAGAATTCACAGGACGGAACAGGGCAATGAAAGGTTGCGTTCCGCAACCTTTGATTCCAGATTCCAGACTCTGAATTTCCCGTGCATTCGGACTCATTTTCAGAACCGATAACCGGGAATCTGCTGCCCAAAGCACGAGAGGTCAGGTTGTTAAGCAAAAGTCTGAGTCTGCGCTGCGTTATAGGGTTCAGCGTCTCCGCGTCGGAGTTTGTGTATGTGTAATAACTGGCAGTGATGGAGTGTATATTTATCTCGAATAAATTCCTATATATGTAGAATTTCACAGATATCTGTGAATTTGCTACTCCTTAAACAACTGTCAATCAGCCACGTCGCCGACATTTCTTGGAATCATTTGCCTTACATTGGACAGCCAACTCCTAATTCTAACCATCACCACGCCGGCAACAGTCCGAGTTTGTAATATTTAACATACAAAACAACTCTAAAAAACAGATATCTGTAAAATTATGCATCTACCTCACAAAAAATCCCCTGCGCCCATACATATGACTTTATTCTGTACACCGCTTATCCAACTCCCCCAATAGGAGTGACATCTTGGTAGCGCCTCCACCCTAAGATACAGAATCATGTCTTCACGAGACACTACTAGTTCATGGGCCACTGATAGTGTACAGTCACTTTGGACAGATCACAATCCCCGAGTGGGCACATATGCGTTTAATAAGTAATAAAAAACCTCATCAGCAAAATTTTAATTAATTCATGAATTACGTTTTTGATGATTATTCCTATAATTAGTGTTTGGAATATAGTATTATTGCATCTGTGGAATATTGCCCACTCGTGGAAAGTAACCAGTCCACGACGGTCGTACTGCGTACGAACTGAAACCTTTCAGTTCAGACATCACGCACAGACCAGAATCCATATTTTTAGTTTTATGTTTCAGGACAACTTGTTTATAGACAGCATGAAAAAAATATTTTTTTAGTTATTATAAATTAATAAATGAATAAATGACTAAAGAAAGAAAGAGAAAATGAAATAAAGAAAAGTAAGAAGAATGAACGAAAAAAAAAATAAATGAAGAAAGGGAGAAATAATGAATTAAGATGCATAAGAGATCACATGGGCGACTGTGGTTCGGACCAGTTGGAAAAAAATGAATATTTAGCATTATGAAATGCCATTTTGACTTCTTATGGAGTGATTAATGCCTAGGAATAGCTATCAAAATTATGTTTTAGTTTTAACCCTTTGAGCCGTAGTCGTGTCTTAAGAACATGTCAGTCTCAGGGAAGCAATTGAAGATTCCATATTTATTCTTTGGGGTAGACCAATTAATATTATCAACCTGCATCCTTGGGGTGCACATTGAAAATAGTGATTGGTCTACTCCACACTTCAATTTATCAGCCATCCTACTTAATGAGATTATGATGAATCGGGTCCTGAAACAGTAAAACGGCCTCTTGGATTAAGTGGACAAGAAAGTACGAAACACAAGTCAAATTATATTAAGTGCAGGTGTGTGTGTGTGGGGGGGGGGGGGGGGTCATGAAAAAAAAATCCTCTGCACAGACAGGACTGAAACAACTTTTTCCCGCCTCGAGACCACCCATCACCCCCTTTTTCCCCTCTTCATGTGGACAAACCCCTTCAACCCAGTCCAACCCCCTAAAATGAATCCTCAGCACAAAACTGTCTGGTTTTTAGTCATATTACTGATCAACATCAGCTATTTCACTTCTTCTAACGACATAAAAAGAGAGATAATTTACCAATTAGTTTTTTAAAAACTAGAGCAGGTATTGAGCAAAACCAGAGATAAGTAAGCTAAATTCTTCATGTCTGCAATAATTTAATTATACCTAAATGTTCCAAATTAAAACTTATAATGTTTTAGCATGGGTTATTGAGGTGACAAGCTGAATTACATTTACTGACGTGAGTAGATGTGTAGGATGTAGCTCTCTGAAACAGTGTTGTCAATGTGTTTTTTGGCCACTCATGCGATATGCAACAAAACCTATCAATATTAACCCTTTACCCACGTAACGGCCAAAACCGGCCGGCGCTATTCACAAAAATCGCCAATTAATTTTCATTATTTTTTCATTTTTTGTCTCAAAAACATAGGTTATGACCCCTCATTGGAACGAGCTCGTCGAGCTCGTTCCAATGAAGGGGTCATAACCTATGTTTTTGAGACAAAAAATGAAAAAAAAAATTTATTCAAGAATTTTGTTTGCAAGTATCGTCTGCTTTTCATGTTAGGTAAAGGGTTAAGTCACCCTTACAACACATCGAATGATCATTAGAATCGAACTTTGATTCAATGGAATCTTGGAGGTGAGTTGAGATGGGTTGATGACGTAGAAACGGCAGTAGCCTATAGGGCATACATGTACACTGTATTGATGATATCTTTCTAAACCACCAGCACCAAGCAGCACAATGATTTTGCGAAGGAATTGACAAACTTGATCATATATCCTGACTTAAACCCTAACCAAATATCAACTTCGTTGTGAATCATGGGTTACCGGTACAGCGCAACTGTATGGGCAACTAGTGGACTTCTTAAATTTGTAGTGAAGCTCCATGTAGTTACCGATGTCAGTACCTTGATAGTATAGTAGACTGGGATTCTTTTTTACTTACACTACCTTGTCTGCCGGTCGGGGTAAAGTCTAATGTAGTTCGGTGCATGTTTTAATCTGCTATCACACAGGGCAGTACTGCACTTGGCCGTGGTCGAGAGATAATCCAAAGCCGTTTTTGAAGAAAATGGGCTGTCATGAGCGTGACTACCGGGTATATCACTTCAAAGCCCTCGAGTCCAGTAGACTAGAATAGATGGGATTAATAGGGGAGGTGGGGGTGCGATTGGATATGTATAAAACAAGCTAGGCCTAATGTGGATGGCCCACACTCTGAACCCATTTGTACATGTAACTCTCATATCTGTAGAGAAACATATTTTTGTATAAAATATGTGGTGAATTATTTTATTTAACTCATTTACTTTATGCATCTCTTCATCAATTACTTCCTCTGTCATCCTCAGTTAGACTTTCCTATTCTAATTTTCATTTTTCTTCCAGATTTTACTCTACTTACTATCTTACTACCCACAAACCAGCTGCACCCATTCATTTTACAATACACCTTGATTAATATCACTTGATTTCATGTTTAGTTGAACTTTCTACTTCCTTTTAGTTTTGTTTCTACTGTCAAACCTTTGCTGTATTTGAATACCTAAATGATTTATTTGATTGAACATTTAATTTTTTCTTCAAGCAACACTGGTTTAAACCTGTTGAAAACAGGTTAAGGGTGAGCGATATTGACTACCAACTGTTTGACAGTCACCATCTCTTACAACAGCTGGTTATTAGTCATGCTACTGTACCACATATATACTAACTACTCTAAACACCATTAAATCACCTAAGAGTGTATCTAAATAGATTAAAACAGAAGAAAATAGATAAATTTGATGAAAGAAAAAAAGTGACCTTTTTCGTGGCGAGACCACCCACCCACTACAGCCCCGTGCAGAGGAATTTGTTGAAGAACCTCCACTGTTATGTGTCTAATTTATGGCCGTTCCTGTCATTTTGACACCGTCTATATATCTCGTGGATTTGGAGGAATTTGTAGGCCAGTAAATATCCGATTGCCAAAGAACAGCTTGTGTTTACGTATCCAGGTTAAACCTTTGAACACTGATGGTATCTTCCATGTCAGTTCAAATGCAGCAATTAGAAGAGTCCATATTCATTATTTGAGGATAGACCAATCAATATTGTCAACGTGCAGTCTGCACGTTGACAATATTGATTGGTCTACCCCATATTTAGCTTAGCAGATATCCTACTTAACGGGAGTATTTTGTACAATGTCCCTGGGCCTGTGTAGGACCTCTCGTGTTTAAAGGGTTAAGATATGTTCCCATATGCAACTTGTCTATCGTCAATTGTATTTACAAATTGTAGGTAAATATCTTACTCATATAAACGTGGATGTTGCGTAATCTGAGTTTTAAAATTAACTACGTAAACACGAGCACATGTGAAGGATCGAAATTCGATTTGATTCGATTCTACATCGTTCAGAAGATTCAGAAATTTTCCACCCCGTCGAGATGTACTCAATATTCTACCACGTGTCTCCTGTTGACCTCTTCCTCTATCATCATCACGATAGAAGAAGTGTTCTAGGAGGTTCCGCTTCCAAAAACGTTTTGGATTATTCTATTTTATTGATATGCCCAAATAGGCGAGTCGCTACTGTGCACAAACCTTGAGTGGAGTCTGACAGTATTCACAATTATTGACACGTAACAAGGCATTCTCTAGCGCATTAACATTATTTAGTAAGGTGATCAAATTATATAAGGCATGGCAAGAATAATAATTAATAGTAATAAGACCTCGGGCTGTTAATCATTTCTGTTTGGCTGCTAATATAAGAATAACATGATTTTCAAAGGCATTACGGTTCATTAGCGACCCAACAGAAATGATTAACAGACCGAGGTCTTATAAGCGGCCCGATAAAAAGTCGAGGGCAGCTAATAAGACAGAGGGCTGTTAATCATTTCTAGCGGGCCGCTAATAGAGCCGTAATGCCCGAGAAAGTCATGTTAATAATAATAATAATAATTGATTTTTCTAGAGCGTAAAACCACAAATAGTGCTCTAAAACGCTTGACAGAAATAAATACACTTTTCTGAAATAAGGAGTCACATCTGCTTGGGTTGCCTCTTAGAGAGGTTCAGGAGAATGCTTCAGTAAATAGGAAAGTTTTCAGATTTCTTTTGAAGAGATCGAGAGTTTCTGAAATTCTGACACTAATTGGCAGGACATTCCACAATCTGGGACCCACGGTGGAGAACACACGATCATGAGCCTGATTAGATCTGCTAAAAGGTACAACTAGTTGAATTTGGTTTTTAGATCTGAGACTGTGTGACGGTTTATATACAGTGAGGAGCTCTTGCTGGTAAACTGGCGCCAGTTTGTGGATACATTTGAATACTAAGATCAATATTTTGAAATCAATTCTCTATTTAACTGGAAGCCAATGTAGTTGTCTTAAAACAGGTGTTGTGTGTTCAGAGCGTTTGGTACCAGTAATTATCCTAGCAGCAGTATTCTGAACTTTTTGAAGCTTCTGAATCAGGCACTGGGACAGCCCCACTAACACTGAATTACAATAGTATATTTGTGTGGTGATGAAGGAGTGCACACGTTTTTCAAGTGCTGACTGGTTAAGATAAGGTTGCAGTCTTCCAACATTGCGAAGCTGCCAGTAGCATTTTTGACATATTTTATTGATATGGATGTCTAGTTTTAAATTTGAGTCCATTTTCAGTCCAATATTCCAGGCTGATTCACTTTTCATAGTGATGTTGATTCCAACCAGAATTGATGTAACAGAGGTTACAGGCATGCGAATCCCGGATATTACTAAAAATTCAGTTTTAGAGTCATTCATTTTCAGTTTAAAGTCTGTCATCCATTCCCGCACGAGATTTACGCAAGTTTCCATGTTATTGACTGCGGTGAATGAGTCACTTGGAACAGATGGGTTGAATGTGATGTACAGTTGGGTGTCGTTTGCGTACAGATGATATGGTATGCTATGCTTTTTAAGAAGGCGTCCTAGAGAAGAGGTGTATAGAGCAAACAAGAGCGGTCCAAAAACTGAGCCCTGTGGAATACCACACTTTAACGTCCTGCTTTCTGAACATTCAAGTAACATCAAAATAACTGCATGTCAATAGTTTAATCAAATCCGCGAATTATTCAACATGCTTGTCCTTAAAGCAAGAAATCTACTGACGTTTCAATGTGAATAGAAAATGAACAATTAGCTTAAGAGTTTGAACTTTGAATATTCATGAGATGTCGGCATTTACGTTTTAAAGTTTTTCAAAAACCAAGTATGAAATAACTGAAGCAAAAATCCAGCACGGAGATTTGGCTGCTTCAGGAAACAGAACATTACATATCTGCACTAACCACATATCATTATTTGGCTCCTCGTGTTCCACTTGAGATGTTTAAACTGTTTTTGTTGGCGAAATCTGCAAGGAAATTGCTGTGAGGTTTGTTTTTCTCGATAGGTATCCGAAATTGCAAAGCGGAAGACTAGGAACGAGTCGCAATTCGGTCACGTAACGTATCGGTCCGCGGGATGGTAATGAAAATTATTATTAACTACCTTATATTTTAGCAAATTCTTTATGAAAGATTCTGGCTCGAATCGTGGGAGCACAATCGCCCGTATCCCTAACATCAGGTAGGTCGGTATCAGAACCAATTGCCCAATCAGGTGGAAAAATGGCAGCACACTAAAGGAAACCGACCCTTCCTCCTTAACCATACTTCCGATTATCGTTTGACTGAAAAAAGAAAACAAAAAGGTGTACCATAGAATTCATTTAATCCTTTTGCTGTCATGCCCACCTTATCCATACAGTTAAAACTAGAAGTCCTGTCACGAATTGTGCGCTTATCTAGGCTTAATTGCCCGTTAGAATTGCCATATCGAATGATACCCAAAGCACGGCAGGTTCTCCTGGTTACTCATAGCAAACACAGGCAATGTTTCTGCCAATGGACCTCCGGGTTACACGGGGGTCCATTGGCTGAAACATTGCTTGTGCACAGGCCATATGTACAGAATTTGATAGCCTTACTATGGTCATAACGCGTAGATTAACGCGCAGATCTACGTGCTATTTGTGCGCATTTCATGACAGGACTTCTACTTTTAACTGTATATGGAGGACCTCTATGTACTTTTATATACGAAGAAGTTTAACCCTTTACCCAACGTAACGGCCAAAACCGGCCAGCGCTATTCTCAAAAATCGCCAATTAATTTTCAAAATATTTTCATTTTTTGTCTCAAAAACATAGGTTATGACCCCTCGTTGGAACGAGCTCGTCGAGCTCGTTCCAACGAGGGGTCATAACCTATGTTTTTGAGACAAAAAATGAAAAAAATTAGTTATTCAAGAATTTTTTTTGCAAGTGTCGTCTGCTTTTCATGTTAGGTAAAGGGTTAATAAACATAATGCCATATTTGAAACGTTCATCTGATTAATTGTTGGAAAGGGGTCTCTAAGCACCTTCCAACAACTAATCAGATGCTAAGTTTGATGTGAGCATACCATAACGTACAAATATCAATCATAAAATAGGTGACAATAGTCGCTTTCGGCAGCGTAAGTGTTAACAGTGAGTAGCTGTGACACTCATCTTATAACATCTCACCACCAATACATTTCTGGGGATTTCTTTGATTCTAAAACTGCACTTGGAAGTTGTATATAAACTCTATATAGTCAGTCTGAGTTATCTTCCAATTGTTCATTCATCTATCAAAAATATTGACAGACGATAACCGCTTCACGGTAAACAAGTGATAATTCTATCGTTTTTTCTTCATCACAGTTACTTATTCATGACGTACAACATGTAGAAAAGTAGTTGTTAAGATACATTTGTAACACAGTTTCTTCGTGACCAGAATAGAGCATCTATAAGTCACGATTTGATATGAATTTTCTGAACCGAGTTCACTAAAATCGATGTGAGCTGAGGTGTCATTCATAATTATTCAGTTAAAAAACATGTCTTATAATATTTATAATGTCATTAGCATTGGTTGAAGACAAGTGCACCATCGACGTGCAGTACGCCTTAGTACACATCGCCACCGTGCCCCCACGCGGGCAATGGAGATGAAGTGTCTTGCCCAGGGACACAACGCGGTTGCCGCAGCTGGGATTCGAACCGAGGACCTCTCGGCTTGCAGGCTGCACCTCTACCTACTGAGCCACCACGCCCCCCCCCCCCCCCCCCCGTCATTTGTTGGTTGGGTAGTTGCTTGAGACAGTTTTAATTCTCGGTAACAGTAGGAACAGTTTGAAAGGGAAGGGCGGGGTGGGGTGACACATATTATGAACCATATCATTAATACTTCTCTTTTAGTATGGACTAGCAATAACCTCTGCGATAATAACCCCTTACCTAACACGGTTAGAAACAAACACTTGAAAAAATATTCCCAAATGACTAAACATTTTCAGTTTTTGTCTCTAAAACATAGCCTTTGACCCCTCATAGGGACAAACTCAACAAGTTGTGTTTTTGAGGCAAACATTGAATTAGTAATAAATTTTTTAAATAAATAATTTATTTATTTTGGGGGTTAATGACACTTTCGATAGCCAACATCACCCCGTGTTGGACAGATTTACGGGTGGAGGAAGCCGGAGTACCCGGAGAGAACCACCGAGCAACTGTCAGACTCCCCAGCGTACTAACTCCACACAAACAGGTTAGTATTGGTTGAGGACAAGTGCGCCATCGACGTGCAGTACGTCTTAGTACATTGCGTCACTGCGCTCCCACGTGGGCAATCTGGATTAAGTGCCTTGCCCAAGGATACAACGCAGTCACCAATGGCTGGGATCGAACCGTGGACTTTTCTTTTCGGTTTGTAGTTCAATGCCGTAACCACTGAGCCACCGTGCTCCCAAATAAATAATTAAACGTGGGTAGTATTATTAGTTTCTGATAAACAAACCCCGTATTTAAGCTCAACAAAGAAGGTATAGCTCGTGGACGAGTATATGTTAATGGTAATACAGACCCAAGACAAGTAATGTTTGATAACAGTCCATAATAACTTAATTCCACTGCCTTTGGAAGTCCAGTTGTACCACCTGAAAACAATATTTGGAAAGTGTCTTCTTTAGGTTTGATGTCTTGGTTCCATGGGAACTGCGAGCCGTCATCATCCAAGAGGGCAGAAAATGGACGACAATTGTTTCCTTGGCCAAAGACAATTATTTCCTGTGAAAATATTAACAGAAATGTACAATAGAGAGTAATCGTTTGACTGGACTGGTTACGTGAAATAATTTATGAGAGGTGAGGTACGTTGTACAATCTCGAGTGCTCGAATATTTTACAATAGATGTCTATTACCAGTCCAGTCAAGCGATTACTCTGTTTAATACTTTTCATTATTAACGACAATTATATTATTTAACCCTTTGCGTAACGTAACGGTCAAAACCGGCCAGCACTATTCTCAAAAATCGCCAATTAATTTTCATTATTTTTTCAGTTTTTGTCTCTAAAACATAGGTTATTCCCCCTCATTGGAACGAGCTCGTTCCAATGAGGGGTCATAACCTTTGGTTTTGAGACAAAAATGAAAATAATAGTTATTCAAGAATTGTTTTTGCAAGTGTCGTCTGTTTTTAATGTCAGGTAAAGGGTTAAAAAAGCAAACAAAAACCAATGAAGTCCCCATTACACCCACAGCAAAGTGTCTTCATTTTGGGCGCACGGATATATGACACAATTGTTGACTGCATAATTCACTTGTGAAGTTATCGTTTATAATCAAACCGGGAAATCCCAGTAAATCACACTTTGGAAAGTAATAAATGATATTAATCTAACTAATGTCTCAAAGATAGTATATAATAAGTATATTTTAGTCGCGGATACATTTTAATGGTAAGCGCCCACTACTGGACTCCAGGGCCGGGGAGAGCAAATTCGAGTCCCACAGTTATTTTTGTGACGGCCCCCTTTGGAAAATGACGGAATACTGATGCAGATGTCGAAAGCACAAACGATGATAGGGAGTTTGGGGTGGGTGATGAGAGTGGGGGTTTCTTTCTACTCCCAAATTAATTTTGAAAATCAGTTATTGACAAATAACAAGTTACAACACTGGACAGTTGATACGGTTGATACAATGTTACTAGCTTTCATGTTACGCTCCAACTGACGAGAGACCAGCATGGTCGGGGAAAGGGCGGGGACCCCGGTTTGTAACCCCAGGGCCCGGAACTTTGGAAGGTCCAGGCTTGACCTAAAGGTGTAGGATTCCTGGGCCTGGCCTACTCCAACCCCGCCCCCCCCCCCAAAAAAAAAAAGTTGTGCCAAGCCTGGGCCCCCGATCTCCGAGCGAGAACCAGCAAGTTAAGCCTGGGTCCCCGATCTCCGGGCGAGAACCAGCAAGTTAAGTTGTTTGTCGTATTGGAATACTAGTTGCAACTCATGTGCTCTTTCCATAATTAGGGCCATTGTAACCTTATCAATATTTTAGTACTGCACAACAGAACTAGTGGGTCTTACTATTAACGCATTTCAACTAAGAACGACCAGTTCTATAGTTGCGTAGAACTAAATGTTAAGAAGGGGGCTGTATCGCGAATGGGACTTTGCACTTGACCAACGGTTGTAATTTTGGACTGCATGGTTCTTGAAATGAAATTGTAATGTTATTAAATCAACTTAACGTAATGAAGTTATCACTTCGAGAATTTTGCAGTCAACAGCTATAACTCTGGGTCACTGAACACTCATTGATGAACTTGTGAATTTGAAACATGCTGCTAAAAGTGATTTTGCCTACGAAAAGCCGCCAAAAGTCTTCATTTAATAATAACTAAAATATGTTTTAAATATATATTCAAGTTCGATTGCCACGAAAAATGTACACATCACCATTATCATATTAATATTATTCACAGACATCAAAGTACATTCCTTAACCCTTTACCCAACGCAGACGATTTCAAAATTTATTATTTTAAATATCATTTTTGAAATTTTTTCAAACAATTTCAACAAAACCATATCATGTGACCCCTCTTTGGAACGAGCTCGACGAGCTCGTTCCAAAGAGGGGTCACATGATATGGTTTTGTTGAAATTTTTCGAAAAATAATATTTTTTCAGCTGCTGAATTTGCATGTTACGCGGCCGGATGCGGGCGATTCGTTGGGTAAAGGGTTAACTGGTTGAGTGCTTGAAGTCCATATTTGGGCTTAATTCTGGAGTGCGGGTTACACAACTTAAAGCTTTCATATTCAATGGATGTGCTTCATACTATCTGTTATTTACTCTCTGTGGATTGGCCTTGTTACAATTTATGGAAGCGTGTAGGCACTCCCGGTTCATCCCGGACGGGGATCGAACTCGGGACCTCTGGCATAGAAGTCCAACAGTCTACCACTGAGCCACCGCGCTCCCCGCTAATGACCTATTTCAGAGTAGACCCCAAGGGCGTTGCATTATACGAGACACCCACTTAGCATAATGACATTCTCCACATCTTCAAAATGTTATAACTGGTGGGATTGTGGGGGGGGGGGGGGGGGGGTGGGGTATCATTATTCGGCAATTATGAACAGAACGTGAGTGCCGATATACCTACAGTAAAAGTAGACCCATAGCAGAAAAATTTCGAAAGTTGGAGAACCATAGAAGAAAATACTCAGTTGTATCGAGCTCTCCACACTGGCAACACGGGGAAGTTATAAATGTATGATTATTGCAACGCAATCGCAATCCACAAAGGTATATTTGAATTGCACGTGATTTATTGCAGCCAGCAAGATCGTTGGCTGCCATTTTTAAGAAAAATGTATAGTAGAGGAATCCTCTCGGACAGATAAATGTAAGGCATTTCGTAGAGTCGTGACGCCGTGAATGAATGTCCCCTGGAACAAATATGTGCGACAGAATGGAACTCGATGGTTCGGATTAGATCGGAAAATTGGATCGTTGGCTAGTTGTCAAGACTAGTGACAATTATTGGCAATATGGGAGGGGGCGGGGGAGTTATATGGTGATACCGTTTGAAAAACTGTATTAACTTTTTGTGGCTTCTTTCTTGGAGTGGGTCCCAACTGGTCACAGAATAGAGTAGAGACTTACTCGCCCTGGCGGTTGCACCAGTTATGATCCTTGTCGCAGATATCTGTATGTTCTCAAGATCTACAACCTTAGATTATGAGCAGTTGTCCCATAGCGTACTCTAGAAGGCGCCAAATAAATTGAATCTAAATTTGTCTAAACCCCCTGCAATCGATTGTAAAACTTGTGCTTTCTCAACAAGTCTAACCTCGACCAGACTTTAAAACCGATATGATCAATATGGCCATTCCATATGCCGTTGCTGTTTAATATTACATCAACATGCTTATGGTAATAACCATAAGCATGTTGGGGTAATATTAAATAGCAATGGCAATTAATATTATTTAATCCTGCTATAAACTCACCATTACATTCCAGTGGTATTCAGATTTCTAAGTTAATAAAAACCTTAGAAATCTGAATACCACTGAAATGTAAATGAGTTTATAGCAGGATTAACCCTTTGCGACTTTAATTATCCTGATTTCCAAACGTCACTGGGAATTCAGTTTCTTCAATGTTTTCCAAAATGCGACGTCAAACGTCGGAAAGTACAAATAAAAGATATTTTTCACATTAGTGAGAAACTGGTTTAGGGCTAGATTATTTTTGGTGGTCTGAATTTGTTATTCAAAACTTGTTTTATTACAAATTATTGGAGAGTGCCCACAGACACTCTCCAATAATTTGTAATAAAACAAATTTATATAAACAAAATATTATTTGTGTTTGACTGAATATGAAATATAAGCAAGGGAAGTGCTGGCTTTTGCTCTGGTATCCTCATTTTTTGAAAGCCCTGATAGTGGCTTCTAGCACTCAACCAGTTAAGACGTCTTGACAGCAGGATTATATTAGTATTTTAAGCTGCAATAACATTTGGCTCAACGGTTGTTACTGAGTACTTTACCGAAGAAAATAGGAATTGAGTTTAAAACTTTAAAAAATCGAAAAATAATAACAAAATAAATGACCAGAAAGTATCAACGCGCTGTTTGATTTCGTTCGTCATCAGAACGGACAAAAGTATCAACGCGCTGTTTGATTTCGTACACCATAAGACGTACAAAAGTATCAAAGGGTTAAATTTGTTTGATATCGACATACTCTGCGATTTGTGAGGATTAGAACCGAGTAAATATTCTGTTATATCATTAATATACACATGAAATAGCTGGAGTCCATGTATGAAATCTTTAGAAACACCAGAGTTAATAGGTCTTCAGAATCATGCGTCGGAAGTTATGACTACTCCCTGGTACCTGTCCGAGAAGTATGATTATAGGAATAGAAGGTCGTCTGAAAGTACAAATCGCTTCAGCTTGTGAACAAGACCAGTATGATATGCCTTATCGAAGACTGTACTGACATCGCAAAAGACCACTCTGACTTCTCTACTTTCATCTAATGCTCGGCAATATTCATCATATAGATCCGTAGTATGGCGCCTGATTGAAACTGACTTAACCCTTTACCCAACGTAACGGCCAAAACCGGCCAGCGCTATTCTCAAAAATCGCCAATTAATTTTCAAAATATTTTCATTTTTTGTCTCAAAAACATAGGTTATGACCCCTCGTTGGAACGAGCTCTTCGAGCTCGTTCCAACGAGGGGTCATAACCTATGTTTTTGAGACAAAAAATGAAAAAATTTAGTTATTCAAGAATTTTTTTTGCAAGTGTCGTCTGCTTTTCATGTTAGGTAAAGGGTTAAAACATTGTCGTCATTTAGAAATTATCAACGTCTCAAGATACAGTTCTCAAATACCTTACCAAAACCACTGATCAGGGATATTGATCTGTAATTTTTAACTGAGTTTGATGAGTTCTTTTTCAGAACTGGGGACACGTGTTAGCCCCTTTCAAGTGTGATGGAAAATAAGAGTTATTCGGTAAACTATAGAACAAAATCAAGTGTAAAAATCCCATCGATCCAATCGTTAGTAGCAACTTGAAAAACAA
Organism: Pictodentalium vernedei; assembly: GCA_031216915.1. Taxonomy (NCBI): domain Eukaryota; kingdom Metazoa; phylum Mollusca; class Scaphopoda; order Dentaliida; family Dentaliidae; genus Pictodentalium; species Pictodentalium vernedei. The sequence continues at coordinate 119,723,475 of CM062292.1, forward strand.
AACATTACCCTCAGGTAAAAGAATGTGAATCAACCAGAAGTATCCAAAACAGTGAACTGAAAAAATAAATAATTAAAAACGGTTTGCGATACCATTAAGTGATTTCAACTTCGTTCAACTTAATTGTGGTCCAACATGGCAATTTGACTTTGGACATCCAATGAACCCGGGCATGACACTTTAGTAGGAAACTATACCCAATATGACGGCCATTTCATGAAATGAACGGCGGAAGCCCGTATTACCCTAACAACAGGAGTTGGTCATGGGCAAAAACACTCAACGCCGAGGAGAGGACATTCGTGCTCCAGAGTTAATTTTGTGATGGGCCCCCATTCGAATGTGTCGGGATACTGATGCAGGTGCCGAAGTTCTTGAAGTGCAGAATTCTTGAAGTGATAACACCGGGTCTGCTGCATATATATATATAGAGAGAGAGAACAGTCTATTAATCCATTACCCAACCTAACTGCCAAAACTGGCCAGCGCTATTCACAAAAACTGCCATTCGCTTTTCATTTTTTTTTTGCCACAAAAATATAGCATGAGACCCCTCATTGGAGCGAGTCCGTTGAGCTCGTTCAAATGAGGAGTCATAAGGTATGTTTTCTGTAGCAAAAATGAAAATAATAGATATTCAATAATTTTGTTAGCAAGTGTCGTCTTCTTTTCATGTTAAGTAAAGTGTCAACAGATTGAAAATCCCCACCGGTCACATCCATTACTTCTTCACACGAGTGGCAACTAGTATTTTAATACGACGGGCAACTGCTGCAATTTTTCAGTCTCTTAATTTCGTTTTCCATATTGTCAGACGACATTTGATCTCTTGCCGCAATTTCATCATCAGAAACCGGCGCAAACCCCTTTGCAATCATTATTGTCGTCTGTTTAAGACATCCGCGCTCAGAGCGAGGCAATAATCCTGGAAACTAATTTTCAGGAACAAAGAATCAATCCACATCACATCGGTCCGTCAATTTCTCATTGGTTTCGTGGAAATATCGGGAGTCGATTCTGCATCATGTAGTTATCGACCAATCAGATCTAAAAAAGAACGTTCAACGCTTGTTAATTGATAAAAATGTTCTCCCTGTGCAATGAACAGTTTTTTTAGAACATCCCTATTGTGTAAAGAAATGTTCGTGAGAAGTAAAAGATCAAAAACCCTCAACCGTTTTTCGACTATTTTCCTGATAAAACAACGAAACGATGCAATTTTGTGTTGGGGACTTACAATGAATATGGGAACTAAATGCTTGGAAACAAAATTAAAAGGGAGAAGTGGATTTCTGATATGAGTTCGACTGGACGAAGAGGGTTGCCTGGACAGTTTTGAAAAAAACTATGAATGGAATTAAGCCTTTCGAGGCAATATTCTGTTCCTGAAAGACATCATCTTTCCACCTTTTAAAACACTCTCCAGTGTAAATGAGCAGATATTTTTGTATTTGTCGAGATAGTAATAGTAATTAATCATTACTACAACCCATAACGCTGTGGCTTTAAATTATTACTAATCCCCTTACTTTTTCATTGTTCATTATTTCGTCCACAATCTTTACAACAACAGTATAATGACGGCATCACTGCTCATAAGACGTCTCCGTTTAGAATATTGAGACCTCGCGACCCACCAATCCACTTCTAGGGAAGTCCAATGCCTTAAAGTACATGTTTGAGCAGATTGAAATTGACACTTGTAACTTCGAGGTCCAACGGCACTCAGTTTGGTAGATACCTGCCAATTAGAGTCCACGCAATTGGATCCGTTAAAAAGTATTTGAATTGCACCACATGGTTTTTAAAGTTAGAATATGATTCACTATTCATCTATGAACGTTTTTATGGACGTAGTTGTTGGTGAATGCTACCGTACTTAAGGTAATATCCACAGTCCCTTACTGCTAGCTTCCGTTATGATTTTGTTATTGTTGGGGAATACTGAGACAAAACCAAGCCCAGGTTTCGTAAGCTCTGAAAAATCACCCAAACAGTTTAAAATCCTACATCTAAATATACAGAGCTTAAGACTTAAACTAGATATCATTCAATGCGAATCGTAACATCATGAGTTTTGTGCCTTCGCTGAGACCTGGTTTCAAAGAGCAGACTAAACATCCGATGTCCTGATGCAGAAATTTCTGGAACCCGTGCGTTTTAACCGCATCACAAGAGAAGGTGGGCTGGCATTTAAATCCTAGAGGTTATTTGTTTCCATTAGAGAGCGGTGGGATACCATTTTGAACACATGCGCTGTCGAGAGCGACTATTGTCACTCATTTTATAATGATTATCTATACTTTCTGGTATGCACAGAGCAAGCCTACCATCTGATTAATTGTGGGAAATGCCACAGAAAACCCTTTCCAACAATTAATCAGGTGATAGAGTTTCAAGTATGTCATTAATCCTATTAACATAATTTTCTTTGCACAGAATTGTCCATTATCTGATTCAATCCTGGCTGACTTGATTCTGATCTCGGCCAATATGAACCAAGATAGTGTTGTCCCACTTGATGCGTTACTTGGAACAGCCATTTTGTTTACAGTAACATCGTTTACCGTTATTCGTAGAGAGCAATCAATTGGTAAAATTGAAGTTGCCAGGCAAAAGGGAGTGGTTTTGGTATGGTGAGGAATTAATGATGGAAATAAGTAAGGATTAGGTAGATGAAGAGTCGAAAGAAGAGATTTGTATAGAATATTCATTGCTAAAAAAACATTAGAGTTGATAAAATCGGTTGATAACGATGGTCGAATTGGGGACTGGGAATAAGTAACGACTGTCACGGCCGTTTTGTGCATAATGTTCACACAAAACGCACAGTACATGGACACATCCGTACATTGACCCTCTGATCACTCCGTAGCTCCCTGTCTCTTATACTACGGCCTTTTGGATACTAAATCCGTGATGGCTTCTCGAGCTCTAGCCTCCAAGATCGCCGTTGGTTGCTACCTCTCAGCCACTGCTGCTCATACGAACGGGCCAGGTTTGTTAACTGACACTTCCATTTCTAATGTCTCTCGCCACATCTATAAGTTCTACAGCAACAGCACGGCCCCGTGTGTCGATCTCTAGCGTGTACGCTGCCTTCTCCTCGGGTCTTCTATCTTGTATCTCCACTACTGAAGGCCTAGTGATTGGCCAGCAAAAGAGTTCAATTGAATTTTAATCGTACGAGGCTTCGCGTGTGAAATGGTGGTCTGTATACATAATCAGACACTAGAAATTCCTGGTTGATGAGGCTGGTGTGCTGCAATATTCATTATTACAGCTGTGCGTACGATGGAAGAGAGATTCCAAAAAAGTCGGTTACTGGAAAGAGTTTCAAAGGAACGTGAAAATGGTGACTAATGGGATGTTCTCATTGCGAGGTTTTCGACGCAACCGGAGTTAATCCCAATAACAAATGTGCTACAGCTTGGCCAGTCATGTGCGCGTCCAAAACAAACCACACAGTCATGACGTTAGTCCTAGAGTGAAAAAAGCTCTTCTGGTCCACCTACTACTACTCAACTCTTCAAAAAGGTCTGTAGATTTTAGCCATACAAATTTGATAGAAAAAAGAAAACACAAATCGTTTATTCTTTTAAGGTAAAAGGTTAATTTGGAGAAAAAGGTGGAAGACTTCAAGCTCTTACTCGTAAGTCTCTTACGATACCCACAAAGTAACCGAGGTGATATTTGCTGAAGAGTTTCCGTGCCATTTTTCATTCATTGCCAAAATGTGTGTACACATTTAGTGACTTGTTAATCGCCATAAACAGACTTTTTTTGTCTGTTTGTTTTTATTCGATTGTTTTTGTTGTTATTACAGGACCCCCTTTTCTATATATTTAACGATTGATACAGGAATGCATTTGTCTGTAAGGTATGCTTCTAATAAAAGCTGGTAGGTGGTGGGTGTTTGCGTGTACAGGAACAGTAGGAACTCAACGGTATTATTTGAAGTGATGACATGTACTGACTCAAGGAAAATTAAAGCCTTTACCTTCAAGTGTGCACTGTTCCGGATGGATCCCACCCCTGGGAGGCTTGCCCTCCATACTTTTGCAAAAGTATATTCTTTGAATACATGTCGACGGCATGTGTTACAGGCTAAGTAGTAACTGGGATGTTTATCGCGTGTCCCTGGAATCCGAACGATGAGTCCGATCCGCTCACGTAATTTTCAAATTTCACAATTAAAACCTATTTTTTCAAAATCTTTTAACAAAACCAAATCATGTAACCCCCTCATTGGAATGAGCTCGTCGAGCTCGTTCCAATGAAGGCCACATCATATGGCGTTCCAATGAGCTGAAAATTTCAACAATTTTGAAAAAAAATAATTAGTCTAAAATATCAAATGTTGTTTTATTTATTTATTTGGGTTTAATGACACTTTCGACATCCAGGATCACCTTGTGTCGGGCAGTTTTGCGGGTGGAGATTGCCGGAGTACCCGGAGAGAAGCACCGAGCAACGCCGATTAACTGTCAGACCCCCCAACGTACTATTTCTCCACACAAGCAGGGTTAGCATTGGCTGAAGACAAGTGCACCATCGACGTGCAATACATATTATTTATAGTACAGCGGCTAAGACAAAAATGTGGCAGAATATTTCACTTTGAGAAGAAATTATGAAACTTGGCGCACTTGTATGGGACCCCTGTAGGATCATTTTTCGATTAGGACCCAATTCTGAAACGCTTCCTGGTGGCCGCCATCTTGAATTTCAATATGGCCGCCACATTGGACATCCTTTTGTCCATAACTTTGAAACTAAGCCAGATAGAAATGTAATTTCAGTGTCTACTCCCACATTTTCGGGGTCAAGGGATCCAGTAAAATCATTATTTTGAACTTCCGGTGTCGACCATCTTGGATTCCAAGATGGCCGCCGTTTTGACACTAAGGCAGATAGAAATGCAATTCCAATGGCTGACCCGCAATTTCAGGGTCAAGGAATCCAGTAAAGACATTATTGTGAACATCCGGTGTCGGCCATATTGAATTTCAAGATGGCCGCGGTATTAAACATAATTGCCTGAAAATGGGGGTCAGCCATTGGAATTGCATTTCTACCCGCCTTAGATACTAAGGCAGATAGAAATGCAATTGCCATGTCTGACCCCCAATTTCAGAGTCAAGGAATCCAGTAAAGACATTATTTTGAACACCCGGTGACGGCCATATTGAATTCCAAGATGGCCACGGTATTAAACATAATTGCCTATAGTTTCGAATCTTAGGCAGTTAGAAAAGCAGTACGAATGAGTAACCCCCATTTTCAAGTAAAGAATACGTGTAGCTGCAATATTTGAATCCAAGATAGACACTCTCTTTACCTAGGCATGTAATGCAGTCTACTGTTAGTGTTAGACCTCGCAGTTAACTCATTTGTCATAACACTGTCCATCACAACCGCATAGTGAAGTGCACTGAAAGTTTGCCCTGTGACACTTGCAGTTCCACGTGCAGGTATTTTTGCACTTGCAGCTGAGCAACTCGTAGCAAGCCTTGGCGGCCTCAGGAAGAGTGGTCCATACAATTCCCCAGTGTCCATCACACTTCACCCAGCCCCAATCACCTGGTGAGGGAACAAATGGCTTGGCGACTAGGCACTGGCCCCAGATGTGGCCTGCTTGGAATGCGGCTCTCTCCGTGTGTTCTAATAGAGCTGCTGCTGTTGGAGGAATGTTTTCGATCTCCCTAGACTTCTTGGAAAAGAGATAGCGTCTTGCTGCATCTACACCTTGAAGTTCACTGGTGTGGTCATACATTAGGACCACAAACCGCCCCAGAGTCTCATTCACTGTCTTCGATACATCAGGAGGGCTCGAACACAGTGTGTGGAAGGCGTCTGTAACCTCAGGATATGCTTGCCATGCCTGCCAAGCAGACTTCTTTCCTCGGTTCGAAAAGAATGACACCGTGTCGCAGCCTGTAAATGCATGAAAAAAAGTCAGTGCCTGCGACTTCTCTGCTCCGATGCTGCTGACTATCTGGTGTACTGCAATGTGTCGGTAGTTCTTACCAGTAAAAAAGGCAACCCATAGCTCCTCCAGACCAATATGCAAGAATTTGGCAACTGCTATGACCACCACGTCAGTATCAACAGTGTGGATCATTACTTTCGCGTGTCCTTGCTGAGCCATGTCCTTAATATGGACGAAAATCCTCGAGTCTGCTTCCTCATGGGAGCAAGGAACAAGTGCTGAAGTTATGGTGCCTCTGGATGTGCACACAACTTGATCATCCACCGTGCTGTAGATTGTCTTGTCACCTTCAGGTTCATAGTCCACAACTTCTTGTGCAAGAAATCGAAACAACTCCTGTTTGTTTTCATTGTTTCGAAGAAAGCCTGGCCAGTTACCTGGAATTCTTGTGGAGGATGAAACCCGGCGCCGACCGAGTGCCACAGTCCCTCTTCTCTCTCGTTGCGTTTTTCAAGCTGTCTGACTTGTAAGTATCCCATACAATATCGATTCGACTGACAGTGTCTAGTTCCTTCACCACATACGGTAGGAAGACCTCCTTGGCATAATCCTCAAAGGTACCACAGGTTCCAGGAATCAGAAAGTGAACTACAGCAGGTCCATCAAGGACTTTACCATCAACATCCAAGGAAGTACCATGACTATTTGTCTCATTTCCTTCGAGGCAGTCCAAAAGGTTATGCTTGTCCCCCTGGCGCATTTGACCTCCAGTAGCCAGTGACGGTGGGGCAGAGTGGTTCTCATGCCTGAAGAATTCATCAACATCGCCTTCTCCAGTTTGACTTGCAATGTACAACCTTGAAAACAGAGCTCTGTCATTTTTCAGTTCAGTCAGCCTCCCTGCTGCCTTGGTCTTCTCCGTACCAGGCTTGCTAAACATAGCCAGGTTGTTGCGGGGAATGGTGTCTCCAATTGATTTCGAATTGGACTTGAAACGTTCTTCCACGAATTGGTTGTATTTTGCCTTCCCCAGCGAATAGGCATTCCCCATGGCTTTAACAACTTTATTTGGCATGATGGCTTTGGAATTTAGATTCAGCAGATCCATGCTCTCTTCCATGAACGGATTTCCCATCTCATCAATTGTGATCACCAGTGACTGTACATCGTGAACGAATTTCTCCTGGACACTTTTTGTCTGCTCATGGTGGCGATCCGGAATAGTGACGTCAGAGGTAGTCCCATCTTCGTCGAAATCCATCTCCGAAGTGCTCCGAGGTTTTCAGTCAGGCCAACAGATCCACCGTTGCCCTTAACCAGTTCATTTAGCTGTTCATGTGCCTGGTCCAATGAAATGGCAGAGAAAGGTTGGCCTGTCTTCTTGGCTGTGAATGCTCCGCATTTGAACTCACGAAAGACATCTGGACATCTCTCTTGCAAGGATGACATATCTCGCACATGAACCGGTAACCAGCGGGCATAGTTTGGGTGGTCCAATGCGAAGAACCATGGTACCAACTCGGCTTGCGATGTAATGTACAGCTCAAAATCGGACACTCGCAGGGACCTCACAAACTGGAAGATAGTTAGTTCAAAATACAGCACTGTTTGCCAAAAATGGAAGTGTGGGTACATTTCAGACCTCTCAGCACACCACTCTGTGAATCCATCTGCTTCGATCTGACCACTGTCACTGTTTTCCATCTCCTTGGAATGCAAGTAGGCTTTCTGCTGTAACTGATACAAAGCAGCGGCAGTAACCTGATGTGCCCTGCGGGTTTTGGTCACATGAGATGCGCGAAGGAATCCTTCACAGGTACCTGCAGTCGCAATGTCTGCCTGGGTTAAAGCATCTGTCCATCCACTTCCGTCAAGGATATCTCCGATGGTCCTCAAGGCAGCCATCTCTGTATGCAATCCCCCTAGCATTATCACATACTTGTCCTCCCCATATAAGTTTGGAAACCGCCATTGGAGCTGCTTTGCTAAGGCATATAACGGCTGATCCATAGTGAGGACGGGCGTCTGTCCGGGGTTGAGAAATTGAGTTGCAGCGGCATTGTTGTTCATGATATGGGAGATCATAGCCACAGAGGTTGACTTCTCACGGAAAATGGTAGCAATGACACATTTGTCTGCGCAATTGCAAGATCCTCTTGTCTGGAAGCATGGTATGCAGCCCATGAACCATTATATGTTGCACACAACTGCGTCTCCTTCTGACAAATCGTCATCTGGTGCTCCAACCACATGTACTCTAGCTTACGGTCCTCCCTCAGATCTGGCGCTACATCTGTAGGTTGCCATACAGGTCCATAGTAAACAGGAACATACGCAGCCTTAGGAAGGGCCTGTGCCGCAGGTATACCTGTGTACTTTGCTGGTAGCTGTTGGACGTGTTTAGTTTGGTTGTATTTGTCATCAAATAGTGACGTATCTGGGCGAATTTGGCTGGAATTAGTTTCATCTGGATGTTGACAGAGAGAGTGAGCAGTCCCATGAAAAGAGTCCTTTGGAGAAACTGAGCTTGGATTATGATCTATATTGTCAGCTTGACCTGTTGTGAATACACCCTTCCGAAGCTGTGGTGGGCAGACCACACCATCTCTTTCATACTGTGTGCAAAGACGGTTTGCTACACAAGACGACATCCTTAGCAAGCGGTCATACGAAATGCTGAGCCCCAGACTATGTAATCGATCCAGAAATTCACGCTTCCTGGTCTTTGAATGTATCTTCAGGCCAAGAAAAATTGGCAGAGGTGTCTCCTGTGATTTGTTGTGTCGAACACGGCCTTTGAGACAGGAATGTTTAACACTGTTGAAAACGAGCAACTGAGCAATTGTTAATCCAGCATTTCGCTGGAGCTTTGTTCGATCTATCTGGTCTTTTATGTTAGGTCCTTCAAGTAGCATACTCACACACGCAAGCAACACGCTGGGCACAGATTTCATCTGTTCCTTACGACCTAATATTCCGTTAAACGTGTAATCGTTTTCGAAAATTTGTCTGCGAACTATACTTGCTGCTTTTGCCAGGCACATGATATCCGAATCTGTGTTGCAGGCTCTAATAACTGCATCTCCAATGTCACGGTCAACTACAAAGAGGATTTTACGGTCATGCTTTGTCGCCGTCAGATGTGGACAGTTCAACAGGAGTCTCTCCTTTAAACGTGTTCGATTGACTTGAGTCTCAGGATGCATCCCAAGATCAACCACACGTACGTCTCAGCGAGGTCAGAAAGACGGAAGACAGGAGCTATAAGTTCTGCCAATGCTATGCCATCAAATGATGAAATGTGAATGACTTCGCGGCATTTCTGCACAGCTCTTGCATCGTGAAAAAGTTTAGTCATACAGGTTTTGTGATACTTTGCTTCTATAGCCATCAGATCACCACCAGCAATTTTTCTGAGCAAATTTGTGTCCTTCAGTTTAATTGCATATTGCCGCACTGTATAATCAATTGCGAATGTTGACGCAGTATGAAGGTCGCCGTCCGTACCATCGCAGAACAGACATGGATCCTTTTCGCTTGTTTTACTATAATCTGTACTTATTCTCCGAGTTTTGCGAGGAGAGGCTTCAGGTGTATCGTCACTGCGAGCCGTACGTTTTCTCCACCTATCTAATTTCAGCTGAGAGTATTCATTTTTACACAGTTTATGCCAGCAAGCTTCATGTGCACGAAGTGTTTGCTCAATACCAGGTCCATCATCAAGTCTATCGAAATCATTTTGAGTGGGTTGAAGCCGGCATCTCGAGCGTCACTTAGTTCTCGGGCCAATGTACTGTATCCCATTCTTTTGGCAAACCGTTTTCCTCTCCCAGGCACGACAATGGGTTCTTGTTTTTGGCTTTGGCAAAGGACACAGATACCCCAGTTGAAGTCAGGTTTTTCTGCTTCTTCGAAAGCACCATCTGTTGACGAAGAAGGCACAATCTTGAACGACTTGGACATCGTTAGTTAGTAAGTTTCAGCACCTAAAACATAAAACAGAACTTGCATGAACATAATGTTGCACCATCCTGAGCACACAGGGTTTCTACGAGTTATAAGGCTCAATTACACTCCCCCCCCTCCCTCCGTGGAGGGGCCAAATAACCCGCTACCAGTTGTCCGCCTGAGCTGCACCTCATGTTAGGCATTTGTGCATTATCTGTCCATCTTGGAAGCATATGGAGGGTACCGGATGATCTAAATATTGATATGTTTGTATTTATTGACCCTGAAAATTGGCGCTTAACACCAGGAAGTGCTTTTCTATCTGCTTTAGTTTCGAAGTTATATGCAATTATAATTAATCTTGGAATCCAATATGGCCGACACCTGAAGTTCACACTAATGATTTTACTGGATTCCTTGACCCCGAAAATGTGGGGGAAGGCACTGAAATCACATTTCTATCTGCCTTAGTTTCGAAGTTATAGGCAAAAGTATGTCCAATATGGCGGCCATATTGAAATTCAAGATGGCGGCCACCAGGTGACGTTTCAAAGTTGGGTCCTAATCGAAAAATGATCCTACAGGAGTCCCCTACAAGTGTGCCAACTTTCATAATTTCTCCACAAAGTGAATTTTTTTCGACTTAGCAGCTGGACTAATTAGTACACAGCTCCACCGCGCCACCAAGTGGGCAATCGGGATGAAGTGTCTTGCATCAAATATTGATATCGTGCGCGTTGGGTAAAGGGTCAATCCGGCTGACCACAGTTATAAAATCATTCTTTCTATTATGGGGCAGTAATACTCTTTCGTTCTATTATCATATGGCCGAATTGTCATAGCATCATTTCTCTTCCTGCAAATACAAAATAGATACACAAAGTTGCTGTAGAAAGTATACTGCACGATGATCCCTTTCAGGAAGTCAAGGTTTGAATGTCGAGTGGCTACGCATGAGCTGTTTCACAGTAAAACGATATCCTGTGTATGTCTGAGTTTCCACAATACAGCTTCTATTTTTGCAGTCTAGAAATCGCGTATGCGTACGACACTGTCTGCAGTATTGAATGAAGGTCACCTTGATTTTGAACAAACAGTTATGAAAAAGGTGTATGAATTCTTCTCATTACACCCTAACAATCAAATCTTCAAGTGTTGGGATTTTTAATTAAAATAGATACGCCAAACGCATAACATATGTTATGATTTTGGTTGAAAAGAAAAGTAATTTGGGCATCACTTAGGAAATGTATCAGCGGGGGAATAACCGTCTGTATCTGCTGTCTAAGTGTAATGGTGTTCCGCTGATGACGTGGAGACAAATTAAGGATGATGACACTTTAATAGCGAATTTGGTAATCCAAATGTCTAGTAACATTCAACAATGGACTTGTTGGATATCGGAACAATATTACAGTAATTAGCACGCGCGATGTGCCAATAAAATGAAGCAGAGTGACGTTTGGAAATCCAAACTATAACTGAACTATTACTTGTGATGAACGTATATATACAAAACAATAAATGAGACATGCCACTACAAGTTGGCTAGATACAAAGATTAGAGTTAGCTTTCAACGAGTATTAATCAGATGCCTTATTAGCTTACTGTACATGGCTTAAACAAACAATAGGGGAAACAATGAATAGAAGTAATTTGTCAACAACTGCAACAAGACAGGCTTGCTGTTATACGACGAATTAAGAAACATGCTAAGTTTGAAACAATTGAAATTAAATGGGTAGTCTTTTGTCTCGAAAGTGTATGTCCTCAAACATGTCGCGACAATTAATGTCGTGAAACTGGCCTTTAAGAATTGTAATGGGTTGAGCAAAATTGGAATATTGATTTTTTCTACACATAATCTTACTTTCTTCAAACTCTTTATCTTAGGCGAAACGTCGATCGCTTCTTCTACATTCTTCTGTAATTCTGGGGTGGTTACATACACGGTGGAATCCACTATATCAAACTGTCTTGCTAACTCAACTGTAACAAGAAAGCGTTTCTGTGAATATTTTAATCAGCTTACGTACATCTTTGGCGTGAAATAAATTGAGAATACCTACTGGTGACATTCCGTTTGTCACACATTTCTAAGGGAAATACAATGGAACGATGGGAAATTGTTAATTAATTCTCTGCCGACTTGATCAAAAGTTATGAATTATAGTTCATTTCACTTAAGTACGTCAAGTTACTGAATAGGTCACTTAAATATTTGGACATAAACAAACTGAACACATGTTACACAATATTTACATTGAGAATTGCAGAATTCAATAGTAAAATTAAGTTCGCACAAAAAATAGAAAAAGTACAAAAAACAGAACATAGTGTAAACAAAAGTTACAATGAAAATCACGCATGTAAAATATAAATATTAATAATGACAAAAGTAATATATACAAAATTTCACAGCTTATTTACAAATCGTCCCTTATTACCGTCAAATCCAACTGCTCAGGTGTGTTGGTAAAGTATTTGAAAAATGTGTTTCTAAGCGTTTATGGCAGTTCTCGAACGAGACTAATGCCCTGAGTCAATTTCAATCAGGTTTCAGGCCAGGTGAGTAAACTGTCCTACAACTGACCGATATATATGATGAGTTCTGTCGAACGCTTAATCAAGGTAAAGAAGCAAGGGTGGTCTTCTGTGATGTTAGCAAGGCATTTGACAAGGTATGGCATACTGGTCTCCTCCACAAACTAGAGCGAATTGGCGTGTCGGGAGAACTACTATTGTTTCGGAAGTCTTACCTTTCGAATAAGTCACAAATGGTAGTCCTGAAGATCCATTAATGCTGGAGTTCCACAAGGGTCGATAATCGAACCCTTGCTGTTCGTGATTTACATCAATAATATAACTGAAAACATACACAGTAGTATCCGATACATCGTTATACCCTATTGTAGAGAACCCCGAACAAGCCTCTACCGAATCAATCAGGACTTGGTCAAAATAAAACATTGGGCCCAAACATGGTTGGTTGAATTTAATTCTAATGAAACAGAGAGTATGAGTATTTCACGTAAAAGTAATCCCTCTGTCCATCCTCCACTACTTCTCGGTAATACCCAGATAACGAAAATCGCCAACCACAAACATTTAAGAGTGATATTAAATAGTTCATGTACGCGGAACGATCACATTGACCATATATGCCAAACAACCTGGCCACGTCTAGACCTACTGAGGAGACACAAGTTTAATCTTCACCGTAAAGTATTAGAAAAAAGTATACTTTGCCTTTATTAGACCCCTTCTCGAATACGCAGATGCAGTTTGGGATAACTGTTCGATATCCAAAATAGCCGACTTGGCAAAATACAGATAGCTGCAGCCAGAATAATTACAGGGGCAACTGTAAGCGCCAGCAAGGCCATTCTATATTCCGAAACACGCTGGGAGACATTGCAAGAAAGACGCCGCAAACAGAAGTTAATTCACTTTTTCAAAATGTATCATCGCCTGTCTCCCTCCTATATTTCCAACAAAGTGCCTCCGCTTATCTCTTTCATGAATCATTCACTTAATCGTCGGTCACTTCACAATCATAGAGTTCCACCCTTTCGTACACAACTGTACTAGTCTTCTTTCATTCCTAATGTTACAGACCAGTGGAACAACTTGCCTGTGTCCGTCCCTGAGAAATTCTTCATTGAATAACTTCAAGGCCTTCTTGAATGAAGGAACCCAACGGCCGCCTTCGTTTTATAGTGTTTGCGAATCACGCGCGGCACAAATTTATCATTGCAGGATGCGTTTACATTGTAGTAACTTGAATGAACACTTACTTAATAACCATCTTGTATTGACCCCATTATGTCGTTGTAATGAACAAGTGACACCTGAACATTTTCTGCTGAATTGCACATTTTATACAGACGCTCGTCGTGTTACGATCGATATACTTCCATTTAGAACAGACGTATCCATACCTCTTTTTGGTTCTGAATATTTCAGGAACGCCGAAAATCATTTTATTTTCGAGGTCGTACAGCATTTCATTCTATTGAGTAGGAGATTTCGGTGATTGCAACACTCCTGCCATTTACCTAAATATAACAATCATATATACCTAGTTTGCAATAGGTTCCTGCATTGCCATATCATGGTTCTGCCCAGGCCCCGTTCAACTAAGGCCCACACATGCCATCCTTCTCAGCAGGTGTATACCCACAACAAGCGGCGAACTGCCAGTATTTTTGTATAGATTTCTAGGATATTGCATTTATGTTCAAGCCGACATTATTTTTTTTATCATTTATCATTCTCTTTATTTCTTCTGTCTTCTTCTACATGGCAAGTTTAAACAATCTCATGCATCGCCAGCTATGGGGGTTAGACTCTCACTGAACTGCTTTCATATTCGGATAGAGCCAACCTTAGCCACCCCACCCCACCCCCCCCCCCCCCCTTCTGCCATTCACTGTGCATTGTGCCGTTCTGCGTTAGTGATAACTTGTGTACGTGTTAAAACATATTGCCACAAATCTGTAGGGGAAATGGCATCCACCCGTCTGACCGTGAGTTAACATGCCTTTGTGTGTGGTGACTGCTTACGTGGTGGATGCGGTGCCTCGGTTCGGTTAGGGACGGTCGGTAATCGATCTAGTTAGGCAGGCTGCTTACTAAATTTCATCTGCCTCCATGGTGACGATGCGTAAGACTAGCTATTTATCCTAACCATCTTTTTGTGTCAGCATATTCACGAGTTAGGGAGACGACCCAAATAAGCTCTAAGCTTTCAGTCGAATCCCCCCTCTAAAATGTCTCCATTCTTAGTCTGTGTAACATTGTATAATACTGAGTTTTGTGCAAGTATTCCATTTTGTATACAGCAAATGTGATATGTTCCAATAAAAATTGTTTACACTAAATTGTCCCTTGTATGCATTGAGGTGCTACCTGCAATGCTTTAGCATTGCATATGGCACCTTGATGCACTGAAGGGAATGAAATGAATGAAACTTTATTTTGCAGCATATACAAGTACAATTGCTGTTTACAAGTAACAAATAACAATAAGTGTATACTGTATGGAAATGGCATAGCCGGATAGGCTGTTTTCCTGCCATTCCCGTACACCTGATTTCTTGATATCAAGGCCTTTTCCTTTCATCTTCTCCTCGGTGTTACTGCCTGAATAAAATAAAATAAAAAAACTATCCCCATGCACGGACCTGGAACATTTTTTGCTGAACTCACACCAGTTTAATAGATTAATAGTTTTAAAGATGAAATAGTGGGTTTAATAAGGAAGACATATAGATATAATGCAGTCAATATTTCTCTCCTCTGTCTATCCTGTGACTTTTAACATCTGCTTCAAGATGAAGAAACCATACCGTAACGGTAGTTTCGAAGCACTTCTGCGTGGTATGTCACATTATTTATAAGATAGCGCCACGACAATCACGTTAAAGTTAAAGGGACTGACCAAAAGTTTGATCCGCCCTGTGAGTTATTCCACGAATGTTTACCAGCATTTATAAACAACACGCCTGTTTACTATAAACAGCACTTATAAACAGCACGCATGTTTACTAGCATTTATAAACAGAACGCATGTTTACGAGAATTTATAAACAGCACGCATGTTTACTAGCATTTATAATCTGAAATGCAAACAATATGATAACTATGGTTATGTTATCTAATTAAATCAGGGTAGTGTCCAGATTATGAAAGCAGTTATAACAGGTTGTCTTAAGCAGTCTGGGAGGACCTAGAAGAGCAATCACTGGGTGTTAAATTCAGAAAGTGGGACGAACAGGAATAAACCTATCTACTGTTTTTGAGTGATACCAGTATTATGTTACGATTGGCTGCCCGGAAATATGTTTTCAACGATGGTTAAAATTAATTGTCTTGACGTCACGAATGAGATAATTCTAGTATCTACTTCAAACAGTATATGCATGGCAGTAAATCTCGGGTACCTTAAACACCAATAAATAAACATTATCCGGGCGCCAAAAGTTGATTTTGGGAGGATGCGTGCTTTAGCGTCTAAAGTTTTTTTCTTTGCGGTTTTGAATAGTTTGCACATCCCTCATCGACATTCCGGCGGCTGCGTCCTTGACAGCCTTAAGGACATTGAGATATCCAGCCTGAATCAAAATTGCCGCCAAAATTACAACATCCAACCAAGTTTAAGCTATATGGAGAATACTGTGGCTATTCATCATGCTTTCACCCATTTATATCATATCCTGATCAGACGTGAGTAACTTTAAGATTTCGAAGATGTTTCATGTTTCGCTGTGTTTGGATACACAACGTAAAATAAAGAGCGTCGGTGATTGTCGTGGATTGACGGCATCGCGCGCTATTTGTAATCTCATAGCGCCGATAGTCAGTGTCGGTTGATCACTCAACCAATGCGCACGTGTGTTTGCGGTCGTCTATACAATTATATCATTTCCACTGTGAAAGTTATAGCAAAGTTCTAAGCGATATATCTGTATTTTCAGCTTTCTTACTTTATTATTTGTTTCTCCCAGCTAAGTGGTTATAGGCCTATTGCCTTTCTTTTGTATTTTGTTCTGCGTGCATTGAATTTATTTCATTTCTGTTGTTTCGTTCCTTGAAGTCTCGGAAACTTATCTCCATGTCCAATTGTTTCTTTGCGGATGTATACCAATGTACTCAACCCAGTAGTCGTTTTGTCCGAGTTCTTGAGACAAGGGTGAAGAAAATCATAGCTAACAGTGAGGTTTATTGAGACGGGCTGCATACTAATTAGCGTGCACGATTGGAAGCTGATACCAACTCGTCCTAGATGCTCATAGATTTTGCATTGATAAGTATTTGCACCCAGAGCAGTTATCAAGAGCTCGAAAGCGACAGACAGATGTTGCATAGCTACGTGAGACCAATGTATCACCCCCAAAGATGTCTAGGCATTCGGATACAAAACCATTTTCTTTTCGAACCGATTGCTTATTTTGTGGCGACAAATGCGCAGTAGATCTTGACGAACGCAGTCCTTTGAGGTGGGGCCCTCCTACGTGTTTAGGCAAGTAGAACAAGCTGGCGATGCAAACACAACGAAGGACGACATACTTCGAATATGTGCTGAGATGGGTGACGAATTGGCATAACAGATTAGGGTCCGTATAAGTGGAACATTGAGCGATCTGAATGCAACTGATGCGCATGCTACCATGCCACGTATCTCCAGTCTTTTATGGCAGAACGATCTGTGACCGCGGCAAAAATATCCGATAACGTATGTCCTGCAGACATCGCCCTGCAAGCAGTAGTGGACTTCCTAAAATCGGATCAGTCCCTGAGTTGGAGTTCTGTTGATATCCACAGCAAATATTTGGAGCACGGTGGGACTTGCATGTCTCACAGAGTCCTCATATCTGAGCTAATTGAAATGTTTGGTGACGAACTCATTGCACTTCCCCTTGTATTACGACCATTCTTGCAATGCGAAGACGCGTCAGTCTTGAGCAGTGTTGATAAAACCGGGAACGACGATCACGTAGCTATGAAGGCTTTGGAAAAAACCCAACATAACGGGAAGTTAGCGAAATAGCGAGAGACAAGTCGGAATACAGTTCACAGTTAGATAGCGTGAATGCTATATCATGTGTTAGCGAAACACTGACTGATTTCAGTGCTTGATCGCACGAACCCATAGTGACGTATGTTCTTTCAATATTCCTACTCTCTTGCAAATCGGGTTGGCAGTAGTTGTTCTCCACGACTCCAAAGAGTTGATCAGTGCTATGAGTGATTTCGGTAACATGCACATGTTTCAAAACATCCGCGGCTGCCTTGGCAACGAAAAATACAAATCTTACTACAATATCTTACCTCCTACACGTATCTGGGAATTTCATTGGTGCAAGGACGTCACATGCAGACTGCATATAAAACCATATACTGCCTGTCAACATCAATATACGCTGACAGGTATGGGTAATCTCCCCTTTGTTCATTGATTATTCAAAATGGCGGCAGCCGATAACAGCTTTAAGTTGAAAGATTGAATTTTGGAAGCCCATATTTGGTCTGAAGTGCAGGTTAGGCAACTTAAAAGGCTTCATATTCTGTGGATGTGTGTCATGTTACCTTTGTTTAACTGTTTGGTATGTATGAATTTGCCTTGTTACAATTTATGGGAGAGTGCCCTCTCCATAAATTGTAACAAGGCAAAGACACGTGAACACATTCTCTCATTCAATTTTGATCGCTGTTGTTATTAGTTTTGTGCATTGATGCAGCAGTCGGTAAGATATATTCGTTACACAGTTTGTTGGTGGCCTAATATGGTCCAATATGAAATTAACTGGCACCATATATACAATATTAGGCCACCAAAAACTGTGTAACTAATAACATTCAGTTCTGCGGAAGGGCTGATACAGGTTGTTGTAGACAACTTCAATGCAGATATATCATCCCTGCATGGCAAACTAAGTACACACTCGTTGGCTGTTTTAATGACACAATCGGACAGGAAAACTGCCCAAGAAATCCCACGAATTAAAAAGGCCGATATGTCAAAACCAATTGACTACCAGGTTGAAAATTGTTCGCTTCGATGGATCAAAGAAGCCAGATATGCCAAAATGTATCTTGCATAGAAATGTGATGTCGCTACTTGCCCAGATGACAATGGCAAAGCGGAGAGCCATAGAACTAGACTTTACATTTTCAAGCACATCATTAAAATTGAAACCTGCCCTGAATTTAACGTCTACAGTGCACGGCTGTGTCATGGCAGTGGACAGTCACCACAACCATCACCAAAGGCTGTCTATCTTTCGCTGATTGACATGCCTCCGTCAGATCCAGAGACCAAAGCAACCGCTATGACTGAAGCACAGCGTCTCACTGAGCTGTCTGGCCAACGGATCACGCTCTTTACAGCTGTTTAAGGTTGCAGTTCAAATTCTCTGGACAAATCCCAATAAATTCGAGAACATGATTCCCAGGTTAGGAGGAATGCATATGCTGATGAGTTTCGTGGGCGCTGTTGGTACTCTTATGGGCAACTCAGGGCTGACCGAGGTTCTCGAAACTGTTTTTGGCGGTGTAGCTGAAATGCTGACTGGGCAAAAGTTCCCCATGAATGTCCGAGCATTTAGATTACTCACTGAAGAGCTACTGCGAGATATAATGACAAACGAAGATACACAATGCCCCGATGACTTTACGGAGAAGCTAGTTGAGATATCAGGGAAGAGCCCAACATCAAAACTGTTGGTTGACTGCTTCATCAGACCAGTATTCCTACTGATGTTGTTTGTGAGGGCTAGGCGTGCAGGTGATTGGATTTTACATGTGTCAGCAGTAAAACAGATGATGCCATATTCTTTGCTTCTGGCCACGTAAAGTACGCCCCGTTATGGTTTGTACTATCTGCGAGAGATGAGGGCGTTACCAGCTAACGTTCTTAAGCAATATCTCGACGGCGCCCGTTCGTTGAGACATAACGAAGGCCTCTGGAATGGTATTTGGAGTGACATGTTTATAGAAACTACCTTCATGTGGTACAGACATAGCAAATCTGGTATTATTGGATTCACTCTCAAACCAGAAACACTGAAAGCTCTGGGCCCTCATGTATGCGGTCAGCTTGCTAATTACGTCTCTGATTTGAGAGACACTGACACAGCCTGACAATCTCAAAAGTGCCACAAAGAAGAATCCAGAGCTAGAATTACCACCGAACAACAGGACCGCATTGGCCTTCCAAACACACTCGAGGTTGTCAGACATCCTTTACGTCCTGAAAGTCACCCAAATGGTTTGGTGAACATTGCCACTGGTGGGATCACTCTCGCCACTAAAAATGCATATGACGCAATTGCTCGCGGTCAGGAACAGATGTGTGTGTTCGAAAAGAACTTTCCAGAAGGATTTTATGATAAATTATCCATGTCAGTGACAACGATGCCAATCGGGAAAAAAACTATCAAATTGGGCAGGTATAGGAATGCAATCTCATTTACTCGCGAGTGATGTGACTTCAAGCCAGTACTAGAAGTATTGACATCAACAAGGTGCTGTCCTATGAGCTAACTCCTGTTTCTAGCTCTATGTTCGATGACTGGGAATAAACGAATATCGAAATCAAAAGCAGTTTTGAAAAATCAAACATTGAAAAAAACATACATGCTGCCGAATAAAGTATCTATCTATGCAGTCGTCTGCCCTTCAGCCAGAAAAACGAAGCTGCCCGATATCCAAGTGTGCACTCTAATTGACGGGTGTGCTCTTCTTTGGATTCCTTGTTGGCCAGCACCAAGCAAAATAAGAAACCCTGTCGTGGTAGATTTCATTCCGAAGTTTCAGGAAGTTTTTAGACAGAGACAGTTGTTGGGAGACGTTTACCTCGTTTTGATAGATACTTCGACTTCAGTACGAAATCTTGCACAAGGTCGTTCAGAGGTGACGAGAACTGTTGTCGGGAGTTCAAGTTGAATATGACATCAACACTGCCATCTCAGATGTTAACACTCATGACAGCTAACAAAAACATTTGACTGGCCTAATATGCCAGTATTTCAGATCTAATGAAGCGTTTGCTCTGGCAAACACCAACACACATAAGTTGGTAATCACCGGCCAAGATGGAGTGCCGACTGAGATACATAAATGTGTCGTAACAGACAGATTTGACATGGCGACACGCCACGGACAAGCCGACAACATCATTGTTAACCAGTCAATAAAAATCAGCAAAGAGGCGAGAGTAGTATGTAATGTGGTTTTGAGGGGCAGGTTGGGGGACCTCGGTGGGGGACCTCGGAAGTGACGTCATGTCACGTGACGTAGTGGCGCCATGTTGTGTTGCCATGGTAACCCGCGTGAGCGGCCATGTTGTGACGTCATCCCCATAGTGATACGTGGTGTTAGTGCGCATGCGCAGCGCGTGTTGTTAGGGTGATACGTGTTTCCGTCGTCCATTTTGTATACTGGAGGCCGCCATCTTGGTTTCTATGGTAGCACGTGATTGCTATGTTACCTAAAGCCTACAATAGGACAGGGGTATGTTTTAGGGGTATGTTCGATTGAATCGGAATAAATCTGATTACCACAAACAACCCGACAATCCCCCAAATCACCAAAATCCACCCAAAATCACCGAAATTGACTTTATTTCCCCAATTGATCGGCTTAGCACGTAGTGCTATAGTACCGAGAGGGTATCGGGGGTGCATTCGACTGAAGTGGAGTAATGTTCTGGCTTAGAATTCTCCCAGAAGCCCTTTTGGATCTCTATCCCATGACGTTTTTCCCCTATTAAGAATAGCACGTCGTGCTATAGGACAAATTTACCCAGAATTCTCTGCTTCTATCTATATATGCAATACTTTTCGTCTACCTGACCATGTTCCTTTATCCTGGAGTATACTCCAGTTGCGTAGAAGAGCCTATTATTTGGAACAGCTTTGCTTATTATTACTATATTTAGCTATTCTAGTCTATTCTTGTTAGTTCTGACCCTATTCCAAGTACTCTTGTTATTTCATTTATCTAGATCATTTATATAAATTATAACTAACCAATCAGATTGCTTGATTTCCAATAACCTGTATGCAGAGTTATCTCCCTTCTGTACAACAAAAGCCAATATCATTCCCAAAGCCAATATCATTCCCAAAGCCAATAAGCTATCGAGCAGTTACTGATAAGTCATTGCTCGAACGACTCGAAGCCCATCGAGCAAATGAGCCTAAGAGCAATTGCTCCATGAGCAATTGCTCGAACGACTCGAAGCTCATCGAGCAAATGAGCTATCGAGTAATTGGTCGTTCGAGTGACTCCTCAAACGACTCTTAGACTCATTTCAGTATTTGAGGATACCTATGGCCCAGGTATTGTATTATTTGAGGATACCTATCGAGGATACCTTTTAGAGGATACTTATCTGAGGATACTATTACCTATACCACAAGGCATACCTATCCCAAATATCCCTTATAAGCCATCGAGCAGTTACTGAAAAGTCATTGCTCCAATGACTCGAAGCTCATCGAGCAAATGAGCCTAAGAGCAATTGCTCCATGAGCAATTGCTCGAACGACTCGAAGCTCATCGAGCAAATGAGCTATCGAGTAATTGCTCGTTCGAGTGACTCCTCGAACGATTCTTAGACTCATTTCAGTATTTGAGGATACCTATGGCCCGGGTATTGTATTATTTGAGGATACCTATCGAGGATACCTTTTAGAGGATACTTATCTGAGGATACTATTACCTGTACCACAAGACATACCTATCCCAAATATCCCTTATAAGCCATGAGCAGTTACTGAAAAGTCATTGCTCGAACGACTCGAATCCCATCCAGCAAATGAGCCAACGAGCAATTGCTCGTTCGAGTGACTCCTCGAACGCCTCTTCGACTCATTTCAGTATTTGAGGATACCTATGACATGGCTACGTATCAGTTGAGGATACCTTTTGAGGATACTAAATTGAGGATACCTTTGACCTGGTATTGTTGGAGGATACCTGTTGTAGAAACCTTTCATCTGTGTACTTCTGTTATTCGGCCCCATATCTCATCCATTACTTCCTAGCTATACCAATCTCAGTCTCGACTATAACATTGATCAAGGTTGAATCAGATGTCTCCTGTATACATATAAGGCATTCCGTAATTGGGATTCCTAGCCGAGTCCGTAAAAGTTGGATTCAGTAATTTGTCATCGATACTCGAGGGTATTTCCCTTCCCTATTAGAAGAATTTAGTTTAATGGGTTGTGGTTTAAAAATTCAGATCATCTTTCGTTATATTTTCATTAAGTTTAAAATTTATTCAGTTCAAGGGTGTTAACATTGGGTTATAGTTCAAAAATAAAGTCCATTCAGTTCAAAGGGTGTTAATACCTTCATTTGGGTTATAGTTCAAAAATAAAGTTCATTCAAACAGTTCAAAGGGTTATAGTTCTAAACTTTGTTCAGTTCAAATGGTGTTAATACCTTCATTAGGGTTATAGTTCAGAACTTTGTAATGGTCAATTAACTTCGAGTTTGGTTATATTTGAGTTCATTCAGTTGAAAACTTTGTTATGGTTAATTCACTCCGATCTTAGTTGTGTTTGATCTTTGTTCACTGCGACTTCATTCGAACAGGTGTCTTGTATCTGTTCATAATTCAGATCTGTTCAGTCTGTCCAACTAGTTCGATCAATCCAACTAGTTTGACATTCTTTCACTTTGTTATGTTCACTTCGATCTTGGTTCTGTTGGATCTTCGTTCTGTTGTACCTTTGTTATTTTGTAGTGGTTGGTTGTCTCTGTTCAGGTTCTTGTAGTCATTGCTGAATTGGGTATTACCAGT
Organism: Pictodentalium vernedei; assembly: GCA_031216915.1. Lineage (NCBI taxonomy): Eukaryota > Metazoa > Mollusca > Scaphopoda > Dentaliida > Dentaliidae > Pictodentalium > Pictodentalium vernedei. The sequence goes on from CM062292.1 coordinate 119,746,674, forward strand.
CTCTTTCTATACCCTCGTGTGTCGATGACAAATTACGGAATCCAACTTTTACGGACTCGGCTAGGAATCTCAATTACGGAATGCCTTATATGTATACAGGAGACATCTGATTCAACCTTGATCAATGTTATAGTCGAGACTGAGATAGGTATAGCTAGGAAGTAATGGATGAGATATGGGGCCGAATAATAGAAGTACACAGATGAAAGGTTTCTACAACAGGTATCCTCCAACAATACCAGGTCAAAGGTATCCTCAATTTAGTATCCTCAAAAGGTATCCTCAACTGATACGTAGCCATGTCATAGGTATCCTCAAATACTGAAATGAGTCGAAGAGTCGTTCGAGGAGTCACTCGAACGAGCAATTGCTCGTTGGCTCATTTGCTCGATGGGATTCGAGTCGCTCGAGCAATGACTTTTCAGTAACTGCTCGATGGCTTATAAGGGATATTTGGGATAGGTATGTCTTGTGGTACAGGTAATAGTATCCTCAGATAAGTATCCTTAAAAGGTATCCTCGATAGGTATCCTCAAATAATACAATACCCGGGCCATAGGTATCCTCAAATACTGAAATGAGTCTAAGAGTCGTTCGAGGAGTCACTCGAACGAGCAATTACTCGATAGCTCATTTGCTCGATGAGCTTCGAGTCGTTCGAGCAATTGCTCATGGAGCAATTGCTCTTAGGCTCATTTGCTCGATGAGCTTCGAGTCATTCGAGCAATGACTTTTCAGTAACTGCTCGATGGCTTATAAGGGATATTTGGGATAGGTATGCCTTGTGGTATAGGTTATAGTATCCTCAGATAAGTATCCTCTAAAAGGTATCCTCGATAGGTATCCTCAAATAATACAATACCTGGGCCATAGGTATCCTCAAATACTGAAACGAGTCTAAGAGTCGTTTGAGGAGTCACTCGAACGACCAATTACTCGATAGCTCATTTGCTCGATGAGCTTCGAGTCGTTCGAGCAATTGCTCATGGAGCAATTGCTCTTAGGCTCATTTGCTCGATGGGCTTCGAGTCGTTCGAGCAATGACTTATCAGTAACTGCTCGATAGCTTATTGGCTTTGGGAATGATATTGGCTTTGGGAATGATATTGGCTTTTGTTGTACAGAAGGGAGATAACTCTGCATACAGGTTATTGGAAATCAAGCAATCTGATTGGTTAGTTATAATTTATATAAATGATCTAGATAAATGAAATAACAAGAGTACTTGGAATAGGGTCAGAACTAACAAGAATAGACTAGAATAGCTAAATATAGTAATAATAAGCAAAGCTGTTCCAAAAAATAGGCTCTTCTACGCAACTGGAGTATACTCCAGGATAAAGGAACATGGTCAGGTAGACGAAAAGTATTGCATATATAGATAGAAGCAGAGAATTCTGGGTAAATTTGTCCTATAGCACGACGTGCTATTCTTAATAGGGGAAAAACGTCATGGGATAGAGATCCAAAAGGGCTTCTGGGAGAATTCTAAGCCAGAACATTACTCCACTTCAGTTGAATGCACCCCCGATACCCTCTCAGTACTATAGCACTACGTGCTAAGTCGATCAATTGGGGAAATAAAGTCAATTTCGGTGATTTTGGGTGGATTTTGGTGATTTGGGGGATTGTCGGGTTGTTTGTGGTAATCAGATTTATTCCGATTCAATCGAACATACCCATAAAACACACCCCTGTCCTATTGTAGGCTTTAGGTAACATAGCAATCACGTGCTACCATAGAAACCAAGATGGCGGCCTCCAGTATACAAAATGGACGACGGAAACACGTATCACCCTAACAACACGCGCTGCGCGTGCGCACTAACACCACGTATCACTATGGGGATGACGTCACAACATGGCCGCTCACGCGGGTTACCATGACAACACAACATGGGGCCACTACGTCACGTGACATGACGTCACTTCCGAGGTCCCCCACCGAGGTCCCCCAACCTGCCCCTCAAAACCACATTACATACTACTGACGAGAAACCAAGTAGTTGTTTTAGCGGACGATACCGATGTTTATGTTGTGTTGTTGCATCACTATCTGGAATAAAATATGTCTGTTTACATGTACCAATGTACTCAGCCCAGTAGTCGATTTGTCCGAGTTCTTGAGACAAGAGTGAAGAAAATCATATCTGTTGATATTCGTGCGACCGTTGAGAAACACGGGGATATCGTCCCACAAATACTTGCCGCACATGCCTAGACCCACCTAATCTCGATCTTACCAAATTTGGTTTCAAAAGGGATGAGAATTCCAAATCTTTATTGCCAGCAACTGTCCATCACGATGTCTCATTGGAACCTGATGAGATACTGAAACTGATCAGATGCTCGTGTTCGAGCAAACAGTCCTGTAAAACATTGAGATGTAGTTATAGCGCGCCCAAGTTAGCTTGCACGGTTTTCTATTCTTGCCATGCAACGATAAAGTGTTGCAACGAACGCACAGTCGACAACTGAATGTATGTACACATAAAATGAATTCTGTTGCAAACAATCATTCAAATACGCCCGCTTATGTATGTTGGCAGCTACATTGGAACATTCACCACCCACACATATGCCAACAGAACACATCACAACAGTAGAGGCGTGTTGTGGATCATGGTTCCAGTTAGGAAATTGGATTTAATGGTAAATTCGCCATCTTGGTGGCCATGTTGAGCTGACAAATTCTCTAAATACATTTTTTGCCAACTGGAAACACACCTCAGTATGTTTTGTCTGTGAGAGGAAATTTGTTAAATTCGTGATATCTGAATTTGTACCGACGCTTATAAACTGCTATTAATTAAACAACTTAAAATTAGGCCATGTTGGACGCTATCTTTTTGAAGCCCATACAAAAATTCCTCAAAGCTGATAGAGACGCGGCCGATTTCATCTGAATCTCGATCCATTGAACATCCAGAAAGCCTTGAGAAAACAGCTTAAGACTCTAAAACACGCTTTAGTGCCTCGGCGCCCGGACAAATAAGTATTAAAAGTAACAAAGAAGAACTTGGTTTATTTTCTTCTGCTGTCATGGGTGTTTTCTCAACAGTTACATGCTTCTTAAGTGGACCTTCCTCGGCCGTCAAATAATTTCAGGGGAGATAACGTTATCGAGATCGATTTACAATACGAGATAAGTCAGGGATTATTTTGCTATCCCATCTCATACAGCAGTTAATGGAATGAATAAACAAAGGGTGCAGACTTATCCAGTGTCTAATATCGCCACATTCATGAACTAAAAGATGTCCCTATCAAACGTTGGATCTTCTCGGGACAAAAGTATGGTTTAATCCAGGGAACAGGAATTGCATGGCACTGCAGCTCCTGGTTTTGAGTCATTTACGATACCTGGGAAATTCATAGATCATAGTAGCAATGAATGCGTATTGAAGTTTATGAGATTACGACGAATATCAATTTCTCCCTAGACCAGCATCACCTTGGTACTGTGGTTTAATGACGCGAACCAGAATTTCTCCGTTACCGGTTCTGAAAATCAGTCCTACTGCCCAGGAAATTCATAGACCAGAATCGGGAATCGAAGGTTGCGGAATGCAGCCTTTGATTCCCGGTTCTGTCCTATGAATTTGACAGGTATCGATCCAAAAAAAAAAAAAACGGGGGCGAGTTGTCCATCGGGGCATGTTGTCCAGGGGGGGGGGGGGGGGGGGAGTTGTCCTAGGTGGAGAGTTGTCTAGTAACCTCGGGAATGATATTCAGAAACGAGAACCGGAAAATTCCCAGTTTCATAACTGACCTTCAAAAACGAGAATCGGAAAATTCCTCTTCCCGGGATTAAACTCTTGACAAAGGGCAACATGAACTGTTGACATAGAATGTACAATGTGTGTAGTCCATTTGACTGAGCCAGAGGCCAATCCAAAAAACATTTACAATTGTATTTTCAAGGATTGCATTATTAACCTGTTAGTATAAACGACCGAAATCAGTTGTTAGAATTTTTTCCGAAATCGAAGTTGACCAGAAGGATGTGCCCTGGCCTCCTAGTTCAGTCCTCCGGAAATACCAATTATTTATTTATTTATTTATTTATTTATTTATTTATTTATTTAATTAATTAATTATTTATTTATTTATTTATTTATTTATTTATTTATTTATTTATTTTTATTTTATTTTATTTTTATTCATTTATCTTTTGGGATTGAACGACTCTTTCGACAGCCAGGGTACCTCATGTCGGACAGTTTTACGGGCGGAGGCAGCCGGACTACTTGGAGGGAACCATCGAGCAGCGGTGGACAACTCTTTGACTCCCCATGTACTAACTCCACACAAGCAGGGTTAGCATTGGTTGATGACAAGTGGACTGTCGACGCGCAGTACCCCTTAGTACACGGCGTCACTTTGCCCACATGTGGGCAATCGGGATTACGTGCTTTGCCCATGAACACAACGCAGTTATCCCTGGTGGGGACCTTTCAGTTTGATATTCAGTGTTGTAACCACTGAATCACCGTGCTCCCTGAACATACCAATTAACCGCGGGCCTTTGAATTCTTCTCAAGGAAATACAAACACTGCATTTTCATGCTCCTTGTCGATACCAATTTTAAATCTGACGAGCTCTCCACGGAAGAGGCGGTCCGCCGAAATCTTAGTGTATCAATCAGCTCCACCCTTGATAAAATCTGCCCTGTGCAGGAGGTTAGGACATGGGTTAACAAAACACCCAGCGATTTTCTCCAGCTCATCAAACAAAAACTCAAAACTCTCAGTATGTTCGAGTTAAAAATATTTTGAGGAAACATCATTCCGCGTTAATAGGACAGAAAATGTTGAAAGATGTGCCTATAATAAGTTTTGATGGCATCTTCGTGTTAATGATAGACATCCATTTGAATATAAAACCATAGAGGATGTGGTTTTCGATGACACCGGATACACTTCTGCATTTTGACTTTAAAGGTCATTTTCACGGTCATCAAGGACATTCAGTGATATTTCGCAGTCTAAATGTGGATCGGGAAGGTGTAGTTGCTTGAAGAAAGGACTGCACTGCATAAGGGCTGTGACATCGAAAACTGCCCAAATTTAGCTTGAAAGTAGAATACCGTGACGGCGACTATACCATTTGATTATGTATCATGTGATTCGGGAGTAGGCTCAAACGAAATGACTCATTTTATTCCATTTTTTCTTCTTATTTCTGTTGAAATGTTATGAGGATATCGCCAATACTTTTATGCTGTCGTAATCTAAAGCGTTGCTGCTTAGATGAACCACTTCACTGATCATTCAAAGTTTATTTCAATATCACGAGAGAAATTTGTACTTTCGATCCCCGCGAACAATATCAGATAGAGTTTAAATACTCCAGATTCAACGACTCCGAAAGGTTCTCGTGCAGAGAAAATTCTGCAACCCAACATGGACACAACGGTATTTAAAGGCGAACGCACCGAAAATATTGAGAAAATGGAGGGGATGTTCAAATGTGATATAGCTTTTCTCCTGAGCTCTGATGCATGTTGTGTTGATAAATAGTTTATTTAGCGCCCTCAGTGTCACATGGCGTGAAAAAATATGGAAACCGGTTAATATGTGATGCCGTGCGTCGATATCGGCCAAACCCTTCATATCTGATCTTGAAATGACCTTGAAGGACAACATCTGGTTAAGCGGTAGATCGCTCAGAGAATTCATTGGAGAACTGGATGGCGGCAATACCTGCCATTAACACGAAGATGCCATTAAATTGTTTTATTTTCTTTATTTTTGGCTAACCTACGATGTGACATCATTCACGGGGCTATCTGGGTTGTATTCAGTAGTGGCATCGTAAGCCCTTTACCCAACGTCACGGCAAAAACCGGTCAGTGCCATTCTCAAAAATTGACGATTAATTTTCGTCGGTTTTTCATGTTAGGTAAAGGGTTAAAACGGATCCGTAAAGTCCTAGTTCAGATTTTTAGTTAATTGTAGCTTTGGTGCATCTTCAATGACGTACCGCACTAAAATGAGCTTGCCGCCAGCTCCCCAACATCGTAACTCCGCACTGCAACATTGACAGTGTTAGAGTGGTTGAAGACATGCGTACCATTGACGTGCAGTACGCCTTAGTATACGGCGTCATCGTGCCCCCATGTGGACAATCGGGGTTAAGTGCCTTGCCCAAGGACACAAAGCGGGAGTCCGAATTGATCGCTCAGACGGTCACCCATCCAATGGTTAACCGGGCTCGACGTTGCTTAACTTCGGTGATCTGACGAAAACCGGTTACCGCAACGCCACCGCGCTCCCTCCTGAGAGTGAAGAATCTAATTAAACATGCACTGACATGACAGCCATTACTTATTCCCAGTTTGTTATTCGACATAACGAATGTTGAATACGGAACTGGGAATAAGTAACAGTTGCCAATATGTCCCCTAAATATGTCAATATTCTTATTATATTTAAGAAAGTTCAGACTTTGAGAACGCAGATTTTTCTTCTGAGACAATTGATGACAGAACTCAGTGGCGTTGCCGGGGGATGGGGCTAGAATGGCCTTGGTCCACTTGACATTTCGCTGCCCCACCCCTCCAAACAAAACATTGGCCAATTCATGTTTCACATTAAATAGCGCCCCAAAAGTTTCCAAAATAGGGCAACACACGCTACAAATGCCTCAGATATGCTGAATATTCACCGGGAGGCCTAGTCTTAACTAGGACTCTGCGGTCGCCCCCCCCCCCCCCCCACACACACTTCCCTGAAGTGAGAGGAGGGATGGAATGAGCGTTGTTTTTAGGCTGTCAAAATGGCGTTTTTAGTACCATGTTTCAAATTTTCAAGTTCATCAATAAGTATCTAGAGACCTAGTGTTATGGCTTTTGTTTTGCACAATTCTTGAAGTGAAAGTTTTATTACGTCAAGTAGATTTAATAAAGGTTATCATTTCATGCAGTGGAAATTACAACCATTGGTCAAGTGCAGAGCTCCATTTGCGATACAATCCCTTCTTTACATTTAGTTCTACGCAACTATAGAACTCGTGGTTCGACGGGCAACTTATCTTGCCGGTTCTCGGCATACGCTCTGACTCCTGTGCCACACTTGGGCCCCGATTCACGAGTGAGAACTTCTCGCTCGGGGATCGAGTGGCCAGGCTTGGCACAGGAGTCAGAACTTAGGTGCCAAGGGCTGACCTAAGAATCATGGACTCCTGGGCCAAGCCCGGGACCACCCGAAAGTTCTGGGCTCCGAAGTTACTCCCCCAGGATCCCACCCTCTCCCCAGCCCTGAGGAAGTTGACAAAGCCATATAGGCTGTCTACGTATCACCTACCAATGAAGAATATTTACTCATCATTGCACTTGGACTGTGGGTTTTGCAACATAGCCTCTGGGAGATTCAGGGCATGTGCGGACTTTGTAGACTTGGTTGTCCACTGCAATGGTTTTGTAGAGGACGAGAGAACCAGACGTATTCAAATTATTGACAGAAAATAACAGATAATCTATGTGTACAGATAACAGTCTATTAACCCTTTAACCAAAGTAATGGCCAAAACCGGCCTTGGAACGAGCTCGTTGAGTACATTCCAACGAGGAGCATAAGCTGTGTTTATTGACAAAAAAATGAAAAAAATAGATAATCAATAATTTTGCTTGCAAGTGTCATCTGCTTCTCGTGTTAAGTAAAGTATTAACAGATTAAACAGCTCCACGGGGCACCCCCCCCCCCCCCGCTTCCTTCTTTACATGAGTGGTAACTCGTACCCCAATACGACGGGCAGCTTATCTTGCTGATTCTCGCTCAGGGACCGGAGGTTGGGGGGGCAGGCTTGGCACAGGAGTCAAAACTTTGGGGGACCAGGCCTGAATCAAGAATCCTTGACTCCTGGGCCAACCCCGGGCCCCCAAGGTTCCGGACCCTGGGGATACTACCCCGGGCCTCCGCCCTCTCCGCAGCCCTGAGTGACACTGTGTACTAAGACGTTCTGCACGTCGATGGTACACTTGCCTTCAACTGCTGCTAACTACTTGTACTGAGTTATTACGTTGGAGAGCCACTGCTTGGTGGTTCTTTCCGTGTAACCGACTTCCCCAACCAGTTTAACTGTCCACGACAATGTGACTGTTACTGTTGAAAATGTCTTTAAAGCCTACTATAAAAAAAACATACAGCTTAACCCTTATCCAACGCAGTGGCGGCGCCAGAAATTTTTTTGTGGGGGGGGGGGGCAACTAGGGGGGGGGGGGGCAGACTCCCATGAAGGGGGGCAAATACGTAAAGGATCATATCATTACTTTGTTATGAGGTAGTCCAAACTTGGACCCAAAGTCCGTAATATACTTTTTTGGTTTGGTACGTCCTGTATTATATTACGGACTTTGGGTCCAAGTTTCGACTAACTGTAATGGTAATTAGCGGTCCTCCTTTCAAAAAATCCTGGATCCGCGTCTGGTGGGTCTGTGCGTGAGAGAGAGAGAGAGAGAGAGAGAGAGAGAGGGGGGGGGGAGGGGTGGGGGAGGGAGAGAGACAAATTTGGAATTTTCTGGTGTTTGGAGGTTTCGATACTCAGGTTTCTGGAACATGGATATCATCAAAGCACTCAAACGAAGACAATTGTTTTTTCCAAGTGAAATAATTGAACAGTGCAAGGGAGATAATGCCCATCTGTCATAATGCGAAATCCATGAATTTTTTTAGACAAGGGATATGGATAGACATGCCTTTGTTGGCTCATAACTTAATTATAACTTATAAGTATCTGCATCCGAGTCTTTAAATCTCTACTGCCTGGATGTGTTCATCAGCTAGCCTGAGGCTTTGGGCTAAGTGTGTATGGGAATCAAAAAAGAGAGGGGTGTGTGTGTGTGTGTGAGAGAGAGAGTGACTGAATGTGTTTGTGTGTGAGGGTGGATGGAAATGCATGCGAGATGGTTGGGGGGCAACTGGGGTGGGGCAAAGCCTTCGTTTGGGGGGGGGGGGGGGGGGGCAAATGCCCCCCATGCCACCCCCCCCCCCGTAGCGCCGCCACTGATCCAGCGTAACGGTCAAAACTGGCCAGCGCTATTCACAAAAAATCGCCAATTAATTTTCATTATTTTTTCATTTTTGTCCCCAAAACACAGGTTATGACCCCTCGTTCGAACGACCTTATCGAGCTTGTTTCAAACGAGATGTCATAACCTACGTTTTTAAGACAAACAATTAAAAAAAATAGTTATTCAAGAATTCTTTTTGCAAGTGTCGTCAGTTTTTCATGTTAGGTAAAGGGTTAGATTTTGGGGTGAGTGTATTTTTGAGTCTGGGACTGAGAGAATTTTTTGTAATGCACTTATCCGCCAAACGAGTGGTTTTAAAAGATGTTTTTTGTCTGAGCCCTGTCTTAGGTGTAAAATGAGTTTTATACAGGCAGAGATACATTATAAATACTTAATACTTACATGGGGGGCTGAGTGGGTTTAGCGTAGTAAATGGTATTCCACAAGCAGACGCAGCAACAACCAGTGTGACGTAGTCCAAGTTATTGGGGCTTATAATAGCTATATTATCCTCTTTGTTGTAGCCAAGCCTCTTCAAGCCACTTGCACATCGTATAGCCTGTTCTTTAAGTTCTTTGTATGTAACATTCTTGCCTGTGATGCCATCTGTCTATTTATCAAGAGGAACAGGAAGATTTAGAAACATACTACTATAATGTATCATGCAATGAAATCAAAATTAAAAAACCCTACTTTTTTCTGAGGGGAGAACAATTCCGAGACCTCAAATAACTTTATCGTAACGATTGTCGAGCACACTGTTTGTGTGTCGGGGAAGAGAAAAAAAAAAGATTAACAACGGAATCAATAAATTCAATAAACTCAGCTCTTTTGGCAAACCTCAGAATAAACATTGACAGCATGTAAAAGCTTGTAATAAACTTTGATTGGGCGTCCAAGAGAAAAACCAATGGCGTAGCCACGGTGTAGGCTCGAGGGGGGGGGGGGGGGGATCTCTAATTATGATCTCGCTGAAAGCCCTGTTCATTACGAAATTTCCCGTATCGATTTTGTTTGCAGAATCGATTAAAAAAAATACCCCCACCAATAACCCCACCTCCACCCCCCCCCCCAAAAAAAAAACAAAAGACAACAGTGAAACAAACAAAAATTTCTTTGAGAAAATGTTCACCCAAGGCTAAATTAGCTCAATTTGATTGCGCAGAAGGCCTCAGATTCAATCTCCGGGGAATCAAAAATTGAAAAGAATCTTCCGGGAGAGGCTCCCACAGCCCCAATGTTGAGAGTGGTACCTCGTCTGAAGCTTTTCAACTTCTCAGTCCTACGACCTTGAGACTTGTCAGTCTAGAACCCCTTAGTGAGACGTGCGCCCTATATTGAAAACAGTTGACTACGGACCTGCGAAGAACAATCAAAAATAGAAGACAATGGCGTAATATGTACCTGTTCTGACCTGCCACGATTCTTGTCTCTCAGACGCGTAAATCTGAAGATATCATTCTTTATCTATAGTATTTACGTGAAAACGCAATCCAAAACAGCAATGTAAGTAGCGGTAACAATTCGGCGTATAATATCCTGTAATGTCATTGGAATAACAGAAAAGGTCACATGACGTCGCGAGAAACGAACAGGCCGCGAACCTGACTATTTCTGTTGCACTGGTAATCACATGTTATTCGTTTCAAAAAATGCTACTGTTGCAAGGGGACGTGACAGTCGTTACTTACTCCCAGTTCCTTATTCGGCATCCGTCATCAACCGATAAAATCGGTTGATAACGAATGTCGAATAAGGAACTGGGAATAAGTAACGACTGTCACGCCGTTACGGTTGTCACGTCATTATGTTGCAGTGATTGCTGCGTCTTTCATATCCCTCAACAAACATTCCTTATTACAGGGAATTCTACGATCCTATACATTAAAAATCTCCTGTGCAAAACGCCAAAGCAATAAAAACGAACACGAATTGCAATATTGAAAGTGATAAATTAGCTCAATATGCGCAGAAGGCATCTGATTGAATCTCATGGGTTTAAACATTTCCAGGGAAGCACCCACAGCCCCGACGTTTAGATGGGTATCCTACTCAAACTCTCCAGGCCTATGCCTTCGGGATATTCTAGGACTCCTCAATGGGACGTGCACTCTAGATTGAAAACAGCTGACTACGCCTCTGTGAAGAACAGTCAAAATTAGAAGACAATGGAGTAATATGTACCAGTTGTGACCTGCCGCGATTCTTGACGGTCCGACACGTAAATCTGGAGATATCATTCTTTATTATATGCTACCCTGTGAATTATCGCAAATTATCTAAAAGATATTTGATGGATATCGAGAAAAATTTCTCAGTAGAGCTTCCTAATTGACGTCATGCTTCGACATTCTGACCAACAGATATCTGTGGCAATTTCTAGTGTTAATTCAGTTCTCCCAAGTACACACGAACCTCGCCTCTTAACACTGTCTCCCTGTCAATTCGGGATGCATTCCAGTGTAATTGCAACATTTTATCAAATTCTGCATTGACGACAATGTTGAACACCTCTTGGAGAGCTTGAGCAAAGTAATGTTCAGTTCGAAGATTACCATATTTTATAGGATGAGCCAACAGCCCACTACTACACTGACCAAGTGTCAAATCAATTCCCCAAAGAGTATATCCTCTTGCATAATCCTGCAAAGATAAATTAAATGATTGATTTTGTCCAAAGAAACCCATAGCTTCGTACAATGATACAAATGAATTTAGATAAAGTCCACCTTTGAAAATTTGGTTCAAAGGGACATTTTTTAATGGAATGTCCATTTACTGTTACTTCCAACTTATTCAAATTGAAATGTTGGAAATTAAATGGAGTTGTGCCAATGTCTCCATTTATATATCTTTTAGATATTAAGCCAAGAATAATTCGTTTTGGTATCTGTATACGAAACCGATTATCTTCTATTTTTGAATGAAGACTGTTTCCAATTGTAAATGTTTTTATTTCTACATGCCTTGTGGGCATTTTGTAACTTGAATGATCTTTTTGTGCATTAAGATCATTTGCAAAGTTTGGAATTAAATCTAATGCTGGTATTTGAAAAATAGTTTTTAGAATTTAAATTTTTCCATGTTCACAACCAATCAAACAAAATTCAAACGGAGTACAATGCAATTTAATTCTCATCTCAACTCCATTTGGTAAATATTTTACTTGCACAAATCGATGAAAATATAGTTTTCCTCTTAACTGTACAGATGTACTAGCAACAATTAATTTTGTACATTCAGTTAGATGTACTTTTTGCAGTTTCAGTACATGTGCCAGGAGAATCTAAATACCACATTTCACTTCTAGCCAACTGTGTTTTTTCACATGTCTTGAATAACAAAGACAATTCTCCAAAAATCCTCTATAAGGATAAAGATCTGTGATAAAATTGCTTTTCAATGTGACATCGATTTCGCTAAACATACTATGAAAAAAATTATTAACATGAGCAATTTGTGTATCTGGAGCCAAAGCACTCCCATCTTGTTTTGTAATTTTAGATTGAACTTCCAAGTGTAGATGTTGCAAAATCTAACCACTTGGTTGTTTGTCTTGGGATTAAAAGTTCTATTGGTGAAGAATTGATTGAAGATGCTATTGGAAATTGTTCAATTTCACCAATATTTTCTATACTACTCGATGTTGCTGAAACATTATCTGGATCAAAACTACTTTTACAGTGTTGGCATGATCCGTGCAACATCATGATTTTAATCCGATCTATCAAGTGGTCTTGAATATCGTTTTACCAGTGCTCTATACATCTTTTCTCTTTCAGAAAATTTCTTAGAATGACTAACTGCTTTCCTTTTCGTCTTTTTATACCTAAAGCAGATTCACCCATTTATTTCAAAAGATCTTTTCCATGAGTGAATACAATTTAGGTGCTTTAGGTTTTCCTAAAAGTTCCCTTGCCATCTGTATACCATGTTTCAAACTTTCTCTCTTTAAAGTTTTAAATGCATTTTTGCTATTGGTTTTACAAATGGTACAGCTGTTCTCAATGCTGTATGAAATAATCAAGAGGGATCAATGGCTAATATTAGGTGTTTTGGGGGCAGACAATTGGGGCACATGGCCTGTTCTTGCTGAGTAAATCCAGAGCATTTAAACGGGCAAAACTCTACTTATGAAGAGGAATAGGTAGAGGGCAAGGGGTTAAACCTACTAAACAGGCTCCTGAACTTTGTAATGATTATATAAATACACAATATATAACCTGCAATAGTAAATTAAATGTAAGTGATAAAACTGGCCATACTAAATTAACCCTTTACCCAACGTAACGGCCAAAACCGGCCAGCGCTATTCTCAAAAATCGCGAATTAATTTTCATTATTTTTTCATTTTTTGTCTCCAAAACATAGGTTATGACCCTCGTTGGAACGAGCTCGTCGAGCTCGTTCCAACGAGGGGTCATAACCTATGTTTTGGAGACAAAAAATGAAAAAAAATAGTTATTCAAGAATTTTGTTTGCAAGTGTCGTCTGCTTTTCATGTTGGGTAAAGGGTTAAATGTGAGAGTGGGAGATAAAAATAGAAACAGAAATAACTGTGACCAAATAAGAGAGAAACCAGTTGATCAAAGCAGTAAATACTTAAATATAGGACACAAGGAGAGAGAATGTAAATTGAAAACCATTCCCATAACTAATAGATAACAAAAACAAAGAAAATCAGGTTGAAATAAAATCAGCAAAAGGGAGACAACTCTACATAATAAACAGATCTCCAAAAACACTAACCAAAGGGAGGACACTTCTCAAACAGGGAGGGATTCTGTAAAACAGGAAGTAAATAAAACAAATAGTGAGCAAATTAATGAACCCAAGCAAATTAACCCTTAGTGGAAAGGTCAAAAGTGTGAGAAATGTGGAAGCTCAGCCCATTACACAAAATTTTGTGATGGGGTTAAAAAGTGTCACCACTGTCCAGTACTTGGCCACTTTACCAAGGATTGTACATGAATCTTACCCAAGAAATTTTTTACTGAACCACAGTCGAAAAATATGGAGAAAAATTACTACATTCATGAGAGATGTCAGCAAAACACAGCTCCAGAAAGGAGCTCAATGAGCTCACAAGTAAATACAGTGAAAAAAGAAACAGAAAGTAGAAAATCAACTTGAATAAAGTCTAGGATGGATCCTGGAACTGTACAATTAAATTTTGGCACAGCTTTGTTAGATAGTGTGATTCACACAGGGAAGCAATGAGTCAGAACTTTGCTTGACTTGAGAGCTCAAACTTCATGCACCGGCATAGTTTGGAGAAACAACCATAATCGCCCTCATTTAGTAGGTAATAGAAATAAATTGCCAAGCATAACAGGAGTGGCTGGTGCATGTATTAGACCCAGGGGATAGGTGCAGCTGTACTTCTCCATTAATGGGTTACCCCAGATACAAGAATTCTTAGTATTAGATGAATTGAATAGAGGTATAATTTTGGGGTTGGGCTGGATATCTGAAAATAATGATAACATTTGTTAGGGTTTGAGAAAAATGAAATTAAATGGACAATTAATTCCACTTGTAAATGACTTGCATGTGTCATGTTTAACCCATCTAGTGAATAACATTCAGTTGAAACTTCAGAGCACTTGTGTTTGTACAGCAAAGACTGCAGGGGTGACTTTTGACAGAATTTTAGAACATCATGGTTTAAGCAAGGTTATATTACAGAGCAAACAGGGTTAATGGTAAGTAGCAGGATTGTAAATACCAATTGTGGTCATATATCAGTTATGCTAATTAACCAATAAGCATTATACACTGAAGCAAGGTTGTATTGTGGGAAAAGTTGAATCTTTAACTGCTGAGGAGGACTAATGTAGATATTAATCAGGAAGTGATGAAAAATGTTACAGTTGAGAATAAAGGTAATGACAATCAGATTATAGATAATGACATTCAAGTGCCACAATTCAGGAACTTAGTACTATCCAAAGGTCACACAGTGCGTGAAGAATTATTGAAATTTACACACGAAATCAGAGCAGGAAAAAGATAGTAAACTTATGGCAATCAGAAAGAAATATCTTAGTATTAATACCCCAACCAATTTATTTATTTATTTATTTATTGGTGTTTAAGGTCACATACTTATGCACAAAGGATAATCGTGACTGTGACAGTTTTATGGGTGGAGGAAGCCGGAGTACCCGGAGAGAACCACCGAGCAATGACGAGCAGCTGTCAGCTCTCCAACATCGTAACTCTGAACTCTGCACCACAGCACAGGCAGGGTTAGATTGGTTGAAGACATGCGCACCATCGACGTGCAGTATGCCTCAGTACACAGCGTCATCGTGCCCCCATTTAGGCAATCAGGGTGAAGTGTCCTGCCCAAGGACACAACGCAGTTGCTGCAGGTGGGATTCGAACCGAGGACCTCTCGGCTTGCAGCCTGCACCTAATACCCCAACCAACATCAGTAGTAGATAAATGTGGATAGAAGAAGTGCTGTATTGTATTAGTGCTACAGACAATAACCCATGAGTGGCATTATGTATATGTGATCATTTAACAAGTGAGGTGTTGAGACAATACCATGATGACTTGGGACATTTAGGGATCGATAAAGTATACTACAGTATTAGTGGCAAATATTTCTGGCCAGATTTATATAAACATATTTATAATTATGTGGAAAAATGTCTTACCTGTCGAGCTTGGAATGCAAGAAAAACACACTTGCCAAAGCAGGAGGCCAATAGGCTGCCATATCCTTTTACTAAAATATCATTGAATATGAGTGGTCTGTTCTCAACTACACTCTTAGGGAACAAATACATAGTCACCTTTATTGATATATTCTGGATGGACTAAAGTGTTTTCGATACCAGATAATAAAGCAGAACTGGTTACAGATCTATTAATAGATCACATATTCCCAAGATTTGGTTGTCCATTGGAATTGTTTACGGACAATGAGTCCGAGAACTGCAATGAATTAATGAAATACCTTACAAAACATTTTAAAAATTCATCATGTGACCACTTCATATTACCATTCGTAGTCAAATGGAAAAGTAGAACGATTCCACAGAACACTGAATGGTGTCTTAGCTAAAATGTCACAGAAAAACCTTGAAGTTTGAGACTTATTCATTAATCAAGCTCTTGCAGCCATCAAATTAAATGGGAACGAATCCTCTGCATTTTCTCCCTACTATCTGCTGTGCACAAGGGATATGGTTTTGCCACTAGATTCAATTTTAAAACCCAGACAGAAATATTTGGGAGAAAAACCCCATAAGATTGCTACCCAAGAACAGCATCGGACATTTTCCCAACAGCAAGCATAACAGCACAAACGTGTTGTGAAACAACAATGCTTAGGGAATGAGAAAGCAAAAGAAATTCTGTTGAAGTAGGTGACCCAATTATGTACCGAGATGGAGGTCAAAAGGTAAGTTGGAGATAAAATGGGAATATCCTTTCCGTGTTATAGAGAAAATGGGCCCAGTGAGTTATAGGCTTTTTAAAAGATCAGTTGACAGGATGGGTTGTCAAGTGTCATGGGGAAATCTTAGCTTAGTTTCACGGGAATGGGAGGTCCCAGCAGAAGATAAATGGCATAGAACACAGAAGTATGTAGCACCACAAGTACCATCAGTAGTAAGAGTGAATAGGAAAATGGACAAGGGAATTCATTACCCCCTCTGATTAGAAATAAGAGACAAATAAGAGTATGCTCCTTGTCTGAAGAATTAAGATGTCAGTTGTGATTCTAATGAGAAAATAAGAAAACCATTCAGGCACTTCTATTGGTTGAGCTGATGGAAGTAAATATTCAGTGTAAGACAAAGAATACTAAAGTAAAGAAAGTGGGGATTTAATTAGTAACATTAGACAGGTCTTACATAATAACAATGAGGGGGGAACAAGTACCGCCAATTAAAGTACAACAGCTATACACAGAGGGAGACAGGGTTGCTAGAGTGGGTGACAAAATCTGAAAATCCAGCCAGGTCACTGTTGGTGTTGCAAATCAATAAAGGACATTAATGGGTGCACAGTGAATTATGGAGTAATTAATTTGCATTGTCATAAGAATCACCCATCATGTTAACCCATGCTTTCCTTCTCATTGTGGGAGCAAGATGTTGCACTGGTGTTTCATTGGAAGTTTGTTATTGGCAGCCATAAATGCGTCTACTGGACCTTTATAATTAGACACAATGTGATATTCACAAAAGTGAAGTAAGTTTATATCATCAATAGTGACTGGTCGATGATCTACATACAAGAATTGAAACTATTTATACAGTTTATGGAACACTTGGGAGTTTAAGTGTCAAACACAAATTGTTACTATGACTTAGTTAATAAAAATTTTGAGCGAGTCTGTAATATGTATGTCTGTGTGAATGATACACTTAACATTGCATTACAATCAATGATAATGGATACATACCAAGAGATAAGGTTCATTAATGATAAGTGAAACAGGACCTGAATGATTATCACAGATTAAGTATGCATACACCCTCGACATTGCATAAGAAATGCAGATTATTTAATTTTATTTGGTAGGGGTTAAGTTTTCTATTTGGCACTGTGACCAAATCCGATGTGCAAGGTATTATGAGAAACCTGGACTGATTATCAAGAAATCAAGAGTTAGAGAAAAGGCAGAGTTTAACCATGATTAAATTGACCTATGCAGTAATATAAGAAAGTAGGGAATTCATATTAAATTTGTCGAAGTTGGTAGCTGATTTCCGGGAGCAGGTCATCATCAGTCGAAATAGTAGTGACCCAAATAAAACTGGTAATTACAACTGCTGAAAACTATATGTGTGATGCGCATTAGCAGATGGGTATATTAGCGGATGAAAAGTTATCACCATGAATTATAAGCCTGACCTTGTTGACAACTGTATTGCACAGTTTGCAAGGGAAGCTTGGCGAGTGCATACAATTGCCTTTAGATTTGAAAAAAAGAATTTTGGCAATAGTATCATTTATTAACAATGGCTATGGTCTTTGCATGAGATAAAATAGTCATCATAGTGAAGGTACCTTTGGTGAACGCCAATATTTAAATTACAAGCATTAGCTGTACCTTTGAAAAATGTAACCACAAATGCCTCACCTGATGCAAATAAGTTAGTCACAATATATCAAGTAGAAGCAGATACATCAATCACAGATAAACAAGGAATTTGATACATATCTGAAATTGGTCATGATAAGTGTGTAGATAATAATAAACTGTTTTGTCCTGTGGTGAGAGCTGTACAGACCACACGTACAACATCGGGTTACACACTAGCGTTATTCCTGAATATGCGAGATGAGATTGTGAAGCTATGCACAGCTGAAATTAAGTTACATATTGACTTGTCTTTATCAACAAGTATTGAGGAAGGGTTATGATATGTTATATCTGACATACTATTGTGTTTCTCAATAACTTGTCTAAAACATAAGAATCCAAAATCACTTGGAATAATGCCACCTACAGGATCACTTGGAATAATGCCACCTACAGGATATGTAAATTGAAGCTTTTGTGTATGGCAATGAGTGGACAACCATTACTGCATAGTTATTTCTATGGTCGAGATAATTCCACCTATCAATTAATGCCCAGGACTGTTTTGCCTGACTTTTCATTTAAGCAGTGACAAGTGTGGAAACCCATCATGAACAGGGTCAATTTAACTAACTTCATGATTCCAAAAGCATTAAGTCTTCCAGAGAATTTACCTATGAATGGACTATTATGTGAACTTGATTCAATGCAATTGATCCCAAATGGACCGATCACTGTACCTCATTGGGCATATTTCCTCAGAGCTGTATTGATTGTTTTGGTGATTTATGTTTTTGTGAAATCTATTTGAAAACAAGGACATATCTGAATACGTAATTGGATCTTGTGTATGAAACAAAAAGACCATATTGGCAGACATGGCTTTTCAGAGAGTGAGTGTTAGGTGTTAAATGATGTTGTACCCAGTGGGAGAATGAGAGAGCACTTGACTCATGTTGATACACCTATGCAGTCAAATAATAAGTGACAGTTCTTTTTTCAGAACATTCAGCTCCACCAGCCTTTAGAACTTATGTGACAAACTATTCAACAAGCAGTGAAGAAATCACCTGCATTGAGAAAAAGACTGTATCCAAAAGTACAATAAAACACTGTTATTAATATCGTGAATGCAACAATGAACAATAATGGAGACCATTCTGATGCATCAGGAGAGACTATCTCTCCTGTGTTTGTCACAACACGTATCGTAGAGTGATTAATTGTAAGAAAAACAATAGATGTGGCTGACTCAGATCCTGACAAACAGTGATGTGGCATATAAGCTGGTTACGAAGGTCACTTGTTTCACCTGCGTAGACAATTATTTCCATAAATGGAGGAAGTGACATGACAGTACACTTTTCGATATGTAGTGAACATTTTATTGCCCATTGTGTACCCAGGAGGTGGCACTGTTCCATAGCGTGACCAAACGCATTTGAGTTAGACTTTTGTAGAGCGTATAATATTGAACCTTTACTTAGTGAGTCCACATTTGATGCATGTTTGCTGATTTTATGCATAATCGTATGTTTATTGAGAAAGAACAGTGAACAGTGTATGGTTTGTTGCTGCTTATCAATGACTCCAGGGTTTTTAAATTTCAAGACACAATCAAATTTTATTAAAATTTGAAACTGCCCTGATTTAATTGGTTATAGATAACGGGAAGAACCAGGTACACGTAGTTTTGAGGTCCCAGTCAGGGAATGTTCAGATGCACCTGGTAGCTACAAGTATGTATCTATACCTGAGCCAGGTGTTGATGAACGAAACCACCAGGTTTCTAATATGAACCTACTCTGACATGGGAACCCTTCTTTAACCCATTTAGAAGGTTCCTCAATTTCGGATGAAGAACCAGGCCTAACTAAAATTCCATTATGTTGCATACAGGATGCCAGAGGTATGTAACATGGAGTCAATGTCACCCCGTCTTCGATGGATTCCATTTTCATTTTTACTCAAGTCCAGGGAAAATTTATAGGACTTAATGTAATGGGTGTACCACCCGATTAGTCAATTCACAGATCTTATAGCTCCATGGAATATTTCTGTCAATGTTGCTGCTAATCTCTTTTAGATATTATACTGCAGAGTGGAAGTGTGGAGCCATGTTGGTGGAATATGGGTCACATGTGATTGTCTTCATTGGTTATCTTTATCATTCGATTCAGTTACAAATTTTTGACATTTGAAATCAACAAGAGATATAGATGACTGAAACGTAGGGTTTCTGGCAGGGTGTGGATAATTACTCACCAGAGACTCTACATTGTAAGGCAGTCTAGAAACTAGTACCAGTGTGGGTTGACTGTCAAAAAAGGTACTAGAAGCATGTACACCCACAGGAGCAGAGGGGAAGGCCATGTCTCACAGTACAGTGTAAATAAGTGACTTTTAGGTTTCTTTTGTTTTATTGTTTTAATATTTGAGGGTCACAGTTTTCCTAGTTTTATAGTTATTTTCTATTAGTGATTCGAGACATAGCATCGGCAAATTTTCCAGAATTTGATGATTTGTACCTCTGTATGCTCCATTTCAGGTTTGAATCCTCTAATCGAGATTAAACTCCCTCTGGGTTTTGATCTTAGGTGGGGGAGGTTTATGTTGTGAAATGTAGTCTACGAGAGGGTTAACGATCCACCAGAGTACTCGAGGGTTAAAGGGAGCTCATAAGCCCCCTACATGACAAGAAAGTGAGCTGAAACTTAAATTCCACGAACAAAAATATTAGTTGGAATACATGAATGCATAATAGTAAATTAACTAAATTTACAATTCATATGATTTTCAATGTTAGTGAAAAAATTATAAAACCAGACAGAATTGTAGACAAAGAGTCGGGAGAATTACAACTTCATAGATAGATAGATAGATAGACGGTACTACATTGTGTTAGAAAATATTAATTGTTTTTCCAGTATGACACTTCTACAAAACTGATTAGCAGGGTTATCAGGTGTCCTTAATTTCCTAAAATACTTGAGAGAAGATGACATCTGAATAGCTTGTACAGTACAGTCACCATGGACTGGTCGTAATCCACACGTGGGCAGTTATGTCCAAGCATCTGTTTATCAGGTAGTAAAAATCATCATTAGCAAAATTTTAATTAATCAAGCACTGGGTTGTACCTGGTGCTTCATTATTAATTAAATTTTTGCTGATTATTCATGTAATTGGTATTTGGAATCTAATATTATTGCATCCGTGAAAATACTGCCCATGCGTGGAAAGTGACCGGTCCACAGCGACTGTACTGTATAGCAGTACTCATGACAAACATCTGATACTCATGACAAACATTCGTTAACTGAGGCCAATCCACTTTTATCAATTCACAAAGTCCCCTCTTATCAAGTCACAAAGTCCTACTCTTATCGGGAGTGATGAAGAACTTAGACACCACTGCAAGTAGGATATAATCCACCAGGCTGGGCAGGAACAGTCGTAGTCTGATCTCCCAGCTGACAGAGGAGAGGGAGTTAAATGCATCTCGCATCCTTTAAATTTATGGCATGGGCATTGAGTGGAAAAGCCCCATAAGAACTTTGTAGAATAACTAGTTAAATCACGGTGCTATTAGTTTATTGTGTTGAAACTATAAGAACCATAGCTGCCCTGGTGTACTGGTGTTATCTGAACGATGCCATTACTGTACAAGGTCTGAGAGCTAATTTGTTCCTGGTATAAATAAGCGACCAAAGGAAAGTTGAATATATGAGTTCCAGTGTGTTTATTGACTTCCAGTTAATTAGCCGTGGCTGCCATTTCGGATTAGAACTATTTGCCATGCACATAGAATAAACACCCTTGTTGTAAAACAAAGGAGCCGCCCCTAGAAGACCCTATCTGGAGTCCAAGATCCTTGACGAACCTTAACGCCCTGTAACACCTCTCGTGTACTGAGTATATCCGAGTCTGTGCATTTAATGGTTGAAAAAAGACAGGGTGTAAGTCAGTTATCAAACCAGCTGTCGGTATTCATGAATCTGAACAACCTGATAACGTGCTGCAACACCTAGCTGCTACACGGCTCGGCGTCACTCAACGCATGCTGGCAGGTACTTCAAATCCGCGAATATCAACAGTTAGGTTGGTAACTGTTACTAAATTGATTTAACAAAGAAAATGTGAGACGGTCCAGTCGGTGCACTCTGTTGACAGTAATGCATGGCTGATTTCTATATGTGATTGAGATATTAGTTTGGGAGCAATTTGAGTGTCATTGTGATTTATAATGTTGTGAGTGGTATTTATCTTTTATACAGCTGTGTGCAGTATTCTATCATTTATATTGCTGTGTGCGTTATTTACTGTTGTGTGCGGTAAGATTGTTCTAATTTCATGTCGCTTTGTAATATTAATTGTCATAAATTTCACCCAATTTCCTCAAATCATCAACCTTGGAAATACAACAAAGGCGTCGCTGACAGGTTTCGAGTTAGTATTCTGGCTTTTTCGTCATTTGAATCGTTCTCCTATTCACCTACATTTTCGTGTCTTATGTGGACGGCACCTAACCATGGAAGTCAACAACTACAGCTCACCCCACCTTCAGCAAGTATGTAGTCACCTGCTGCATCTGTTTTGGGTGAGAGCAGATCTAAATATGTGCATAAACCTGAAAAAGATTTCTAACCCACTAGTGATAGTTCATGCCCCAGCATTAGAAGTTTTGATAAGAATCTGATATCTGAGAAAGTACTAGGTTTTCAAACTCAGCCTTCATTTCAGAAATGTCACACAGGAGAAAACAGCTCAGTTCCCGAAAAAGCGTCACAAAACCATTTCTTTCATAGTCAAACCTGATACACCATTTGTCTTTAATTGTTCTGATCCTAAATCACACCTATGGCATGGGAAATCTTTGGATGACAGAAAATTTAACTGAAAACCAGCAATAGTTTCTTCTCAAAATTCATTAAAAATGTGTTCCAACCAAATCCTGTCTATGGGTATCTGCTGGATATGACGTAGATAATCCACGGTTATCAACTGGAAAAGAAGTAAAGCGATAACACGTTGAAATCTGATCAATGAATAAAAAATCAGATCAATGAAGTATGGAAAAAACTCAAATAACAGAGAGAAGATAAAAAAAAAGTTGTGTGAATAGAAAAATGCATTTCCTGTTATCTTAGCTGGTATGACATCACTGCCCACGTGTGGATTGCAGGACACATATCAGTACTGGTACGGGTTCAGGGGTACTGCTGTCAGTAGCATACCAGTACCAAAAGTTGAAGCACCGACAGTACTTTGAGAACCTCGGGCAGATAATTGGTTACACGATCTGCTTGTTACTTGTGTCTAATATGGTGTTTATGGTATCTGTTAACTCTTTATTGTAATTCATAATATCACCAACATCAACCAGTTCCAATACAATATTTTTAATTGTCAGTTTTTTTAGTGATATTGATTCAAGTTTAAAATCACTCAAACAATAATTCAGCTTGTACAGAGAGCAGAAAGATTGATGACCCCACAATAAACTGCAATTTTCAGAATCAGTTGTCCATTGTGAACTAAATTTGCTGTGCAGTATAGTTTTTTGTCATGTTCTTATTTAAGCAAAACGAATTTATATAAGTTCAGAGGAAAACCGTTTTGTTTTCCGAGTAGAACAGTTCATTCTCGCTACGAAAAGATTTCGTTCTTCCACCTAGATTGTGATTGTAACTCTCACTCCACTCCCTGAATTGTCCCCATGTCCTCGATGAAGCTGGTGATATCACAAAATCTTGTACATAGCTTATTAAAGTTCAATACCTATCCACAATTCCTGGCAATGTACACTCATAATGAATAATTACATCTGGTATAAATGGTGTTGCCAATGGGTTGCCGTCCGTGAGTTGGGGTCAATGGTCATTGCTTCCATAACATAACACACCTTCTTTTCCAACACTATTTCTTCGGTTGTGTTTCACCCAGCCTCTTGATGTATGCTTGTCTGCTTGTAATATGCTAATCAAATGGAAACGGATAAATATAAGCTTGCATGCTTTCTGCCGAATCCATATATTTTGTAACTAATATTACATTTTGAGTTTATGAAATAAATTTTGTTTAAAGTAATTTATCAAACACTTTGTGGGAAGCTCATAAACTAAAAGTAGAACCTCATAGCTACTGCATGCTACCATCAAAAACAAGATGGCGAGGTCCAGCAAAACAAATGGACTATGGAAACACGTACCACCCACACAACATGTTTTGGGCATTCGCACTAACAAAATGAACAATCGTGGAAATGATGCCACAACATGGCAGACCACACCTACTACCATAAGAACCAAAGAGGGTCACCAGTCACGCGACAACTGCAAAGTACTTGAGTTCCCAAAGGAGATCCCCAACCGGTTTTGTCGTGGAGAGTGGATTGTAACAAAATCACCCACGGAATGGAGTTATCACCCAAAGTATCCCTTTCAAATTCTGTACTTTTGGGCAAAAACACTAGCAATGTTTCAGCCAATGGACCTCCGGGTTTAACCCGGAGGTCCATTGGCTGGAACTTTGCTTGTAATTGTTATGCTTTGCAACAAATTCGCAATTATTTCTTGGGTGGAATCTCCACTCTGCGGGTGATTTAGTGGTAATACACTCTCCATGCACTGTATATGAGCTATCACAAAATCAACGGATAACTTACCAGAGCAATGCGTGATGAATAACGGTCAAGCCACGGAAACATAAATTCCACGTAAGACTGTTCTTTGAGTTCATTTGGAGTACGTCCGCTTGACAAAATGTTATCGCGTAATATATCCTTATGCACGTGAGAGGAGAATGTTCTGTAACATGCTTTAAATCCACAGGGTACCCTTTCTGTCCCATTTGTATTTTGAAATGGGGAGGATCTTCGTCCTGAACTGTCAGTTTGAGAAACTGATCTCTGCAGATAAATTTCGTGGAATGTTTCATTTTTTCTGACGGCACTTCTCAGAGCGTTCAAACCTTTAGACAACATTTTAGATATTCTAAAAAATAAGAAAAAAACATTTGATTTGAACTGGAATAATAATGTTGACAAATTATCTTGTCACTCAGTGAAAGACAACTGGGCACCACAAATATCTGGTTTTCCAGAAAAGATAAATTTCAAATCCGAAGGATGTATTATGATGAAAAAAAACCAAAGAAATATAGCATAAATTGCTAAAAAAAATTCATAAACGACATGATGTGTCATTTCTTATTTGAGCATTCAAGTAGAACAAAGAGAATGACAAGGGTTGTTGATTTCTATCCCTCATACACGACTCAAGTTGTGTTCTGCATTTATACCATGATTCAACTTGAATTAATTAATTATCTTGCATTGCACACTGCAAACGCTCTTACGTATTTAAGACCACTTCATTCTTCTGCAGAAAGAAACTCATTAACCAACGAGCAGATTACGTGCTAATTGTGACAAGACTTCTAGTTTTAACAACACATGGCATTCTTACACGTTGGTCGGATTTCATACGTGGTGTATCTAGCATATTTCCCAATGTTTGTATTGTATCGGGTAACATTGAATACGCACGGCAATCGTCGTATAATTTTTTATTATCTGACTACAAAAAATAGCCATACAGCATCTCCTTTAATTGTGGTTTGCTGGGAAACGATAGTCTCAACTTCTCCAAACCAATATCGTTTCTATCTCAAACGAGGCTCGAGTGACGTCACTGGCGTTTGTTGGTTTCCACTGCAACAATTCTACAAGCGCGAAATGAAAATTGGAGTTCCCTATTTTCTTTTTTTTTGTTTGCATTTAAGGAGAGATACGTATAATCATAACCTCTTTTTCGCGAGAAGCATTCACATCGCATACAGTGTGGTCGCCGTCTACTGGTCACATTCCACGGGAGGGCAATATTTCCACGGACGCAATAATATTAGACTCCAAACACTAATCATAGGAATAATCATCAAACATTTCATTAATGAAGCACCGGGTACAACCCGGTGCTTCATTAATTAAAAGTTTGCCGATGATGATTTTTATTGCCTGGTAAACCCATGCGTGGACTTAAGACCAATCTACGGCGACTGTACTATACAGAATGTAACCATCTCACTCCTCCTATACTAACTTCCTCAAATGGACTGTTCGACAGAATATTCTTTTGAACACAATGAGCGAATCTTTTTTTGTGTTTTTGCGGAAAGTTTCAGTAATAATTTAATTCAACGGCCCTATCAGTTGGATAAATTATTACTGAATTTCATCCGCACTTCTTATGTGTTGTCGACCTATCACTGGCCAAAGTTACTTTTAACAGTTATGCATACAATAGGAAGCGCGGTGGCTCAGTAGGTAGAGATGCAGGCTGCAAGCCTAGAGGTCCTCGGTTCGAATCGCACCTGCGGCAACCACATTGTGTCCTTAGGCAAGACACTTAATCCCAAGTGCCCACGTGAGGGCACGGTGGCGTTACGTACTAAAGCGTACTGGACAACGATGGTGCGCTTGTCTTCAACCAATGCTAACCCTGCTTGTGTGGAGTTAGTTCATTGGGAAGTCTGACAGTTGCTCGCCGTTGCTGGGGGGTTTTCTCCGGGTCCTCAAGCGGCTTCCTCTAGCCGTAAAACTGTCCGATACGAGGTGACCCTGGATGTCGAAAGTGTCGATAAACGCAAATACATAAAGCCGGGGACACACTAGGCGATTTTGTACGCCCGATCCATTTTCGCTTGCGTAATCGTGTAGTGTTTCTGATTGTGCGACGCCGAACTTTGCTAGCGAACACGTACGCCCGACCAATCGGCCGTATTCAACATGCTGAATATTGGCGATCAATTTCGGCCGGATTTTTATCGGTGGCGTAGAGATCGGCCAGTGTGCCCACCTCGGCGACAGCAGATCGGATGCGTATATTGACAGCAGCTACTGCTGCAATTTTCTTCCTGCACTTCGACTTGCTGGCCGCCATTTTATGATCAGATGACAAGAGTAAAAAGGTGTCACATGACAAGAGGAGACGTCGCTGTCGTACTGTTATCCGGCAAGTGTGTCCACTCAATCGTTGAACTCACTGCCGGACAAAAATCGACGGCGTAAAAAATCTTTGTCGACAGCGATAAAAAATCGCCTAGTGTGTCCCCGGCTTTAATAAATATGCGTACAATAGCGTGGTAACTCTTTTGGCACGTAACATTCTAAGAAACAGAACTCTCGGTGCGTAACAGTTGGTGGTGTCTCTCGCGTTGTTGCAACCGAGGAGTACATTTTTCCCTGGAGCAGTTGTAAAATGTGAAAATACACGCCCCAAATGGCCGCATTTTGAGGCACCTGCTTGTAAATTTTCACCAAGTGTAGTATGTCATCTAAAAGTGCATAAGGTAATTCCCCATGCAGATGGTACAATTCCGGATTTTGATTAGGGTGCGTGGGGATTGGGACGGGGAGGCTGTCAAAGGCTGCCCATGGCTACGTCACTGGTGATCATTGCAGTAATTGATAACTGCAGTCCCGGTGATCATTCTACCATTACATTCTGATATTCTGAGAGGACTTTAAAGACGTTCGGGTTGTATTGAAATGTAAGAAGCGACTCAATAGGGCTGTTTTTGTTTTTTTTGGGGGGGGGGGGTGCGGTTCGGTTCCGGTTTTTGTGGAAAACCCAACCCCAAGACCAAGCAAAAACCGGCCAAATAATGCTACTGTGTTTGCGCCCAAACTGATCAAATCAACTTCAAAGGACGGAACTTGGCCAGAGGCATGACCTCTCATCATTTAGACTATCCAGCGAATACGCCATGCACCCACTGTCATATTTCACCATAATTTTCTCGTCCACTGAACGAGTCAATAAGGGAGAAAATGTAGATTAGATGAACATTATTCATTTGTTACCCTGTTTGTGCATTTTTCTTACTCAATAGGTTTAGCAACTGATCCTCTAGAAACCCTGAGAATGCTCAAAGGGAAGTAAGGCTGAACCCTTTGATGATACTTGCAGTGCTTTTTAAGGTGAATGGTCATGTAAAACCTATTGCGAATATTCTCTACGTCATGGAGCCTGAAGTGCTATTTACTATATATTCTTAAGGAGAAGTCTAACCTTACTTTGGTCAAATTTCAGAAATTTTCTCCAAAGTCTAAAAGAGGACAGAAAGGAATAAACCCAATAAATTATATATCAGTTTTATTGGAATGAAACATAGATGACGTGGAAATTAATATTTTCCATGGAACTTTTACCATGTGGTAGAAAGCACTGCCTGAAAGCCTGTTATGGCAAAACTAAGAGGCCAGATTTTGTACAATAAAATACCTTAAATTTACTGAATAGTTATATTCTGCAATCCTTCTAGTACTGACTCGGAGAAAGCTTTTTCTCATTCTTGTAGGGAACGGGCAGTAAGACTAATTGTAATTTTAGGGCGTCTAAAGTTCACATGAGTAGGGGAAAGTGCGGATTCTAGACCACTATGATTAGGTGGTCACGAAAATATGGTGGTCCAGAAAAATTGAGGTATTTTTGACAAAAATTGAGTTATTTTTTAGAAAAAAATCAAATTTTTCCGAAAAGAAATTGACTTTCTCTGAAAATTTTGGATTTTTCCAAAAATAATTCAACTTTTCCGGGAAAATCCCGGATTTTTTGCTGAAAATATTCGAATTCGAGCATTTTCTGGACCGATTTTTTAAAAATCCGGGTTTTTAAAAAGTCCTTTCTTTGACAGATTTAACATTGATTTCCCACAGGGGGTGGATTTTTTGCCGCAACGAAAAATTCCGAAAAGGCCGTGTCTAGGCCGAAAAATACCCCGATCCAGAACTGGGATTTTCCGCGAGGAAGAGAGAACGTTTGGATGAGGTGAATTCTTAACCGGTGCAGAGAAAAAAGAACAAAAACCTAGAGTTTTTTTTCGGCGATCGAGCATCGTGACTCGATGGGAGAGATGGGAGTGAGACTAGAAGCGACCACGTTGTTCAGACTCGTCACCAAGGTCTAGGAACGAGCAAGGAAGGAGATCGTGGAGGAACTGAGACCCATAAGAGAAGGTTCTCTGAGGACGGGTTCTATTCCCGGTTGTTCTGCGCCGAGAACTCCGTCCAGTTACACTCCGGAGAGAATCAAGACTGATCCGAGTAGCGTCGGTAGCGTAACGCCAAGAAGTTTGTCTTAATACACTCCGGATAGGACCGAGACCGATGCGAGTAGCGTCGTAAGCAGCGCCAGATCTGACGTCGCCAGAGAAAAAGATACGATTTACGGATTTCGTCAAGAAGGTGATGACAATTTCGTTGGTGACACGCGAATATGGTTTGAAGGCGACTATTCGATCATTGGTCCGAACAGGTACGAAATGACCAACCGATTGCACACTCTGCTCTATCACAAGAGTCCCGGCAATTACACCCAAGAATCTGAATAATTATGGAGACATTCTGGTTCAGACTCATGCCATGAAGAAGAACAACGATGCCAGAGACACGGGTCCGAAGGATAAGGGGCGTTACAAGTGGAAGCATGTGGTGGAACCCATATGGAAGGCGAACGAGTATTTCCTGAAGTCGACGAGTAGAAAGGGAATGAAGACCAACAGATATTTCTTCCGCGCAAACCTCATGCCCTGTCGGAGAGATTGAGATTGTTGTTGGCTATCAGAGAGGCTGGTAACACTGGAGTAAATAAAAAGATAGTGCGCGTGTGTGAAAAATTGTTGAGGCAGAATGTCTTTGACTAAGAAGGATTATCAAAAGTTGATGAATCGTTTGAAATGATAAAATAGTAAGAGAAGAGAGAAAAAAAGAAAGAAAACATATTAAGTAAATAAAAAATAATAATATATATTCACAAAAAATAATTAAACAAAAAACAAAACCAAATTCTCAAAACAAATGTTAGTGGTAAATAACAGGAATACGCTAGATCATACATCCACAGCAGATTGGGCATCGTCGATTCGATGATGCGATTCTCAACTCGTAAATTCACCAGCGATGCCGCGAAACAGATCATGTCGAGCACTCTCAAAATCGGAAAGAAGACTGCGATCAATGTCGGTAAGAAAGCTGCTGCCGAAGTGAACAGTAGAATAGCTTCAGAAGCCAGCAAGAGAGGAGCCGACATGTTGATTAATAAATTGATAACTCCATCACAACCACCTGCCAAATGATCAAGAATTGAACCGAAAAGTTGGAAAGACTTGTATGACAACGTCGTGTCAATACAGGACTTGGCTAAAATGATGAGAGGATCGGGATTGAAAGTGATTCATAAATAAAAATAAAACAAAATTTTTATATATATGTATAAAAAATAGAAATTAAAAATAAAAAAATAGAAGAAAAAAACAATTCAAAACAAAGTAAAAAAAAAATAGATATCAAAGACATGTCTTGGAATGAGGTGATGACCAAAACGTTGAATGACGAGTTCTTTCCCAAGAGCATAAGAGGTCTGATAGTGGAAAAATCGAATTGCGGAAAGACCAATCTCTTGATGAATCTGTTGTTGCGACCTGGCTGGTTGGATTACAACAGATTATTCGTTTTTGGCAAGAGTCTCTTTCAAATGGAGTACAGATTGCTTTGAGAGTGCATGATCCATAAATTACCTACGGATGTCATGTCGAGATTCTTCGACAATCGTGACGAATTCAAAGGACACGAGACATCAAATATACTGGAAGGAGTGGCGAGAGAATTTACTAGGAGAAACGTAGAGTGTTTTAACGTGGAATGTCTGTTTTATGAGAATGTCGATGATGTTCCCGATCCCAGCCAGTTGAAGTCGGAGAACAAGAATCTCATGATCTTCAACGATCTGCTGTTGGAGAGCCAGAATCAATGCGAATCGTATAACGGTCGAGGACATCACAGCAACGTGAATTGTTTCTATCTGTCTCAGAATTATTTTCGACTGCCTAGACAGACGATAAGGGAGAATGCTAATTTTCTGTGTCTCTTTTGTCAGGATTTGAAGAATCTCAATCACATCTACAGCGGAAATCACGTGGCAAACGACATGAGCAAGGAAGAATTCAGGAGGACTTCACAAGTTTGTGGTGATCGATTTGACTAGCGAATTTAACAATGGAAAATATCGAAGCAGATTCGACGATTTTTTTTTAGATTCCCGACGATAATAATAGAGATGAGAATAAAAATTAAAAAAAAATATCGATAAAATATAAATATAAAAAATATATAATTTATAAATAATAAAAAAATATGTCAGAACCATCACCTATTGGAACAGATAGTCGAAAATACGGATGCAAAACAGTCCTTTCGAATCATTGTGAGTCACGACACGACTCGATTCACAA
The DNA here is from genome assembly GCA_031216915.1 of Pictodentalium vernedei. Taxonomy (NCBI): domain Eukaryota; kingdom Metazoa; phylum Mollusca; class Scaphopoda; order Dentaliida; family Dentaliidae; genus Pictodentalium; species Pictodentalium vernedei. The sequence continues at coordinate 119,778,030 of CM062292.1, forward strand.
CGAAATTCGAACCCTCCATCAAATTGAAGAAGGAAAAGAGATACGTGATGGTGTTGGTTAATCTCGAGACTAATTATTCGTTTCCCAACGTCATGGAAAAGAACAATACATTCAAGTATTCCAACGGAGTGGATTGGTTCGAGATTCGAATTCCAAAAGGGAGTTATGACATAGACGATCTGAACCATCACATCCATACGAGACTTAAGACCGATGGTCAGGGAGGGAATATGATAAGACTCGCTCCCAATACGAGTACTCTACAGATGATATTAGACTTGGGAGATAATTTTCGAGTGGATTTTAGTGCAGAAGATTCGATCGGGGAGATGTTGAGATACGATCAAAACATGTATCAAGGTCACACCGCGTCAAAAAATATGGTAGACATTCTCTCAATCAATAGCATTTTAGTGTATGTCAACGTGATCTCGGGAAGTTATGTCGACGGTAGCACTTAGCCTATGATCTACTCATTCTTTTCGGATGTTATACCGGGTTATAAGATCGTGGAGCAACCTCGAAATCTCGTCTATTTACCCGTGATTCTGGACACATTGTATAGCATCAAAACCACGTTGACGGATCAGAACAGTGATCAGTTAGATCTTCGCGGAGAGAGAGTGACTATACAATTTCACATCAGAGAGATATGAAAAAAAGTCAAGTAAATAAGAAAACTAAATATAATTTGGAAAAAAAAAAATTTTTTTGGTATTTTTTAAATTTTTTTTATATATATAAGAAATAAAATAAAAAAAACAAACTTATAATATTTATAATAATGAAAAAAACCAAAAACAAACTTATAATTTTCCTAATTAAAAAAAAGATATATATATATATATATATAATCCAGCAAAAAAAAAATAACAGATATGACTCAATACATCATTGAAAACGTGAACACATCCAAAGGACAGAAAGCTTTGCGAGCATCGAGTAATAATAATAACAATAACACTTTGGCCAGCCGCTGATTTGTCGCGGTTCTCGGACGAGAAGGCCATGGTTACACCTGAACTCCCAACTGCCTCCCTATTCCCACGCTTCTCCTCTCCTCCCAGCACTTGGAGACGAACTGCTTGATGACATCCCTTGCCCCATTCTTCCCAATCTCACCGATTAGCATATTAACCCTCTCCTTTGAGTCTCCCCCTAACCACATGTCCTTCATTCTCCCATCCCACTTCCCCATTATACTCCCACTGAATCTCATTCTTTTAGACTGATACTTTGGGCATTCTAGAAGAAAGTGTTCCAGGGTCTCAACCACGCCCAAGTTACACATCTGGCACTCCTTTTCACTGTTTTTCCCAATTTTTCCCCTCAGCTCCAGGGACCGCGACCTCAGCTTGAACAACAGTGACCCCCAAAGGTGCCATCAAGGTACTCTTCAAAACCAGGCTTCTCTTTATCACGCAGGCCACCCAAAGATCTCTTTGATTTGAACCCACTCGCAAATTACGGTTACAATCCTCCATGACCCTTTCTCTGACGATCTTTTTGCCCTGGTTTGCCCCAACGTCAAGGTCCGAGATCTCCAATGAGTAGTTTTCTACTAGCTCCCTCACATGGACCATCCACCCCGTCTTGATATTTGAGTTGAAAGTTCTCAGGAACATTACTTTACACCATCGGCTATCGGGGAGATTTGCCAAATAATTAAGATAACCGAGTTTCAATAGGTCTATCCTGTCCTTGATCCTCATCCACCCAAGCTCACCCCCGATCGCTTCTAGCGCTGCGGCATTACTCGAGCCTGTTATCCATCGGCCTGCATCATTCTGCAGGATTTCCAAGCTCTTTACGGCTGTGTTGTTTAGGGGTACAACTTCCGTACCGTATGTTATACTTGGCAGACCCACCATTTCGCAAATAGTTTTCCCCACGAAAACCTTATTGAAACTGTTTCTCCCTATAAGTTTCATTTGGTTAAGGATTCGCTTCCCCTTCAGAATCAATTTATTTGTGTGGTTTCGGTAGATGCCTCTTCCTGTGATGTTTATATTTACCCCCCACATACTCGTAATCGCTAGTCTCTCCTACACTAAGAAGGCTACTGCTACCTTCCGGAATGCAGAACTCCCCCACTCTCCAGCTTCGAGTAATCGAGGTGAAGCGATTAGATTTAAATTCAGTTACAAAAATCTGGTGAGTGGTGGTAGCGATCGGATCGTCTGGACTAAAACACAAATCAAAAGGATGGAGAAAGTGATTCATAATCAAACGGGAATGACAGTGAGACTGAGTCCCATTCAACTGAGATACAATCTGAGAATGAAAAGTAGTTTCTTGCCGCTATTGGCGGGACTTGCTGCAAAAGCATTACCCATTCTCACAAAGATGGTGTGCCAGCTCTGGGTGTGGGAGCTCTCTTGGGACTCACTAGTCTGGTAGTCGACAAATTAATGGGTAGAGGATTGTTTTTTAAAAAGAGAGGAAATGGACTGTTTTTGAAGAAGGGAAGAGCCGTGTGTCACATAGACGTGAGGGTAAAGGATTGCATCTAGGACTCATGAGAAAAAGCAGCAATGCTTTCCACAGAGACGGTCTCTTTTTGAAGACTGGAGAGAATGTGGAACTGAAATATACCCATTTCAGGTATGTTATAAAAAAATAAATAAACAACAATTAAAAAAAAAAATATCAAATATATTGAAATTTTTTTTTTTTTTTAATTTTTTTTTAATATATATTTATATAAGAAATAAAAATGAACCAAAAGATGTGAGAAGAAAAACATCTTTTAAAAGACGTGTTAACAAAAACGTTTTACAAAGAAGAAATGAAACAAAAGGTGAGAGAAAAAAACATCTTTTAAAAGAAGTGTTAACAAAAACGTTTTCATCATCAAAACAACATTCGTTTTATTAATAGTTTTTACATGAGTGTGCATTAGAAAGAATTCAATCAGAACGAATCAAATACAACTCACATTTAAACGGGTGCATAATATTGTTTTTGTTACTATTGTCAATCATATCTCACAATCAAAACTATCTCGAAAATATCGAAACATGTTCGAATGATAAAAATGCATTTTATTATCAAAATTATCACGTGATTATAGATATCCTAGAGTGTTTAAAATACAAATTGAAAACTTGTAAAGTGTTACAAATATGGGGAACCTTATCACATGTATATTTGCGTGAAAAACATAGTTAATGTATTCGATCCTGGTGGTGGTGAAGAAAATATTGAAAAATTCATTCGTCAGTGTGTCAAATATATTTGCAGATTACACTTGTTCGCATCAAATAGATCGTGAATCGAAATAACTCCTTGACGTTATTCTTTCTCAATTCTAAGTCTACGTATTGTTTGGTTGCCGTATCATTGGGATTCGTGGATCGGGTACATTTATTGTCCTATTAGAATTCACATTCAATTCAGACTGCATCACTTTAGGAACGTAGAGATCTCTCAGATGTTTACTGAATCTCGCATGAGAGTCGTCTGCATATCTTTTAGTGGTGATGTTGGTCACCACACAGTTAAATTTTAAGTTGAGATCATCCGTCATGTCTTTATCGACGTAATTATCTCTCATCATCTGCTAGAAATGTCCATTATCGACATACTTTTTAGTCGCTGCATCGATCGGTTCGGGAACATTGTAGATTTTCTTCATTTATCTAATTTGGCAATGTTGCCATCAATAACTTCGACTGTAACTCTTCTTTTCGTTCTAGAAAAATCTTCATCATCGTCAGTGCGACCAAATTTATCGACTGTCATGTTTTGTTTTCATATTTTTCTTTTTTTTTAATTAGGAATATTATAAGTTTTTTTTTTTATTATTATTAGTTAAATATAAACAACTAAAAAAAAATTATTATAAAAATACTTTTTTATTATAAAAATAATTTCATTAGATATCTCTCTCTCTATATATATATTTAAAAAAATAAAAAACATTTTTTTTTTCTTTAATGTAAATCATTGAGAATATCTTGAAAGTGATCTCCTTCCGACCATCCCTTGAGAACGTAGAGACACAGATGACTGCAAAACACTCGATCCGGCACTTGCACTCATTTGGTATTGTAAATAACTGATGATAAATAGTTTCTTATTTCCATCGGCGGTGAGATTCTGTAGCTATCAAAATAATAATTTTTATTGTTTGAAAACCATGCCACCCAATGCATACACTCACCTCCGATGTCGTCCAGATTTAAAATTCCACATTCTGAATTTTCATCTTTTTTTCTCGGCAAAGCATCTCTAGTAAACACACCTCGAAAATGTTTGATTTTTAGATCTTTTGCTGCTTTCAACAGATCAATGTTAGATAAGGGTTCTTTGGGTAAGACGACACCTTCAACCAATATGCGTTTCATTTTCTTATTATTCATAAATATGTTTTTTTTGTTTTTGTTTTATTTTTTTTTCTCTATTCTTTTTCTTTAATTTATAAACTCGCGAGTGTTTTTTAAACTTGCGAGATTTTGTAGTAACTCAACCTCTTGATTTCAACAACAACAAAATATCTAGTTATAATGTCCAAGTTCGAAAGTAATAATAAGAATATTTATAGAGCGCCTAATCCCCAAAGCCTCTAAGCGCTAGGCGTACCTACTAAAAAAATTCAAACTTGACAAATTTGGTATAAATATGGTATGTAGAAAGTAATGAAAAATATAGAAAATGGTATTCTGGCTGTACACATTAGTTTGATGGGTGCTGTACTCTGGATTCATCAACAGGTGTGGTATTACTGATATCAATCTGGAGGTATTTTTGATACAAAAAACACTTCAGTTTCTTTTTGAAAGAGTCCAAATTGACGCTATCACGGACATTCAGGGGAAGGGAATTCCAAATTTTGGGTGCTATAACTTGAAATGCACCACGGCTGTACGTTTCGAGGTTATAGCTTTTCTCAGTTAGTAATAACTTGTTATGAGATCTTAAAGCCCGGGACGGGATATAATCGTGGATAAGAGATGCCAAATAATGGGGGAGGGTTGAGTCTGATTTACGAAAACAAAGAATGGCTATCTTGAACTCTATACGTGCCCTTACAGGAAGCCAATGTAAAGTCTTCAGCATGGGGGTGGCATATGAACTCTTTTTATGACCAAGAACTACCCGTGCAGCATTGTTTTGAATATGCTGCAGGGTGCCAAGGCTTTCTTCGGTGATGTTAGTGAAGAGTGAGTTGCAGTAGTCAAGATGCTGCAAGATAAAGGAACATGCTAGTTTTGCTCTGGCATCTTGAGACGGGTATGATCTCATATGACTTATATGTCTGAGTTCCAAGAATGAAGTTCAGGATAGATGATTGATGTGATCTTTCATTGTCAGATTGGCGTCAATGATGACACCAAGGTTCCTGGTTCTGCCAGGAAACTTGATGTCCTCATTACAAATTCGAATTTTGTCACATTCTATGTTTTTCAACTTTTGGGTGTACCACACTTCATTACCTCAGTCTTTTCACTATTTATTTTGAGTTTGTTACACTCCATCCACGACTGGACAGAACCAACACAAGCTTCCATGTTGGCCAGTGAGTGGGAAAAATCTGGCGGAATGTTGCTGTTGTACAACTGTGTGTCATCGGCATAGATGTGGTACTGGGTATTGTGTTCTGTGATGACTTTACCAATGGGTTGGGTGTACAGTGAATATAAAATTTGCCCAAGGACAGAAACTTGTGGCACGCCAAAGCGTAGGGGGAATCTCTGTGAATGAATACCTTTAATTACAGCAGACTGTGTGCTGTCTTATAAATATGATCAAAACCACCTTAAAGGCGGACCCGATATGCCGAATGTAACTTCATGTGTCTTATAAATATGATCAAAACCACCTTAAAGGCGGACCCGATATGCCGAATGTAACTTCATGTCGCCTGATAAGGATGTAGTGATCGATAGTATCAAATATGGCAGATAAATCTAACAATGAAAGGATAGAAACATTTCCATTGTCAGCAGCCACGAGTAAGTCGTTGCTGATGCATAACAGAACCGTTTCAGTAGAATGATTCGGCCGATAGGCAGATTGAAAGACTTCCAAAAGGTTGTTGTCGACTAAGTGGTCTTTCAGTTGTGCAAGGACCACCTTTTCAATAATTTTAGCAATGAATGGTATATTTGAGATGGGTCTGTAGTTTTTAAGTATATTTGGGTCTAGGTTCGGTTTTTTCAAAAGCGCGGTTACAACTGCGTGCTTGAGATGCGATGGAAAAACACCTTGATTGAGTGATAAGTTTACAATGTCTGTTATGAGCGGCACTAAGTCTATTAAGTGTTTATGCAAAAGGTCGGTGGGGATTGGGTCCTAGGAACACGACATTTTACTACAAGCCAAAATGCACTTTTTGATGGAATCTGCACTGACAGGCTTGAATTTGGAGAATTCTATACGAGTAATTATCCCGTATCATTGTGTATTTTATCCGGGTATATAAATTTCTTATCGTCGTCAGCCGTCAATGCAATCTTATTGATTACTTTGGTGTACATCTCGTGCTTTTCACTTCAAATCGCAATCATCTTTTTAAACACTGTCGAACTTCGAAACGACACTCTTTATACTCGTCGAAAGCGATGCTTTTATTCGTCACACACGCTTGAACATCTCTTGATCTCTTCGCCGTCGAGGAGATAAGCATACAATTTTGGTCTCAAACCTACGAATTCGGTGATCTCTCTTCCACTCCTCTCGTCTTTAAATTTACCCAACATCTTTTTATTGACGCCAGTTGGAATCTTAGATGGATAATCGTCAGGATAATTACTCGTATTGAACCATTCATCCATGTCTGGCGCTATGTCCTCGTAGACGTCTTCAGTCTCTATCTCATAAGCCAGACTGTCCGTGTCGGTGAACAATAGTTTGGCTTTCGCACCAAATTTCGGTTCTATTCCTAATGTTTTCCTGAGATTTCCCATACACACAATTGTTCATGAGGTTGAGGAAATCTTTTTCGAAGTCGCTCTCGGCATGCATTCTTAAATTCGTGTTGAGATCGATGTATTTTTTCATCCAAGGCTCCTTGGCGAATCGAATGATTCGATGCACATTGAGCAATATCATTCCATAATCGAGGTAATGGTTCAGATTTTCACAACAGACCATGTACTTGCATTTGTGATTTAAATTGGGAATGAGTTTTTCGACGCCGTTCACTTCCATTCGTTCAGGAGCCAGTGGATAATCATTGTGTGGATCGTGTAACATTTCCGGATAATCCAAATCACCATCTAGAATACAAGGATAGCGTCTCCATTTTTGTTTTTCTTCCAACCTTTCGACCCATTTGAATGATTGGTAAAGGATGACTCATGGCCCAACCATGCAAATTATTAGTGTCCCAATACTGTATGTATTTACTCAATTTTTTCCAAATCGAAATCTTTTCCCATGTGAGAATTATTAGCTTTGGCATATCTGGTGGAAATCATAGAGATGCCACCCCTCACAGCTTTTTCAAACATGAGCAACATGTCTATGTCTGTTAATAATTCTAATCGAATCTCAGTCATCTTCAAGAGAGCATCCCAAGTGAGTCCTGGTGCTGTGAAATACCAAGCCGGATCTAGTTCGTAATGTTGACGACACACCAATCGAAAATTTTCGAACACGTCTGCCAAGAGAAGCATGTCATTTTTCAAATAGAGGTCGTGATATTCTCTCATGAATTTCATGTCAAACAATCTCCACACTTTTTGCACGCATTCGTAATCGTCATCAGAAATGCTAGAGTGGTATAATTTCGAATAAAAATCTTCTTTAGGAGGTAGATCGACGTCGTCGAATTTGTTGAGATCACTCATGTAATCGTAAGGGTAGACGCCTTTCCTCAACATGACGTCAACCAATTCTTGTCTATCGTCAAAATGTTTACTCGTGATTTTAAATTTCTCCTTAATCAAACTGTCGACTAATTTTTCCAGACTGGTTGACATGAATTTACAACTGTCAACGAAACATATCACTCTACTGATGGGAATCGATCCATCGTCGACCATCTTTTTATCAACGACCTTCCATTTAGTTAATGAAATGTATTTTTCGTCATTTTCCGCGATGCAGCTCAACTCTCCCTCGCTGACCCCCATATTTTTCACGAACAGGTGATTGACATAGCCCAAGAGATTGTGAGATACCACCGGATAGAATTCAGCATCTCGAAATCTCAAATTACATTTATTGTGAGCAGGAAACCGACCAGTGTAGTGATCGTGATGCATGAACGAATCTTGACGATTGAACGAATTCATGCAGTTGAGACAGAAAAATCTCTCGCCCTTATGTTTAGAAGTCTGCTTCAACGAACAATCTACTCATGTCTTTAATCCAGCAATAATGTTGATTGTCATCGTTTGAAATTAACAAGAAATTAACAATATTTTCAATCTCTTTGCACGAAGTCAGTCTGAGAGGATAGACTATTCCTTCTTCATCGTCTCTGTCGTATCCCAAGACGTTCACGGCTACGAAGAGATTTAACTTTTCGAATAGCTCGATGTCTTTCAATCCCGTCGGGAAAAGCACTCCCGTCCAATCGAGATTTTCACAAGTCTCTGCGTACTTGGAAACTCTATCTGTATGCTCTTCTACGGGATACAAGGCCGATGTGATCGCCCATTTGAAACACTCACTATCCACTTTATTTTTTATGTTAATCAAAGCTTTTTTATTGTATAGGAAACGAGGCAATTCTAGGAAGACATTGTCAAAGGATCATGTCTGTCCACATGAATCTCGAGATTCAATATCTTCTCGAACTTATGATAAATACCCATAGATTCCAACATCTTGTCTTTCATCACTTCGTAAACATCGAATAATTCGTCGTCTTCAAACACAGTTTCCATTTTTGATTGAAAAAATAAGCATCTTGCACCACGATCTCACCCGTTTTCGCGTCGACGTTTTTCACCAGACAATGCAAGATCATTTTTATTTTTAAACCCCTATCTAGTTCTCTTCATAACACATCCAACACTCCATCCTTCGTCCGTTCCATGAACAATTCGGGATCGAGATTTGCAAAACCGGAAATGATGTCAAAAGTTTTAAAATATCCGTTGATGGCTTCGTCACGTTCAATCGGGACCAACGATTTTTTCACAGCACTGAACACAATTCCTTTTATTGTTTCGAGTCCCTGGTTTTCCACCAAGCATTTTGTTTCCCGACGAATCACCAATTCGAACCGCATCGCTTTTCATTTTTTTACCTCCAGTCCCTTCCGGAGCCTGCAGTTCAACTTTTTTTGACAGTCTTGTTCTTCCTCTTCTTAGTTTCCATGCGTCGAGGTTGTTTCGTGTTCTCAGCATCATCATTATTTCTCGCCACGATTCGAGTTTTCGCCTCCATCGCAGGCCATTTGTCCACCCTCTTCCCACAGAGTAAACAATCAATGTATTCTTCTCTCTTCATGCATTTGACACCTTTCAAATTCGAAGACCGACGCACTTTGGCTCATAAATTAACCAGCGTTTGGTCATAAGTCCCGGCTCTCACAAGGTCAATCAATACTTTTTGGTCTTTTTTGTACCACCATCGTGATTTTTAATTACCAGATTCCTACAGTACTGTTTCAACTGGGGTACGGTAGAGAAATATAACCTTTCCACGTCAGATGTTTTTGTTTTTAGCATTTTGAATGTTAATAATTTCTTATTTTTTAATTTACATTATTTTGAGTTTGTTTTTTTTTTGTAAACAAAAATGGATTTGCGAATTTTTTTTTTCAACTTCTTATTTAAATATATGGATATAATTTTATTTTTAATAGACAGATTCGATTTTTTTTCTCAGAACGCGAATTTGTTTTTTTTTTTCAATCGCGCAATTTAATTTTATGCAACGCAAATACAAAAACGACAGCATGCATTCAGTGGAAGAAAAAACAAGTCACCATTTTTTTTTACTCACAGCAATAGCGAGAAAAATTCATTCAACTTTCAAGTTCACTGATGAATAATTCTCGTCACGTTCCGATCACAATATATAGATTTCACAAAAAAAACCTGCCTAATGATTTTATGTAAAGATTTCATTCATGAGACTGATAGATAGATAAGTTTATTGAAGCAATATTACACCTACAGTGAGGCAGATTGCACAAATAACATATAATGTGAATTATAATGTGAATTAAAATTATAAAGATCGTGACAGTACATTATTCACACTCTGTTTTAATACAACTTTCAATGCAGTGTTAGTACAGTACTTTAATAGCACGAATAAAATTGAAAACCTGTGTGAGAAATATTATTCGGCCACTAATAGCATGAAAAAAATGAAATCTGTGCATTAAAAATAAGAAAAATAAAATTATATCCATATATTTAAATATTAACCCTAAACCAAAAAAATATTTTGTTTTCGAGAAAAAAAAATTGAATGAGTATTTAAGTTTTGTCTTTCAGTTTACGAATATTAACCCTTGACTTGAAAAAAAATGAATGACCGACAAGATCATTTTTCTGTCGCCAATTCGTAAAATATCAACCTCTTTCTTTCTTGAGTCGCAAACAAAAAAATCTACATCTACAATGGATTTTCGCGCAACGTCGCATCCACGATGTGAACATTAATTTTGAAATTGCTTCCCTTCTGATACACCCATCGAAACACAACATTCACGGTATTGTTGCTTTGCAACGGTCAGATTCAATCTGTGAACCTACGTTTTGGAAACACTGGGAAATATCTTCCTTCTGTAGAACATGATGGACACACGGTTTGGATCAAACCCTTCCACGTCGACCAAGAGAAGGCTCAATAAATCGTCTTGGAATTCGTACACCAAATCCAGATCGGTCTCGCTCAACTTCAAAGGCAGAACATGTTTGTCGAAATCGTCCATCAAAACATCACATTCCATGTCTCTCAATTGAATGAGATCGTGCGATTCTAACTTGTAAGTTTTACTGCCAAACTTCGGGTATCTTTCGACTCTCTTCAATTTGAACGTGAATTTCTTCTTTTTTTTTTGGGCTGCTGCTCTCGATTTCATGATTATTTTTATTTTATTGTGAAAATATTTAAATTCTGTGTTTTTTTTTTTTTTTAAATGATAATGATTATTAATTGTAAAATTTTTTTTGTTTATTTTTTGTTTCTTCTTCTTAAATATATATGTAGAAAAAAAGTAAAACAACAACTTTTACATTTTTTTTTCTTTTATGACAAAAACAATCTTATCCATCGTCCGCCTCACAACACATAATTATAAAAACACACACACAATCACACGTGCACATGCACGAACGCGCGTGCATTCTCTGATCGCCATCCTCCTCCTCCATTCCCAATCGGATTGTTTCTTCCCATTGAATCACGACACTGGAACGAAGAAAAAAAACCCTCGTTTTTGTTCATTTTTTTTTCTCCGCACTGGTTAATAAGAATTCACCCCATCCGAACGTCGTCTCTTTCCCGTGGAAAATCCCAGTCCTGGATCGAGGTTCTTTTTGGCCTAGACACGGCCTTTTCGGATTTTTTTGTCGCGGCAAAAAATCCACCCTGTATGGGAAATCAGTGTTAAATCTGTCAAAAAAGGGACTTTTTAAAAACCCGGATTTTTAAAAAATCGGTCCAGAAAATGCTCGAATTCGAAGATTTTCAGTGAAAAATCCGAGATTTTCTGGGAAAAGTTTAATTATTGTTGGAAAAACCAAAAATTTTCCAAGAAAATCAATTTTTTGGGGGGAAAAATTTGAATTTTTTTTAAAAACAACTCAATTTTTGTCAAAAATACCTCAATTTTTCTGGACCACCATATATTCTGGAACACCTAATCATGGTGGTCTAGAATCCGCACTTTCCCTCTACTCACATTGGCTGTCATTGTTCTTGTGTTTGTTTACCTTTTATGACGTTCACCAAGGATCAACTCCAGACAGTTCATAAGAACAAGTCATTAGAGAGTGCATCAGTGGAAAATAAAGAATGTCAATCTGCAGGGATCATAACCCCCACAATTCTGTGCCACTTTGCATGATTTTATCGTTTGATAATGAATATCGAATAAGGAACTGGGAAGAAGTAACGGTTGTCACGTTTTTTCTGATGCACACCAATGTGAGCAATTGGAAAGAATTGACCCAATCTAATGCTCTACGTGTGTTCAAATCAGTAATATTAAATTATTTTTTTCTTTTTTAAACATAACGAATACCACTGTAAGCAATTGGAGAAACTAGCCCCACTACATGTTTAAATCAGTCATTTAAAATTATTTCTTTTTGAAAATATATACATCGTAAAAACTTACGGTTAAAATTCTGGGAAAAGTACTGACAGTCAGAGGAACGTGGCCCCGGCAAACAATTTTTTTCTTTTGTGTTTGGGGGTGGTGGTGATTTAGGACGTTGGGGCCCGATGGCTCAGTCACATTGCCCAACTATTTGGAAAATCCCCATCGCTTTTATCAAAGACTTACACGCTACAAATATACTTTCCATTGATAAAATATTTTATCTAACAATCATATAGATTTTGGCCTGAAAACCACGAGAAACGGTACGTATCACATAATGTGTTCCGATTCCGTACCATATAGACGACTCATTCTCATTCCGTATCACATAGACGACTCGTTTCCGGTGGCGCTACTGGCTATCATAACAGGCGCATGGATACATTGTATGTGTGTTTCAGTGATCGATCGAACATTATGTGCCAAATATGTTTAAAAATAATTTAACCCTTTACCTAACATGAAAAGCAGACGACATTTGCGAAAAAATTTTGAATAACTAATTTTTTTCATTTTTTGTCTCAAAAACATAGGTTATGACCACTCATTGAAACGAGCTGAAAAAATAATAAAAATTAATTTGCGATTTTTGAGAATAGCGTTGGCCGGTTTTGACCGCTACGTTGGGTTAAGTGTTAAGATTTAATCTGTTCATCTGACAGAATTGTTAGATAAGTAAGTTATCATGATAATGTGCATGTCCTGTGATTTGTATCAGATTATCGGTGGTGTCCAAAAATGGGATCACAACTCGCTGGTAAAGCCGGCTCGCTGAGATCCCATTCTGGACACAACCTCGAATCTGGTACAAATCACAGGACATGCACATTATCATGATAATCTGTATGTATTTTAAACATACAACAGGTAAAGTACCCTCCTACTCTCTGAAATCCGTTGGGTTAAAAATCAACACAACTGAACTGGGTTGAGTGAAAATGAACCCAGTTGGGCTCATATTACCTCAAGCCAGATGATTTGGGTTAATTTTATAACCAGCTGATTTCTGAGTGCACATAATCATTTAATCATTCAGTCTTTTCAAGATAAATCACATTTGTGTTTGAAGATAGGATTTCTCCTTGAACTTTGTAATGAAAACTTCAATTTAGAAGTTTGTTATATTTGTTTATCGTTATTTTGGGTCGGGCATTTATTGCACTTTCTAATCTGTGTATAATTGTGTCTGGCAAGCAAGGGATTTTACCCAACTGAGTTCTCCAAAGCGTGTGTATATTTTCGTCGGGGAAGCAAGGATGTCTGCCCAACTTGGTATTTCATAATTTCTTTCCCAACCCCTGTCCGTCGAAACCAATAATCGGAAGATTTGGGGAAGGGGGTGTCTCCCTCTTAGAATTTACGCCCCTGACAGTAAAAGGACGGCAAGGACTGTTACTACATAAATGCTTTGTACCCGCGAGACCGCTTTTCCGGTCCAGAAACAGGATACGTCATACTTGCATTAAGTAGGATTGTTGCTAAGCAAAAGTGTGGGATTGACCAATCAATATTTTCAACCTTCAGCCTTAGGACTTCACGTTGAAAATATTGAGCGTGCTACCCCAAATAATAAATGTGGATTCTTCAAAATGCATCCATCGAACTTGCATTGAAGGTACCACCTGGGTTCAAAGCGTCACGCTTCATCATATGAAAACTTATACAGTCATACTCATTTACAGTGAAGCAAAGTTTTTTTCTCAGAACGAACTCTTTAACTGCTACCTTTGCAAATTCGCATGTCCATGTCGAAGTTACTTGTTTTATAAGAGTAATTTTAAGGTAGACGAATACAGATCTTTAAACTGCAGCCATACGGCTGCAGGTTAAAAATATTAACTGGTCTCCTATGAATGACAAACAAAGATCCTTATCGCGTAATGAATAAAAACCAAATATCAGTTCCTCGGCTTTTTTCCGAATTGAATTTACCCTTTGAACCCTGGTGGTATCTGTGAGTTCAATGGAATCAATTGGAAGAATCCATATTTATTATTTGGGGTAGGCCACTCAATATTTTCAACGTGCGGCCCCAAGGTTGCACGTTGAAAATATCGATTGGTCTACCCCAAACTTTAACCTATCAACCACCCCACATAACGCAAGTATGACATACTCGGCTCCTGGACAGGAAAAGCTTTTTTCTATGGTGGCACCTAGTTGCCATGATCCTGGAAGGCTTTTTAAAGAACGGGGGTTTGTTCGGATGGTATTCTCGATGAAGCGGATTAGTTTTCGGGTTCGGGTTTTCCCCAGAATTTCGTTTATATCGTAGAATTACCCAAATGGACCCGGAGAGTTTTACTAGTTCGGATTCTTTCAGAATCCTCTGCAGTGCTTATGTCTATGTATCCATGTCATTGTTTTTCTGTCTATTCAACCATATTCGTTTGTTCTGGCATATACCCCAGGAGAGGAGAAGAACCTATCAGTTGGAACAGTTTTGTTTGTTGTTACTATATGTAGCTTTCCAGGTATATTCTGGCTAGTTCTAACCCCATTCTGGATACTCCTGTTCTTGATTCGAAAAGCACAAGCCATTTTTCGTTTATTTAGATCACCCAATCAGTTCACTTTATTGCAACTAAATAACCAGTCAGATCACTCAATTCATCTACACCACGCGCACTGCCACGTCGTTATCTGACACAAGGGTTCCTAGGAATAGGTCCAAGAGTCAATCAAGCAGTGACTGGAACACCCATCGCTCAGACGGCGCGAATCTCATCGAGCAAATGAGCCATGGAGCAATGCTCATAAATGCTCAATGATGACATACTCTTGCGACTCTGCGACTCACCCTGGCAAAAGGGATTCTATGATCTAAAAGGGATTCTGTAAGTGCGGTGCCAAGAAACGGGGTTGAAGATTTCATCAAATAAGCTAAAGAAGCATCAACAAATGCTCTTGTGACTTGAATATTATCGAGCAAATGAGTTATAGAGCAACTGATCATAATTGCTCAATGAGCCAATGCTCTGGCGACTCTACTGATTTCATAAAAAAGCGATTTTATGGTCTAAAGGGATTCTGTAAGTGGGGTGTCGAGAAACCTGGTTGATGGTTTCCTCGAATGAGCTAAAGAAGCATTAGAAAATTGGTCCATGAGCAAATGCTTTTGAGACTCAAATCCCATCGAGCAAATGAGCTACACAGCAATTGCTCATAATTGCTCAATAAGAAAATTCTTTTGCCACTCTTCGACATTTCAGTTAAAAGGTATTCTGTAGGGATTCTGTAAAAGGGACTCAATAAGTGGGATTCCCTAAGTGGGATTCCAAGCTCCTATACAGCTCCTGCTAGTTTTTCCATCGCCTTCCGCCTTGTCTTCAACTATCTGTCGTATGATTAACCTCTATTGTAGTCACACAATACAATAGTCTTCAACCACCCTTACAGCGTTGGGCCATTACTTATAGCACTACTTCACACTTCCTACCCATCCCTGACCCTGTGTCGAGTTTGCCCTCGATCAGGTCTTTAACAGGCGCAATCAGATTGCTCCATTCATCTAAGCTCGTATTGGTCTTTACATCGTTGTGACCTAGTGCACGCTATTGCACCTTACATATAAGGAAGAGTCTGTTGGTGGCATCGAGATGTGTTGGTGTGTTAGTGCACAATGTGCCCACAACACATAGACTTGTGCTGGATGTGCTGAAATGAGCTTGTGTGCACTCGACGAAACAAGGGTTCTGCAGCCACAGACATAGTAAGCGTCTAGCATTCAAGTATAACGTTGAACATGTGTGTCTCTTGCCCCTCCGTTGGAAATGTTTCACATATACAATGATTTTTTGAAACGTGCCTGAATATGGTATGTTAAACATTTTATAATAATTGCTCGTTCATCATTTTCCAAGGAAATGTAGTACATTGCACGCAAGAAATGACTAAGAGCCGTTGAAGTGAGAATTGGCAATTCCAATGCGTTTAACGGATAAGCTAATTGCATGTAACTGACATAGAAATATCGTTAGTAAAAAGGTAGTAACATTAATTAAAAGAATAATCTTTATGGATTATTTTGATAATTAACGGAAACACTGAAAAAATACCGAAACACCAATACATTTGTGTCGATGAACAAACACATTTCATTGGAAACGAAAGACATTTCCGCTTCGGTGGCCGTTGGTTGACAAACGTTTTTCTTTGACGTCCGTTCGGTGTTCATAAAATGCGGCTTGAAGCTATCATTGGGATGGATTGTTACTGGAACAAGAATGGCTACAATGCTGTTGCTCGGACTATGTCCGGCAACATAATTTAAAGGAACTGATATTAAAGTAGGTCCAGGATTACAGGTTGGACTAGGTCTATAATACCCAGTCCTATAGTGAATACCACAAAAGAATGTTGGACATTCCAATGAAACTACAACCAGAATCGAGATTTGGGAGTAATTTTGTACCTACAGTAACAGTAGGAGGCCATAAGAAACATTCACAATTGCAAAGGCAGCAGTGTTCGTAAGACTGCCAAGATACTTGTGTCGTGAGCAATACACATTGGTCTAATTTGTTTTATTTAAGAATTCTTCGCGGTTCATGGAATTTGCATGTGATCAATTTGTTTCATCACCTCGTGGATTTCCAACAGTCATGATTCAAATCTTATGTATATTTTAGGGGTGTTTCGGTGCCCTTAAGTTATAACACTGAGGGTTAAGGGGTCACATCAAATAATCGTCTTCACAGGCATCACTAGGCTTGACGCCTTCATTTGTGATATATAGCATCTTTAGAATAAAGATCTGTCAATTTGTTGAAATCAAGATCCATATTTAGGCGTGTTACGGGTCCCCGATTTTAACACTGTGGGTAATGGAGAAAACATATCAAAAATCCTCTTCTCCAAAACCAATGCAACAAAGAATTTAATATTTGACTTGAAACCCATTTTAAAAGATTATTCTGAGGCTTATGTAGTTCAAGCCTATACGGTTTGTTTAGGGGTATTATGGGTCTAACATGAGGGGTAATCGATAAACCATTTACCCAATGAATCGACCGGATCTACCTCCGTAATTTACAAATTAAGCAGTTGAAAAATAATATATTGTTCAAAACATTTCAACAAAACCATACCATGTGACCCCCTCATTGGAACGAGCTCGTTCCAGTGAGGGGTCACATGATATAGGTTTGTAGATTTAAAAAAAGAAAATGCTCCAATTGTTATATAACATCATTGTAAGGAGGACTGACAATTTTGTTAAAACCAACCTCCTGGGAGCCCATTCAGGGGTTGCAGAGGGCATTAAATTTGTTCACATCAACACTCAGGGGTGATATCTAGGGGTGTTTCGAGGGCGCCATATTTTTACACTGCAGGTAATGAAAAAACATGTAAGAAATTTCTTCTCTCTAACCAATGCCCCGCAAGCTTTGATGCATACAATTTAGTATATTTGTATTTTTTAGTATATTTGTATTTTTAAGTCTCCGGTGCATTCAAGACAAGCACTTGTGGTCAAATTTAGAGGTGTTATTTCAACTCTGTAGGTAATGGGGAAGCATTGTAAAAATCCTCTTCTCTCAAGCCACTGTTTCAAACCTAAGCATATTTGCTATACAACATCAGTGCAAGAATGATTTCCAAGTTTGTTCAAACCGGGCCTTTATATTGTTCTTATACGGGGACACCGCAGACTTGACAAGTTGGCGACAGTTGAGCCACAATGAAGAACTTTTTTGCAGTATTGACTGTATGAAATGCAATTTCTTGCTTTCTCTTGGCTGTATTGATGCCTCTGAATATCTTTTACCAGTAACACTATGTAGCATTATTGCAAATAATCGTTTTTTACTGCAACAGAATAGGTGTCCCAACCCCTGGCGATCTCTGGGTAAACTCGAAATTAAATCATTAGAACCTAAACAGGCAGCCAGGACTTGCCTAGAAGCAACTGCACAGCCTCGGGGTGGAGACTTCCATTGTATAGCAAAAACATTCCTACTAATCCCCAAACCATTCCATGCTCTCTCATTATTTCAACAGCAGTGGAAAGGGAAGCAAAAAAACATATGTGTGTTATGCCTTAAATCTGGGAATATTCCTGGAATTTGGGGACACCGGTTACCAATGTAAGTTTGGTGGAATTTAAAGGTCTGCCAAAACAAAAAACAAAGACCCCCCCCCCCCCCCCCCCCCATCCCCTCGGGGTATATTCAGAAGTGTTTCGGGTTATCTGATTTTACACTGTTGTTGCTGTCAGGCATCCTCAGGAAAGCTGAATCAAATACGCAGAAATATTATTGGTTGCCTCGTGGGTCTTTACAAGGGACCCCATAATTTGCGAATAGAGAAGATCATTTTCTGAAAATTGGATATGGCTGGGTCAATAAGGCCCCCAGTTGGATGGGGAAAATGCGCAGAAATTTAGTTAAAAGAATTCAGTTCTGAAAAACCTTCTTATTGCTTGGTTGGCAGAATGTTTCTAGATTGAGTATTTAGACACATGATGTTAATTTTTTCCAGTCGTTCCACTGGGCTACTTTTCGAGGGTCTAAAAAGGTTTGACAGTTTAACACAGAGCACCGTATGGATTTGTAAACTTTCGGATCACACCAAACTCTAATAGTCTTTGCCAAGCAAAAAAATGTCTAGACAGTTTGTTAATAAAGAAGTTATTTCTTAAAAATGGGTATGACCGGATCCATAATGGACAGGCGGAGTGGCCAAATACTGCAAAATTAGTTTACAAACTTAATGTTGAAAAATCTCAGTAACCCCCATATTTGATAATTGGTAATATAACTCTACTATCAGTGAGTGTCAGATGAGCTATCTCAGCCCAAAATCATCAAACAGTTTGAATGCTGGAAGAAGAGAATGGGTATATAGTAGGGAACAATTAGGGAAGCATAGAGGTAATTGGGGCCTTCTCATCTCACAACCGCGACAAATCAGCGGCTAGCCGAATTGTTGTTATATTACAACTGTGTATGTCTATGTGGCCGATTCGACTCTCTCTCTCTCTCTCTCTCTCTCTCTCTCTCTCTCTCTTCCCCTTTCCATTAGTTTATAGCTCATATTTCTTCCTTTGTTGTTTACAGGTGAAAAACTTTAATTTGTTTGGAATTGGCTCTCCCTCTATCTATCTCTCTCTGTCGCTCTGTCTCTTCCCATCCTCTCTCTCTCTCTCCCTCTCTCTCTCTCTCTCTCTCTCTCTCTCGATAGGGAGAGAGAGAGAGAGAGGACATCGAGGCGTAGAGTTAATGAGATAGACACACGTAGGTACAGACAGAAAGGTCTCGAATCGGCAGTGGTGACAGAGATAAGGTGAAACAAAGTCGAGTGTTCGTAAGCAGTCTTAGCGGTGTGACAAAACTCGTATATTCAGTTATTAGGAAGTGGAGGTTTGACCCAAGTTTGCCTGGTACTGATATGAATTTGCCCGACATCTCTAGAGTCTACAACCGCTGTAATTGTGTACACGACAATCGGCAGTTCCATGGTATAAGGCCTGACATACTGTTGGACTTTACCACGGAATTGCCAGTTGTCGTGGCGAATTGTTAGTGCAGATACATTTCACATATCTCTAATGTAGCAACCACCTGTGACGGTTTTTTGACTGTATAGAGGTCTTTGAAATTGCTTTGTTTGTTTATTGGGGTTAACGACACTTTCAACAGCCAGGGTCACATCGTGTGGGACAGTTTTACAAATTTATTTATTTATTGGAGTTTAACGACACTATCGACAGCCAGGGTCACCTCGTGTCGGTCAGTTTTACAAATGGAGTAAGCCTCAGAACCTGTGGAGAACCACCGAACAGCGGTGAGCAACTGCCACACTCAGCAGCTTGCTAACTCTGCATAAGCAGAGTTAGTAGGGTTGAAGGCACGTGCACCATCGACGTGCAGTACGCCTCCCATGGGCAATCAGGATCAACCGTCAATCGTTTTGTTTAAAGTTCAGAGGCCTAACCACAGAGCTACGCAGCTGCCCTTTTCAAAGATTGGGAGATTTACAGGATTCACGCAGCGAGTCTCAGTAAAACAAACAAGCCTGGACACTAGCGTATCCGATATAAAACAGAAATATGCAGCTCGTGAAATAAGGTGCACTCAGCCATAACTTCCAACACACATTACCTGAAATTGAATGATAAATCCAGACGATTACTTCTATGTGATTTAAACACAACAAACCGTGGATGCTCCAGTTAGAAAGGCGCATTGACCAAAGGCTCGCGACTTCTCTGAGATTCACTATGTTATCCTTAGAACTGGTGGAATATTCCAAAAAATAAAACAAATTGCATAAGTCAGGTAGAGTTACAACTCAGCTTGAAGAAGTACGCTCAAATATATCCATTCACTGTCGTTTTACAAGGGTGCAGATTGACACAGATCAATTCAACAAAACCCACATACTGTCACTCATGTGTTGGCTTACTAACCCAGTTTCATGTGTTGGCTTACTAACCCAGACTCGTGATAAGAAACCAAAGGAAAATATTGTGTTTTCTGTGTTTATGCGCATGTTGTATTCTCTCTTCATAAGGTTGCAATGCACTAAAAGATTTGCATTAGCGACTGTGTTAACAATTTCCTGTCCACTGGGCTCATCAAGTTCACTTGAGGGAAGTATATCATTTCATTAAAAAATGAACAGGAAAAAAATATATATCATCGTGTGTTTTCTGTGTTCCAATTTGACGATTTCCCAACTACTGTTCAGTTTCACGCTCAACTGAAAAGGCATATTTTACTTGCCCCCCCTCACCTTACATTTCAACTCTCACAATTTTGAAAAGACAGCCAGTGCCAATATTTTCATACTTTTCTAAAATAGAC
Source organism: Pictodentalium vernedei (assembly GCA_031216915.1). Classification (NCBI taxonomy): domain Eukaryota; kingdom Metazoa; phylum Mollusca; class Scaphopoda; order Dentaliida; family Dentaliidae; genus Pictodentalium; species Pictodentalium vernedei. Next base: position 119,799,081 of record CM062292.1, read on the forward strand.
ACTGTGGCATTTTTATTGAGGGTTTCAAAATCAATAAATATTGCCTCAATCAGCTGATCTCCTTCATTTTCTGCTGTATTAAATGTTGAGATAAAATCCGTTAGAGGGCGTTTTTGCCTCCATTTAGTGTATTGTAACCATAAGCCATGCACACCGAAAAAGAACGGGTGTATCTGGGAACGGGGTGTGGTCAAGGAACCGGAAGGGCTTGTAAAAAGCAAAGAAAGAAGCAGCATGTAAGCAAAGAAAAGATTAACATATCTGCAGAAAGTATTCATGGTCCAAGCTAAAATAAGTAGGGTGAAAAATCAACCCAAATCAACTGGGGTGAGTGAATATGAACCCAACTGGGTTTATATTCACTCGACCCAGTTGATTTGGGTTGATTTTAGCTCACATGATTTTAGAGTATTGAAATCCGGAAGAAAAATCATGAATGCTTATCAAATTTCTTATGTTGAATACGTCTGTGAGAAGGAAAAAGGGCGCACAAACTATGGTCACTGGAGATCCAAATATAAAATGTTTGGCATCGTAGGAAAGCAACAAAAATGTTATAAGGAAGCTGTCTCTGTATTCACAGAGTAACAAACAATCGTAGAAGTTGAAACTGATTATTGGAACCGAAATTATCAAAGATATTAATTTATTTAAATATTGAAAATTTTAAACACTAAAACTTCCCCAGGAAAGAGATAAATTTTTCGGAGGACTACATTATTGTCATTTCATTATTATCATTTTGTCGGCAGTGCCGTATTAACCCATGGCCGGCCCCCTAGACGTTTAGGTACTTCGGCCTCGGGGCGCCTCCCGGCACTTCAATATTTCAACCCACTGAAGCTGATAACCTGACACTGGCACGGTAGGCACTATGTCGCAATACATAACTCTATATCCATTTTGCGGGTCTCACGAAGAGTTCTACTCACATCTTGACATATTATTTAAATAAGCATTAAAATAATGTACTGTATAGTATATATATATATATCATATAGTATACTTATGAGAGTATATATATGGATAAATGCATATGTACATGTATCGCTACTGCACAGGGTGCAAAGTGCCTTTAACCATTGGAGCCCAAAGGCGCTGGTAACAGTGCCTCAGCAAAAAAAATAAAAATTGGCGGCCCCCTTGGCTTCAGCCAAGTTAATCATATGAATAATACGGCCCTGTTTGTAGAGGGACGATAGCCACTCCAAATATCATTCCTATTTTTTCGCAGTGAGAAAATGTCGTACTTCAAATAAACTATTCCTTAGCTAAAAAAGTTCTCTAGGGGCGCGGTGGCGTTGCGGTAACCGGTTCTTGTCAGTTCACCGAAGTTAAGCAACGTCGAGCCCGGTTAGTCCTCGGACGGGTGACCGTCTGAGTGATCAATGAGTGACCAATTCGGACTCCCGCGTTGTGTCCTTGGGCAAGGCACTTAACCCCGATTGTCCACATGGGGGCACGATGACGCTGTGTACTAAGGTGTACTGCACGTCGATGGTGCGCATGTCCTCAACCAATCTAACCCTGCCTGTGCTGCAGTTTAGTTACGATGTTGGGGAGCAGGCAGCTGCTCGTCGTTGCTCGGTGGTTCTCTCCGGGTACTCCGGCTTCCTCCACCCGTAAAACTGCCACGGTCATGATTATCCATTGTGCATAAGTATGTGACCTTAAACACCAACAGATAGATAATAAATACATAAATAAAAGTCCCCTGGCTTATAAGACTATTATGCATTAGATATGTTTTTCTTTCCCCAATTTCCCTATCATCAAACTCGGCTGATAGGGTTTCACACTCGGCTAATATAATATCGATCCCGTCAGATATTAACAAAGCTGGAATTGTCCTTCTTGGTGAGTTACTAGGCACAAGCAATCTATTTACATTAAAAGGTTTACAGTAATTCGTCGAACGCAGTCTTTACAAAATGGTGTTACTTGGCATGGTTGAGTGGTTTGTAGCTTTATTTAAGAATTGAATGCAATTGTTATAATCTTTATTGGAGTATGAACGTGTGGGAATGGGTATAAATTATGTATGAATCCGTAACAGTTTAAACTACTTTTTACCAAACAACAAAGCAGAAAGACGAAATAAAACATGTACGATCGAACGAGGCGAAAAACCACCCTCACACAAAAGACAAAGCGCACAACTCTGAGTTGAGCGCCGGTTTTCGGCATTGACCCAAATTTGTCAAATTGCCGTCTTTCGCAACGAAACTTGAAATGTTCAAAACAATTTATTTAACATACCAGTAAACTATAGGTTACAATACAGTGTTTTCGTGGTAAACAGCGCCTCTAGTGGTTGACACCCAACCTTTAATGGAGGATAAAAGTTTCCTGCTTTATGCAATTGGTGGAAAGTGAACTGAGCTTGTAAGTGTGAATAAAATATTAAAGTTCATGTTTTGAAAAAATTATAAAATATTGGTGATAACTGTCTTCTGGAATGTTTGAGAGAACATTAAAATTGGGTGGGGGCAAGTAAAAGTAGGTCTATTTTATTGAGTGCGAAACTGGACAGGAGTACAGGAAGCACTAATTTTGAAGGCAAAAATCCCATGGCGACCAATACATTTTTTGGGGTATATTTTTTTCATGAGGTGATAAACTTAGTGGATATAGGGTTGTTTTTCCGAAAATGTGCTTGATGAGGTGGAGAAAGATTAAAAGGTTTGTACTGTCTTCAATGTAAAAAAAACACTGTATTGTAACCTATAATCACTGATCACTGTGAGAGGCGCCAAAAGTTATAAACCTGCCCAAACACCGCCCGAATTACATTCTATCAACTGCGCTCTACCGTAAATGCGGGTCAAAGTTCGACCAAATGTATTCATTGGAAAATGGATTACATTTGGTCATGACGTTTTCATCCAGCTGACCAATGGGAATTGAGTATATGGACCCAAAACGTATAACTACATTAACAATGTAATTATATGATGATGAATTAATGATGGCAATTAGGTAGATGAAGAGAAGAAAGGAGACAGATGTACAGCAAATTCATCACAAATAAAATTCAGAGTCGTAAACTAAGTTTCGTTGAAGTGGGGAGAGGAGGTAGTTTTGGCAGCCGAAAGTCGTGGCTTCCTCAGTGGGGAGGCCGAGACGGGATAGCTGAACTGGGAGAACGCGATTAAGAAACAACAACACTGTCAGAGAACTGTAACAGATCGGAGAATTCTTGTACTTATTTGGTTCGGTTTAATAAATAAAGAGGTTAATACTTTATTAGTCTGATATCGGCCGAGATATCAAACTAACCATGTAATAATATCTAACTGCACTGTACTACACAGCCATATTTTATTTTCATTATTTTGTCGATAATTATTCGCCAATCATTCTTGTTATTTGGTAATGAAACATTTGGGACGTGAACATGAATATGACGCTTAAAAGGAGTTCATATTGTGCGTGCAAAAGAGAGTGGTATATGTTACATTAACTCATAAATGTTTGACATTAATATTTGGATGGTGGTTATATTTCTAGTGCGCATTGTTCTTGAGAACGCACTGGTTAACCCTTTGAACTCGTAATCCCGATTTTTCGGTCCAAGGCATAATTTCGTTCCATTTTTGTCTTATTATAAGATGTCTATACATGGGGCATTGATGATAAAGTAATAACCGGACGGCTGCAGACTGCAGTTATTATTTTATCCTCCCTGTATATTGATATTGGACTGACCCATCGCACAGTACCTGTACACAAAGGCGATACCATTCCAGGAAACGAAGGTTTATGGGGTTAAGGCTGTCTTTATCAATTTTAGCTCGACATCGTTCTTGAATATCTCTCCGTGTACATCACCGCCAAACCAATATTGCAAACACTCTGTCAAACACCTTCACTCTTCAACAAACAAAATGAAAAGAAACGCGAATAATCAAGGAAGCAAATTTGTAGTTTACAGACGATCTGGTAGTGCTCTGTTAGAATCTAAGATTCGATTTGATGTCGATATAGATTGGGTGATACGTAATCGACACTGAATCGGTCTTCTGATATTTTCGAACAAGGTATCTTATAATTATCACGGAAGGGAGATGGAAAAATGTCGGCGACGTAACCATTACTTATTCGCATTTCCTTATTCGACATTCGTTATTGGCTAATGGAAATCATGATGATAGCATGGTTGAGTGGTTTGTAGCAGAGTTTTATATGATGATGAATTAATGATGATGTAGGTCTTGAGCAAGGCTTAGGTGGTGTTCTTCATAAACCATCAGCCTATCTATGAAATGAGCACTTGTGATGATTTATTTTGAAACCATATGTATCCACAATACTTAACCAGCATGATAACATTCCCTCAGGTTGTTTAATTTTTTTAATCATATCAGGAATGCATGATCTGTACAGAGTAAGGCGCTCCACAATAATTTGTAATAAAACAAATTTATTTTAACAAAAAATTATTTGTGTTTGGGTGAATATGAAATATAAACAAGGAAAGTGTTAGCTTTTGCTCTGGTATCATCATTTTTGAAAGTCCTGCTAGTGGCTTCTAGTACTCAACCAGTTAGGAAGTCTTGACAGCATGATTATATTAGTATTTTAAGTTGTGATAACATTTGGTTCAATGGTTGTCACTGACCACTATTCGGGAGAAAATAGGAATTGAGGTCAAAATTTTTAAAATTCGAAAAATACTAACAAAATTTGACCACAAAGTATCAAAGCACTGTTTGATTTCGTAAATCATGAGACGTACAAAAGTATCAAAGTGTTAATTCTACTAAATAGGAAGCAATAGAAAAGAATTGTGGAATAAATCTCCAATAATAACCAGCAAATCCCAAAACTGTATGGACTTCTGAAGAATTACATGGACATGGCCAAAGTTTTACAGAATCTATTTTACCAGGATCACAGTGTATTCCTCATCAGAGACCACAAAACCCAAATAAGTGACATGGGTTTAAACAAGGAACACTTCTATGGTTTAAGCTTTAAGCAAGCTTTGCAAAAGCATTCAAAAACTGCCTTAAGATTTTCTCGAGCTTCCTCAAAGCTTTTGCCACACACTATCACATCATCCATATAGCACATACATCTAGACCATTGTAACCCACTCAATACTGACTCCATTAAACGTTGAAAAGCAGCATGAGTGTTCGTGAGGCCACAGGGTATGACCTTGAACTGAAAAAGTCCTTATGGGTTACAAATGCTGTCTAATGTTTGTCTCGGTCATTAATTTCAGCTTGCCAAAACCACTTATTAAATCAAGGTTGGATAAGAATCTAGCTCTCCTAAGAGCTTCAATGGTGTCGTCTATTCATGGGAGAGGATAGGCATATTTAATGGTGACTGCATTTAGACAGCTGTAATCAATACAAGGCGGACTGAGCCATCTTTTTTAACTAAACATATTGGTGCAGTGCAGGAGCTATTACTTTGCTTAGTCACTCCAATATCTATCACTTTGATTAATTCATTCTCGACTGTTTCTTTTCTTGATAAAGGAACTCATCTAGACAGCAGCTTTGTAGGCTTTGCATTTTCAGAGTTTATGGTATGAGTTACCACATATGTCCTTCGCAAACTATCGCCAGGCCTTTAAAATATTTAAGAATTGAATGCAATTTTTATAATCTTTATTGGAGTATGAACGTGTGGGAATGGGTACAAATTGTGTGAATCCCCTTCGGGATTCATACATAATTTGTACCCATTCCCACACGTTCATACTCCAATAAAGAGTATAAAAATTGCATTCAATTCTTATTACATTCCGTAACTGTTTAAACTACTTTTTACCAAACAACAAAGCAGAAAGACGAAACAAAACATGTACGAACGAACGAGGCGAAAAACCACCCTCACACAAAAGACAAAGTGCACAACTCTGAGTTGAGCACTGGTGTTCGGCATTGACCCAAATTTGTCAAATTGCCGTATTTCGCAACAAAACTTGGAATGTTCAAAACAAGTTATTTAACATATCAGCAAACTATAATCACTGCGAGAGACTGATCACTGCGAGAGGCGCTAAAAGTTATAAACCCGCCCAAACACCGCTCGAATTACATTCTGTCAACTGCGCTCTACCCTAAATGCGGGTCAAAGTTCGACCAAATGTATTCACTGGAAAATGAATTACATTTGGTCATGGCGTTTTCATCCTGCTGACCAATGGGAATTGAGTATTTGGGCCCAAAACGTATAACTACATTAACAATGTAATTATATTCCGATATTCATTCAGTAGACCCTCGATACACTTTTTCTGAGACTTGTTTAATTTATCTGAAACTTTTCCAACTAAATATTTTAAGTGGTCGGGTAAGGTAGAATACCTTGGTTCAAAGTGTTCCTCTGTCACATTCTGTTTAATAGGCAATATTGTTCCCAACAAAGTCCCTTACTGGAATTGAACGGGAGCACACCCATGATTGATAACTGAAAATTGTACTCTATCTCCACTCAACCAGACAATTTGCAACCAAAATATTTAATTTGTTATTTTCTACAGGTTATTTAATGGTACACGTACCTTCAGTATACCCATCCATAATTCATTCATGTTCTGGGGTACACTTACACATCAGTATTTAATTGAGAATGAGCACATGGGAGGAAACTGTTGCTGTTTTTTCCCCTTAATTTTACAATTTCCTAACTCCAGAATCCGAATCCTTGTATACAAAATTCTATTGCACCTCTCTAGAAAATCCATCCCCACTATTCCTGGGATTCCATTAGTCTCGGGAACAACTGCGTGTATGACTGTGTGACTATATTCCACACCATCAATACTAATATTAAACTCTCCTTGCCCAGACAATCTTAATTCCATACCCACAACAGACATCAACTTTTTGGACACACTTTCAAGTTTTGGCTGCGTTCCTCTCAGTGTTTAGTACACACATGCAGATACTATGGCCAAAGCTGAACCTGAATCTACTAAAAATTCAAAATGGACCCCTTCAGTGGATACCCTAACAAATATACAAACAATTGTTTCTTTATTCAACTGAATATCAGCCACCCCAGCCACAGTTTGTTTTCCGGACAGTCAATATCTAAGTCTCCCCGTTTTGGACAATCAAATTTTGTATGACCAAATTTATTGCAGTTTAATCATTTAATCTTTGATGAATTAAAATTTCTTTGAAATAATTTGGGGTGTAATATTTGTCTGAGCTCACACTTCAACTCTTTGTTCAGTTCTGCAAAACTGTGTGCAATTATGGAAGACAAATCACTCTCTAGTTGAGCTCTAAGACTAGAAACGTCAGCAGCATCCTTATCAATATCATTTTTAACAACATTTACAGCAAATTGTTCTTGTTCTTTCACGGGATTTCTTATTTCATTTCTTGGCCTCTCAAATGCTTCGAATTCAATGGTCATTGATAGGGCCTCTTCCAAAGAAGTAGGGTGTCTTAATTGAACATGTGTCTTACACTCATAAGAACTAAGGCCCTGAATAAATTGGTCAACTAGATGTCTCTCTCTAGCTGTTTGAGGTACATTAGGGTACGCTAAACAACAAATTCGTCTCAAATTGTACCCATAATCCACAATAGACTCTTCTGTTTTTTCACACCTATACGTTAATTCTCTACCTAATGGGTTAAATTGCTGCTACAAAGCTTTGCAAAGTTCATCAAACCTATTTAGTGGTATTGGAGCCAGGTCGCTCAAAGGTTTATAGGTGGGATCCCTGAGATATATCGCCAATTGTTTAGCTTTTTGGCAATCACTCCATTTATTCCATGTAGCAACTTGTTCAAAATGGACAATATGTACATCTGTAGATTTTCCATCATAAGGGTCAGGTACATTAACTGGTAGAGTGCTAAGTTAATTTTGATCATCCAAATTTGTCCACGTCTCTTTGCCTTGTTGCAATTTATGGGAGAGTGCCTGGTGGCACTCTCCCATAAATTGTAACAAGGCAAATCCCCACAGACTAAATACTTTCAGTTCAAAAATAATATGAAGCACATCCACAGAATATGAAGCCATTTAGTTGTGGCACCTGCACTTCAGAATAAAGCCCAAATATGGGCTTCCAGCACTCTACCAGTTAAAAGGATAATTTTGATCATGCTTGTATGATTAAGTCATATCTGATGTAACACAAAGTTCAGCATTAACTCTAGTTCTATTCTGTAATGCCATATCGTTCATATCTGGGTATGACTGTGAACAAAAGTTCCAGGATTTATTTGAATATCTACTCTGATTACAGAAGAACATGTTGGGTGATAGCCCTCTCCCATCATTGGAGGGTAGGTACTCTATTTATTACTGTGTCTAATAATACTAGGGTGTGTTAATTTTTCATACTGTTCCCAAAAAACATTGTAATTTCTTGAATTACTTTGACTAAACCCAAACAAAATTTCGTGCATTGTTTAGTTGATAGCTAGAACTATTATGCTGTGGATGTAGATGAAATCTCAGCTGCCTTGTAATGGGGGTTGATGGGTTTGGGTGAACTAAGTATTGTGTACTGCTTTCTCGATCTTGAGACAGATTTCATTATTCTGCGGTTGCATATTCTTTGCAACTGGAATTGAATTTATGTTGTTCAAATTTCTAGGTGGGACTAAATTCTCAACACTCAGTGATGAATGGTCAAATGGGCCACTATCCGCGGGAAAAATGGTCTGTCTTCTATCCTGTGGACCGACTTTTATAGGCCGTGACAATGGCTCATTACATTTTTCTATTCCACTATAGCCTTTACCATATTGCACCATGAAGGGATAATGGTATTGCTCATCATACTGTTCAGACTGAGAGTAATCTCCAAATGAATGTACAAATTTGACCTTGTGTCTAATGTCATTGCCGCCATCTTTTACATGTTTAACATGGGAACCTTCCCCTCCCTGGGCTTAAGTTGGACGTCTAGTCCCTGCATAATGTAAACTCTCGTAAGGTGTCTCTGGAATTATTTGACTAAAGGCGTTAGACCCAAACCCTTGCTGAGGACACCGTCTGTGTGCTAAATCAAGTGTATTAAAAGATACACGCTTTTGTTTAGGTGACTCTCCATCTCCATACATTGTTAATTTTGGAAAATGTGGAACTGGATGTGAATTTGAAAATTCCTGTCTATTGTACCATACTTTGTCATTTTCTGGAGAAAACAAACTTGCACTGCTATTATATTGTATATGATTACTGTCCTCTATGTCTGCATATTCATGTTCCCACTGTGGTACTGTCTGGTGAAGAAAACCCACATTCTGAAGGTATATTCATCTCTATATATGTATCATTACCATCACAGCAGTAATGTGTTTGACATTTTGTTGAACCAGTTTTAGAGCCACCCATCTCATTTTCTAAATTTTGTATTTCTGTTTCATATGCAAACATTTTATTTTTTCAGGCTTGCCATAAATTGTTGAAAACTTTCATTGAAATTCACCATGAACACTAAACAGAAATCCTCAGGTCTCGACACCATATGTAACAGATCGGGTGGCCATCAGCCCGTCTTTCGACCAGGTTTTAGGATTTAGTAGCCCCAAAGATAAAGAAAGAGTTAGCCTCAAGAAGAGACCTTTTAAGTGATTTTGAAGCCAAGAGTTGTGTTAAGTTTTAACAAAGTATAATGAACAAAAACAGATGTAAAATATGGTAACAATAGCACAAACTAGACAGTATCTATCCCCAGTGCGATTAGTCTCAGTTGGTCAAAGAAAATATATAATTTCCGTAACCAAGATATAGAAAATAGTTGCCTTACCAGCGAAACAACTATTGCCCAGAGGACAACCCGGAAGATGGTAGTTTAGACCGGCAGGTCTATTTGTTTAAAGCCTTACTTCACTTCAACCCATATATCAAAAGTTTATTTTCAAAATATTCGATATAAATCAATGTCGATTACGTATCACCCAATGAATGTCAACATCAAATCGAATCTTAGATTTTCACAGAGCACTGTCAGGTTGTCTGTAAACTACAAATTTGCTCTCTTGGTTCTTCGCGTTTCTTTTCGTCTTGTTTGCCGAAGAGTGATGGTATTTGGCAGAATGTTTAAAATATTGGTAAGGCGATGGTGTACACGTAGAGGTATTCAAGAACGATGTCGGGCTAAAATTGATCAAGATAACCTTAACCAGTCCGTTTTCAAGAATAGAGTGAGCTCTGGAAATGCAACAACTATCCAAATAATAATGTCAAACATTTATAGGTTAATGGGACACATACCACCCTTCTCCCACACGGGCAATATGACCCCCTTTTATGTGTCATCTTCATATTCACGTCGCAAATTTATCATTACGAAATAACAAGAATGATTGCAGAATAATTATCGTCAAAATAATGAAAATAAAATACGGCTGTGTAGTACAGTACAGTTAGAAGTTATGCAATGTAATGCAATGCAATGCAATGTTAACCCTTTACCTAACGTTACGGCCAAAACCGGCCAGCACTATTCTCAAAAATCGCTAATTAATTTTCATTATTTTTTTCATTTTTTTGTCTAAAAAACATAGGTTATGTCCCCTCGTTGGAACGAGCTCGTCGAGCTCGTTCCAACGATGGGTCATAACCTATGTTTTTGAGACAAAAAATGAAAAAAAATAGTTATTCAAGAATTATTTTTGCAAGTGTCGTCTGCTTTTCATGTTAGGTAAAAGGTTAACGTCTAAAAACCACCACAGTGCTCTCTGACCTACATTATTACCCCGTATCACAGGTGTTCACACCCTTTAATCACTCTATGACATTCTCAGCTCAGCTCAACGGAGCATACTGCCGGTGCGCCACATACGGACACTCAGACAAGCGGGTTCCTATTTTACACCAAGTTACGGTGAGGATTGCGTAGTACTGGTGAACATTCCCAACGTCCACAGCTGGCACGAGATTCAACGTCGCAGAGTCACACACTCAAACTTCGCTGATCCCACACCAGCCACGACTATGGGAAGCACCCGAATCAATCGCTCAGTGGTCACCCAGAAAAGGACCAGCCGGGCTCGACGTAGCTTAACATCGGTGATCATGTAAGGAGAACCCGTCTCGCTTCGTCAGTAATTACTTGGTTAGTTTGATATCTCGGCCGGTATCAAACTAACCAAGTAGTAACCTCTTTATTTATTAACCCTCTACCCAACGAATCGACCGCATTCGCCCGCGTAATATGCAAATTCAGAAGCTGAAAAATATTATTGTTCGAAAAATGTCAACAAAACCATACTATGTGACCCCTCTTTGGAACGAGCTCGACGAGCTCGTTCCAAAGAGGGGTCACATGATATGGTTTTGTTGAAATCTTTTGAAAAAATTTAAAAAATGATATTTAAAATAATAACTTTTGATATCTTCTGCGTTGGGTAAAGGGTTAAACCAAACCAAATAATAACTCACAAAGAAGGGACTCTATTGAGGCGTATTTGTACTTTGATAAGCTTGCAGCTTCCTGTCGAATCCACACATATGTTTTTGTTGTATGTAGTATCTATGTATATTGGAAATAAATATTGTTTAAACTAAATAAGTACAAGAATTCTACGATCTGTGACAGTTTCCTGACAGTGTTATTCTTTCTCATTCGCGTTCTCCTAGTTCAGCTATCCCGTCTCGGCCTCCCCACTGGGGAAGCCACGACTTTCGGCTGCCAAAACTGCCTCCTCTCCCCATTTCGACGAATGTCAACTTACGACTCTGAATTTTATTTGTGATGAATTTGCTGTACGACTCCCTTCTTTCTTCTCTACATCCACCTAATGATTACTTATTGCCATCATTAATTCATCATTATATAAAACTCTGCTACAAACCACTTAACCATGCCAAGTAACACCATTTTTAAGACTGCGTTCGATGAATTACTGTGAACCTTTTAATATTAACAAATTGGTTGTGCCTAGTAACTCACCAAGAGGGACAATTCAAGCTTTGTTAAAATCGGGCGGAATCCGTGTCATATCAGCCGAGTTTGAAACACTATCACCAAGTTGGATAACAGGGAATTCTGGGAAAGAAAATCATACTTAATACATAATAGTCTTAGAACAGTCAGGGGAGTTTTATAGCAAGAGAATCGTTTATTTAAAGTACGAAACTCCCCCCCACCCCCAACCCCGCACTTCCTTTGCAATATATGTGTATCTCATGTGATAAGGCCATGCGAGATAGATATCTATCTCACATGACCCACGTGACCTATCTTATGCCTTGTAGGTTTTCAAAGTATTGTTGTTTGTTGTACTTGATGTTAATTATAACAGTATATTGTATACAGTTTGTTTAATTTCCTAACTTAATTCCTATCTCTACAGCGTCTATCGATCGATTGATGCACGCGCACAACTGACGTCATCCCAATGTGTCAATGTTCATTTCGCTACAAATCTTTAACCCCTGTCTTGTCGGCGTTGGTATTTAATTTCGTGGTATATACCTGTGGTATGTACATAACTTTTGTGTGCTCTTTTTTCAAGAAGGGACAATAAAATTGTTCGCTATTGCGGCACATGCCCCTGGATTACTTTTGCTGACGTCAGAGTGTTTTGGTGGGTGGGGAGGGGGGAATTATCTCTGATGGGGGTGCCTGTGAGATGGGGAAAACAAGATATTTGGCCGCCCAGACACTCGGCAAGCCTCGTGCCTGGCCCAAACATCTTGCCCTCGGATGAGATTTCCCCATCTCACACCCTCACCCATCAGGGATTATTATAATCCCTGATGGGTACGGGTGTGGGATGGGAAAATCTCACCCGAGGGCAAGATATTTGGGCCAGACACGAGGCTTGCCGAGTGTCTGGACCAAATATCTTGTCCCAAGGGTGAGATTTTCCCATCCCACACCCGTACCCATCAGGGATTATTTTTCTCCCCACACCATACAGCGGTTACGTTAGCCAGAGGTAATCGGCGTTCACGTGCTGATATAATCAACTCATTTAGTATTCGTTGTTTTGAAAAACTAATGACACCATCGGAAACTGCATGCAAAAGTTATGTATATACCAAAGGTATATACCACGAAATCAATTAGGAACGGTGGCATCTTGGGATCTAAAGAGTTTTAGAGCATCAAACGTTGAGCACACGGCATTCTGATGACGTCAATATGAATTAGTTTGTAGCAAAAAACTGATACGATATGAGTAGTAGTTGGGGGAGCCACTCGGGACCCAAGATTTTGAAAACTTATAAGCAAAAATGTACTATAGGATCTGGCCATAAAAAAAAAAGCATGATGCGGTGCCACTCGGGACCCAAGATTTTGAAAATTCTAGACCCAAGAACTTCTAGACCCAAGATTGTGAAACTTCTAGACCCAAGATTTGTGAAACTTCTAGACCCAAGAACTTATAGACCCAACATGTATGCACTGGTTGCTTTTTTTTTTATGGCCAGATCCTATAGTACATTTTTGCTTATAAGTTTTTTTCACTGGAGGATAAGGGAACTGGTTTTTTGTCTTTTTATAACAAAGACTTGATTGTGTACATGAGAAGATCTCTTTCTAATAGTGTGGGTAGCCCTGAGAAGGGCTGTTTTAGTTTTGATGAAGTGCAAGTCACTCAACAGTTAGCAATATTTTTAAAATTTTTGGACGGCTATGATAGTAAACGTCTGTTATCAACAGTTTTTTCCCGCACTCGATCGAATTGTCGCGTGAGGGTTCTTCAGTGCATTTTCGATACTCGCATTGTCTATAAAAACACTGCTGGAGATATCATAATGTCATTTTTCTTCTTATCATCAATCATGAGAGTTGAGCTATCCATCGAGGTAAAGATTCCATCACTAGAAGGTGAATGTGGGCCACGAGGAGTGAAGAAGGAGAGAGAGGAGTGCAATACTATTCCACCACAAGAGGTGAAGATGGAGAGAGAGGAGCGTAATACTATTCCAAGGAGTAATTTGCGAAGATTGGCAAGAAAAGCTGGGGTGAATAATATCTCACCATTGTCACTTGATGAAGCTGAAGAAGCCTTACACTGTTTTGTTCGAAAATTGATAAGAGATACCTATCATTATGCAACAATTAGGGGAAGAGGATCACAACATCTCGTTAATCAAAAGGATGTCAAGAGAGCCGCAAAGAGAAATGGAATAAAGTTGGTGAACTAAACATGATTTGTTTAGTAAAAAACGGCCCTTATAAGGGCCACCATATTCTTAAAAAGAGATATCACGTTTACACACTTGAGTGGCACATTTCAGTGCTACCACAATGGAATGAATTGAACTTTTTGTTCAAATGTAATTTCATTACTCAATTCAAAAGAGGTTAACCTCATAGCTCCCACACTAGATTTCCCTGTCATGGCATATTTTTTGTGTTTGCAAATTATTTTTGTTTTTACCTAAATGTTTTTGTGTGAAAACATTTAGGTAAAAAACAAAAATAATTTGCAAACATAAAAATATTTTTGTGTTTGCAAATTATTTTTCTGTCTTGCAAGTTTTTTATTTTATAAGAAAAATATTTTTTGTGTTTGTAAAATGAATGTTATGAAAAAAACTTTTTCATAACATTCATTTTACAAACACAAAAAATATTTTTTCTGTTTGCAAATTATTTTCTGTCTTGCAAGTTTTTTATTTTATAAGAAAAATATTTTCGTGTTTGCAAATGAATGTTATGAAAAAAACTTTTTCATAACATTCATTTGCAAACACAAAAATATTTTTTGTGCTTGCAAAAGAATGTTATGAAAAATGTTTTTTATTTTTAAAAAATCTTGAGTTGGAAAAAATTTTCCCCTGTTTAAATAACAACAAAATAATATTACCTTTTTTCAAATCCGAAAATTTTATTCCATGAATATTTACAGATTTGTAAATGTCTTTTATGAAAATGTCACTTTCAAAAACTGTTTTCAATGTTTCTTGGCAAGTTTTCCTATTTTAGAATTATTGTCTTTAGCTTTTCGTTTTCTTGTAACTTTCTTTGGTGGTTCCTCTTTCTCTGGAAATAATACTTCTAACTCATCATCGATTTCCATTTTTGTTTCTTTGGGTATATCCATATTATATAATAATGTATCATCATTATCATCAAACTCTGGTAACACAGGTTCTGCTAAGTCAACTTTCTCATTTATTTGGGGAGGTGGTGGTATTGGTATCATGCTCATCCCCTGTAAAGTGTGGTTGTCAATGTTTTTTTCATCAAGTTGTAAGTTGAAACCTGTAATCGGTAATCTATCTTCTGTATGCTTTATGTATTCTGACCATGGATAAACTTTTACCGGTCCTCGTTGATCAACAGCTGGTGAACCCCATCTTGGTTGAGACACAGAGTTATTCGATAGCTTTTTCAATCTGCATTCATTTATCCAATGTCCTCTCTGATTGCAATAAAAACATGGCCCTTTGTCTGAACATGTATTCGCCCAATGTCCTTTCTGATGACAAATGGAACAAATCATCTCTTTAGGTGTTGATATCAATTTATAAAGTTCATTCACAAGTCTTCTAACTTCTCCCCATTTAGATGGTTTATAGTAAATACTTTTAGCATCACTTGCTTTTTCTAATCTTGGATCTGTAACTCTATCCATCTTTAACTTTTGGAGCGTTTCAAAATTATGTCTTGTCTTCTTGAAGTCAAAAAAACCAAGTGTGAAACATCCTAAGATTCTTCCTCCTTTTATACTTTTTTAATGTACATTTAATTGTACACTTAAATGTTCCATAACGTGCATTTGCACACAATTGTTTAAATATGCATTCATTTGGTTACAAACAGTTATGCTATCTCTTACACTCAATAATCTCTGGATACTATATTGCTGTTGATAAATATTGACTGAAAGATACACTTAACAAATAAAAGCTATAAAATATTTTTACCATAGGAATTTTCCCATAGAGTGAATGGATTACATTTTATGACTTTTCAAATGTGTATAAGAAACATTTATTAACAGTATAATTCAGTGGGTATTAAATGTACATTTAATTGTACACTTAAATGTTCCATAACGTGCATTTGCACACAATTGTTTAAATATGCATTCATTTGGTTACAAACAGTTATGCTATCTCTTACACTCAATAATCTCTGGATACTATATTGCTGTTGATAAATATTGACTGAAAGATACACTTAACAAATAAAAGCTATAAAATATTTTTACCATAGGAATTTTCCCATAGAGTGAATGGATTACATTTTATGACTTTTCAAATGTGTATAAGAAACATTTATTAACAGTATAATTCAGTGGGTATTAAATGTACATTTAAATGCACATTTAAATGTACATTAAAAAAGTATAAAAGGAGGAAGAATCTTAGGATGTTTCACACTTGGTTTTTTTGACTTCAAGAAGACAAGACATATTTTCAAAAGCTAGAAGACGATAGAAGAAAAGATGAAGAGAGCCATTGAAGAATATAGTGAGACAGAGAGTGAAGTAGATAACAAAAAGCAGAGAGTAGAATCAGCAAGAGACTTATACACCATTCTCCCACTTCTACAAAAAACATCAAGAAAATTCCGTTCCAAATCCCATGTATGCAGAATAACATTCAAACAATTTAATCAAAAGAATCCATTTGACACCCTTGGAAAAGTATTTGACAGTTTGGTAGATGATATTAAAGAAGAATGTGGAGTAGAAGACAACGATCCAATGAGAATATCAGTTAACCACCCAGGATTAGAAATAGGTATATTTATTCCATTTACTAAGGCTTCAGGTATCACTGGTAACACCATATTAGATGAAATAGAAAAGGTTGTACAATCAAATGATAACTTTACTATCCATGATGGGCAATTATCTTTAGAAATAACACACACTTCTCTACCACAAGGGTCTGGGCGACATGCACCAATTTCATTTTCATCTGTTGATAAAATGGTTAAAAGTAAACAGAGTATTATTGAAATTAAAAATGTTAATGATTCAATGTGTCTCGCATGGGCCATTGTAGTGGGAAAGTGTCATGTTGATAAAGATAATTCTGAACTTTGGCAAAAGAAATGGAAAAATATTAGACGTTCTGATAGACCGACACAAGAGTTGGAAGCTAAGGCATTGATGGACAAAGCAGGTCTTGATTATAATATTCCTTGTGGATATGAAGAATATTATAAAATACAAGACCTGCTTTACCCAGAGTATGTCATCAAAATTCATCCACAGTATGCAAAAAGTGAATTTTTATTCAAACCTCCAGTTACCACCACTGATAGTAAAGTTATTCATATTTACCACCATGACCAGCATTTTGATACTATCACAACAATTACAGGGTTTTTAGGATGTCACTACTATTGTGAACTTTGCAGTAAAGGTGTCCAACAGAGAGAACGTCACATGTGCCCTTTTGGTTGTATTTGCTATGCTCCAACAAAATGTATTCCTGAACATCCCACTACCTGTTACAGTTGCAATAGACAATTTAGAAGTTTATCATGCTATAATAACCATATCACTAGAAAGGGGAAAGAAGAAAAAACAATTTGTCAATTAGTTCAAAAATGTAAAACATGCAATTCATTAATATATCCAACCAAAGGAAAACATATCTGTGAAGGATTCAAAAAATGCAAATATTGTCAACAAGTAGTTAATTCTGATCACCAATGTTTTATTCCAAAATACACTTCACCCGAGGATGAAAAAATACCAAACATTCCATTTGTATTTTTTGATTTTGAAACCACACAAGACTCAGGAGTTCATATCCCAAATTTCTGTGTTGCTCATCGTGCATGTGGGGAATGTATTTGCAAATCTATAGATCAAGAATGTATTTCATGTGACAAATTTGGATATAGGCAATCAATATTTAAAGGGGAATCTACTTTATCAGATTTTTGTGATTGGCTTTTCAGTAAGGAACATAAAGGGACAACAGCTATTGCTCACAATTTAAGAGGTTTTGATGGACAGTTTATTTTAAGACACCTCATTGAAACTGGTACAACAACTCCTGATGTAATTATGAATGGGAACAAAATTCTTTCACTTAAAGCTTGTGGTATTAGACTTATAGATTCTTTAAATTTTCTTTCAATGAGATTGGCACAATTTCCCAAAACATTTGGCTTGACAGAATTAGTAAAAGGTTATTTCCCCCATTTGGCAAACACACAAGCTTATCAAAATTATATTGGCCCTTATTTAGATTCAACATTGTATATGCCAGATTCAATGTCTCCATCAGATAGGGAGGATTTTATCAAGTGGTACAAACAAAAAATTACTAGTCATGCCAGTTTTGATTTTCAAAAAGAAATGGAATTATACTGTAAATCAGATGTAGATATTTTACGTAGGGGGTGTGGGGAATTCAGACAAAAATTTATAGATAGTGATGGCATAGATCCTTTGAGAGAAGCATTTACCTTAGCCGATGCATGTACAAAAGCTTGGAGAAAAAATTCACTTCCAGAAAACAAAATGGCAATCATTTCAGACATAGGTTACCCAGCTAAAGTCAAATACTCCATTAAAGCCATTAGATTTTTACAGACACTTGCACAGGAAGAAAACATACATATTCAACATGCACTCAATGGTGGGGAGGTTAAAATAGGGGGATATTATGTTGACGGGTTTCACAAAGACACAAATACAATCTTTGAATTTTATGGATGTATGTGGCATGGGTGCATGACATGTTATAAAGACAACAGACATGAGAAAAATCCAGTCAATTTGCTAAATTACCAAACTCTATACAACAAAACACAGGAACGCATACACGCATAGAATCATTAGGGTATAACATGAGAATAACATGGGAACATGAACTTGATGATTTTTGCAAATTAAATCCTGAAGTAAAATCAACATTGAATTCATTTTTTCCAAACATGGATCCTATTAAACCACGTGAAGCATTATTTGGGGGGAGAACAAATGCCATTAAATTACATCATAAAATAGACCAAAGCACAGACAATGAAATAAAATACATAGACATCTGTTCACTCTATCCTTATGTCAATAAACACAGAGAATATCCAGTAGGTCATCCACATATACTCACAAAAGAAAACATAAACATGGATGCTATAAGACAGTACAGGGGACTTATCAAATGTAAAGTTTTACCACCACAATCTCTACACATGCCAGTATTACCAATTCATTGCAACAAGAAAATGGTTTTTACACTTTGCAATACATGTGCAGAACAAGAATTAGACAAATGTGAACACACACCAGATCGACGCAGTATTACAGGTACATGGACATCTGTTGAACTTTTTAAAGCATTGGGGATGGGATACACATTACTTGACACTTATCAGATTTGGCATTGGGGAGAATGGTCTTCAGAAATTTACAAACATTATGTGAACAAATATTTAAAAATGAAACAAGAAGCCAGTGGATATCCAGATTGGGTGAAAACAGAAACAGACAGAGACACATTTAAGAAAGACTATGCACAAATTGAAAACATACGTTTGGAAAATATTGAAAAAAATCCAGGACAAAGATCATTTGCTAAAACCATGTTAAACTGTTTATGGGGGAAAAGTGCACAAAACAATTTAAAAACAAAAACAGAATACATACAAGACCCATCCAAATATTTTGACCTGATACAAGATAAAGACATCATTATTAAAAATGTTGAATTGTTTGATCATGATAAATGCATTTTAGTCAATTACACAAAATCTACAGATGTTTATGAACCTCACAAATCAGCTAATGTTGCAGTTGCCTCTTTTGTCACAGCTTATGCACGAATGGAATTATATAAAGTAATAGGACGTTTGGGTAGACGGGTATTATACTTTGACACAGACAGTTGTATTTACATCCATAACCCCTCACTTTGGAATCCACAAATTATAAACAGTAGGTTAGGTCAATGGACAGATGAACATCCAGATGCAAAAATTATTGAATATGTAGGTTTAGGTCCCAAAAATTATGGTTACAAATACATTAAAGATGGTCAAATACACACTTCATGTAAAGTTAAAGGAATCACATTAGACTACAATACATCACAGAAAGTCAATTTTGAATCCATGGTGGAATGTGTACAAGACAGACATAATTATAAAATGAACATTGAATACACACATAGAATTAAACGCAACAAGAACAGACAAGTTACAAGTGAAAAACAAACCAAAACATTCAGATCTGTGTACACAAAACGTTTTGTAGTGGATAAATATGATACAAGACCTTATGGGTTTAAGGTATAAAAATTACTCTTTAGAATTCTCATTTTCAAGTTTGAACAAGAACAGACATGTCACAATTGAATTACAAACCAAAACATTCAGATCTGTGTACACAAACCATTTTGTAGTGGATAAATATGACACAAAACCTTATGGGCCTAAGGTATAAAAGAACCCTTCAGATTTCTCATTTCAACTTTGAACACTGAGCAGGCAAGATGTCTCTACCACTCAATCCTACTTATCCTATATACTTGTCAGAGTTAAGAAGACTTTCGAGTTTTAGCATGACTACAAACCCTATTTTAAAATCCAAGAAAGAAGACTTAGCTAAAGCTGGATTTTTCTATATAGGAGATGGTAAAGTAAAATGTTTTGTATGTGGACAAGGTTTAATGAATTGGGAAGAAAAAGATATTCCTTTGCAAGAACATGTTAAGTGGTCACCAAATTGTTCTTATATTCAATTGATAAGAAATTGTCAATTATACAAACCACCAACAAGTATGCAAACACCCCCAGATAAAATATTATCAGTGATGGATTATGGATTCACTTTAAATCAAATATTTTCAACAATGAAAAAATATGAC
This sequence comes from Pictodentalium vernedei, assembly GCA_031216915.1. Taxonomy (NCBI): domain Eukaryota; kingdom Metazoa; phylum Mollusca; class Scaphopoda; order Dentaliida; family Dentaliidae; genus Pictodentalium; species Pictodentalium vernedei. The sequence goes on from CM062292.1 coordinate 119,819,817, forward strand.
AAGTGTTTAGATGATTTTCCAGATTCTAAGTCTTTATTTGCACTCATGGTGCTAAATGATCAAAGTACATCATTTAGTACCATAATTGCAAGACAAGCTGCAGGACAATTCAAAACTAAGTTTGATAACATGTTTTCAGATAATGCAGGAAATGATTTTCCTGACCGTCCTGATGTATTTTGTGCATCAGGTAATATAGTACCTGATGGACAAAATACATCAGAAGAGACAAAAGAATCATCACTTTGATTTCAACCATGGAACCAGTAAGACGTATGTTAGACAACAAGATTACACGTAAGGCATTATTATATGCATTTCAATTGATCACTCCTGGTTATCTAACAATAACAAAAGAGTTTATTCATAATCAATTGGGAAAAGATGAAATGTATGGGGAATTTTGTAATGCATTACAAATCATGAATGCTTTTTACAAAGATAATATAGAAAATATTTGGACAAGAGTTGTGTGGGGTAATATAATTTATGATAAAGAAATCATTAATTACTTGTATAGACAATGTGTACCACAAATAGATAGAAGAATAGATTCTTCAGAAACTGTATTTGAGTTAAAAGCACCCTTAAAACGAATACCTACTAAAAGACATGAAGAAGGTATGGAATCAGAAAGTATATAAGTGAATGATTTGACAACTCTTATTCACACAAATACAATTATGGCATCGAGTGAATTTTTATTGTTTCAACACCCTTGTAATATCTTTATTTCGGGACCTAGTGGTTCAGGAAAAACAGAATTTGTCAAAAAGCTTATTGATATGAAACATGACTTATTTCAAATTCCCCCACAAAAAATCATTTGGTGTTATAAAGAATGGCAAAATACATATACTTTACTTAAAGAAAGTGAAGATATTAAATTCATAGAAGGTATCCCTGATGATGAATATGAAATTGTCAGTGATGTCACTATTCCCCATCTTGTAGTTTTTGATGATATGTTAGGAGATAAAGATGAAGAAAAAATTAAATTATGGTTCACACGAAAAGGACATCATAGAAATGCAAGTGTCATTTACATAACACAAAATATGTTTCAACAATCTAAATCTAGTCGTACCATAAGTTTAAATATACATTATATGATTTTATTTCAAAATACCAGAGATAAAGGGCAAATTAAAGTATTGGCAAATCAAGTTCAATTACCACATTTAAATGCATGTTATCAAGATGCAACAAGTATTGATCATGGTTATTTATTAATTGATTTTCATCCTAGAACTCCTGAGTCTTTGAGATTAAGAACTGATATTTTTCATCCTTGGGTAACACAAAATGAACGTGGTCCCATCATTTATACAAAACTATAAATTCCCCATGTTCTAATGAGTTGATGTTAGTTAGTCAAAGTTTGTCAACGACTACACATCATCATGGTATCATTCATACAATCTTTGGAACAACTTGGTCAAGAAACAAGTCCGTTTGCAAGACAAAAATTACTTAAGAAAGGTTTTAAGAAAATTTTAAAATGGTTTACATTAGCAAGTAGAATCATACTGAATAAGAAAATTAAATTGCCAAAACAAACTTTAACTTATATGGATAAACATAAACAAGATCTTGAACAACTTGCAAATCCCAGAGTTGATCTTGCAACAAAACGAAACATTATTTTAAAACCAGGAGGTGGTGGATTTTTTGGTGGTGTTATCATTCGTAATTTAATTCGATGGTATGGTCATAAGACAAGTAGATCATTCTATTCACCATTCAAAAAAACAAAGAGTAAGAAACAAAAGTCACCTAAAAGGAAACGAAAATCCCCTAAGAAAAGATCAAATAATTCATCAAGCTCTAGAGAGATAAAAAATCAACGAAAGGTAGGACCAAAATATATGTACACAAATTTTGAAATTGCACCTCATAGATCTCCATCTACAAAAACAAAAGCATTACTTGTGAAAAATCTTCAAAGACAAAGAAAAGTATCACCACTTAAGTTAACACGTGTAGTGTCAATAACAAAAGATGGTGTTAAAAATCATGACCCAATGTATTCTGTACAAAATACACAACATGTACCATTAAAAGAAAAGATTCCCACAATGGCACGTTTTACAGCTTTAAATACACCTAAACCTGTTAAAGGGATAAGGTCTTACTTTAAATAATATAAAGTTTGCACATGTATAAATAGCATTACATTTTTATATTTGTTTCATTTAATCATTAGATTCTATAAGATCAAGATGGTGAGACAAAATAAGAAACAAAAAATTCCTTTAGTTAAAAAATATGGTGGTATGTTAATAGGTTTAAGTCAAACTCCTCCAGCATTTCAAAAACAAATTATGAAAAATGCACCTAAAGAATTAATTAATTGTGTGTCAGAATGCTGTCATAATCTTTTAAAAGGCAACATACATCTAACAAAAAGTCAGAAACAAAAATTACATCCAAAGCGTCAACAACTACGAGCACTCGCTAGTAAATCAATAACTCTTAAAAAGAAAAAACAAATTTTAAATCAAAAAGGTGGTTTTTTACCATTACTTGGTTTACTTGGACCTGCTATAGGAGTTGCAACAAATCTTGCAAATAAATTAGTCGATAAAATATGAAAAAGATGGCTATTGTACCTTATCAAATGTTAGAAGATATGCAACGTTTTAGAAATGAAAAAGCTCAAAGACCAAGATTACCCCCTAACCCACAAGTTACAAATACTGCACAACTTCAAAATGATTTATCATCTGTGTTAGGAAATTCAGAGTTGTCCGAAAGTGAGAAAGAACAAAAGTATGGGGAAACTTTACAAAAATTTCAAATGTCACATAAGAAAGCATTACAACCAACATTGGTTCCATTGCCTGAGTCAGGAGAAAAATCATTATTTTTACGAGATCGTATTATAGAAAGTGTCCCTGTTACAATGAGACGTAAAGCAACTTCATTATTATCTGCTTTATCATCTCATCCACACATGAGTTGGGATGATCAGGGTGTATTAAGTTACGATGGAGAAGTCATAAAAGGTTCAAATATCATAGATTTAGTCAATGATGTTCTTAGACACCGAAAAGGTTTTAAACCGAGTGGATGGGAAATGTTTAGTCGTGGATTAAAAGATATAAATATCCCTCAAGATTTTGTTGGTAATCGTGAACGTTGGTTATGGATGAATAGACAACCTATACCCAAACCCAGTAAATATCAAAGTTCTCCAGAAGATAGTTGGTCTGAAACTCCTCAATCCTCCCCTCCAAAACGTAAAGTTCGTCGAGGTCATAGAGTGCAGTGGAGTGAAGACACACCAAAGTCAGCACTAAAGCGTAAATTGACAAAACGTAGATTATCTGAAAAATGGGAAGCTTATTGAATGATTTATTATCTGAAATATATTACAATACAAAACATCCTGCTGGTTATGGTGGTATACAAAAATTGTACAAAGCAGCTCATAGTAAAGATAATTCCATCACAATTGATCAAGTGAAAAAATGGTTGAAAGGAGAAAGAACTTATACTTTACATAAACCCATCCGTAAAAAATTTTCAAGACGTAAGACTATAGTGGGTGGTATTGATCATCAATGGCAGATTGATTTAGCAGACTTACAAAGTTTACAATCTTACAATGACCAATTTCGTTATTTAGTTTGTGTTATTGATGTATTTTCCAAATATGCATGGGTAATACCCATTCACAATAAAACAGGAGAGACATTAACAAAATCTTTTCAGAGTATTTTGAAAACTTCTGGACGTAAACCATTATCATTACAATCTGATAAAGGTTCTGAATTTAAAAATAAAGACGTGCAAAAATTTTTAAAGAAACAAAACATTCATTTCTTCACAACAGAAAATCCTGAAACCAAAGCTAGTATTGTTGAACGTTTTCAACGTACATTGAAAACACGAATGTGGAAATATTTTACACACAAACGTACATTAAGGTACATTGATGTGTTGGAAAATTTAGTTGATGGATATAATCATAGTTTTCATCGAAGTATTCAGAGAACTCCTGCTTCAGTATCATTAGAAAATGAAGTAGAAGTATCTCAACATTTGTATGGTAAAAAAAAGTCTAAAAAGAAAAAAATACAATTTAAAGTTGGTGATATAGTACGTATTAATAAAACCAAACGTACATTTGAAAAAGGGTATTTACCAAACTGGACAAAAGAGTTATTTAAAATTACTCATGTAAAACATACAATACCACCCACTTATAAACTTGAAGATATGGGTGGTGAAAATATACAAGGGACATTTTATCCACAAGAAATTCAAAGTATAAAAGATGATAAAAAATATATAATTGAATCAATTCTTAATAGACGGTCAAGACGTGTGGGAAAGAAAATTATTAAAGAACTTAAAGTACATTGGGAAGGTTATCCAAAGAAATTTGATAGTTGGATAGCAGAATCAGATTTGATATAAAAAGAATATGTCATTAAATGAAACTTCATTACCTAATGAAACCACAAGTGTTGATGTACAAAGTCAACAAAGTCAACAATTTAAAATTTGTGGAAATCGTGTTGCAAAAAATCAAGTCACTTATTTCACACAGATTATTATCATTTATGGTATTATAATTACTGCCATTGCACATTTGAGTTTACAAAGCCCTGATAAAGAATTGTGGTTAGTGTTATTAAGTAGTTCATTAGGATATATTCTTCCAAGTCCAGGTTTAAAATATTTGAAACAACCACAAGATAAGAAAAATGAATTCATTTTACGTAACATTTCTCAGTGATAGTTCTATGGATATGTTTCCAAATAATACCCAATGTTGTTTTCAAACACAATTATCTAAACCCATTCATGTTGATAAAGAACATTGGGAAGTGGGATTAGTTGAAGTAATTTTACCTTCGGAAGCAAAAAATATTACAGATGAAGAATCTGTTTTTAAAATCTTTGTGACAGATAGCAACATATCAAATCGTATTAATAAAACGAAATTGAAACATACATTTCACAAAGGTGTTGCTGGTGTTGAATTAAATATTTTATCAGGTGCATATTTAAATGGCGCTCATGTCATAGATGCAATGCAAACAGAAATTCAAGAAAAACTTGGAGACATATTTAAATCATTTGATGTATTATTTCATGTTGGATTTTCAAGTCTCCAAGGGCGTGTAAAAATAGTAGGAAATAGTATTGGGAAAGTGGGTATTAAAATGTCAGAAAGTTTATTACAAAAATTGGGATGTAAAGATAGTTATTCTGTCATTTTTCCTAACACATCAAAAGATGCATTTAAATATAATGTGGACTTAAATGTGGATTTCAATCAAATCTTTATTTATGCTGACATAGCAGATTATACATTTTTAGGTGATATTGAAGCACCTATTTTACGTGTGATTCCATTTGAATCACATAAAGAGTCTCTACATACTCATATAGAATTTGATAATGTACATTATGTACCAGTATCAAAATCTTATTTTGATCAGATCACTATAAATATAAATGGGAACACTGGTAAACCCATTCAGTTTGCAAGTGGCAAGACAGTTGTCAAGTTGCATTTTAGACAGAGACATAAATTAAATTTGTAAAAATGATGCCGGTGTATCAAGGTGTACCACGGCAATATGGATATGGATTAGGGTCTATTTTTCGCACAGCAATAAGAACAGCTGCACCATTTATAAAACCAATTGCAAAAAATGCATTTCAAACATTAAAGAGAGATGGATTAAGACATGGTTTAGAAATAGCAAATGAATTGATAAAAAAACGTAAAGCACCTAAAGACATTTTATTAACTCATGGAAAAGATCTTTTGAAATCAGTTGGTGAATCTGCTTTAGGTATAAAAAGACAAAAACAAGAACGAAAACGTCAGTCTGTGGTTCGTTCTCGTAGAGGTAAGACACGTCAAAGACAAGCTTATTCAAAACGAAAATCAAGACCACTTGATATATTTGATTGAAAAAATCATGATGTTACATGGATCTTGCGAACATTTTGGTAGTAGTTTTGATCCAGATAATGTATCACCAACATCAAGTGGTATAGAAAATATTGTTGAAATTGAACAATTTCCTATTGCATCTTTAAATAATTCTTCACCAATAGAATTTTTAATTCCAAGACAAACAACCAAGTGGTTAGATCTTGCAGCATCTACACTTGAAGTTCAATTTAAAATTACAAAACAAGATGGGAGTGTTTTGGCTGGAGATACACAAATTGCTCCTATCAATAATTTTTTTCATAGCATGTTCAGTAAAATTGATGTTACACTGAATGGCAATCTTATCACCACCAATACAGATCTTTATCCTTATAGAGCATATTTTGAGAATTTTCTTAGTTATTCAAGAGATGTGAAAAAAACACATCTAGCTGCTAGTGAGATGTGGTATACAGATACTCCTGGACACCACGCAAAAACAAGTAAAGCTTCGTCGAACAAAGGTTTGACTGAGCGAGCTAAAATAATTGGTGGTAGCAAAAATGTACAACTAAGAGGAAAACTGCATTTAGATCTGTTTGTGCAAGATAAGTATTTACCAAATGGAGTTGAGATGAGAATTAAATTGCATCGTGCTCCAACTAAATTTTGTTTGATTGGTAGTGAACATGGAAAAATAGAAATTCAAAAAGCCATATTCAGAATACCGGCATTGGATTTATTTCCAAAATTTGCGAATGATCTTAATGCACAAATAGATCGAACAAATTATAAAATGCCCATAAGACGTAGTGAAATTAAAACTTTTACTATTGGAAGTGGTCTTCGTTCAAAAATAGAAGACTATCTGTTTCATAAACAGATGCCAAAACGAATTATTCTTGGTTTAGTTAGTAATAGAGATATAAATGGAGATATTGGCAGTAATCCATTTAATTTTCAACATTTCGATTTGAATAAGTTGGAAATCACAATAGATGGACATTCCATTAAAGCACGTCCCTTTGAACCGAATTTTGAAGGTGGACTTTATCTAAATTCATATTTATCATTGTTTGAAGCTATGGGCTATTTTGGACAAAATCAATCATTTAATTTATCTTTGCAGGATTATGCAAAAGGGTATACCCTTTGGGGTATTGATTTGACACCTGATCAGAGTAGTAGTGGGCCCTTGGCTCACCCAATAAAGTCTGGCAATCTTAGGTTTGAACTTCAGTTTGCTCAAGCTCTTCCAGAGGTGATCAACGTTGTTGTCTATGCAGAATTTGATAGTGAGATAGAAATCAACAAATTCAGAGAAGTGATATTTGACTATTAAACAAGATGAGTCAGTGTGAACATTGCAAGATGTGTAAAGAAAAAATACAAACATTATTTCAAGAATGTGTAGTGATAGAACTGACAAAATCCATTCAACAGAAAATGAAAAATATCTGTGAAGAAGAAAATCGAACCAACACAACAACATTAATAGATATGAACATTGCAGAGTGTTTACAGAAAGTGTGTCCAGTGACTATACTATATAATCTACACAAGAGAGCAAGAAAAATAAACTTATTAGAATATTGTGCTCATATAGACTTTGAAATAGACTGCCAAAAAGACATTCAAAAGTGGGCAGATTTAGTGAAAAGAGACTGGTCATATTATACAGGATATCTTGATTAATGGCTCCGTGCCAGCCTTTTTCAAGGCTAAGAAGATGGAAACCATACAATTACAAACTATACTTGACAGTTCTCAAAGGTTATCATCCTTAAAAGGAAAAGTGTGTTCAAAAGACTTGTTACCAAAACGAAAACCTAAACACAGACAAGCATATATTGTGAACACAGATTCATCAAAAGAACCAGGAGAACATTGGATAGCAATATATTTTAAAGACAATCATTCTGCTATCTACTTTGATTCATATGGTTTACCACCATTAGATAGAGACATATACAATTTCATAGTGAAAAATATAGATTCCTGGACAATAAATACAATGAGACTACAAAGTGAATTTACTGTTGTGTGTGGAATGTACTGTATATTTGCTTTAGATCATCTTGCAAGAGGATATGATTTAGAGACAGTTCTTACTATCAAATTTGATCCAAGAAATTTTCAAGAGAATGATAGAGATGTTCGACGATGGTTTGAGCAAACTTATAGACATTATTTGAAATAACTGTAATAAATATCAGATGTCAAAACAATCCCACAGAGGTAATTTTTTACATCTTTTAGTTTTTTGTTAAAAGTCAATCATCTATTATATAATTTTCGCCAGACATTTGTGTAAACAGAGAGATAGGGTTTTTTAGTTATTTTTTATATTTGTTTCAAGATCAGATCACTTGAGTGATATCAGTTTTTTTATTTGATACCCAAGATTGTTTTAAAAAAACAATCTTGGGTATCAAATAAAAAAACTAGCATAAAAAAGAATCTTGATGTAAATAGGTTTTCTCATGGATAGGCAAACTCAGATCTCGGTGTATATATGTTCAGAGTTCATTTCAATATAATGATTCAACTTTAAAATACAGTTTTGTCTTTTGTTAAAACCTCTGTGATAGTTTTGTCGAATTTGTTAGGTTAGTCCTATAATCCCTTTTTTATCACCGTGTCCCTATTATTTCCCAACAGTAAAAAAGAGTTAAGAGTCACTTCTCTTTTTCACTGTGAGTATTAGGTTTTAATATTGTATGCATACTTATCGAAAACTTTTATAGTGTAACCTGATATACAGTTTATACTGTAGAGATAATTTTGATTGCTAAACATACAATGAATACTATTCTTACTATAGAAAAAACAACTATCACAGAGAGTTCGACCACAACGCGAATCACTAAGTTTTTTTATTTTGTGCATGTGTTCTTGTGTTTTATTGTAAGCATAATTTCCTTATACTTACAACAAAACACAAGAAGACACACAAAATTTCCCCATTTATAGAAGTTGTATACACAGGGTGGAGAGATGACAAAACCCAAAACCATATGGATAACCCCTAATATAAAATGATTTTAAATTAATATAGACATTGGGTCACACTCTAGGGAGGGAACTGTTTTTTTGTCTTTTTATAACAAAGACTTGATTGTGTACATGAGAAGATCTCTTTCTAATAGTGTGGGTTGGCCCTGAAAAGGGCCGTTTTTAAAAATCTTCAGTTCCGTAGAGAGCTGTTTGGTAAAGCCATCTCTGCTTCGGTGAAGAATTCACCTTCCCACACGCCTATGGTTGTTGCTAGCATCTCTTCATCTGTAAAGCAATCTTGTTCCCATGCATAGCTTCGTCCTACAAGAGCTTCCTCCTGCAAATGTACGGGGAGATCAAACCAGTGTTTAGGTCGATTCTTGTACTGGATCTCCCCGAACGGACGTGTGGCGGCTTTGACGAAAGGGTGGTCTTCAATCTTCTTAAGTTGTTCTTCCATCGAAAGTGTTGCCGACCACCACTTTCTCAAAGCCAAGGCGAATTCTTCATCGGCTCTCTGTTTCTTGGTTCTCTCATAACTCTCTACGGAACTGTAATTGATCTTCGTTGGCTCCATGTCTTTTTCCTCTCTGTCAAAAGATGATTTTTCTTTAGTCAGATGAAATGTATCCAAATCCTCAACTCACCTTCTTTTTATAGACAATGCGAGGATCGGAAATGCACTGGAGAACGCTCACGCGACAATTTTGATCGAGTGCGGGAAAATATTGTTGACATCGGACGGCTGTGATAGTAAACGTCTGTTATCAACAATATTTTCCCGCACTCGATCAAAAATGTCGCGTGAGCATTCTCCAGTGCATTTCCGATCCTCGCATTGTCTATAAAATCTAACACACATTCCAGACAATTCATTTGATAAAAAGCAATCGCCTGTTCTGCATTCAATCATGGATGAATACAATATACTAGATGATTTTAACGATTTAATTCGTATTGACAACTCATTGATGACACAGCAGAGAATACCAAACCAAAAGGATACCATACCAAATAAGAGGGTGAATAATACTTTTTCACAAGATGAAAAAAATGAAACATTATTACAGAAAATCTTGGAGACTCTACAAGACATGAAATCATCTCACCAAAAGATCGTTCTCTCAGCTGATAAGATTACAGTTCCTATAGAATTCAAAGTGTCATCTCTTCCTTTAACAGTACCACATGAGTTGGCAGAACCGACACCTAAACCTAAGAGAAAAAGGGGGCGTCAAGCACAGAATCAGTTAGTGACTACATCCACACAAACAGATACAGTAATTCAACAACCTATTCCAGAGGAAGAATCATCTGATGATATTGTTAAACCTAAAAAAAAGAAACGGGTACGATTCGATGGTCTTGGGCGATACATGAAAAATATTGCTAACTGTTGAGTGACTTGCACTTCATCAAAACTAAAACAGCCCTTCTCAGGGCTACCCACACTATTAGAAAGAGATCTTCTCATGTACACAATCAAGTCTTTGTTATAAAAAGACAAAAAAACAGTTCCCTTATCCTCCAGTGAAAAAAACTTATAAGCAAAAATGTACTATAGGATCTGGCCATAAAAAAAAGCATGATGCGGTGCCACTCGGGACCCAAGATTTTGAAAATTCTAGACCCAAGAACTTCTAGACCCAAGATTGTGAAACTTCTAGACCCAGGATTTGTGAAACTTCTAGACCCAGGATTTGTGAAACTTCTAGACCCAAGAACTTATAGACCCAACATGTATGCACTGGTTGCCACCAGTGCATACATGTTGGGTCTATAAGTTCTTGGGTCTAGAAGTTTCACAAATCTTGGGTCTAGAAGTTTCACAATCTTGGGTCTAGAAGTTCTTGGGTCTAGAATTTTCAAAATCTTGGGTCCCGAGTGGCTCCCCCAGCTACTGATATGCATAACGTCATAATAACGTTATAAATGTATAACGTCACGTGGGTAGGGTGGGATTATTATAATCCCTGATGGGTACGGGTGTGGGATGGGAAAATCTCACCCTCGGGACAAGATATTTGGTCCAGACACTCAAATATTTTTTCCCGAGGGTGAGATTTTCCCATCCCACACCCGTACCCATCAGGGATTATTTTTCTCCCCCACCATACAGCGGTTACGTTAGCCAGAGGTAATCGGCGGTTACGTGCTGATATAATCAACTCATTTGGTATTCGTTGTTTTGAAAAACTAATGACACCATCGGAAACAGCATGCAAAAGTTATGTATATACCAGAGGTATATACCACGAAATCAATTAGGAACGGTGGTATCTTGGGATCTAACGAGTTTTAGAGCATCAAACTTTGAACACACGGCATTCTGATGACGTCAATATGAATTAGTTTGTAGCAGAAAACTGATACGATATGCATAACGTCATAATAACGTTATAAATGTATAACGTCACGTGGGTGGGGTGGGATACATATGTCTCTCCCTGCTATCTCACCCTGGATAGACGTATGTTACACATGCAGTGGGGGGAGAAAATAATATTCTCATTGCGAAAAAGTAGGAGTGATAGTTGGAGCGGCTATCATTCCCTGACAAAATAATAATGAGGAAATGACAATAATATAGTCCTCCGAAAAATTGATCTCTTTCCTGTAGAAGTTTTAGTGTTTAAAATTTTCAAGGATAAATATTTTAATTAATTAATATTTCTTTGATAATTTCTCTACCAATAATCTGTTTCAACTTCTATGATTGTTTGATATTCAGATACATCGACAGTTCAGAAACCCATTTACAGCTTCTTTATAACATTTCTTTTCTTCCTGTTTTCCTACGATGCCAAACATTTTATATTTGAATCTCTCGAGACGACAGTTTGCGCGTTAAATTACCAATCACCCATGTTCTTTGTCACATATGTATTCAACATAAGAAATTTGATACAACACTCCTGATGTTTCTTCCGGAATCGGATTTCAACACTCTAAAATCAGTTGGGTTAAATATCAACCCAAATCAACTGGGTCGAGTGAATATGAACCCAGTTGGGTTCTTATTCACTCACCCCAGTTGACTTGGGTTGATTTTTAACCCAAATAATTTTAACGTTAACCATGAACACTTTCTGCAGATATGACAATATTTTTTTTGCTAACATGCTGCTTCTTTCTTTGTTTTTTACAAGCCCTACATGTTCCATGACCCCACCCCTTTCTCCGTTACATCCGTTCTCATTCGGTGTGCATAGCCCTATGAAGAGAGAATACAACATGCGCATAAACATAGAAAAAAAATGCTTCGATGTCAGTTTGGTGTCGATTGACCTTGAATAACGAAACTGGGTCAGTTAGATAATAGATTAGTGACATAATGTGAGTTTTGTCACTGTGCACCGTTGCAAAACGACAGTGAATGCAGTTGCACATATATTTTAGCATACTCCTTCTAAGCTGAGCTGTAATTCTACATGACCGATTCAATGTGTTTTATATTTGGATTATTCCACCAGTTCTTAGGATAGCACAGTGCATATCAGATTAGCCGTGAGTCTTTGTAATGGTCAGTGCGCCTATAACACAGGAACATCCATTTGTTGTGTTCAAACCACAGAGAAGTGATCGTCTGGATTTATTTTACCATTCATTATCAGGTGATGTGTGTTGCAAGTATTGCTGTGTGTACACGAGCCGTTACATCTTTGTTTCATGTCGGATACGCTAGAGTTCTGACTTGTTTGTTGTATTAGGACTCGGGGCGCAAATCCCGTAAATCTCCCAATCTTTACCTCTGCGGGTTGTGATAGGACATATAATTATGGGCGATTTGTTCAAAGGGCAGCGCGGTAGCTCCATGGTTAAAGCATTGCACTTTGAACAAAATGATCGACGGTTGATCCTGATTGCCCATGTGGGTCAATACGACGCCGTGTACTAAGGCGTACTGCACATGGATGGTGCACGTGCTTTTAACCTCTACTAACTCTGCTTGTGCAGAGTTAGTAAGCTGCTGAGTGTGACAGTTGCTCACCGCTGCTCGATGGTTCTCCACGGGTACTCGTGCTTATTCCATTGTAAAACTGTCCGGAACGATGCGACCCTGGCTGTTGAAAATGTCGTTAACCCCAGTAAACAAACAAAGCAAGTTCAAAAACTCTATACAGGCATACACCGTCACAGGTCACAGGTTGCTGCTACTTTAGCTATATGTGAAATGTATCTGCCCTAAAAATTCGCCACGACAACTGGCAATTCCGTGGTAAAGCCGAAACAGTGTGTCAGGCCTTTCATCTCGGAAGTGCCGATTGTCGTTGATATAATTACAGCGGTTGTAGACTCTGTTTGAAAACGCATAAGGTATGTATGCATGAGAACCATCGGACAAATTCATGTCAGTGGCCGACAAAATATGAATATACGAGCCTTATCACACTGCTAAGACTGCTCATGAACACTCGGCTTTGTTTGACCCCATCTCTGTCATCGTTCCAATGATGGGTCATAAGCTATGTTTTTGTGACAAAAAATGAAAAAAAGTAATAAGATTTGAATGGTGAATTTTGTAAATAGCGCTGGCCGGTTTTGGCCGTTACGTTGGATAAAGGCTTAACCCTATCTCTGTCACCACGACCGATTCGAGCCAGTTCTGTCTGTTCCTGCGTCTTCCTCTATCTCATTAACTCTGCGTCTCTGTCTATAAAAAAGAAAGGTAATTCAAAACAACTCAAAGTTCTTTCACTTGTAAATAACAAACGAAGAAATATGACGCATTTACTCATGATCGAGAGAGAGAGAGGGGGTGGGGGTGGGGGAGAACAAACAAACAGTTCGAATCGACCACGGCAACAGAGATAGGGTTAAATAATAAAACTTCGTGGTTGTAAGATGGGAAAGTCCCTATTATCTCTATTCTTCCCTAACTGTTCCCTCCTGTATACCCATTTTCTTGTTCCAGCATTCAAACTGTTTGATGATGACCGGTACTCTCCTTTCCAATTGCACTAATAAGCATACCATCTCCCACTTGTATCACCCAGTATCCACACATCCTTCACCCCCCCCCCCCCCCCCCCACCCCCCAATCCTATTTCTGACTTATAATTATAGATGAACAGTGGTAGAGGTACTCGATCCAATAATCTGAGCCAAGAAGAAAATAAACATCTCACAAAAATAAAAGAGGGAAAAAAAGAAAGAGCTTGGGGAAGAAATAAAACAAGAACATTAATATTGTCTTGTATCACTACTTCATACTTCCTAGTTATCCCCGACCATGTCTCGACTCTGCCCTCGGTCAGATCTTTAACAGGATTGCTCAGTTCATCGTTGTCCGTACTGGCCTTTGCATTCTAGTGTTTTTGTTTAAGGACCGACACTCAATGTGGTCAACCAGTGGTTAATTTGGATTAACCTGGTTCTGTTGGTTTGAATTGGCCATTGGCCAGGTAGGATCAAAGGATCCTTCCTGTGAAATACAACTCCTACACAAATATAAAGTTCACTGATGGATATTATACAATTATGAACTTTTATGGTGGTGAACATGATGTGAGATGAACATAAAAAACTTATATTGACCGAGCCTTAGCCGAGGTCAATATAAGTTTTTTCGATTCATATCACAGCAAAAATCCATAACTGTTTTATTATAAAAACAAAATCATCTATTTGTCAATTAAAAGTTCACTTATATCAACTAGAAATACTTTTATTTAACCCACTGCTTAACATAGCGGCCAAAAACGACCAGAATAAGCCTACCGCAGCCTAAAACATGTCCTAGGTTTCTCAATAAAACCATACAGATGTGGATATCATTAGAATCAGCTCGTCGAGCTGGCTGGTTCTAATGATATCCATATTAGTATGGTTATATTGAAAAAATGTGAATTTTTTTTTTTAAAAATGTGAACTTTAATTTATTTTTAAAAAATACTGTGTTAGGTAAAGGGTTAACAATAAAGTAGTTATCGTCTGCAGAATAACATACTAATAAACAATGTTACAGAGATTACGTCGATTGAAATAGAACTGGAGAGAAGATTTCCAAAAGCTATATTTAGAAAGTTAATATTCATTGGAAAACCGGTGTACGGTATACATGGATGTTTGAGAACCAGTCACGTGTATAAGATCCAGCTAATAGACATGTGGTTATTTATAAAGTATATAATAAAATTTATTAATTGAAGATGTAGAAATAAATGCTTCGCTATGAAAATTCCATTCAGCCAGGTTTTATTGAGGCACTGCCCGTAACATCGTAATACGAGGTGAAGCTCTTATCTTGAATTAAAGCTGTTCTCCTCTGATAACTTGACCATTTTAGGTCAATTGAAATTCCCAGTCTTGAATATTTTACAAGGAGGACGTTAGTCGATCTACTGTGACTTCAAAAACGTCAGGCCTGACCAGGTATTATGGAAACAAATTTAGAAACGTTTACCTAATGACGTTCGCTTTGGGGTGGTTCAGTCTATGGTTTCTACTTCAACCATCTTCTAACTCGCAGGATAATGCTTGGGAGATGATTTAATTAAAAGCCAAGTTCAATGATAACGGATCTATCGTTAGAAATAAATATCCACACATTTGTCAACTTTTATGAATGTTATCTTAACAAAACTGTTACTTGTTGAATGTTATCCTGAGAAAGTCTTACTTCGCACAAGGATTTGGGGTATAATATAACAAATATTACACAAGATCGTGAGCCATATAGCAATTCATGGACCTGCCAGCAAGTCAAGCCAACATGAGTACAATGACGGAAGCGAAGCAAGTTACAATATGCACATTAAGGGTAGACGGGTCGGTTCGTGCTGAATATGAATTCTGTCGATATTGTCCACACAACTGATCTCCAATATCAGTGTGTGAAAAGTGTTAACGAAGAAAAGATGGTGCACACTACAAGTTTTTTCTCCACCTCTCTAAATAAGAGCTGATCACGCACGGGAGGAGACTCTGAAACATTTTGTCCCTAAATTCCAAACGGTCAGTCAACGGAATAAAATTTACCTGGAATCAGATGAAGAAATGCAATGGGAGAATGGACGTTACGTGAGCACTGAGTGATACAAGGAACGAAGCTATAATGCATAACAGCAAAACAGAAAAGGGTGAAGTACGCGACACCTCCAAACAATTCGCTTCAGAGTGTCAGGAGGGAGCACATGAATAATGGAGGCCAACTCAGGTGAAAACCACAATAAATCAGTGTCAGTCGGACGAAAATGCTGTTATTTCATGTTGAGTGAGTGGTAAAGGAATTGTTTATACTGATGTTCCTCTCAGCCAAACCTATTCTATTTTGTTTTCTGTCATGGGCGATTCTTCGATGGACAACTCTTGCACTCCGAGATTTCTGCCTTGATTTGTAATTTTTGCTCAATATGTCGCTAGAGTAAAAAAACCCTCAATATCTGATCTCAACAATTAAATAAATAAAAGTGGGCACACCTTTGGGTTAACGTTTCCAGGTAGGATGAGTATATTCGGGCAGTTTTCACTCTGTTTCATTGATCACACATTTTATAGTTTGCGTCTTGGTCTTAAATATGTCAAGATCCTCCCTGCCGCTGCTCATACATTTTGCGTGGCGCAAATGTCTGCTAGTTTTACGGAAAAAATTGTGTTTTACTTCGAATGTCGTTCTCGTGATAAACAATTTATAACCATCCTAGTTTTATTGCAAACGTGTGAAGGTTGGAAATCTCTTAATTGTTGTCAAAGATGTTTATGCTTTGAGTGGTGTACTCTATAACTCATTAATTTGTTAACTATATCAATAACTATCATATGCTTCAGTCTATACGATATAATCGATCCAAAGCAGATCATTAACTAATTTAATGACGCCGTGACATGTTCTGCCCAATTCAAAAACGCTTCGTTCAATATTCAGTCTATAATACCTCTGTTTTTGTCTGTTCTTCATATTTTTTAATTCAAAAACATGGGCGGATCCTGGTCGGAGGGAGAGGGCACACCAGATGTGCCTCCTTTTTATTTCAAATGTGTTTCATAAACCTTGAGCCCAAAGACACAGTATTCTCCGTGATAACACATGGGCATCCAGTACCGGAGATAGTGGATGCCCATATGTTATCGCCATTAAAACTGTACATATACCTATAGCTCCTGTGAACAAACAAACTTTTCCCCCGACCATGCAGATGGAAGTGGGGCATGCCCTCTCAAGCTCGCCTAACACGCCGCTATGCGCACGTGTTTGTGTGGGAAAGGGGGAGGCCTATACTTCACCCAAACCCAGAATCTTGGATCCGCTACTGAAGTATGCTCATGTAGATACGTAAATATATTGTCTTTTCCAAATGCTAATATCTTGATATTTTCTGTCTTTCAGTCCTTACGTCTTCCCCGGTCCTAATTAACTTCCCAGTCACGCACACACAGACCCTAAATTTATCACATGATTTTACTCTTGTTCTCATCACATAAACTCAAACTTCCTATCGTCTTTTTAAGTTTGACCACGTGACATCATTCAATGAATTTTAAACCGTTCTTCCAATTAAATTCAATTACTGAACTACTATATTTTTATACCGAATGAGATGTGTTTATAACAACGTTACTTGACAATTGTAACTTATTCCCAATTCCCAGTTCCGTATTCGACATTAGTTATCAAAAATAAAATCGGTTGATAACGAATGTCGAATAAGGAACTAGGAATAAGTAACGGTTGTCACGCCCGTTTATAACACAGATTCCATCTTTCCAGTTGGATATAACAACAAATTCAACATTCACTTAGCTTTTGAATAAACTATTAATCCACACCCCATCGCCCTATTGCTCTGGTTTTAACATTGACAGATACACTCAGTGTACCTTCATGGGGACTTGGCAATTGTAGAAAACTATTTGAATTGATGTTCACCATTCTCAGGTTCACTTCGAGTGTTTCCGTTACGTGTCTTCGGGGTGCCTCAGCTTGAGGGGTAAACATTGTAAAAATGTTGACTGGAAATGTTCCACGAGCGGGGAACATTGCGGAATAACTAATAACACCTTATGGGAAATTAACACAGTGCCTTATAATCAGGTATAATGATTTAAAATATCTTCGTTTTAGGGGAATTTGTAACGGCGCGGACACTGTCAAAAAAATATTGTTCGCTCTTTTGTCGAGTTTCCGGTCAAGTGATTAATTTTGTCTTCAACTTCTCTCCATTTTCGACTTTACTCTTTGAACTCCACAGGCCGTTTACCGGCCGGGTCTCAAGCTACGCCATAATGTCATTAAGGGGGATGACTGCAAGGTAAATGTGCAGTGTAGACCTATCAATATTTTGAACGTGCAGCCCTAAGGCTGCATGTTGAAAATATTAATTGGTCTGCCCCCAAATAATAAATATGGACTCTTCCTATTGTTACCATGGAACTGACATGGAAGATACCACCAGGGTTCAAAGGGTTAAATTAACGAAATTCGTCCAGCGATTTACATATGGACATTCACTAAGGCTCGGTCCAGACCTAATTTACTGAATTCGTTTCGTAACTTTTCTGAAAAAAACTATAAACATTTTGGAGATCCTCTTTTTGTTGATGGATATTGTGATGGCCTCCTATTATAATATCAGTCACTTTATTCCTCTCGTCAAATTTATCATTTTTTCTGACTTAATCTATCTATATAAGCTCACAGGTGATTTAATTGGGGTTTAGGGTAGTTTGTACATATGTGGCATAGTGGCAAGACCGATAACAAGCTGTTGTAACTCACATTTAGTGAGATGGTGGCCATCAAACAGTTCGTGGTTAATATCGCCTACCCTTAACCCGTTTCTTGATAAAGCGATATAATATAAATGAGCACCGAATTTTGGAACAAATGCTGATTTAAACACAATGTAAGCTATCACCTTTGTTGCTGATCCTTAGGAACTACCTCTTCTACAAATATTACAACAGTCTGACAGAGAAATTATAGTAACTTAACTTCATCATTCCTGCGAGAGTACCCATTCTGTCCATGATCCTAGAACTGCATAGCAGAAAAATTTTCAAATACAGCAAATTTGTCAGACAAAAACAAAATTATAAAAAATTGAAGTTAAACTAAACACAAAACCAAGTAATATACATTAAGGTGAGTTGTAAAATGGATGGGTGCAGCTAGGTTGTGTGTAGTAAGATAGAAAGTAGAGAAAAATCAGGAAGAAAAATGAAAATGAAAATTGGAAAGTCTAACTGAGGATGACAGAGGAAGTTATCAGACGAATAAATGAATGAAGTAAATGAGTTAAACAAAAGAATTCACAACATATTTTATCTTACCTTCTGCAAGTATCTGGGAATTTCATTGGTTCACAGACGTCACATGCAGACTGCATATACCATATACTGCCTGTCAACATCATTATACGCCGACAGCTATGGGTAATCACCCCTTTGTTCATTGATTATTCAAAATGGCGGCAGCCGATAAACGCTTCAAGTTGAAAGATCGAGTGTTGGAAGCCCATATTTGGTCTGAAGTGCATGTTAGGCAACTTGAAAGGCTTCATATTCTGTGGATGTGTGTCATATTACCTTCGAAATGAAACTGTTTGGTATGTATGAATTTGCCTTGTTACAATTTATGGAAGAGTGCTTATACTCTCCCATAAATTGTAACAAGGCAAAGACACGTGAACACATTGTGAGAATTCTCTCATTTAATTTTGATCGCTGTTGTTATTAGTGCTGTGCATCGATGCAGCAATCGGTAAGATATATTCGTTACACAGTTTGTTGGTGGCCTAATGTGGTATATATGGTGTCAGTATATGTAATATGTCTAAAAACTGGGTTGAAGGGGGTAGGTTCCCCCCCCCCCCCCCATATGAAAAAGGAAATAAAAGTTCCTCCCAAAAAGGGGGTGGTGGGTGGTCTCAAGGCGGAAAAAAGTTTTTTCAGCCCTGTGTAGAGGAATCTTTTCAAGACCCCCCCCCCCCCCTCTTCTCCCAGAGAAAAGCCAGAGTCCCACTGGATTATTTTAAAACTACGTGTGGCGCTAAAACTTATAGGATATTAATTCCATTTGAATTTGCTAGATGCTTTATTGGAATTAATATTGGGGCGCGGTAGCGTTGCGGTAACCGCTCATCATCAGATCACCGAAGTTAAGCAACGTCGAGCCCGGTTAGTCCTTGGATGGGTGACCATCTGAGCGATCGATTCGCACTTCTGCGTTGTGTCCTTGGGCAAGGCACTTAACCCCGATTGTCCACATGCGGGCACGATGACGCCGAACACTAAGGAGTTCTGCACGCCGATGGTGCGCATGTCTTCAACCAATCTAACCCTGCCTGTGCTGCAGTGCGGAGTTACGATGTTGGGGAGCTGGCAGCTGCTCGTCGTTGCTCGGTGGTTCTCTCCGAGAACTCCGGCTTCCTCCACCTGTAAAACTGTCACCGACACGACATGACCCTGGCTGTTAAAGTGTCGTTAAACCTTTTTTGATTAATAAATAAATAAATAAATAAATAATTGGAATTTATTGGAGACTGCTGGAATTTTTGAGTGAACACACCATTACAATTTATTGTTGGATACTGTTTCTGCTGACACATTCTTTGAAATTATAATACCAGCTGGAAAGGTTTTTCATCACTGGATAACTGGATTTTGTTGAACTTTATTTTGGACTTATTGATGGATTTCGACTAGCAGAGGTTGGGCAAGAAATTCTTAAATACCAAGTTGGACTGACGTCCTTGCTTGCCCGACGAAAATATACATACACTTTGGAGTACTCAGATGGGCAAAATCCCTTGCTTGCCAGACAAAATTATACACAGATTAGAAAGTTCAATAAATGACCTACTGATTATATCAGTAAACAAACATAACAAACTTCTAAAATTGCAGTTTTTATTCCAAAATTCCAGGAGAAATTATACCTTCAAAGATAAATGTCATATATCTTGAAAAACTGAATGATTATGTGCGCTCTTAAATCAGCTGGTTTAAAAATGAACCCAAATCAACTGGGTTGAGTGTGTTCATATTCACTCAACCCAGTTGATTTGGGTTGAATTTTAACCCAACTGATTTTAAAGTGAAGGAGGGTGCGGTACGTTACAAATTATTTCATCGGTTGAATGCTTAAAATACAGTATTTTATCAATGGAAAGTATATTTGTAGCGTATAAGTCTTTGACAAAAGCAATTGGGTATTTTCCAAATAGTTGAGCAATGTTACTGAGCCGTCGGGCATCAAAGTCCCACACCACCACTTCCCCCTCCCCAACACACAAAAAAAACAATAAACTTGTTAGTTACGGTCCCCAGTTTACGGTAGACGTAACGGCAACTGGTTGACAGAACTTTTTCCAGAATTTTAACCGTAAGTTTTTACGATGTAGGTAGATATATCTTTTTATTATATGCTAGCCTGTGAATTATCGCAAATTATCGAAAAGATATTTCTCGATATCAATCGACTCGATGGATATCGAGGAATATCACTCAGTAGCTACGCCGCATCACGTCGCCTTGAAGGAACGATCGGCTGATCTTTGTTATTGCTTTGAAACTCACGCATTTGGGGTCGAATTGGGCTGAATATTGTAAAATAAAATGTCTCGTAGCAGAAAATAAAAAAGAAAATCTGCTCTATTTTATTCAGTGTCTGGAATTATCTCATGAGTGTGGACCTTAAAGTTTTATTTTTCACGAGCGTTTGCGCGAGTGAAAAATAATATTTTCAGGTCTACACGATGAATTTTTTCAGTAGTTTCCTAAATGACGTTACGCTTCGGCGCATGACATCGCCTTGAACGTCACCGTGAAAGAACGAGGAGCAGCTTTTTGTCATTGTCTTGAAACTGTTTGCAGTCGAATTGGGTTGAATATTGCGCAGTAACATGTCACGTAGCATATAATAAAAAGAAAATCTACGCTGTTTTTGTGAATATCGGGAATTCTCTCGTGAGTGTGGAACTGAAAGTTTTATTTTTCACGAGCTCACTAAAACAGCGTAGATATCCTCTATATTCTGCCGTATACTAATGTTTTACAACAGCAAAGCTCACTCATTGCGGTTGTAGATAAGACGGATAAGTATTTCTAATTTGCAACCCAATGTTTGTAGCCTTCCGATTTACTAAAGTCGACAGCACGCTAGACATTTAGCCAACAGTGTGTGTCCATCGTCAAATGCTGTTAATCCAAACACCCATATGTCCCTATGTTTCGTGCACGATTTCTCTTCTATCCAAGAACAAATATGTTGCCCCTTGAAAGCATAAAGGTACCAACTGCAATGCATTAGCATTAAAGTTTACACCTGTATGATGCTTTCAGGGGACGATATCACATCACATTGTTTCGAATAATTTCGGTCAAACTGTGTTTGTTTTATCTGTAGAAATACAGAAATCACTAAACTATGCCTCCAAAAACTCCTACTATATACACGACAATACATACTGTGATACATACTATATATAAAAAATATATATAAAAAAAATCATTTTCCCCTTCTGAAAAAAAGCCTTTCCATTTAAAATTCAAACTTTTTAGTCTAATAGCCGATATTTTAGTAAAAGTTCTGAAAATTATTATGCGCTGAGAATTCTGTTTCTTAGAATATTACGCGGCAAAAGAGTTAACACGGTATACTACCATATGCATAACTGTTAACCCTTTACCTAACGTAACGGCAAAAACCGGCCAGCGCTATTCTCAAAAATCGCAAATTAATTTTCATTATTTTTTTCATTTTTTGTCTCAAAAACATAGGTTATGACCCCTCGTTGGAACGAGCTCGTCGAGCTCGTTCCAACGAGGGGTCATAACCTATGTTTTTGAGACAAAAAATGAAAAAAATCAGTTATTCAAGAATTATTTTTGCAAGTGTCGTCTGCTATCAGGTTAGGTAAAGGGTTAAAAGTAAATTTGGCCAGTGATAAGTCGACGACACATAAGAAATGGGGAGGGAATTCAGTAAGAATTTAATCCAACAGATAGGCCGTGGAATTAAATTATTACTGAAACATCCTGCAAAAAATACTAACAAAGATTCGCTCATTGTGTTCAAAAGAATATTCTGTCGAACAATTCAATTCAGGAAGTGAGTGTAGGAGGAGTGAGATGGTTACATGTTGTCTGCGATGTGAGAGCTTCGCGCGATGAGAAAAGAGGTGATAATTACACGTATCTCTCCTCTGAATGTAACACCTTAAACGCAAACAAAAAGGAAAATATGGAACCCAATTGTTATTTCGCGCTTGTAGAATTGTCGCGTTGGAAACCTACAAGCGATAGTGATGTCACACGGGCCTCGTTTGTGAAAGGAACGATATTGATTTGGAACAGTTGAGACTATCGTTTCATATCAAGCCAGAATAATGGACAAATTAATGCGGTATTATGGGGAAAGTTGTTGCAGTTATATAATAAAAACAATTAAATTATGATTGCCGTGAATGTTCAAAATTACCTGATACAATACAAATAATTGGAAATATGCTACAGTTAAAACTTAGAATCCTGTCACAATTAACGCTGAAAATGTTCGTTAGTTAATGCGCTCGTTACAACAGAAGAATGAAGTAGTCTGAAATACACAAGAGTGTTTGCGGTGGGCAATGCAAAATGTTATACACTATTAGCGAGGTCGGTAGTGAAATCATGAAGTGAAGCGATCAAACAGAAAGAAAATAATGAGACTATAGTATGTGGAGGGTGAATTACTGCTAAATCACTATAGGATAGATTTTTCACTCATTAGTTATATACAATTCCTGAGGACATGAGTCCAGATGCATTTTCAAACATTCCTCACATGGACCACCGTGCTGACCCATTTGGTAATGTATATGTGTGACAAATGTGTGGAAATTATCAAACTGCGTTGTCAAATTTCGAAAATTATAGATTTCATTCGCGAGTTGCGCGATTCTGGAATACACAGTTCCGTTTGAGGGAAATGTTTTGTTTACCCTTGCCGAACGATTCAAAATTTGTCTTCTGCTCATATGAATAAGCCGTGTTTTGGAAGAAGAAAATGTTTTTTTAAAACTAAATGGTATTTTTCCTATATAACGCTGGTTGGTAGGGCTGCTACCTTGGTAATAGATTAACAAATTGGACAGATGTTTTTCTTGATGGGTGTTCGATATAATATAAGGATTAGTGCATGTCTTGTCGTTGACTACGCCCATATAATGCCCAGTGAGGTGGTGTAGTTCCCTCCGCTTCGCGGCGGGAACTACACCACCTCACTGGGCACTATATGGACGTAGTAAACTCCAAGCCGTGCACTATTCCTCAAGTATAGAATTGTTGGGCACACTGTTTTTCTACAGGAATTGAGTTACTCTGTTTGAGCTTGATAGGGACACAAATTGCACTCACCCAACGCACTACACGCTAAAACTAAAGTGTTAAAAACTACACTTGAAGTGCTGTATTTAACACTTACTAAGTGCTGAACTAGCACTTTGTTCAAGTGTAGATATCCCAGAACGTGACATGTGTTACAATAATACAACTTGACAAGTCTAATGTCGCGACACTTAAAAGGAAATAACGCAGATGACGCGGATCAGGCTCGAATTCTCGAGCCTGATTCGCGTCATCTGCGTTGTGTCCTTTTAATTATGTACGCACCAAGCGCAAATCAAATTATGGACGATTCTGGAAGAACCACCAATGCTAGACACATGGGAAGTGCCATTCATTCAAGTTTCAGATGTCTGACGATTGTAATGCCTAAGTGCTTAAAGCATTGCACTTTGAATGTTAAAATCAAACCCTAAGAATCAGAATGGATTTAACACCTTGAAAGTGTCAGTTTTAACACTCTAGTTTTTAGTATGTATTACTTCAAAATAGTGCACAATACAGTGACAGGACTTCTAGATTCAACTTTAGATACACCACGTGTGGAATCCGACCTACGTGTAAGAACGTCATGTAAGATCGCATCTGATTGGTTGTTAGGCACCTAAGTGACATATGGCTCTGAATAAAATGCTTCGACAGAAAATGGTGTCAAGCAAGAATGTAAACAGACCACCGACGGTGATATTGTTCTTAAAAAATATCGATCTCATTCACTTCATTTAAGTTGAAACGTGATGTAAATGCAGAATACAACTTGAGTAGTGTACGAGGAATAGGAATCCACAGCCCTTGTCATTCTCTTTGTTCAACTTGAAGGCTCAAATTAGAAACTACACATCATGTCTTTTATGAATTATTTTTTTCTGTAATTTATACGTTATTTCGTTGTTTTTTTTCATCATAATACATCCTTCGGATTTGAAATTTATCTTTTCTGGAAAATCAGATATTTGCACTGGCAACACAATTATCCCCGTTCAAATCGAATTTTTTTAATATTTTTTAGAATATACAAAATGTTGTCTAAAGGTCTGAACACTCTGAAAAGTGTCGTCAGAAAAACAGAACCATTCCAGAAACTTCATCTGCAGAGATTAGTTTCTCAAATTGACAGCTCAGGACGAAAACCCACCCCATTCCAAAATAAAAATGGGACAGAATGTGTAATCAGTGGATTTCAAGCATGTTACAGGACATTCTCCTCTCATGTGCCTAAAGACATACTAAGCGATAATATTTTGTCGAGCGGACGTACGCCAATCGAACTCAAAGAACAGTCTTACGTGGAATTTATGTTTCCGTGGCTTGACCGTTATTCATCACGCATTGCTCTGGTAAGTTATCCGTTGATTTTGTGATAGCCATGGGTAATATATATCTCATGTATAGATAAACCCGGTTGGGGATCTCCTTTGGGAGCTCATGTACTTCACAGTTGTCGCGTGACCGGTGACTCTCCTGGGTTCTTATGGTAGTACGTGCGGGTTGCCATGTTGCGGCATCATTACCACGAGTGTGCATGCTGTTGGTGTGAATATCCAACACATGTTGTGTGGGTGGTACATGTTTCCAGAGTCCATTTGTTTGGCTGGACCTCGTCATCTTGGTTTCGACGGTAGCATGCGGTAACTATGAGGTTCTATTTTGAGTTTAAGGGATTCCCAAAGAGTGTGTGATAGATTAGTTTAAACAATATTTATTTCATAAACTCAAAATGTAATATAAGTTACAGAATATGTGGATTCGGTAGTGAGCATGCAAGCTTATGTTTATCCGTTTCCACTTGATGAGCATATTACAGCCGACAAGCATACATCAAGAGGATAGGAGAAATACAAACGAAGAAATGATGTTGAAAATGACGCTGTGTTATGTTCTGGAAGCAATGATCATTGACCCCAACCCAAGGACGGCAACCCATTGGCAACACCATTAATATCAGGTGTAATTACTCATTATGAGTGTACATTGTCAAGAATTGTGGATAGGTATTGAACTTTGTTAACACTTTACCCAACGTAACGGCAAAAACCGGCCAGCGCTATTCTCAAAAATCGCCAATTAATTTTCATTATTTTTTCATTTTTTGTCTCAAAAACATAGGTTATGACCCCTCTTTGGAACGAGCTCGTCGAGCTCGTTCCAACGAGGGGTCATAACCTATGTTTTTGAGACAAAAATTGAAAAAAATTAGTTATTCAAGAATTTGTTTTGCAAGTGTCGTCTGCTTTTCAGGTTAGGTAAAGGGTTAAGCTATATACAAGATTCTGTGATATCATCAGCTTCATCGTGGACATGTAGACAATTCAGGCAGTAGAGTGAGAGTTGCGATCTAGGTGGAAGAACGAAATATTTTCGTAGTGAGAATGAACTGTCGGTAGAAAACAAAACGATTTTCCTCGGAAGTTAAATAGATTCGTTTTGCTTAAATAAGAACATGACACCAAACTATACTGCACAGCAAAAGTGGTTCAAAACGGCCAACTGGTTCGGGAAATTGCAGTGGGGTCATTAATCGTTCTCCGCTCGGTACAAGCTCAATTATTGTTGTTTAAACTTGAATAA
Source organism: Pictodentalium vernedei (assembly GCA_031216915.1). NCBI lineage: Eukaryota > Metazoa > Mollusca > Scaphopoda > Dentaliida > Dentaliidae > Pictodentalium > Pictodentalium vernedei. The sequence continues at coordinate 119,846,611 of CM062292.1, forward strand.
AGATCGGGAAAGAAAATTGAAAATAAAAAATATGGTATTGGAGCTGTGTGATGTTGGTGAATTGATGAATTAAAACAAAGAGTTAACAGATAGCATATATACCATATTAGGTTCAGATTGGTCACTTTCCACGGGAAATAATAGTTCCACGGACAAAATAATATTAGACTCCAAACACTAATTATAGGAATAATCATAAAAAATTTAATTAATGAATCACCGGGTACAATCCGGTGATTCATTAATTAAAATTTTGCTGATGATGATTTTTATTACCTGGTAAGCGACATCACTGACCACGTGTGGATTATGACCAATCCACGACGATTGTACTGTAACAAGCAGACCATGTAACCAATTGTCCTGCCCAAGGTGCTTCAACTTTCGGTACCGGTATGCTACTGACAGTAGTACCTCGGAACCCATACCAGTACTGGCCGGTACTAACAGTGATGTCATACCAGCTAAGATAACTGGACAAGCATTGTTTTGTTCACACAGCTTGTTTATCTTTTCTCAGTTATTTGAGTATTTTCCATACTTCATTGATCTGATTTCAAAGTGTGATCTCTTTACTTCATTTCCACTTGATAACCGCGGATTATCTACGTCATATCCAAAAGAGATACTCGCATACGTGATTGGATTGGAACACATTTTTACTGAATTTCAAGAAGAAACTATTGCTAACTTTCGGTTCAATTCTCTGCCATCCAAAGACTTCCCATGCCCTAGGTGTGCTTTAGGATCGGAACAGTTCAAGGCAAGTTATGTATAAGGTTTGACTATGGAATAAATGGTTTTGTGGCGCTTTTTCAGAAACTGAGCTGTTCTCTCCTGTGTAGTGTTCCTGAAATGAAGGCTGAGTTTGAAAACCTAGCGCTTTCTCAGATATCTGATTCTTATCAAAACTTCTATTGCCGGGTCATGAGCCACCACTAGTGGGTTTGAAATCTTTTTCACGTTTATGCACATATTTGGATCCGCCCTCATCCAAAACTGATGCAGAAGGTAACCACATTCTTGTTGAAGGTGGAGTGAGCTGTAGTTGTTGACTTCCATGACTAGGTGATGTCCACATAAGACAGGAAAATGTAGGTGAATCTGGGAAAGATTCAAATGACGAAAAAACCTGAATACTAATTCGAATCATGCCAGGGACGCCATTATTGTATTTCCAAGGTTGATTATGATTTAAGGAAATTGAGTAACATTTATGAGAGCTAACATTACACAACGACATGAAATTATAACAATCTTTCCGCGCACAGAAGTAAATACCGCACACAGCAATATAAAGTGCGCGGGATCGCTTTAAGTGAATGACGTCACTTCATTCATAATGTTTTGAAGCGCGCAAACCACAAAGAGATTTGATGTTACATTTCTAACTTTCACTTTCAATTTTGCAATTCGTCTTCGTTTTTATTGCTTTGGCGTTTTGCACTGTGGACTGTTAATGTATTGGATCGTAGAATTCCCTGTAGTAAGGAATGATAAGGAAGGCTTGTTGAGGGAAACGAAAGACGCATCAATTACTGCAACATAATGACGCGATAATCGTAATAGCGGTTGATAACGAATGCCGAATAAGGAACTGGGAATAAGTAACGGTTGTCACGTCCCACTGTAACATTAACATTTTTTTAAGCGAATGACCTGTGATTATCATTGCAACTGAAATAGTCAGGTTCGCGCCCGTTCGTTTTTCTCGACGTCATGTGACTTTTTCTGTTATTCCAATAACAATACCTGTTATTCCAATAACGATACAGGATATTATACGCCGAATTGTTACCGCTACTTACATTGCTGTTTTGGATTGCGTTTTTACGTAAATAATATAGATAAAGAATGATATCACCAGATTTACGCGTCTAACCGACAATAATCGCGACAGGTCAGAACTGCTACATATTATTCCATTGTCTTCTATTTTAGTTTGTTCTTCACAGAGGCGTAGCCAGGATTTTCAATCTAGGCGGCACACGTTCCACTAAGGGGTCCTAGTATGTCCTGAAGGCGTAGGCCTGGAGAGATTAAGAGTCAACGTTGGGCTGCGGGGGCTTCCCTGGAGATGTTTAAACCCCTGAGATTCAATCAGATGCCTTCTGCGCACATTGAGCTAATTTATCACAAAAGGTAACACAATTGTTTTATGACAAGCGACGGGTTTAGCTTTGGGTGCACATTTTCTTAAGGAAATTATGTTTGTTCAATCGATTCTGCGAAAAAAAACCCCGCTCTTGAACAGCACTTGGCGTGAAAAATACGTTGTACTCGTAATAAAAATAACACGTGAAATTCCGTGTAGAACAGGGCTTTCAGTGAGATTATAGTTAGAAAATAGCTCCCTCCACCCTCTCCTCCCGAGGCTAGCCAGTGGCTGCACCACTGGTTCTTCTTGGACGCCCACTCAATGTTTATTGTAAGCTTTTACTTCCAATCAATGTTTATGCTAAGCGTTGCCAAAAGAGCTGAGATTTTAAACTGAATTTATTGATTCCGTTGTTTTAATCGCTTGTGCTTCCCCGATACATGCACAGTGTGCTCGACATTCGTCAAGATCAAGTAATTTGAGGTTTTGCAATTTTGGGGGATCTTCATTCCCCCTCAGAAAAAAGTAGTGATCTGCGTTCACCCGTATTCCACAGGAAGGTATCACTGACTAGGGCCTATGCATATTCAAAAGATCTTTCTATTGGAATGTTTTTTTTTAAATTCTGATTTCATTGCATGATACATTCTAGTATATGTTTGTAAATTCATCTGGATAAATAGACTGATGGCATCACAGGCAAGAATGTTACATACAAAGAACTTAAAGAACAGGCTATACGATGTGCAAGTGGCTTGAAGAGGCTTGGCTACAACAAAGAAGATAACATAGCTATTATAAGCCCCAATAACTTGGACTACGTCACACTGGTTGTTGCTGCGTCTGCTTGTGGAATACCATTTACTGCGCTAAACCCACTCAGCCCCCCACGTAAGTATTAAGTTATTTATAATGTATCTCTGTCTGTATAAAACTTATTTTATATCTAAGACAGGGCTCAGATAAAAAAAAAATCTTTTAAACCACTCGTTTGGCGGGTAAGTGTATAACAAAAATTACTCCCAGTCTCAGAATCAAAAATACACTCACCCCAAAAATTTAACCCTTTACCTAACATGAAAAACAGACGACACTTGCAAAACAAATTTTTGAATAACTAATTTTTTGTCTCAAAAACATAGGTTATGACCCCTAGTTGGAACGAGCTCGACGAGCTCGTCCCAACGAGGGGTCATAACCTATGTTTTTGAGACAAAAAATGAAAAAATAATGAAAATTAATTTGGCGAATTTTGTGAATAACGCTGGCCGGTTTTGGCCGTTACGTCTGGTAAAGGGTTAAGCTATATGTTTGTTTATATTGGGCTTTAACGACACTTTCAACAGTCACATCGTGGTGGGCCGTTATACGGGTTGAGGAAGCTGGAGTACTCCGAGGGAACCACCAAGCAGTGGCTTTACAACGCAATAACTTTGTACAAGCAGTTAGCAGCATCTGAAGGCAAGTGTACCATGAACGTGCAGAATATCTTAGTACACAGTGTCACCCATGGCGGGGAGAGGGCGGGGAGCCCGTGGTTGTAACCCCAGGGTCCGGAAGCTTGGAGGCCCGAGGTTGGCCCAGGATTCTTGAGTCAGGCCTGGGTCTCCCAAAGTTCTAACTCCTGTGTCAAGCCTGCCCCCCCCCCCCTCAACCTCCGATCTCCGAGCGAGAATCAGCAAGATAAATTGCCCGTCGTATTGGAGAACTAGTTAGGAAGGGGCGTGAACCGTGGAGATGTTTAATCTGTTAACACCTTACTTATCACGAAAAGCAGACGACACTTGCAAACAAAATTATTGATTATCTATTTTTTTCGTTTTTTTTGTATCAAAAAACATAGCTTATGACCCCTCATTGGAACGAGCTCAACGAGCACGTTCCATTGAAGGGTCAAAGGCTTTATTTTGAGGCAAAAAATTTAAAAAATAGTGAAATTCCAGTTTTTGTGAGTAGTACTGGCCGGTTTTTGCCGTTACATTGGGTAAAGGGTTAGTGGACAGTTATCTATATACATATGCATCAAACCCGGTGTTATCACTTCAAGAATTCTTCACTTCAAGAACTTCGGCATCTGCATCAGTATTCCGACACTTTCGAAAGGGAGCCAGTCACAGAATTAACCCTGGGGCCCGAATTTCCTCTCCCCGGCCGTGGTGTCGCCATGCCAATTAATAGGCAATCGGGATTAAATGTCGTGAGAAATAACACAACGCAGTTACTGCAGGTCAGCGGGTTGAATCATCGACCTTTCGGTTTTACGTCAAATGCTCTAACCACTCAACCATCGTGCACCTTAATTTAAGTTATAAAATTGCTTACAGTTTTGGCGGAGAGATAATATTTTCTCCCCCCACTATACGTGAAACATACGCCTGTCCCGGGTGAGACAGCAGGGTGGGATATTTCTGTCCCACCCACCCCACGTGACATACTCATTTGCATATTTTATTAGGTCGCCGAAACTATTTCGTCATCGTCTGCACAAAAAACGCTTCTTAATTCTTAAATTGTGTTCGTTTATTGCCTGTTATCTGTTCCTTGTTGATATAGACTCAATATTTAATTATTATTCAAATATTAAACTTGATTTGTTTCAACCCCATGTTTCTCTGCAGATTTTATAATATCACGGCGCGAATTTATCGATCGATCAATAATATCACAATGCCCTTTACATTAGAGTTTGACACGGGCAAATTCATTAACCCCTTAACGGACAGTGTTACAAATCAATTTTTTTAGTATATACTTATGGTATATACCAAACTTTTGTACGATCTTTCCGATGAAATTACTCGTTTTTCAAAAGGACTACGACTTGATAAGCTGGGTATGTCAGCACGTGACCGCCAATTATCTATAATGACGTAATCCTCGTGTGTGGGGAGAAAAATCATCCTCGATGAGTCTGAAGGTGGGAATGGGGAAATCTCACCCTCGGGGCAAGATATTTGAACCAGACCCTCGGTAAGCCTCGGGTCTGGTTCAAATATCTTGACCCTCGGGTGAGATTTCCCCATCCCACCTCCAGACTCATCGGGGATCATAATAACCCCACCGCCAAAATCGATCTCATGCGGTCAAAATGACAGTTCGAACGCGAATGCCGTTCTGTCTGTTTATAGGCACATGTTTCAACATTTTCTGTCCTATTAACACTGAATGATGTTTCCTCAAAATATTTTTAACTCGTACATGCTGACAGTTTTCCGTTTTTGTTTGATGAGCTGGACAAAATCCCTGGGTATTTTTTTAACCCACGTCCCAACCTCCTGCGTAAGGCAGATTTCATCAAGGGTGGAGATGATTGATTCGATAAGATTTAGGCGGCCGCCTTTTCCGTAGAGGGCTCGTCAGATTTAAACCTGGTATCGACAAGGAGTCTCGAAATGTAGTGTTTGTGTTTCCTTGAGAAGAATTCAAAGCCCCACGGTTAATTGGTATTTTCAGGGACATAGTGGCTCAGTAGGTACAACACTAGATATCAAACCGAAAGGTCCCCACCAGGGGTAACTGTGTTGTGTCTTTGGGCAAAGCACTTAATCCCGATTGCCAACATGGGGGCAAGGTGACGCCGTGTACTAAGGCGTACTGCACGTCGATAGTGCACTTGCCTTCAAGCCCTGCTTGTGTGGAGTTAGTAGTTGGGGAGTCTGAGAGTTACCCGCCGTTGCTTAGTGGTTCTCTCCATACTCCGGCTGCCTCCACCCGTAAAACTGTCTGACACGAGGTGACCCTGGCTCTTGAAAGTGCCGTTAAACCCTATAAATAAATAAATAAATAAATAAATAAATAAATAAATAAATAAATAAATAAATAAATAAATATTTGGTATTTTCGGAGGGTTGAAGTAGAAGGCCAGGGCAATTCCTTCTGGTCAACTTGGATTTCAGAAAAAATGCTAATAACTGATTTCGGTCATTTATACTTACAGGTTCATAATGCAGTTCTTGAAAATACAATAAACGTTTTATAGGATTGGCCTCTGGCTCAATGGACTACTGACATTGCACATTATATATCAACAGTTCATGAGCTATCATGTTGTCCTTTGTCTAAAGTTTAATCCCGGGAAGGGGAATTTTCCGGTTCTCGTTTTTGAACGTCGATCATGATATTGGGAATTGTCCGGTTCTCGTTTCTGAATATCAGTCCCGATTCCCAGGAAATTCATAGGACAGAACCTGGAATCAAAGGTTGCATTCCGCAACCTTCGATTCCCGATTCTGGTCTATGAATTTCCTGGGCATTAGGACTGATTTTCAGAACCGGTAACCGAGAAATTCCGGTCGCGAGATTAAATCACAGTTCCAACGGCAATGCTGGTCTCGGAAGAAATTGATATTCGCCGTAATCTCATAAATTAAACTACGCATTCATTGCTACTGTGGTCTATGAATTTCCCGGGTATCGTGAATGACTTTCAAAAGTGGGAGCCGCAGAGCCGTGCCATTCCTGTTCCCGGGATTAAACCTTACCTCTGTTAGGAGAAGAGCCAACGTTTAATAGGGACATCTTTTAGTCCCTGATTGAATTTATTTATTTATTGATGTTTAAGGTCACATATTTATGCACAATGGCTAATCATGACCGTGACAGTTTTACGGGTGGAGGAAGCCGGAGTACCCGGAGAGAACCACCGAGCAACGACGATCAGCTGCCAGCTCCCCAACATCGTAACTCCGCACTGCAGCACAGGCAGGATTAGATTGGTTGAAGACATGCGTACCATTGACGTGCAGTACGCCTTAGTACACGGCGTCATCGTGCCCCCGCATGGGCAATGGGGGTGAAGTGTCTTGCCCTAGGACACAACGCGGTTGCCGCAGGTGGGATTCGAACCGAGGACCTCTCGGCTTGCAGCCTGCACCTCTACCTACTGAGCCACCGCGCCCCCGTCCCTGAATGTAACGATATAAGACACTGGTTAAGTCTGCGCCCTTTGTTTATTTATTTCATTATTTGCTGGCTGTGATGGGATATCAAAATAATCCCTGATTTATCTCGTCTTGAAACTTGATAAAGTTATCTCCCCTGAAATTGTTTGACGGCCGAGAAAGGTCCAATTAAGAAGCATGTAACTGTTGAGAAAACGCCCATGACATCAGTAGAAAATAAACCAAGTTTTCTTTTGTTTCTTTTAATACATATTTATTTATTGGTGTTTAAGATCACCTGGGTTTTACTGCCATGTATATATTGCTTTGAGTAGATACTAGAATTATCTCATTTTTGACGTCAAGACAATTAATTTCAGCCATCGTTGAAAACTTATATTTCCGTTTAGTAACTCGTGAGATAATTCTGGTATCGCTCAAAAACAATAGATAGGTTTATTCCTGTTTGTCCCACTTTTTGAATTTAACACACCAATGATTGCTCTTCTCGGTCCTCCCAGATTGCTTAAGACAACCTGTTATAACTGCTTTCATAATGTGGACACTACCGTGATTCAATTTGGTAGCATAACCATAGTTATCATGTTGTTTGCATTTCAGATTATAAATGCTAGTAAACATGCGTGTTGTCTATAAATGCAAGTAAACAGGCGTGCTGTTTATAAATGCTGATATACATGCGTGGTAGGGCTGCACGATATTCAAAACTGAATATCGGTATCGGTATTCAAAAAAATACCGCGGTATACCGGTATATCGAAAACTGTTCAGATGTATGAACACAAGTACCACAATCGAGACTCGAGGCATCACAATCGGAACGCATTAGCATGCCTTGATGATGCGATTCGAAAAACATTTACCCAACGCAGACGATATCAAAATTTATTATTTTCAAAATTAGTTTATCAGATTTTCCCCAAAGTTTTCAACAAAACTATATCATGTGACCCCCTCATTGGAACGAGCTCAACGAGCTCGTTCCAATGAGGGGTCACATGATATAGTTTTGTTGAAATTTTTTAAATTTATTTTTCAACTGCTGAACTTGTATATTACGAGGGCACAAGCAGACGATTCCCTGGATAAAGGGATAATATTATTCATTCGGAGCTACAGTTAAAAAACTCAAAACATCTTGAAAATTAAATTGCGGGTAAATAAATAATGACGATAAACCGATATTTTTGAAATTACACCGGTATTCAATCGATATTGGTTCGAATACCGGTATATATCGGTTTATCGATATACCGTGCAGCCCAAATCCGTGGTATAACTCATAGGACGGCTCAAACTTTAGGTCTGTTTCTTCAACTTTAACGTGATTGTCGTGCAGCTATCTTATAAATAATGTGACATACCACGCAGAAGTGCTTCGAAACTACCGTTACGTTGTTGTTTCTTTACCTTGAAGCAGATGGTTTTACTCACAGGATGGATAGAGGAGAGAAGTATTGACTGCATTATATCTATATGTATTCGCTAATAAACCCGTTATTTCATCTTTCAAACTATTAATCTGTTAAATTGGTGTGACTTCAGCAAGAAATGTCCCAGGTCCGTGCATGGAGGGGGGGGGGGGGGTCATTTTATTTTATTTAGGCAGTAACCTCTGAGGAGTAGATAAAAGGAAAAGGACTTGATGTCAAGAAATGAGGTGTATGGGAATGGCAGGAAGACAGCCTCACCGACTATGCCATTTCCATGCAGTACACACCTACTATTTTTTGTTACTTGTAAATTGTTATTGTACTTGTGTATGCTGCAAAATAAAGTTTCATTCATTTCATTCCCTTGGGCTCATCAAGGTGCCATCTGCAATGCTAAAGCATTGCAGACTGCATCTTGATGCACACAATGGAAAATTTGTAAATAAGCTGTGAAATTGTGTATATATTTCCTTTTGTCATTATCAATATTTATATTTTAGATGCGCTATTTTCAATGTAACTTTTGTTTACACTTTGTTCAGTTTTTTGTACTTTTCTATTTTTTTGTGTGAACTTAATTTTATTATTGATTGGATATGCAATTCGCAATGTAAATATTGTGTAACATGTGGTCAGTTTGTTTATGGCCAAATAATTACGTGATCTATTCAGTACTGAACTTGTCGTACGTAAGTGAAATAAACTATAAATCATAACTGTTGATCATGCCGACAGACGGAGAATTAATTAACAATTTCCCATTGCCCCACTGTATTTCCATAAGAAAAGTGTGACAAACGGGATCTCACCAGTAGGTATTCACAATTTATTTCACACAAAAGATGCACGTAAGCTGATTAAAATATTCACAGAAACGCTTTCTTGTTACAGTTGAGTTAGCAAGACAGTTTGACTTAGCGGATTCCACCGTGTATGTAACCACCCCAGAATTACAGAAGAATGTAGAAGAAGCGATCGAAGTTTCGCCTAAGATAAAGAGTATAAAGAAAGTAAGATTAAGTGTAGAAGAAATCAATATTTCAACTTTGTTCAACCCATTACAATTCTTAAAGACCAGTTTCACGACATAAATTATCGCGACATATTTGAGGACATAGACATTTGAGACAAAAGACTACCCATTTAAATTCAATTGTTTCAAACTTAGCATGTTCTAATTCGTTGTATAATAGCAAGCCTGTCTCCAAGCAGTTATTAACACATTACCTCTATTCAGTGATCCCCCATTGTTTGTTTAAGCCACGTACAGTAAGCTAATAGGGCATCTGATTAATACGTGCTGAAAGCTTACTTTAATCTTTATATCTAGCCAACTTGTAGTGGCATGTCTCATTTATTGTACTGTATATATAAGTTCATCACAAGCAGCAGTCCAGTTGTAGTTTGGATTTACAAACGTTTCTCTGTTTCATTTTATTGGCAAATCCCGCGAGCTATTTACTGTAATATTGTTCGGATATCCAACAAGTCCATTGTTGAATGCTTCTTGTTGTTAGACATCTGGAATACCAGATTCGCTATTAAATTGTTATCATCTTTAATTTGTCCCCAAGTCATCAGCTGAACACCATTACACTTACGCTGCAGATACAGACGGTTATTCCCCGGTTATACATTTCCTAAGTGACGCAAAAATTACTTGTGGGCTTCTTATTAACAATGCAAAAGATCAGATCGGCAATATAAAAAATCCGAATTTCGTCTTCCAGGCGAAAACTTGATGTGACAGAAAGCCTAAATAAAATGACATAAAAGCTTGAAACAGGACGTTAAAACCAAAAACCGAAGAAGCCGTGTTTCGAAAATTACGAGCCATATATAATATAAAAAGTTTATGAAAATCAGATGCTCTTTAACTTTTTGAACGTTGGTGTCCAATGACGTCAACACATTTTGACCGTATCCGAGTAGTAAGGAAGGTGGCTGATGAGCCTGTTCTGGTGGAGGGGGTGGGGGAAGAGGCAGAGGGGTGGATGACGTCATGTAATTAAAATGTTATGTAAGGTTATTAACATGACGTCACATAATTAATGAATATTTTTAATCACTTTAATTAATAACTGTTGTTTAATTAATTTTAATTAATGACTGTTGTATAATTAATGTAATTAATGAGTGTAATTAGGGTTGATTATAATAATTAGTATACTAATAAATGAATTAATAATGTTTACGTCGATTAGTACATATTTTTTTTTTTTAAAGTCATAATTTGGGATAGATATTATTAGATAAAAAATAATATATTTAAAAATAATATTAAAGTTCACCGACCATTGGACATATATATATATGAATGCTATCGACTGACTCTGAACTGGACACATGCTAAAGTAAACGCTGTATTGTGTCTGCATGTATGGGTGTAATTAAAAACCAATGAAATCTCGTTAAATCGATTTTTTTTTTTCAAACGCGAACTATGACATGCGAGTGACAGGTGTTGAGGTAATAAATTCCTATCATTCAAAAGTTATGGGTGTAATAAAAACCTCATTAATTAGCGATCAACACGCGACTTTCTTCCAGACTCTGAGATTCAAATTTTCAAATTCATCTATTTTTTAACGGTCCAATTCCTGCATTTTGACTGGTTCTCCAAAAATCAATCAGGCAATTTTAAAACAACGATAGTCACTCATAGACCAAGGTATTCTGATTTTACGTCTCACGCGATAAAGTAACTTTTTAATCCGATGACCACATGAACAAATAACATTTTGGTTATTGAAAAGCAGGCATGTTTTTTTTTTTCCCCTATAAAGTCCGACGATTCGAACCTCACTCTCATTAGAAACTGGGTCAAAAAAGTCAACATGGAAAGTGACAAACATATTATTATTCCTAGAAGTACACTTATCAATGATATGCCATTTCTGGAGCCATCAGAAATCGACTGTACATCCGTGAAAAGCTATGAGCGAACCAAGAAGCAGCGAGCTGATGAAGAATTTGCATTAGCGTTAAAAAGTGGTGGTCAGCGACGCTCCCCATGAAGGAACAAGAAAAGAAACTTAAAGACTACCCTTTTGTTGAGGCTGCCGGACGTCCCTTCAGGGAGATCCAGTATAAAAATCGACCTAACCACTGGTTCGATCTTCCCGTACACATGCAGAAGGAAGCACTTTTAGGGCCAAGGTTGGAGATACCGTTAACAGTCGAAGAAGATTGGCATAGTGAATTTTTCACCGAGGCAGAGATGTTGTTAACAGTCAAAGAAGATTGGGAAAATTAGTTCTTCACTGAGGTGGAGATGTTGTTAACAGTCAAAGAAGATTGGCAAAATGAGTTCTTCACCTAGGCGGAGATGGGAGGAAAAAATAGCTTTCTATGGAAAGCAAAAAATGGCCCTTTTCAGGGCCACCATAATCTTAAAAAGAGTTGCTTTGTCACAAACACACACTTTTTCAACCAATCGGACACCTCCATTATCTCACTCCCTCACTGCCACACCTCTGTCACCCCCACAATACCTAAAACTTTCATGAACTCCCCTCCTCCAGCCCATCCAATATCAAAAAACTTTTGGAAGCCTTTCCCTTTCCCCACCCCTCACAATAGCTAAATTATCTTGAACTCCAGTCCAGTTCTCTAAATGTAATGGGCATGTCAGGCACCAGATACCCCCTCCCCATAATTCTGAGTAATTAAATTACCCCGATTAGTCTCCTCTCATAACTTACCACACTCTTAACCCTTAGTTACTATGAGGTAGTCCCCCTAATAAATAGTGTATATTCATTTAATATAATATATTAATAATTTTCGTTAAATAATTCATTTTTATTCAACAAGACACTTTTCCAAAAAACAAAATGGCAGGTCAGTTTGACAGAAATACATGTATCGATTTATTCATGACTGTCTGTGGGTTATCAAAACAGCCCTTAGGTGTTTAACAGTTAATTGTGGACCAGTGTGTTTAAAAATGGCAAATTCAAGTAATGTCAGGCCATCATTTTCTCAAAGTTGATGACAATAATCGCTTTTAAAAATTAAAAAAAACGCTAAAATTTGGGTGATAACACTACAGCCTGTGTTTAATCATAGAAAAATCACACCCCGTGCTATCGTGTTTTACTAAGCCGTATGTTTTATTTTTGAACGTTTACTGAAGAATAACCCACCCATCTAAGTAAAAGCATGAAATAGCTACCATTATCTAATTACCCATGTGGGGGAGGGGGTTGGAGGTAGCATTGTGTACTATGGCGTACTAGCTTCAGCCAATGATAACTATGTGGAACTTTAATAGTTGTTTGCCTTTGCACGGTGGTTTTTTCTGGATTGCTCCAACTCTCATTAAATAAATAAATAAAAAACTACAATTCTATAATAACAGGCCAAGCACCCCTTCGTTTTACAAGTTTTGTGAGGGGGGAAAATCAGCTGTACTTTTCCCTCTCATTATAATAGTTGAAAAACGCTGTTACTTGATCAAAAATGGTAAAAGGATATGCGACTCTGTATTAGCCACCCCAAATTGCCTGACTTGGGAAAATATAACTCACCTAGAGCTGCACCAAAGCTACGTACACTATTCAGACTCCCACGTTGTGTCCTCAGGCAAGGTAATTAACCCCGATTATCCACATGCGGGCATGATGATGTCATGTACTGAGGTGTACTGCACGTCGATGGTACACATATCTTCGAACAATCTAACCCAACCTGTGTGACAGTGCGGATTTACGACGTTGGTGAGATGACAGTTACTCGTCGTTGCTCAGTGGTTCTCTTCAGGCATTCTGGTTTCCTCTACCTGTAAAATTGTCATGGTTATGATTAGCCATCATGCATAAGTATATGACCTTAAACACCAAGAAATAAATAAATAATGATAATTAGGATTTTAAATCTATTAAGACCTGAATAATTTATGAATCGGCACATGTTATTTGATTTTAGCCAGTGGATTGACAGTGACTTCTGAACTTCAAGCTGGATAACACCATGTTTATTTAGAATAAACTGCAAACATTTAATTATAACTTGAACTTGATGTTTGGGTGTAATGAAATAGCATATTTTCTGTAGACATTCTGTTAAATTCTGACATAGATTTATTTATTCATGTAAACACAGCTGGTGTACAGACCTGTGTAATTTTTTTTTCAATTGATCAAAACAAATGTTTCAATTGATTCTCTCTCTCTCTTTCTCTCTCTCTCTCTCTCTCTCTCCATCCTCACCAACAGTCCAATTGGTCTAAAATTTCATATGTGCGGGTATATTGACCCATCGATCATACAAACTTTATTGGGGTGCCCACGCAGGGTGACCTTTACCTTGAACTTGGTGACCTTGACCTTTTATTTTGAAACCGGTGGGGCCACTCGGGATAAAATTTCATATGTGCGGGTATATTGACCCATCAATCACTTTGACTTATCGGTGTGCCCGTATGTGGTGACCTTGACCTCTAATTGGTGACCTTGATCTTTTATTTCGAAAACAGCAGGGCCAATCGGTCTAAAATTTCATATGTGCAGGTATAATGACCCATCGATCATATGAACTTTATTTAGGAGCCCACATGGGGTGACCTTGACCTTGAAATTAGTGACCTTGACCTTTTATTTCAAAAAGAGTGGGGCCGATCGGGCTAAAATTTCATATGTGCGGGTATATTGACCCGGCTATCATTTTGACTTTATCGGGGTGACCTTGACCTTGAAACTGGTAACCTTGTCCTTTTATTTTGAAAACAGTTGGGCCGATCGGGCTAAAATTCCATATGTATGGGTATATTGACCCATCGATCATTTTGACTTTACTGGGTGCCCACGTGGGTGACCATGACCTTGAAATTGGTGACCTTGACCTTTTATTTCGAAAATGGCTGATATAACCATCTTCTTCTGTGCAACGCCGGGCAACACCCACTAGTACCTATATAAACACAAGATAATATGCGAGAATGCCTTGTGTACCAGCTTTTTGTTGATAAAATATACCCTGTATACATTCCTGAATATTATTAATGTACTCGCTTAATAACAGGCAAATTTTTATCGGATCACAGCATTTGAATAATTGCTTAAATTCCATAAATTATGTATATTTCCTGAAGTTGGCGAATGTCAAACTTGTCGAGAAAGGCACTCTGTAGTTTAGGAGACACCACAAATAAAACAATGAAAAAATCTGAGATATATTGCATTTATTTAAATATCGATATTAACCAGAGCTCGAAACTAATCAAATTGATTAGTATTAAATTACAAATGAATATGAAATTTGCAGTAAAATGAACACCAATATATGCGGCTATTCGGAATGACACCCTATTGGTGAGAGTTTTCACTTTTTGGTCCAGTTTCATGCTTATTGATTAGAGCTTCTGTGAAGTCCATTCCACTTTCACAGTCTTTTCCAGTGGATTTTCTTTAAAGACTGGTCCATTGCAGCTTTGCAGAGATATTGTTTTCTGGAAGAAAAAAGTCCATATATTCTTTATTTCCAATCAGGCCCCTTGGGTGATTTTGATCTTTAAGGATGTTTGCCAAAATTTTCCGGCCTGTTGGTTGAAAATCTTTTCTTTTTCGCAGCAGACCATTTATTAGATCACACATATTGGAGCCTGAAATTGTAATGCCATTATACATGAGTCGATCTTTCTCATCCCAGGATAAATTGGGTATATTCTTTATTATCTGGAGAAACAAAAGCGCCTTCTTGTTCATAGAGTCAGGTACACAAGCCATCCAGTCCGGTTCATTTTCCACTGGTGTTTTCATTGCGTAAGTTTGATTGGCGCTGAAAGATTTCCTTGTAGAGCATCCTTTTCTCTTCAGAACTCCATGTTGAAGATTCAGTAATTGGCCTAATACCCTGGTCTATGGGTGGGACAGCTACAGCATTCGGGGTTGTGCATACTTCCTGTACTGTTCATTCCCCCATGGTTCAATACACTGAATTCTCCTTGAGGGTAGGCTGGTTGAGTCATCTATAGTTTTTTTCCCTCAGTGATTCCCCCATCACTACTGGCTCTAGCTTATTTGAAAGCCCCAAAATATTACCACTTGTTAATGCATTGTTCCAACTAAAGGCTGATTTCATATGCTTGTTTAGTGAACAAGTAGGATTAAATGGTCACAGGGAGTGACCAAGTTAGTGAACATGTAGGATTAAATGGTCACAGATAGTGACCAATTTAGCAAACATGTAGGATTAAATGGTCACAGAGAGTGACCAATTTAGTGAACATGTAGGATTAATTGGTCAGAGAGAGTGACCAATTTAGTGAACATGTAGGATTAAATGGACACAGAGAGTGACCAATTTAGTGAACATGTAGGATTAAATGGTCACTAAAAAACAGTTTCATCTAATTTAAGTCACTAAAAACCTGTTTGATCGAATTTAAATCACTAAAAAAACATTTCATTGAATTTAAATCATTGTAAAATCAGTGATCACTCATTATCTGATTACAGTGATTATCTGATTAAACAGTGTGGAGTGGGTGGTTCAGATGTGCTACCTCGGCTTGTCATGAATGTGACTTTGATGTTTCTTTTTTGAAGTAAACTATATCAATTTGTGTGAAGTTGAGCAAAAACTTATTTTACCCCAGAGCTCTATCACTGTAATTTCCCACAATGCACTGTGAGAGAATTTGAAGTAATCAATAATCAACAGGTTGGGGTAGAACCCACCTTATCTTGGTATATAATTGCCCAATAAGCGATTGACAGGTTGGGGTGGGACCCATCCTATTCATACATATAAATGGAAGAGTATTGGAACAGTATTGCCACTCTATTAACTCGCTTCTGAAAAAGGATGAATTCACGCTATATCTGTGAATTGTGTCAAAAATCTTACTCTCGTAAAACTCATTATTATCGACACAGGCGAAAATTACACAAAAATGTAAATTTTAAACGACCTGTAAGTGGTGCAAACACCAATACAGCCGAGTTAACAACCAGATCTATCTGTAACCAGCTACACTATCCTCCAGTGCATATGCAATCAGCCTTTAGTTGGAACAATGCATTAACAAGTGGTAATATTTTGGGGCTTGCAAATAAGCTAGAGCCAGTAAAACCGCTAGTGATGGGGGAATCACTGGGGGAAAAACCTATAGATGACTCAGCCAGCCTACCCTCAAGGAGAATTCAGTGTATTAAACCATGGGGGATTGATCAGTTACAGGAAGTACGTACACCCCTGAATGCTGTAGCTGTCCCACCCATAGACCAGGGTATTAGGCCAATTACTGAATCTTCAGCATCGAGTTCTGAAGAGAAAGGTATGCTCTACAAGGAAATCTTTCAGCGCCATTCAAACATGTTGAAATTGACTCTTGCAACTGTGAAGTCCAAACGGACTCAGTTTGGTTGATAACTGTCAATTATAGTCCACTAAACTGGATCCATGAAAAAGTATTTGAATTATTTTATGGTTTTGAAGTTAGAATGTGATTCGCTATACATGTATGAACGTTTTTTATGAACGTTGTTGTTGGTGAATGCTAACGAACTTAAGTTAATATCTACATTCCCCTACTGCTTGCTTCCGTTATGATTTTATTATTGTCGGGGAATACTGAGACAAACCCAAGCCCAGGTTTCGTAAGCTCTGACAATCACCCAGACAGTTTAAAAATCCTACCTCTAAATATACAGAGCTTAAGACCAATACTAGATATTATTCACTGCGACTCGTCACATAATAATGATTTATTTACCTTCACTGACACCTGGTTTCAAAGAGCAGGCTAAACATCTGATGTCCTGATGCAGAAATTTCTGGAACCTGTGCATTTCAGCCGCACAGCAAAAGAAGGTGGGAGTGACAGATGGTATTTGTTTTCGTTAGAGAGCAGTGGGATACCATTTTTAACACTTACGCTGTCAAGAGCGACTATTGTCACCCTTTTTATGATGATTATCTGTACTTTCTGGTATGTGCAGATCAAACCTACCATCCGATTAATTGTTGGAAAGGGCCCAGAGAACCCTTTCCAACAATTAATCAGATGATAGAGTTTTAAGTATGTCATAAATTCTATTAAACATCCTCGCACACAGGCGTACGTGGGGGTCCTTTGCATATGGTAAAAGTGGGCGTGACACAAAAAGGGATAACAATCCATGTCTCGACAAAATAGTGTCAAATTTCGCCAGTAAAATTATTGATACCGCTTCCAGACATATTCCTACCAAGCTCCTCGCAGCATGAATGAACCAACCTGAGTGGCTGCAGAACGAAATACGCGTACAAATTAGACGGAGAAAGTGCTATATCGTATAGCCAAGCATAATGGGCTCCCACATGCATGGGGTTCTGAAAAAGAACTCATCAAGCTTAGTTAAAAATTACAGATTAATATCCCTGATCAGTGGTTTTTGGTAAGGTATTTGAGAAATGTATCTTGAGACGCTGATGACAATTTCTAAATGACGACAATGTTTTAAGTCAGTTTCAGCCAGGCGCCATACGACGGATCTATATGATGAATTTTGTCGAGCATTACATGAAAGAAAAGAAGTCAGAGTGGTCTTTTGCGATGTCAGTAAAGTCTTCGATTAGGCATGGCATACTGGTCTTGTTCACAAGCTAAAGCGATTTAGAGTTTCAGACGACCTTCTATTCCTATAATCATACTTCTCGGACAGGTACCAGCGAGTAGTCATAGCTTCCGACGGATCATCCTGGTGCCCTATTAACTCTGGTGTTTCCAAAGATTCCATACGTGGACTCCAGCTGTTTCACGTATATATTAATGTTATAACAGAAAATCTAATCAGTTCTTTACCCCCTCCTTGCCGTTGAATAATTTAGAGGAGGTTGATGAGCTTCATGAACTAGGATTTAACCAGGATGGAGCATTGGGCTAAAACATGGTTGGTCTAGTTTAATCCTCACAAAGCGGAGAGTATGTTGATGTCAAAGAAATTTAATCCTGCTACAAACTCACCATTACATTTCAATGGTACTCAGATTTCTTAGGTTAATATTCATAAGCATGTTGGATGTGATATTAAATAGCAATGGCATATGGAATGTCCATATTGATCATATCGGTTTTAAAGTCTGGTCGAGTTTAGACTTGTTGAGAAAGCACAAGTTTTGCAATCGATTGCAAGGGGGTTTGGAAAAATTTAGTTTGAATTTATTAGGCTCCTTCTTGTGTACGCCAATACACTATGGGACAACTGCTCATCATCTGAGGTTGTAGAACTTAAGAAAATAGAGATAGATGCGGCAAAGTTCATAACTGGTGCAACCGCTATTGCGAGTAAGTCTCTACTCTATTCTGTGACCCGTTGGGACCCACTCCACGAAAAACGCCACAAACAAAAAATGATGCAATTTTTCAAAAGGTATGGCCAAATGACCCTCCCCCCCCCCCCTTCCCCCATATTACCAATAAAGTTCACTAGTCTCGACAACTAGCCAACGATCCAAACAAATTTAATCCTGCTACAAACTCACCATTACATTTCAATGGTACTCAGATTTCTTAGGTTAATATTCATAAGCATGTTGGATGTAATATTAAATCGCAACGGCATATGGAATGTCCATATTGATCATATCGGTTTTAAAGTCTGGTCGAGTTTAGACTTGTTGAGAAAGCACAAGTTTTGCAATCGATTGCAAGGGGTTTGGACAAATTTAGTTTGAATTTATTAGGCTCCTTCTTGAGTACGCCGATACACTATGGGACAACTGCTCATCATCTGAGGTTGTAGAATTTAAGAAAATAGAGATAGATGCGGCAAAGTTCTTAACTGGTGCAACCGCTATTGCGAGTAAGTCTCTACTCTATTCTGTGACCTGTTGGGACCCACTCCTCGAAAGACGCCAAAACAAAAAAATGATGCAATTTTTCAAAAGGTATGGCCAAATGACCCCCCCCCCCCTTCCCCCCATATTACCAATAAAGTTCACTAGTCTCGACGACTAGCCAACGATCCAATTTTCAGATCTAATCAGAACCATCGAGTTTCATTCTCTCGCACATATTTGTACCAGTGGGCATTCATTCACGGTGTACGGTGTCACCACTCAATGAAATGTCATACATTTATATCTGTCCGAGAGAATTCCTCTATTATAAATTTCCCTTAACAATGCCAACCAACAATCCTGCTAGCGGCAACAAATTACGTGCAATTCAAATATACCTTTGCAGATTACGATTGCATTGCAATAATCAGAATGTTCATTTATATGACAACATTTATAACTTCCCCGTGTTGCCAGTGTGGAGAGCTCGATACAACTGAGTATTTTCTTCTATACTTCTCCAACTTTCGAAAATTTTCTGCCTTGGCTCTACCTTTACTGTAGATATATCGACACTCCTGTTCTGTTCATAATTATTGAATAATGCCGAGAGTCATAACATTTTTGAAGATGCAGAGAATATCATTATGCAAAGTGGGCGTCTCGTATAATGCAACCCCCTTGGGGCCTACTCTGAAATAGGTCATTAGTGTGAACATATTTTTAGCCCTTTACCCAGCGTAACTACCAAAATGGTCGGCGCTATTCACAAAAATCTCTATTCAACTTTTATTATTTTTTCTTTTTGCGTCAAAATCATAGCTTCTGATCTCGTTACAATGAGGGATCATAAGCTATGTTTTTGACGCAACAAATGGAAAAAAATGGTTATTAAATAATATTGTTTGCAAGTGTCGTCTGCTTTTCATGTTAGGGAAAGGGTTAACCATATTCTTGTATCTTAGGTAGCTTATGAAGGAAACCCTGTCTGCAATGTACACACGCTGTTTGCCCGGAAGCACCTATAATCTTTTCTCACGTTGACTTATTATTATCCCGTTTCCTTTTTCTTCTGTTTCCCCCTCCCCAATCCTTTTTCCTAGTTTTACTGTGTGACCTTTCCCCCACATCTAAATCCCCATCTTGGACGTATGTACCCACATTGTAGTGCATCTTTTCTTCTTCCGTGACGTTAACTTTCACATAGGGTTCACTTTCTTGATATGGCTTCCATGTGTTGTCGTATGTGGTTGTTTGCTGTTCCTCCCTTCCAATGGCATTATGTTGCGTCTGTGATCTCGTTCCAACTTTGGTTTTGACCTACATTTGCTTGTTTTTTACTCCGACAGTAGAAAGTTTAATTGTCGTAGGTTGGCCAAGACAGTGACATATTTTCCACGTTCAAACTTCCGATGAGCTGTATAATATTTTCTACAATCGTGTCCACTTTTAGCATCTTGACTAACTAAAAGGTTAGTCTGCCCAGATTCTCCATAAAATAGCTTAAGGTTTAACATTGGGGAATTTAACTCAATAAAAGCGCTTGCGACCTCAAGCATTTATTTATTTATAAATTTTATATTCAATGCGGTAACCGGTTGTATTTCTCTCTTTGTCTGGAACCAAACTGCTTGTTACAGGAAAATACATATATTGTATACAAAACAGTTACTTATAACGACGGCATGTAAATTGAAATGCAAAACATTAATTAAACCAATAATTAAACCATTAAACCCTTTTGAAATATACGATGTGTCAAGCAGCTTGTAAGTAGTCAGCGATTATCATCGTATGCACATAGAGTACAGCCGCCATGGGCTGGTCACTTTCCCCGGGTGGGCAATATTTCAATGGACGCGACAATATTAGATTCCAAACACTTATTATTGGAATAATCATCCAAATTTTAATTAATGAAACACCAGGTACAAACTCCCAAACACTTCAAACTAACTGTCGAATCACATCCTTAGAATTTTGTGCTTTTGACCCTTTGTCTTTGTTACATTGTACGCTATTAACTTACATGGTTCGTGTTTGGTCAGTCATCCTCTTTTTTGGTTGTTTGAGATAAAAATATTATTTATACTAAACAGACAATGCAGAACACAAATATCTTCTCAAATGTTCTCGATTCCCTGACGCATTGTAATCGCCAATCGCCTTTTTAACTGATAGAGTGCTAAATTACTCTCGAACTTCCAAATTTGATTAGATGTCTTTGCCTTGTTACAGTTTATGGGAGAATGCCTACGTGCGCTCTCCCATAAATTGTAACAAGGTAAATCCACACGGAGTAAATAACAGATAATATGAAGCACATCCATTGAATATGAAAGCTTTAAGTTGTGTTACCCGCACTCCAGAAAAAAGCCCAAATATGGACTTCCAGCACTCAACCAGTTAAGGAATGTACTTTGATGTCTGTGAAGAACATTAATACGCTGATGGTGATGTGTGCATTTTTCGTGGCAATAGAACTTGAATATATATTTAAAACATATTTTAGTTATTATTAAATGGAGATGTCTGGCGGCTTTTGGGAGGCAAAATCACGTTATTTTTGACTGTTAAAATGACGTTTTTAGCAGCATGTTTCAAATTTACAAGTTCATCAGTGAGTATTATTCAATGACCTAGAGTTATAATTGGTTACTGCCCAACTCTTGAAGCGATAACTTCATTACGTCAAGTTGATTTAATAACATTATCATTTCAAGAACCATGCAGTACAATCGTTGGTCAAATGCAGAGCTCCATTTGCGATACAATCCCTTCTTAATATTTAGTTCTACGCAACTATAGAACTAGTGGTTCTTAGTTGAAATGTGTTAATAGTAGGACCCACTATTTCTGTTGTGTAAAACTAAAATGTTGATAAGGTTCAAATGGTACTAACTTTTGAAAGGGCACATGAGTGGCAACTAGTATTCCAATACGTCGGACAACTTAACTTGCTGGTTCTCGCTCCGAGATCGGGGACCCAGGCTTGGCACATATGTAAGAACCTTTTTTGGCGGGATGGGGGGTTGGGGAAGGCCTGACCCAGGAATCCTGAACTCCTAGGTCAAGCCCAGACACCCAACACTTCCGGGACTCGGGGTTACTGCCCCCGCATTTTCCCCGGCCCTGCTGGTCTCTGGCCAATTGGAGTCGTAACATGAAAGCTGGTAACATTTTATCAACTGTCCAATGTTGGAACTTATTGATTGTCAATAACTGATTTCAAAATTAACTTGGAGAGAGAGAGAGACCCCCCCCCCTCCCTCTCCACCACCCCCACCCCAATCTCCCTATCATCGCTCGTGCCTTCGGAATCGACATCAGTATCCAGACATTTTCCAAATGGGTCCCGTCACATAAATAACCGTGGGCCCGAATTTCCTTTCCCCGGCCCTGGAGATCAGTAGAGGGTGTTTACCATTAACTGTACAAACAGTTTCAAATCAAAAACACAAATACGTTGTTGATCGGGTGTTATCCGCGACTAAAATATGCTTATTATATACTACGTTTGAGATGTTGGTTAGATTAACATCATTTTACATTTCTCTTAATATTTTCACAGGAAATAATTGTATTTGGCAAAGGAAGCAATTGTCGTCCATTTTCTGCCCTCTTGGATGATGACGGCTCGCTGTTCCCATGGAACCAAGACATCAAACCTAAAGAAGATACTTTCCAAATATTGTATTCAAGTGGTACAACAGGACTTCCAAAGGCAGTGGAATTAAGTTATTATGGACTGTTAACAAACGTTACATGTCTTGGGTCTGTATTACCATTAACATATACTCGTCCACGAGCTCTACCTTCTTTGTTGAGCTTAAATACGGGGTTTGTTCATCAGAGACTAATAATACTACGCATGTTTAATTATTTATTCGGGAGCACGGTGGCTCAGTGGTTACGGCATTGAACTTCAAACTGAAAAGTCCACGGTACGATCCCCGCCATGGGTGACAACGTTGTATCCTTGGGCAAGGCACTTAATCCCGATTTTTCACGTGGGGCACGGTGATGCTATGTACTAAGACGTACTGCACGTCGATGGCGCACTTGTCTTCAACCAATGCTAATCCTGCTTGTGTGGAGTCAGTACGCTGGGGAGTCTGACAGTTGCTCGCGGTTGCTCGGTGGTTCTCTCCGGGTACTCCGGCTTCCTCCATCCGTAAATCTGTCTGACACGGGGTGACCTTGGCTATCGAAAGTGTCGTTAAACCCCAAAAGAAATAAATAAATAAATTATTTATTTATATAACTTTATTACTAATTCAATGTTTGCCAAAAAAACACAGTTTATTGAGCTCGTCCCAATGAGGGGTCAAAAGCTAGAGGCAAGAACTGAAAATGTTTAGTCATTTTGGGAATATTTTTTGCAAGTGTTTATTACTAACCGTGTTAGGTAAAGGGGTATTATCGCAGGGGTTATTGCTAGTCCATACTAAAAGAGAAGTATTAATGATATGGTCCATAATATGTATCACCCCATCCCTCCTTCCCTTTAAAACTGTTTCATACTGTTACCGAGAATTAAAACTCTCTGAACCAACCAACCAACAAATCACGGCCTAGTCAATTTTATGCTGAACATTCGAATCAAACTCTCAAGCCAGCAGTCAAATGATGTAAGGAATTCGACGCTGTTATGGCCTGGGACCATTCTAGCCCTTAAATAGTCCATCGCCTTTTTTAGATTCAGTCGGCTGAAATATTTCAGTTGGACGAAAAAACGAACCTAAAGGTTCGCTTTTCCGACCAACCGAAATGTCCCAGACGATTAAATTTAATAAATACCATAAAGATTCATTTTCTCCGAATCAACTCAAGAAATACTTATCAATCGGGATATAATTTAACCTAACATTTAATGACATTTAAAAAATTATAAGAGATGTTTGTGAACTGAATAATTATGAATGACACCTCGGCTCACATCGATTTTAGTGAACTCGGTTCAGAAAATTCATATCAAATCGTGACTTATAGATGCTCTATTCTGGTCACGAAGAAACTGTATTACAAATGTATCTTAACAACTACTTTTCTACATATTGTACGTCATGAATAAGCAACTGTGGCGAAGAAAAAATGATAGAATTATGAATTGTTTAACGTGAAGCGGTTATCATTTGTCAATATTTTTGAGAGATGAATGAACAAATGGGAGATTACTCAGACTGACTATTTTGAGTTTATACACAACTTCTAAGTGCAGTTTTGGAACCAAAAAAAATGCCCAGAAACCTATTGGGGTGAGATGTTATAAGATGCGTTTCACGGCTACTCACTATTAAAACTTACGCTGCCGAAAACGACTATTGTCACCTATTTTATGATGATTAGTTGTGCGTTCTGGTATGCGCTCGTCAAGCCCAACATCTGATTAGTTGTTGGAAAGGGCTCAGAGAGCCCTTTCCATCAATCAAACAGATAAGAGTTTCAAGTATGTCATACATGTTATTAAACTTCAACGATTATAGAAGTGAATAGAGGTCATCCATATATGGAAAAAGTGGGCGTGGCAGTAAAAGGGTTAAATGAATTCTTTAGTACACCTTTTTGTTTTCTTTTTTTCAGTCAAGCGGCAGACAGCATGGTTAAGGAGGAAGGGTCGGTTTCCTTTAGTGTGCTACCATTTTTCCACCTGTTTGGGCAATTGATTCTGATACCGACCTATCTGATGTTAGGGATACGGACGATTGTGCACCCACGGTTCGAGCCAGATTCTTTTATAAAGAATTTGCTAAAATATAAGGTAGTTATCACGCTGAGTCTTCAACCTCCATTCGAGCAAATATGTTTTGTAAAGAATATGCTACTGTATACGTTAGGCTTGGGCTTGGCGAATCATAAATTTCGGATCGAATCGAATCAGATAGAAAATTTCGAATCGAATCTCACTCAACTTTCATCTAGTTGAAGATATAGCGCATTATTACAATATAACAATGACATGATTTTCAATGGCATTACGGTTCATTATTATCACTTAACAGTGCATTCTCCAGTGTTCAGTAAGGCGATCAAATTATATAAAGTACGGCAAGTCACGTGACGTATCGATCCGCGGGCGGACAATGAAAGTGATTTTCATTATCCTCCCGCGGAACTGTACGTCACCTGACCGAATAACGACTCGTTCCTGGTCTTCCGCTTTGAAAGTTCGGATATCTTGCAAGAAAAACAAACCTTACAGTGATTACCTTGGAGATTTCGCCAATAAAAACAGTTTATACCTCTCAACTGGAACACGAGGAGCCAAATGATGATATATGGTCAGTTGAGATATGTAACGTTCTGTTATCTGACGCAGCCAAATCTATGTGCTGGATTTTTGCTTCAGTTATTTCGTACTTGGTTTTTGAAAAACTTTTAAAATTAAATGCCGACATCTCATGAATATTCAAAGTTCAAACTCTTAGCTGAATTGTTCATTTTCTATTCACATTACAATGTCAGTAAATTTCTTGCTTAAAGGACAAGCATGTAGAATAATTAGCGGATTTGATTAAACCATTGACTTGCAGTTATTTTGAGGTTACTTGAATGTGCTTCTCTATTAGTGATAATAGTAGTAATAACATGACTTTCTCGGGCATAACGGAGGGAGGGGTGGGTCTTCAAAAAATTCCTCAACACAGGACCGGTGTGGTTGGGTGGTTGGTCTCGCCACGAAAAAAGATACTTGTTTCCTCTCATCAAATTTCTACATTTTCTTCTGTTTTAATCTATCTAGATACGCTCTTTAATTTAATGGTGTTTAGGGTAGTCAGTACATTGATGACACAGTAGCATGACTGATAACCAGCTGTTGCAAATCACATTTGGTGAGATGGTGACTATCAAACAGTTGAGGGTCAATATCGCCCACCCTTAACCTGTTTTCAACAGGTTTAAACCAGTGTTGCTTGAAGAAAAATTAAATGTTCAATCAAATAAATCATTTAAGTATTCAAATACAGCAAAGGTTTGACAGAAGAACAAAACTAATATAGAGTAGAAAGTTCAACTAAACATAAAATCAAGTGATATTCATCAAGGTGTATTGTAAAATGAATGGATGCAGCTGGATTGTGAATCGTAAGATAGCAAGTGGAGAGAAATCAGGAAGAAAAATGATAATTAGAATAGGAAAGTCGAACTGAGGCTGACAGAGGAAGTAATAGATGAAGAGATGCAAGAAATGAATGAGTTAAACAAAAGAATTCACAACATATTTTATACAAAAATATGTTTCTCTACAGATATGAGGGTTACATGTACAAATGGGCCCAGAATGTGGGTCATCCATATTAGGCCTAGCTTGTTTTATACATGTATAATCGCATCCCCCACCTCCCCTATTAATCCCATCTAGTCTTGTCTACTGGACTCGTGGATTTTGAAGTGATATACCCGGGAGTCACGCTCGTGACAGCCCTTTTTCTTCAAAAAGTGCTAAGGATTATTTCTCGATCACAGCCAAGTGCAGTACTGCCCTGTGTGATAGCAGATTAAAACTTGCACCGAACTACATTAGAGTTTACCCCGACCGGCGGGTCAGGTAGTGTAAGCAAAAAGGGATCCCAGTCTACTACACTATAAAGGTACTGGCATCGGTAACTGCATGGAGCTTCGCTACAAATTTAAGCAGTCCACTAGTTGCCCATACAGTTCTGCCGTACCGGTAACCCATGATTCACAATGAATTTGATATTTGGTTAGGGTTTACGTAAGGATATTTGATCAAGTTTGTCAATTCCTTCACAAAATCATTGTGCTGCCTGGTGCTGGTGGTTCAGAAAGATAGCATCAATACAGTGTACATGTATGCCCTATGGGCTACTGCCGTTTCTATCCCATCAACCCATCTCAACTCATCTCCAAGATCCCATTGAATCAAAGTTCGATTCTAATGGTCACTCGACTTAATAATGCTAGATTTTTTTGCATATCGCATGAGTGGCCAAAAAACACATTGATAACACTGTGTCAGGGAGCTACGTCCTGTACAGCTTCTCAAGTTAGTGAATATAATTGAGCTTGTCACCCCCATAACCCATGCTAAAACACTACAAGATTTAATTTGGAACATTTAGGTATAATTAAATTATTGCAGAGATGCAGTATTTATCTTACTTATCTTTGGTTTTGCTCAAAACGTGCTCTATTTTTTTTAAAAATTTGGTGAATTGTCTCTCTTATTATGTCGTTAGAAGAAGTGGAATAGCTGAAGATATCATCAATACAGTGTACATGTATGCCCTATAGGCCACTGCCGTTTCTACGCCATCAACCCATCTCAACTCTCCTCCAAGATCCCATTGAATCAAAGTTCGATTCTAAAGATCACTCGATGTATTGTAAGGATGACTTGACCCTTTACCTAACATGAAAAGCAGACGATACTTGCAAACAAAATTCTTGAATAAATAATTATTTTCATTTTTTGTCTCAAAAACATAGGTTATGACCCTTCATTGGAACGAGCTCGACGAGCTCGTTCCAAAGAGGGGTCATAACCTATGTTTTTGAGACAAAAAACGAAAAAATAATGAAAATTAATTGGCGATTTTTGTGAATAGCGCCGGCCGGTTTTGGCCGTTACGTTGGGTAAAGGGTTAATATTGATAGGTTTTGTTGCATATCGCATGAGTGGCCAAAAAACACATTGACAACATTGTTTCAGAGAGCTACATCCTACACATCTACTCACGTCAGTAAATGTAATTCAGCTTGTCACCTCAATCACCCATGCTAAAACATTATAAGTTTTAATTTGGAACATTTAGGTATAATTAAATTATTGCAGACATGAAGAATTTAGCTTACTTATCTCTGGTTTTGCTCAATACCTGCTCTAGTTTTTAAAAAAACTAATTGGTAAATTATCTCTCTTTTTATGTCGTGAGAAGATGTGGAATAGCTGATGTTGATCAATAATATGACTAAAAACCAGACAGTTTTTTGTTGAGGATTCATTTTAGGGGGTTGAACTGGTTTGAAGGGGGTCCCCCAATATGAAGAGAGAAAAAAATGTTTCACATAATAAGGGCGTAGTAGGCGGTCTCGAGGCGGAAACAAGTTTGTTCAGCCCTGTGTTGAGGAATTTTTTCAAGACCCCCCCCCCCCCCACACCTAATATAATTTGGCTGGTGTTTAGTACTTTCTTGTCCGCTAAATTCAAGAGGCCGTTTTACCGTTTCAGGACATGATGTATCATACTCTCATTAAGTTGGATAGCTGATAAGTTGAAGTGTGAGGGTAGACCAATCAATATTTTCAACGTGCACCTCAAGGCTACAGGTTGATAATATTAACTGGTCGACCCCAAAGAATAAATATGGACTCTTCCAATTGCTTCCCTGGAACTGACATGTTCTTAAGATACGACCTGCGTTCAAAGGGTTAAAACATTATTTTGATAGCTATTCCTAGGCATTAAACAATCCCTAAGAAGTACCAAAATGGCATTTCATAATGCTAAATATTTAATTTTTCCAACTAGTACGAACTATTGTCGCCCATATGATCTCTTATGCATCTTAATTCTTTCTTTCTCTCTTTCTTAATTTCTTTCTTTCTTTCTTTCTTTTTTCTTTCTTTCTATCTTTAGTCATTTATTTGTTAATAAATTAATTAATAATAACTAAAACATCGTTCTGAGTTTCTTATGCATATTATTTTTCTTTCTTTCTCCCTTTCTCTCTTTAGTCATTTATTATTAATTAATTTATAATAACTAAAAAAATCATTTTTTCAGGCTGTCAATAATCATGTAGTCCTGGAACACAAAACTAAAAATATGGATTCTGGTCTGCGAGTGATTTCTGAACTAAAAGGTTTCATTTCGTACGCAGTACAGCCGTCGTGGACTGGTTACTTTCCACGGATGGCAATATTCCACAGATGCAATAATATTATATTCCAAACACTAATTATAGGAATAATCATCAAAAATTTAATTAATAAGTTAATTAAAATTTTGCTGATGATGATTTTTATGACCTGGTAAACGCATGGGTGGACATCAGTGCCCAATCGTGGATTGTGATCTGTCCATGGCGACTGTGCTGTATCAGTAGCCATGTACTAGTAGTTACCTGTGAAGACAGGATTGCGTATCTTCGGGTGGAGGCGCTAACAAGATGTTACTCCTGTTGGGGTAGTTGGATAAGCGGTGTACAAAATAAAGTCATATGTGTGGGCGCAGGGGATTTTTTTGTGAGGTAGAAACATAATTTTACAGATATCTGTTTTTTAGAGTGGTTCTGTATGTCAAATATTACAAACTCGGACTGTTACCGGCGTGATGATGGACAGAATTAGGAGTTGGTTGTCCAGTGTAATGCAACTGATTGTAAGAAATTTCGGCGACGGTGGCTGATTGGAAGTTGTTTATGGCGAAGCAAATTCACAGAGATCTGTGAAATTCTACAGATATTGGAATTTATTCCAGATAAATATTCACTCCATCAGTGCCATTTATTATACATAACCAAACTCCATCGTGGAGACGTTGTACGCTATAACGCAGCGTAGACTCATACTTTTGTTTAACAACCCGACCTCTTGTGTTTTGGCCAAGAGATTCCGGTTACCGGTTCTGAAAATCAGTCCTAATGCCCGGGAAATTCATAGTCCGGGATCTGGAATCAAAGATTGCGGAACGCAACTTTTGATTACCCGGTTCCGTCCTATGAATTCCCTATGAATACCTATGGGCATCGGGACTGATATTCCGAAACGAGAACTGAGAAAAGTATCGTGATAGAAATTCAAAAACGAAAACCGAAACCTCTCCTTCTCGGGATTAAACCCTTCTTCGCAACATTTTTTAAGAGGCACTCTGAATAGAAAACAGACTCTGATTAGAGTTTGCTGGCAATGGGCGTTGTGAATCGATTCCTCCTACAATTTATGTATATGATCCTTGCCCCGAATATATTTCTTTGTCGATTTGGGGAACAAATTCAGCTGTAAACCCATTTATGGCTATGACAATTGAAAATCTTGATTCCGACCATTAGAGTTAGCGGTTTTTCGGTTTTCCGATTCGGTTTCACTTTTTTGAGAAATCAGAAAACAGAACTGCAAAACGCAGCAACAACCGACCAAACGGTTTAATTGTGTTTGTGCATAAACTGACCAAAGTACCTTTCTGGGAGGGAACTGGACTAGTGGCACATACGGACTCTCGTCACCATCCAACAAGGGGGCGAATACATTGTGTCCTCGATGTCACATTATATCCCTTATTGACTTGTCCACCTGACGAATCAATAAGGAAGAAAATGTGACAATGAGAACACAACATCAATTAGGTAAATTATATTCATTTGTTCCCCTAATAGTAGTATATCATGCACGTTTCGGGCCTCATCGGGAGGACCTCGGAAGTGACGCCATAGCACGTGACCCAGTGGCGCCAAGTTGGGTTGTAATGGTGACCCGCGTAACCATTGGTTATAATTGACGCCTTGAATTGATTCTAATAAGTGGTCTTTGTCACCGTCTTTTTCCGCGTGGGAGGGATAACATGGGGTTGTTTAGCCTCGGTGTTCAAAATGTTAGGGGACGAGCCAACAAGGAGGGTCGGAATCCGGGCGCAAGCCTAACTCGTCTCGCAGAGCTGAGTTTGGACCGCACTATGATTTTCTTCCCTGCCAAGTAAACTCGAAATTGATTCGTTCTTCGTAAGGGGTGATTCCTAATCACTTCACGCTGCGTAAAGGAAACAATGATGAAAGTAATAACGATTCTTTGTTTACATTAAAAATAAACTGATTTCAATATTTAACACTTTCAGCAATTTGATCAACATGGCAGAAAAAATTATTACATGCGTTAAGTAGTTTCTCATCAATTTCATTTGATCTATAGCCTGGCACTATAGTGTACTTGAAAATGTCACTGTCGCGGGCTCGCAACATGAGCTTCATACCCTGAGTCTTAACCTTTCACGTTTGTGCGTGCCTGCAACTCTGACTGTCGGGGATCCCGACTGGCAATGTTAATTATCTTTTGTCAACATTGTTCTGATTTGGATTGGGTTCATTCACTCGGTCGACCAGCTAAGCAAGTCTACATCACATATCTTATACATGTGTCCTTTGAAAGAACTCTCCTCGAACATTCCTGTCCTTTTGGAAATCTGACAGATCATGACAGAACTCACAACTTCAAAATGCACTTCCGTGTATGCGCGAATTGTCCCTGATCAACGTCGAGACGATATTCACAATATTGTGACAAAAAAGGCTACTATGCGATCCGATCTGTGTCGTTCTCAAGGGTTAATACCACAATACAATAGCCTACACTTTGAGACAGGTGCGTGTCAATCCTCGCTTACGACATCTAAACTAAGTCTTTATTTGGGTTCGTAATCTATTGTATGAATTCGGGCCTGTAGCTCTTCTACGTCCACCTATCTGAGAATAGCTGTGTACAACGGAGCTTCGTGGGTGCCCAGCAATCCCACTCGCACGAGATCCTTTTATGGCGTCTCCTAAACGGCGGAAAACCAAGTCTTCCTGAATTAGTTGGTTTTCCAAACTTTATACCTTGTTCTGGGATGTCAGATAACAATATTTGCAGGTGTCCAAAAATGGCACGCGACATGCCTGAAGATAGAAATCAGCGTGTATCAATGCATGTGTTATCAAGTGTATCTCGAGAAATACTACACTTGATTGCCGTGTCGATCGGAATCAATTTATAACTGACAGTCACTACTGGATTAATTGACCGATGATAACCCAGAAACGTCTCAGCTTGGCTGGTTATGTGCCAAAGACGTATCCCACCGTGATTCGTCTATATGATATGTATTTATTCACCGGTATACAAAAAGTATAGATATATACATAATAGTTTTACAAGCATAACAAAATTCGTTGTACAATAAGATATTTTCAATACCCATACAATGATATGACACATTTTCTTTTTGTATACCAGTAGGGAAAGGCATAGCCAGATTGGCTGTCTTCCTGTCCTTCCCTATAGTAGGGGAAGTAAAACCAAAGAATCCCTAGAATGGCGGAAATAACCCAAAAGGGGTATGTGGAGGCAACATTGTTTTCTCTGTCTACCAATCCAAAGTTCTTCTAATAAATCATGGCTTTTGTGCAAAATATGTTAGGTGGTCAGCGTTGGTTACAACACAGTACTCTCCGATTGGTCTCTAGAGTAATTGCGGTTAATTAGAACAGAAAAGGACTGATTTTACAAAAGGAACAACTCCATATTTTGAAGTAATAGAGACCAAGCCGGGAGACCAAATAGGACGAGATGTCAGACGATTGTTCCCATTGAAGATAGATCATGTACTGAACGAAGACCGTTTGGTACAGGTGGTACATTGCAATGCCTTTATTATCCGGATATTCCTTGTTGAGTCAACAGTTTACAAATGCATTGTGAGTAGTAACCGGGAATAGTAAGAGGCATTATTTTAGGTTCAACGGTATACTAGAAGGCACAATCTGGACAGTAGGGGTTGGAGCAGGAAACATTTTCCGAGTAGGTCGCAAAAATGTTTGTTATGAGCTTGGTCTTGAATTCTTTCCTATTTTTGGTTTCTCGGATACACCTATCTAGGCCATTCCATAGTGTTGGGAAAGCGAACACAGGTAAGATGTCTAGCGCTTTAGTTCTAGTTCTATGCCTACGAATTAGTCCCGTTTGCCGCGTGTTCATAAATTCGTTATTTGTAACAGAGAAAAAATCGGCAAAGGACTTTGGAAGGTTACCATTATGCCAATCGAACATAAATAAGGAAACATATAGGGTATACAAATTCTTTATTTTTAGTATTTTATCATTGATAAATAGAGGGTCTGTGTGGGCATTGTACTTTTTATTATTTATAATTCGTATCGATCTCTTTTGTAATTTATAGAGACGGTTGCAGGCTTTTGATGCACCCCATAATGGAATTCCATAGATAAAATGACTCTGTATTCGTGTAAAGTATAGGCTTTTCGAGATTTTGTGTGGTAAAATATGTTTTACTCTATTAAGGGCATAATTCGCAAGAGCAACTTTCGAGGAAATCTGTAATATGTGAGCATTATATGATAGTTTTTCATCAATAGTAATACCAAGAAACTTTATAGATTTTCTCCCCTTTCCGCAATTGTCAGCATTAATAATGTGATTATTAATTTTAATGTCCTGAAGTTTGACATTCTTATTTAGGGATGGATTAAGAACAATGTAGTTTGTTTTCTTGAGGTTTAGTACCAACTGATTGTCTGTGCACCAGTCAAATATCTTTTGAAGTTCTTCATTAAATTCCAACACCAGTATATTTAACTCTGCACTTGTATGTGGACGTATCGTCCGCAAAGGAGAGTAGATTTAACTTAGTTGAATTACAAATATCGTTTATGTATATGAGGAACAGAATAGGTCCCAGTATTGAGCCCTGTGGTACTCCGCAGCTTAGTTCAGATAGGTCAGATTTACTATCACCAAAAGAGACATACTGCTTTCAGTTCTGTAAGTAACTCTTAAACCAGTTGTTCGCACCCCCTCTTATTCCATAATATTCTAATTTTTGAAGTAGCACATCATGACTAATAGTGTCAAAAGCTTTCGAAAGATCCAAGAATAGAGCTAATGTAGTGTCTTTGCTGTTTTTATTGTTTTCCGTGGCGACATATTTCAGTAAATGCATAACAGGATGTAGTGTTCTATGGCGCTTTCTAAAGCCATATTGGTGATGACAGAGGATTTCGAATTTATCTAAGAAATTAACAAGCCTTACAGACATGAGCGTTTCTAAAATTTTGGAAAAAAACTGGTAAAATACTGATTGGCCTATAGCTTGTAAAATTATTCTCATCACCCGCTTTGAAAACAGGAGTTACCTTGGCAAGTTTCATTCTGTCTGGAACTATTCCCTGACTAAATGAGCTATTCATAATTTGAGCAAGTGGGGTGACGATTAGATTTATTGATTGTTTCAAAATACTGGACGTAATATTTTCGCAATCCTGACTTGGCTTAGGTTTCATTGAATTTACAATATTTAGGATTTCATTAGGCGATGTGGGTCTTATAAAAATGTTTCCTGTAAAGGAAGCGTTTAAAAATTCGTCAAATGACTTACGAGGTTGGGATATATGAGTTGTCGTCTGAATTCCAATGTTGGCAAAGAAATTATTAAATTCTTGTGCAATTTCATTTGGCTCATATATCTTCGTATCACCAAGATTAAAGAACGACGGTAAAGTCCGTTTGTTTTTATTTTTGTTCAGTGCGTTATTTAGGATTTGCCACGTTTTCCGCATTTTTCGTCTAAGTTTAATTATACAATGAAAACGTGTATTTACAACATAGAAAGAAGAAATAAAAATATACATATATATATCTGAACTTGAAAGTCGATGGAGGGGGGGGGGGGGTGGCTTTCCCCTTTTAGACTGGTTTTGCCCTGGCAGCTTATAAACAAGGGTATTTCATTGTATCAACACCAACTGCAACTGATCACTGATCCACATCTTAATGTTGCTTCACAGGTCGACTTTATCAGTCTGGCACCACCACTAGCTCTGTTCCTTGCCAAAACCCCTTTACTCGACGACAAAGACGTTTCGTTTGTTAATAGTTTACTTTGCGGCGCTGCTCCGATGAAAAGTGATGTTACAGAACAAGTTCTCGCGCGTTTCAAAAATGCTCACTTGGGTCAGGGTAAGTATTCTTAGTCTTGCATATTTTTTGTTTTATTTATCCATGTGGAATACTAACGAAGAAAATGACGAAGCGCGTGTAAATATTTGATGAGGAATTTTCTCTTAGTTTTTACTACCATTCATACTCATACCTGTCAGTGAAATACCAGTCGTCAACCAGAATACAGAATTTCCCTACCGTATGTACGCCGTCGACTGGTCACTTTCCACCGGTGGGCAGTATTTCCTCGGACGCTGAATTATTAGACTCCAAACACTAATTATAGGAATAATCACAAAAAAATAATTAATGAAGAACCGGGTATAACCCGGTGCTTCATTAATTAATATTTGGCTGCTGATGATTTTTTATTAGGCCTGGAAAACGCATGCGTGGACATCGTGCTCATGTGTGGATAACGACCAATCCACGTCAACTGTACTGTACTTAAGTCTATAAACAGGTAGGTTTAACATGGATTCTTTTTGGGGTGTCTAGAGGGGCCCGATTAAGGCATAAAATTTCCTAATTCAAATCAAAATTTTCCCAAGCTCAATCGAGTTCCCATTCAAGCAAAAAATTATTTAACAATTGGTTTCCTGAACTGAACGGTCATAAGCCCTCAGAAAACCAATAAATGCCAAACTTACGAAGAATGACCAAGTGTTTGAATTCAACGACGAACAACAGGTGTGTTCCTTTTTAACCCTTAAATGCATAATTCCGACTTCGATCACTTTTAACCCTCTGAACACTGATATCAAAATATTACAACTTCAGTCTGCAATTATTTCCCATAATGCAACAAGGAATTTCACCAATGCAATCTTGATCGACAGACCTCATTCAGCTCTGTTGAACACGATTGAATTGGTTCAGTTCCTAGTTGCATTATGGGATAAAGTGTTTTGTTTGAAATTTAGGTACTTTGACATCAGTATGTAGAGGGATAACTGCAACAAAACTGGTGCCCTAACAGACAGATTTTAGATACACTTGCAAGCTACATTCTAAGAACCCTGTCAGTTATTTCCAGTAAAGTCTGCCGAAAAAACTTGCCAAGACACAACTGCAAAGTCAAATAATGTGGTCTGGTAAAGAGGTCAGTATGAAGGTAATATTTCCTACAGAACAGAACAGAATCTTATTTGAAGAATGCAGTTATATACAAGTAAAATGAATACAATAGCATACAGATAGTTATTAGCATCTTGAGGAGGCGACATTCTTTGTGATGTGATGTGTTTCTTCCACTCCGAAACAAATTCCCAATTGGGGTCTCCATGGTGCGGATTTCCCAATTGCAAATGCCTCGGAATCTTTCCTAGAGAGAAATCCTTGATATTGTGGACTCCACGTGGCTAATTCATACATCAATGAAGCAATGTTGTTAACCCTCTACCCAACATCGTAACGACCAAAACCGGCCGGCGTTATTCGAAAAAATGTTCATTTTTTACTTCAAAAACAAAGTTTATGACCTCGCATACAATGAGAGGTCATGAGCTATGTTTTTGAAGTAAAAGATGGAAAAAAGTATTTATTCCAGAATTCTGTTTGAAAGTGTCGTCATCCTTTTGTTTTGGGTAAAGGGCTAAGACAAAGAACTCAACTGGTAATCTAAAAGTATTTGTGGCGTAGTTATAGGACAGGGTGGCGCTGGTACAACGCCCCTCTACTAAATATTTTGTTTGAAAATTTTTGACTCCACGCAAAGGGCTTGAGGCCTTTTGATAGTAAAATTTGTGAAGTTTATATTAATCACTACTGTCTTGAGGACAATATGAAATTCGTATTTATTCATTGGGGTTTAACGACAATTTCGACGTGTCGGACAGTTTTACGGGTGGAGGAAGCCGGAGTACCCGAGCAGAACCACCGAGCAAACCACGCAACTGTCGGACTCCCCAACGTACTAACCCCTCACAATCAGACTTAGTATTGGTTTAAGAAACGTGCACCATCGCCTTTCAGTATTCCTTAGTAAACAGCTCCACCGTGCTCCCACGTGGACAATCGGGATTAAGTGCCTTGCCCTATGACACAACGCAGTTACCCCTGTTGGGGACCGAACCGTAGACCTTCCAGTTTGAAGTCCACTGCCGTAACCAGTGAGTATATATGGAATTCATAAACCTCTCCTGTAACCCCGACAAACTTCAACAGGCACTTGTGTACCAACACAGTGGGGATAGATTCGACGTTCAAAAGGGTTGGAAATCTCGCCTTGTCTAAATGAGTTACCCTTGTCTGCACTATTCTGTTTTCCTCGTGAAAACCAATATGTGAAAAAGATCCAATCCAAAATAGCTTGTTGAATACAGGGGGGGGGGGGTAATAAAATTGTATGAACATAGGTGGGGTGGGTGGGTTTTTAAGTGCCAAACAAATTGTGCGAAAACAGCTAATGCATTGTTTTTCCTTTTTCGCTGTTCTGGCAGCTTTTGTGTCCCAAACTGTAACAAAATGTCACTAATTGATCATAAAAGCCCAATTAGAAGCATTATTAACAAAACTAACCTCCTTAATATAAAAAATATTGTAGAATTTCTACCAAAACTGACTTACATGTATGGATGGGGGTGAGTGCCCAATATTGAGCGTAAAAATATTGCCAACAATTTTCTCCTAAAGTCAACAAAAAGATCCACCACAACATAATTCATTCATTTCAAGTTTTTTTTTAATGGAACATTCTTTAAAATAAAGCATAGTATATATAATATTGTCTAATATAATATTAGCACGTTCCTTTTCATGTTCTATCGGTCGATCGTACCTGAGTTTGTGTGATTTCTGAAATAAAACCTGAAGCAGCGAAGCTGCTGAAGGTTTTATTTCAGAAATCACACAAACTCAGGTACTATCGACCGATAGAACATGAAAAGAAACGTTCTAATTATTTTATTATGCCAAACAAAAAACATTCATTGTTAAGCGTTAACTGTTGCATGCCATCAATCTTGTAACAACAATGTAGTCGAATCCAAAAACATGACGTCATTTCGAAGGAATGACGTCTCTTCGAAAATGACTTGTCACACAAGTGCCGTCGCTTTGGGGGTTTCTATATCAACAAATGCCAATGTTTACAACTGCATCATGCTGTTCATGTTATAATTCATTGTTAATGCTTGTGTGAAAAGTAATTTAAATTAATGGAATATAAATTCATGTTTCTCGGACGACAAGAGTTGATAGAATTAAGCGGAGTGAAACAATTTATTTTGAACTTGAGGCGGAGGCTCAGTAAGGTCTAGGAGTTCTAAACTTGTGGAAAATATAATTGATTGAAGTCATAACTGAGACTCATATTCGGGATTCACTGAAGTGGTGAACATCACGTGAGTGAGTTTTTTTAATATTTCTGATTCTTTTGAATTCATTGTTTGCAGTTAAAATTGAAAACACAACACTGAAGATGATATATTTGTTGGTAAATTTGTGTCTACCGGTGTTGAAAAAGCTAAACGGACACGGAGCCAGCGTTTGGTGTTCAGAAATTCCAATCGACGCTGATCAATGGAAGTGGCGCTTACATTTTCTTCGTTCTCTTGTCTCCAGGGAAAAACGTTCCGATAGTACCCGTGTTTTGCCCCAAAACTCCAGTACTATGACTTTTAGAAGGTGTCAAATTAACCAATCACGGCTGATGTTACAAACGTGAGGCATAATAATGAGTCATAATAGCTAGGTGGGACTGATTTATCAAACTGAAAAAATTGAAAATATTAATTTTTATTTCAACAAAAACAAAAAGTCTGATTTAACAAAAACAAAAAAGTGTTCTTGATCGCTATCCTGGTATGCAGATGCAATAACAAAAACAAAAACACAAGGTTTGCCCTTCTTGAGCCAGAACAAAAACAAGTTCCCATTTACTCAACCAATATTTGCAACATATACACGGTCACAGTATAAGCAGCAGAAAATTAATTATGGGTACAACAGGCACAATGCTCAAATATGCCTGCATATACCATGATTTACAGAAACGAGACTGTTCAAAGTGCATATCACTGCATATCAGAAATAAAATTAAGAAAAGCTTATTTAAATTTGATTTAAAATCAAAGGTTTCTGGGAAAAAGAATAATTGAGTTTTCATTTACAAGGTGAACACCGAGAAACTAGATTTGTAAGAATATTAAGCTACACATTTAGTTTGTCTCAATTGACTGATCTGGTTTGATTGAGGTTTTACATCGGTTTCAACAACTATGGCTGTATGATGCCTATATCACAACGTTGTTAGTTCCCAAGATGAAGGTAGAATTATTCAAACAGATCCACTGGGTGGCCTAAGGAATCCACCAACCACTGGAGGAACTAACAAACTCACCCACACAGACACCTCAATATAAGAATAAAACAAATTCCTTAAAATTCGCTACATCAGCATAGTATTAAAATGTCTGTATGAACAGCCAGGCCATCACTGCTGTGCGTTAACAACCTGAGTACCAAATGTGGACCTATTATACCCGGGTCCACAGGGTTTCAAGCTATACAGCAATGTGTCTTTGTGAACTGATGTGAATCTGGTAAGTCTTGAAAAATGCATCTGAAAGAGTAAATGGAAACATGTTTGGACATATAAAAATATGCATTGAATCAGTGTGCATTACGCGTTTTGAGTTAGTTTCCGAGTGTCAAAGTTTTGTATATAAAATGTATGAGAAGGGGGTGGGTCCCCCAAAATGTCATGGCAAAAATATGCAGGAAGTGTGGGTGGGTCAAAAAATCTGCAAAATAAAAATTTCCACCTATGTTCAAGCATCTCCACCACCCCTCCCCCCTTCCCCCCCCCCCCCCCAACACACACTCACACTGTTAATTAGAGAAAAAACAGATTACGTGCTAACAATCATAACATAACATACTTTATTCTTACCATATGAATATTTTCTCCCAAGCTTCCAGTGCGGAAATACCCATCTCAGTTGATTTTCGAAGACAAATCGGTCCAACGCAAAATGTGGAAAGGGTCGAATAACATCCACAATCTGTAGCGTACATCAGATAACATTAAGGTGGCACGTCTTGGTATTGATACTGGAAAACTGTTTTAGTTTAAATGATTATTTATTTATTGGGGTTTAACGGCACTTTCGACAGCCAGGTTCACCTCGTGTCGGACAGTTTTACGGGTGGAGAAAGTCGGAGTACCCAGAGAGAACCGCCGAGCAGCGGGCGAGCAACTGTTAGACTCTCCAACATTCTAACTCCACACAAGCAGGGTCAGAATTGGTTGAAGACAAGTGCACCATCGACGTGCAGCACGCCTTAGTGCACAACGCCACCGTGCCCACACGCGGGCATTTGGGATTAAGTGTCTTGCCCTAGGACACAACGCAGTTGCCGCGGGTGGGTTTCGAACCGAGGACCGCTCGGCTTGCAGCCTGCATCTCTACCTACTGAACCACCGCGCTCCCAGTTTAATTGATATTTATTGATGAAAGCACTGTAATTGCAAATGATATGATCTAAAATAAAGAAAAGATACAGATTTAATTATGATAAAGTGAATGCAGCAAACACAAACATTACGAGGTAACTCACTACAATGAAGGGATTCAACAGAAAGCTTTATCCTCATGTTGATTATCTCCCTTAGGTCTTTGAGTTTCAAGATAAATATTATCGAAACTGCTGGCGAAACACTAAGTGCAAATTGATTAACCCTTTACCCAACGTAACGGCCAAAACCGGCCAGTGCTATTCACAAAAACCGCCAATTAATTTTCATTATTTTTTCATTTTTTGTCTCAAAAACATAGGTTATGGCCCCTCTTTGGAACGAGCTCGTCGAGCTCGTTCCAAAGAGGGGTCATGACCTATGTTTCTGAGACAAAAAATAAAAAAAAATAGTTATTAAAGACTTTTGTTTGCAAGTGTCGTCTGCTTTTCATGTTAGGTAAAGGTTTAAACTGTATGCTGAAAGATATTTAGATATATACAGTACGTGGAGAGTGTATTATCACTAAATCACCCACAGAGTGGAGATTCCACCCAAGCAATAATTGCGAATTTGTTGCAAAACACAACCAGCACCAGCAACGTTTCAGCCAATGGACCTCCGGGTTTAACCCGGATGTCCATTGGCTGAAACATTGCTTGTGTTTTTTGTCGATATGAACAAAATTTGAAAGTTACAACTTGGGTGATAACCCCACTCCGCGGGTGATTTACTTACAATACACCCTCCACGTACTGTAGATAAATACTGTGGAAGGAGTAAAGACTTAGACAGTGATAAGGTAAGATATATAGACAATAAACATATAGTGTGTTTTTATATCTGTGTTATACAACGAGTTGAAATATGGTTTATTTTTTCGAGGCTTCGCCGAGAAAAAATAAACCATATTTCAACGAGTTGTATAACACAGATATAAAAGCACACTATATGTTTATTGTTTTTATCTGATAACAAACAGACACCCGTCTCGTGCGTTCACCCGACTTATATATGCTTCCCACGGGCCTCCAAAGAAAACCAGTCTACGAGACAAAAGAAATAGGACAAGACGCATAGAGTTGTGTCCCTTACATTACAAAGTCGATGACGGCGATTGTAAAGTGCGATTGCACTTCTTGCATCATGTAACTGCGCTGGAACAAAATAAATTTCAACTATTTTATTAACAGTAACAAAACGGTGTTTCAGTAGAGTTATTCTTTTTTTGACATAGTTCCAGTTTTCTTCCGGGTTTTATGCTGTAGTCCCAATATAACAAATAATTTTGCGTTTGTTTACAATTTTTACGAAGTGTTTTTTTCAGGTAGAGCAGACGAACTTTTAATTAGCGCAGTTCCGCGAGTACTTTTGATCGAGGCCGTGACTATAAGTAGTTCGCAGTCGCCGCATACTAATTACTATTAACATTCAAGTAATTTCTACAATGTTTTGAAGCAAAATTTTAGGTTGCCTTTATTGAAGCAAAATAAATAAGAAATGACACCATCAGAGGATTTTGACAAAGTGCAATAAGCGTACAATTAAAACCTGCCCTGTGATATAATGATGTTTCATGAATGAAAATGGAATTGAAAGAGGTCAGAGGTCGTTCGCATAAATTATAATTATATACAACACCCGTTGTATATACTTCAAGTATATACAACGGTTGTTATACTCTATGGTTATCAGATAAAAGTCAGTATAAGAAGAAGCAAATCTGAAATCAAACACAAGCAAGCCGAAAGATGAACAAAGAGGACACTGAGTTGATGCAGCATACAGACCACTGAGAGGGCATAACAAGAAGAGCTTGCACTGAGGTGGACCTATCACGAGATAACCTACCTGATAACAGATCAAGTTCAGCCTTTTTTATTTAAAAGTTGAGTCTTAAAGAGTGGCGATGGTGCGTTGCACACAATCAACACTGTTCTGTTTTACAACAGATCGCCTCGATAAGATCAGGAATACAATCGTCAAGTTGAAGCGTTTCGTTTCCATAACGTATTTCTGCACCGTACAAATACGAGGCGATTTGCTGCTTTACTTAACTGGTTGAGGGCTAGATTATTTTTAGTGGTCAGAATTTGTTCATCAAAATTTGTTTTATTACAAATTATTGAAGAGTGCCCATAGGCACTCTTCAATAATTTGTGATAAAACAACTTTATATAAACAAAATATTATTTGTGTTTGACTTTATATGAAAGATGAACAAGGAAAATGTTGGTGTTTCCTCTGGTACCATCATTTTTTTGAAAGCCCTGATAGTGGCTTCTAGCACTCAACCAGTTAAGTGTTCTGATCCGTACAGTAGAATAGTGAGATTCACAGGAAATGGCATCTGCCCAATAGTGCGCATCCGGGCCTTCGAGCAGAGCTGACATGGCGGCAAGAAATGGTCAGACCGTTTCGACTGCACTGCATTGACAGTCAGGCGACAATGTCAGATTGTTTGCATGTAGATGAGAATTGAGATTACTACAACTCAGACGCAGTCTGTAATGGTTTTTCTGTCCCGCACGATTCTCAGCATTACTAAAGAATGGGGATGGTCGTTGGTTGTTACGATTTAGGAATCTATTGAAATTGCTAATCGATCTATTTTGTCGAATAGGCAATGGAATGTTATTCCACAGTTTAGTTACATCGGGAATAAATGAAGAATGGTATAACTGGGTGCGGCAGAAGGGGACGCGGTGGTTGGCATTTGTATGCAGCACATGGTTTGTGTTGGTTGGTGAAAAAACAAGAGGTACTTTGCGAGATATGGAGGCGTTATGTGGTGGTTTATTTTAAAGAACTGCATAAGCTTGTGTTTCCGACGTCTATACTGAAGAGTATCCCAACATGTTTCATTATATAATAGTGCTTCCTTAAGTTCATGGTTACTCCGGTGACGATTCTAGCAGCAGCTATTTGAATCTTCTCTATGTC
The DNA here is from genome assembly GCA_031216915.1 of Pictodentalium vernedei. NCBI lineage: Eukaryota > Metazoa > Mollusca > Scaphopoda > Dentaliida > Dentaliidae > Pictodentalium > Pictodentalium vernedei. The sequence goes on from CM062292.1 coordinate 119,889,880, forward strand.
AGTGGCATTAGTTTCAGTACAATATTCCCATACTGTGTCTACGTATTCTAAGAGAGGTCTGATGAAGGCAAATCAAATTTTCTCAAGTACAATTCTGTCTAGGACAAATTTATGCATCCTCATCGGGTTTATTCGTACCTAGGCCTTTGCGCAAATATGGCCAACGCACCTATTCCATGTACAATTGTTATATAATATAACACCTAAGTGTTTGTTGTTACTTACCTCGGTTATTTGCACATTGGGAAGATAAATGGGCGGGCGGGCGGGCGGGCGGGCGGTCGGGCGAATTACTTTTGCGCAATAAGCCTACTTTTCGTCTTTTTTTTAATTAAATTCTACCAACCACATTTTAGCCCAGTTTTCAAAAGTTTCTAAATCACTATTGATTAAATCAGCACCGTGAATCGGATTTTCCACAATAAGGAATAAGGACGTATCATCAACAAAGAGTCATATATTACTATTTAAATTTTCAGTTATGTCATTAATGTATATCAGAAACAGAAGGGGCCAAAGAATCGGCCCCAAATTGTTTGAAATGGACCTTAAAGCCAATATGTAATTAATTTTAAAAGCACCTCAAAATTCATTTCTTGGGTAAAGTACTGTATATACTCTCCCAAAAAAGAAAGTGTGCATGCTAAAAAATAACACTAAAAAAGATATATATCATTTTCATTCATGGAAATTTTATTCAATCACAGATGAATCAATTTGTGATCAACACGAGAAATTTCATTACGCTACGACGAATACTCTTGGTGCCATGGAGAGTCAAAAGACACTAAGGGTCAAACACAAAGGTCACACACTCAATATCTCGTATGACCTCCGTCTGCATCGACTACTGCTGTGTATATACGCCTCATGGAAGCGAACAAGTTAGCATGGAAGTGTTGCGGGATGTTGTTCCATATTCTGATAATCTGTCTTTGGAGTTCCACAAGCATTGACGGTGCATGGGGAAGCCGGCGTAGCTGACGTTTCATTTCGTCCCATACGTGCTCAATGGGTGAGATATCGGGCGAATTTGCGGGCCAGGGAAGAACATCCACTTGTTGTTGCTGCAAATACTGTTGAACAACACGAGCTGCGTGGGGTCGGGCGTTGTCCTGCTGTAGAATGACGCCGGGGCCGTGACGTTGCAGAAATGGGACAACAACAGGTGTAAGCACTTCATCACGATATCTGGCTGCATTGAGATTGCCATCAATAATGACCAGCGCAGTTCTGTTATGGGCAGTGATGCCACCCCACACCAGAGAGACCCTCCCCCATAACGGTTTCGCTCCACGACACATGGATCTGCGTAGCGTTCGTTTCGACATCTGTACACTCTCTGGCGGCCATCTGATGATGAAAGATGGAAACGACATTCATCTGTGAATAAAACACGTCGCCACCAGTGTAAGGGATGCCTGAGATGTTGTCTACACCACTGCAGTCGAGCACGACGATGACGTAACGTCAAAATCGGACGAATTGCGGGCCTTCGAGGACGTAAGCCGTATTCTCTCAGCCGGTTGATTACTGTTTGAGGATGTGTCCGTCTCAGGTTAGGGATGTTACTGGCTGTCGTCGTTGCCGTTTGTTGCCGGTTCCGGAGATGGACGACACGGATATACCGATCTTGTGCAGGGGTGGTAACTCGGTGTCTCCCGGAGCGGGGTCGGTCTCGAACGTCATCATGTTGTGCATGTCGATGGACTAGCCTGTCTACAGTGTTACGGTGGCAGTTCAAATGTTGGGCAACCTCTCTGTGTGTTCTGCCAGCTCTAATCATACTCAGGGTAAGGAGACGTTGATTCATTGTCAATCTTGGCATGCTAATGTGGAGTCGTTTTAACAGCAGCGCAAGTTTGAATGTGAACGATAGGAAGGCCTCACTTTAGTGTTTAAATACCCAAGGATTCACACTGCTGCGTGAATTTTCAGACTCTCCACGTGCAAAACATGCCTTTTCACAAACGTGCAGCACGTCACTTAACGTTAATGCAATTTTAACGGGGAAAGCTGTTTTTGTGTTCAATATAACTTATTCATGAACAGGTTAACACTCTTTACACCTACGAAATTATTTTTTTGGAGTTTGATCAATTTCTGCAATGCGCACTTTCTTTTTTGGGTGAGTATATATATGTTTCAGATTAATTTTGATTCCATTAATTTAACAGTATCGTAGGTGAATTTTCAGTTGTGATGTTAGTGCTTTGGCAATTTGTAAGTTGAGTTTTAGCAATATAATTATTTTTGGGGTTTAAAACCTTAACACCCATAACATTCTTAAGATAAAAACAGTCCCACTGCCTGTAACTGTTTGTGCGAAAATAATCAAATTCACTTGGTTTGGTACACTTTCGTTTTTTTTATTTCTATTTTGTGCGCGTTCAACATATTGATTGGTCCTCCTTTAAGTAACTAATATAGACACTACCATTTAATGGTTTGAACTTGTATGGAATATACCATCGGGGTCCAAAGGGTTAACCTACAGAAGAAGAAAAAGAAAATATATAATACGGTCGTAGAGTTCTGTTTAGCATATATGCTGGTGTGGTCGGGGCAATGAGTAACCAACACCTTTTTATTACTTTCCAAAGTGTGATTTACTGGGATTTCCCGGTTTGATTATAAACGATAACTTCACAAGTGAATTATGCAATCAACAATTGGGTCATGTATCCGTGCGCGCAAACAAAGACGCTTTACCGTGGGTGTAATGGGGACTTCATTGTTTGGTTTTTTTTTAACCCTTTACCTAACATGAAAAGCAGACGACACTTGCAAAAAAAAACTTCTTGAATAACTGTTATTTTCATTTTTTGTCTCAAAAACATAGGTTATGACCCCTCATTGGAACGAGCTCGACGAGCTCGTTCCAATGAGAGGTCATAACCTACGTTTTAGAGACAAAAATGAAAAAATAATAAATATTAATTGGCGATTTTTGAGAATAGCGCTGGCCGGTTTTGACCGTTACGTTAGGTAAAGGGTTAAATAATATAATTATCGTTAGTAATGAAAAGCGTTGTGTCCTTGGGCAAGACACTTCACCCCCACTGCCCATATGGGGGCACGATGACGCCGTGTACTAAGGCGTACTGCACGTCGATGGTACGCATGTCTTCAACCAATCTAACCCTGCCTGTGCTGCAGTGCGGAGTTACGATGTTGGGGAGCTGGCAGCTGCTCGTCGTTGCTCGGTGGTTCTCTCCGGGTACTCCGGCTTCCTCCACCCGTAAAACTGTCACGGTCATGATTAGCCATTGTGCATAAATATGTGACCTTAAACATCAATAAATAAATAAATAATAAATAAATATAGTAATGAAAAGTAATAAACAGAGTAATCGCTTGACTGGGCTGGTTACGTGAAATAATTCATTTGAGGCGAGGGACTATATTGTACAACGTCCCTCACCTCTCATGAATTATTTCACGTAACCAGTCCAGATAAGCGATTACCCTCTCTCTCTGGGGGGTGGGGGAGGGGTGGAGGTGGGTGGCGGTGGAAGAGAGCCGCAAACCTTCTGTAGCATGTAGCAACGTTCCTGGTTGATTTCACGGTTGAGCATAAAACTATCGAGCTGTTTGTAAAGGCCTGCGAAGCATTCAAACCGATGGTCTAATTTTACATGGCTGGCAAATGTTGTGACTTTATAAACTTGGAGATCAGAGTTTTCCGTTCGGTTACGCGATTTCTTCAAAAGGCATAGAAGTATTCCTGAAGTTAAAAGATACAGAATTATTGGTAGAATATTTTTCATAAATTGAACTCTTGTGTCAAACAACAGTTAATTTAACCCGTTGAACTCTGGTGGTACCTTCCATGTCAGTTCAATGACAGCAATTGGAAGAGTCCATATTCATTAGCTGGCGGAAGACCAAATACTATTTTCATCCTTGGTTGGTCTACCCCACACATGCAGTTGGCACCCATACTACTTAATAATTTGTGACGTATCATGTTCCTGAACATGGAAAACGGTCTCTCGGATCAAAAGCGTTAATTTTTTAATTCTGTTACCCGTAATGTTTCGCAAACGAATCGGAGCGAATTGAATTCGTGCGTAATAACTCGAATGAAGATTGACGAATTGAAGTGTCGCTTTACCTGTGATTGACAGATGTTCACCTATTTTGTGAAGCAGACGAAATTGAAAATACAGTTAAACTGAAACTAATTTTCGAGACCTCAGCACATCTGACGTACTAGTCGACATTATATTGCGGGACTGTTTTCATTTGAAAGTCCCACCAGACCAATTGAATACGTAAGTCGATTTTGGTCCACAACCGGCATGCGTTTTGCGGACGTTAACGGTATACGGACAAATTCTGCTTCGATTTTGAGGACATCATCGACCCGTGGTTTTCACACGGATGCAATCGGTACGATTCTGAGCACAGTCAGCGTTTGCAGGCGTAATCGGCTGGCGGACGCAATTGGTCTTGTAGACCTATTCAATCGAACACGTCTAAACCAGCAATACGTGTATGGGAATATATAAGGTTAAAAAAATGTTTTGATTCTCAGGAAATCCCTCATTGAATTTGAACCCCCCCTTGACATTTTAATTGCCTTTCAGTGTCGTCTAATATTAGTACAAACTCTTTTACAATTTTTGATTGATGCATATTTATTTAGTTTGTCTCCAATATGTTTGCCTTGTTACAATTTATGGGAGAGAGTGCCGACTCTCCCGTAAATTGTAACGAGGCAAATCCCCATAGATTAAATATCTTTACTTCAAAAATAATATGAAGCGCATCAAAAGAATATGAAACCTCTGAATTGCAGTACCTACAGTTTGTTTTTAGAGGAAGGTTTTATTTTTCAAATTAAAAATTAATTTATTTGTCTAAATATGCACTTTCTATATTTCTGTGTGTAAAAAGAGAGCCGAAATCCTCTCCATGTTTGCTCACTTTTTGTAGAAGAAAAACAAAAATTAAAAATAAAACCCTCCCTCCCTCCCTTCCTCACTGATTTTGAAAAAAAATGCCTGAGAATCAATTAATTTATTTTGTGTGGCCAAAGTACAAACGGTTGAGTGGTTTTTAAGATTGCAGTGGATGTACACAGACACATATTCTTGTTTAACCGACGTCGTTCTAACTTGTTGGTTTTCCTTTTGATCCTTTTGGTCTCGATGACAAACAATGAGAAACAAGTCTTCACAAAATCAAGAACATGAACCCTAACCCATAGTTTTCTGTGTGGGGGCACGGCGAAAACAAAGAAAATCATTGTGTGGACCAAAACACTATTGTCTAGGTTCTCACAAAGTCGAGAAGATAAACCTGGCATACATTTTTCCGCACACCAACACGCACACTGTACATTATTTTATAGCCGCCACTGTTATTTCAAACATGCATATCTAATAAAGTTTCATTTTTCAAACAGGTTATGGCATGACGGAGGCTGGAGTAGCTTACATTGATTCACCTCCCTGCAAAATGGGAACATGTGGAACATTACTGGCAAACTCAAAAGCAAAGGTTAGCATAGTTATTATACATACAGATCGTTTGTAACCACCATGCGGGTTTCCGAGATGGTGTATTGAAGTCGAGACCTCATCTCTGGGCATATATCGATGTGTCCGTTAGGTCAAGTCGATATATGACCGAGAGGCGAGTTCGGGACATCAATACACAATCTCGAAAGCCCACATGGACCTGTTTGGCAATCATTCAGCGACTGTGGATTGATTTGTTTGACTGAGGATCATGACGTCATGGTATTGCGTTCTTATCCTGTGCATGACATAATCGTCATTCATTGTTCCACTTGTGCTCAAACCACTGAAGTTTATAGTAGTGTTTCAGCTATGTGTTTCTTTCATGTTTAATGCATGGTAGGTGACGAATAACAGAGTAAATAGAGTCAATGGAATGCTATTTTGTGCCAGGTGTGCTGACCAGATCACGCGATGTGACTTATAGCAATCAGCAGGTCATTGGATACAAATTTCCAGCTACAGTCATACCGTGGATGAACAACCACCTCGATGTCACACAGTCCTACTGACATCCCTAAATGGATTAGTAACCATGATGTCATTAGTCCACGATGCCTCAAGGTCGTGGGGAGAGGCCTAGAAAATCAACGTGCCACAAGCCCCCCCCCCCCCCCCCCTTGAATTATTAAGTACATCATTTCGTACCTATTGATATCACTGAAACGAGAAGTGGTCATGATTCCACTTTTCCACGATGCCTCAAGGCTGTGTTGGCTATTGTCATCCCAGTACAAACCTCCTAAGTATAGCTTCGGAATTTCACGCAATCACGAGTTAACTGTCAATTCCATTGTTGGACCGATAGCTCTGAGTCTTTACATGCCATACACCCCAGGGCATAGGGGTGGTGGCGGGAAGGTTCCATGGTTGAACTGTGAGTCAAAAAGGTCATACATTTAAGGGGTCGCGGTCCTTTGGGTCAAATGTAAATTCCCATAGTTGAACTGGTAACAGTGAGTCATATAGGTCATACATTTCAGGGGTTGGCTGATCGCTGAGTCAGTTATAAATTTACACACTATGAAATCAATTGGGTTAAAAATGAACCCAAATCAGCTGGATCGAGTGATTATGAACCCAGTTGTATAACTTTGAGATATATAGGTCATATATTCAAGGAGGTGGGTTGTTCGTTGAGTCATCTTTACATTTCCACGGATGGAACCGGTAACTGTAAGTCATATAAGTCTTATATTCTAGGGCATGGCATGTGGATGTATGATAATGAGTCAACTGAAAATATCCACGGGCTAAACCGGAAGCTGTGAGTCATAAAGTTACCACATTCCTGGGCATCGTATGTGGGGAGGGAGGGGGGGGGGTTATGAATGGACAGGAAGTCTCTTAGGTTGAATGTGTAATTGAGCAGATGAGATCTAATGCTTATTGGCAGCGCACTAGATATTTAACGGTTGAAAACATCTTTTGGCACCAAACATTTTATGGCTTCTTCGTTCGATACAGTAAGGTACCTCATGGCCTTGGCAAACTGTGCTCCAATCATACTGCTTTTGCCCAAGTAGATAAATAAAATATTTCATGATTGATTCATTTCCATCTGACATGCATTTCCAAAATACCTGAAACGCTTCAACATATAAAATACGACATTGATAATAACTGATATCTGCTAATATCTACCCTTATTATATTTCCATTTGTTTTTCTTCCTCCAGAACAAATCGCGTTCTCCCTCCCGAAAATAGTGTTCCACTCTCAGCATACTATTCCACTCTCAGCGATGACGGACTATTTTTTCGTGTTTTCAAAGTAACGCGGAAACAATTATAAAGGGTTGTTTTGGGAAAACAAATAAGGAGAAAATAAAATAAGTACAAAAGTTTACTGCTCGAATTCGAGTACGATTTTATCATCTCGTGGACGAGCGGACAATTTCACTCGGCTAACGCCTCATGAAACAATCCTCCGCGCCTCCCATTCGAGGATAAAAATCATACTCGAATTATTGTGTAATTTGTTCCAGGAAACAAATCAAAACATATGTTTAATTAGTACCAACATGCGTCAGTTTCTTGTTGCATATTCCACAAAGGCAGATCAGGAGGGCACATTACGGCTCGGGCACCTTTTATCCCTCCCACACCAATTTGTCCACTCTTTCCAGAATCATTAAAATATTTTATTCCCCTCCGCTAACGGTTTCCCGGCATACCTTTCCGAAATACCAGAAATAATAGTTACGTGACATGTAAGGTGGAATATAATAAATATTTCAGCGTTCAGCGGGAAAATAGAGGATATGGAATGAGTGTTTTGGTCATACTCTATTTATAAAACGAGTCTAAGAATTTTCTGTTCTGTCGAGCCGAGTTTCATAAACAGAATATGAACAAAACACGAATTTCATATACTGTTTATCATATGACACCACAGTTACCAAAAACTTTTAGATAGAAAAATGGGTTCAGGAATGGAATTTCACCTTGCACGTCATGCATTTGACTGTGACACATCACAGTCAAATGCATGACATTCAAGGTGAAATTACATTCATGCAGGCAGTGATACGTCATAACCCCGACAAATTATTGTTCCACAATTCGGCGTTATAAATACAAATTGACAAGTATTTATACAATTCTTATCATTGGGATTTTTTGCGAGTGCTTATAACAAGTGAAATCAGGCATCGTGGTTTTGTTGATGTTTTGAAATAGTTACATTTACACGCGCATTAATTTGACACATATCTCTTCAGTGATAACAATCAGAAAGCGTTCTATGAAAGGTGTTATGAAGCACTAATTAATATTTATTGAAAATATAAAACGGTAATAAGCCGAGAAAACGGAGAAGTCTTATGATAAAAACAGTATGTTCTGAAACGTGCGTGTTACAGACATCGAGTATTCACTGGCTGGAGGAATTAATTGATCTTCAGTCCATCCCATATCAGCATCTTTAAAATATTACAAATTGCTACTATTGCTCAAAAGCATCTGTGTAACTGCAGAAACAGAACTTACTGCGACCAGTAAATTCGAGTCTGTGAGAAAATGGTGAAAGCATCAGAAGTAAATTATATAGAAAAAAAATTATGGAGACTTATTTTCGGGAGTAAAATATCTTTAAAGAAATCAAATGTAGTTTTTCGAAAACTGTGTTTAAAGATTTTCATACAGGATTCAGATAAAAGTTTTCAAGAAACCGGAAACAACTTCTGTGCACAGCATTAAACGTGTTCTATAAAGGAATCAACAATAGATATTTTTTACTCTTTTGTGAGAGAAGAAATACATGTTTGAACTTCAGAAATGCATCGTGGTCATAAAATGCAATTTTAAGCAATTCTGAAAACTGCACTTAATGAGACCAGTGTGACCCCAGTGAACTGGACCAAACTTATTAACTTACACGGTGTTTAGACTCGTTTGTTGTTGGTTCCATCGTATGTCATACCATGCTTGAGATAAGAGTTTGACCAACTTTCAAACTTTTTGGCCCCTGCCCCATATTTTTAGAATAAAAATACATGTATGAACTTCGGCAATTCATTAGGGAGCATAAATTGTGATTTCCAGCAATTCTGAAAAATGCACCCAATGACCCCTGGGTGAGCTCCGTGACCTTGACCCAAATTTGAACCTCCATTGAGTTTTAACTAATTTAGTGTTGGTCCCAGGTCCATACCTCATACCATGTGTGAGATATGAGCATGACCTACTTTCAATATTTTTGGCCCCGCCATTTCTTGAGTGTGAAAATACTTGCATGAACTTCAGCAGTGCATTAGGCGGTCATAAAATACGATTTCCAGCAATTGTGAAAAATGCACTCAATGACCCCTGGGTGACCTCAGTTACCTTGACCCCTATTTTGAACCTCTGAGTTTGCTCATTTGTTGTTGGTCCGAGATCCATAGGTCATTCTAATGTCAACAATGACTTACCCAGATTATGGGCTGAAGCTTTGAGTGATACATAACTAACATGTCGAATCACGAGTTGACAGACATTGTAAAACAGTACTTGGCACAGGGTTAAAATAAATACCTACACTCATCGAGCCACGAACGAGTCAGTTCAGTGTACTGGGCAAAGGGTTAAAATGTATACCTACTCCCGCTAAGCCTTCCACTGGCCACTTTAGCCAATTTGGCCTCACCTGTGAGCGCGCCTAACCCCCATAACGGGTACAAAGAACCCTCATTGGCATTTGCTGAAGCAATATCACATCCGCAACCAGCAGTAATATGAATAATAACGCATGTACATCAATGTACTTAAGCCTAAAACCCTCCTTCTTGGCGCCAAAATAAGCCGCAATGTAGGGAGGAGCGGTATGTTTAACTCTGCCATCCTCACCCAACGTGTGGGGGACAAATGACATTCAACTTCATCCATAACAACATCGATTAATCCTACACTAGGGCGGTCAAATATACTACACTCATGACTCTCTAATACTGCACAAACTTGTATTTTGTAGAACAGCACTAAATAGCATGTAAAAATGGATGATACCAACCCATGTGCTGTTGTTTCCGAACGAGTAATTCAACAGACAATGACTGATAAACAGTGCAAAACGGTTCTTGTATGTGTCTGTGTTATTGACAAACTATCACATGGGTGAACACATATATGCATCCATCCCAAAGTCCGATAACAGTGAACTAATCCTGTACTGAGTACAATCACTGTAATGTTCATTGGCAAAGGCCAAGTACAGGAAGACGTCAATTAATTTAAATGTGCTCTTTCTTCAAGCTTCCACGGCAGCTCTCAGCTACTCGGTGGTGCCTGCCCTCCCCTATTTAATCAAAAATAGTTCCCTCTGACGTTGATATTTGGAAACATTCAGAGATGAAATGGAAAGTGAACAGAGGTTCAAAAACTCAAAAAAGTATATTTTCCATTTGTAATCTCTTGGCAACAGGTTCATATTATTTTTGTTAGGTATAAATAACCTTTACCTTTATAAATCTGTACGATGGACAGAGGATCGCTGTTTGGTAATAGGTACTTAGCTTTGCGTCGCTTATAAAACTTTATTTCATTGTCTTCGTGGAGACTATATATGTTGTTAACACACTCTAAAATTAGTCGAGTTGAAAATCAACCCAAATCAACTGTGTTGAGTGAATATGAACCCAAGTGGGTCCATATATTCACTCATCTCAGTTGATTTGGGTTAACTTTTAGCCCAACTGATTTTAATGTACGTCATCGCACGTTTTACATTTCACTGGTTGTAGGTTGTTGATTTGGAAACAGGGGCGATATTAGGACCCGAGCAGACAGGCGAGATATACCTACACACACCTTTTAATATGAAGGGCTACAAGAAGAATCCCGAAGCAACCAGAGGATTGTTGGTTGGAGATGGCTGGGCACGAACTGGTACGTACCTAGTTAGGCTACCCTTAAAGACCTCGACTCTCGTCATAGCTAAAAGTCAGTTTGTTTACACCAAACGTCTGGAAATAGTTGAAAGCTAAAGTATAGCGGCTAAGACAAATTCGGAAAACAAATCAGGAACCCAAAGATCACGTGCCATATGTTTGCAGTAAGCCAACAGATTGCTTTTACCAGTTTATCACCATATCTGAGATATCCCTATGTTCCTGATTGTGAAATTTATTTTCAAAGATAATTCATATTTAACCCTTTACCTAACATGAAAAGCAGACGACACTTGCAAAAAAAAATATTGAATAACTAAATTTTTTCATTTTTTGTCTCAAAAACATAGGTTATGACCCCTCGTTGGAACGAGCTCGACGAGCTCGTTCCAACGAGGGGTCATAACCTATGTTTTTGAGACAAAAAATGAAAATATTTTGAAAATTAATTGGCGATTTTTGAGAATAGCGCTGGCCGGTTTTGGCCGTTACGTTGGGTAAAGGGTTAAAAACATACCTTGATAATTCTGAAAACGTTCATCAACTATTCCACAAAAACGGGAAAAACTATGAATAAATCATCCTTCCGTTGACTGACAATTTTCGTCATTACAAGATATTTATAGGAAAGTTAGCTCCCCTTAATTTCTGAGGGTGTCAATAAATTTTACACTAAGAGAATTATTTCAAATAAAGTTTGAAATATCTAAATGTTAGCGAATTTGTACCATCGATGAGCGCATCCTTTCACAAATTTCAGGCATATTTCTGTAGAATAGTGTAAAAAAATACAGAAGCTGGTATTTTACGATTGTTTCCCAACCAGTTTGAAAGTTTGACTATTAATTACTTTTGAAACCAATTTAAAAATAAGAAAACGGTGTTTTCACCATCAATTGATGTGCTGTAACCCTTTTCCTGTTTATTATATCAATAGTGTGTTCATCGTCAGGGCCGTGGAGAGGGAATTCAGGCCCCAGAGTTAATTCTGTGACGGGCTCCTTTCAAAAGTGTCTGGACAAAGAAGGCATCTGCCGCGAGTCCCGAGGTCACAAGCGATGTCGGTGTGAAGGGAGGGGGGGGGGGTGGTTGGGGCTCGGGGGCTCCAAGACAATTTTGAAATCAGTTATTAAATGGAGATTTCTATCGGCTTTCGGGATAAAAAATCACGTTATTTTTTGGTCGTCAGAATGATGTTTTTAGCAGCAAAATTTCAAATTTCCAAGTGAGTATCCAGTGACCTGGCGTCAAGTTGATTTAATAAAAGTATTACTTCAGGAATCATTCAGTCCAAAATTACAACCGTTGATCAAGTACAGAGCTCCATTCACGATATAGCGCCTTCTTAACTGTTGGCACATGAGTCAGGACGTGGAGGGAGGGGGGATAGCCCAAACATGGCCTGAAAGCCTGTATTTGAGTAGTTGAATTTTTTGGTTTGGTACGTCCTTTGAAAGGACGTACCAAACCCAAAAATTAAAATACCGTCTTTCGGGCCATGTTTGGACTGAAGGGATGCCTAACCCAAGATTCCTGGACTCCTGTGCCAAACCCGGGCCCCCAAAGTTCCCGCCCCTTGGTTACTCCCCCCACCCCCGGCCCTTCTCATCGTGATATAAAAGACAGACACTTCCATTTCGTTAATATATAAAAGACTAGTTAGTACATGAGATTTGTTAAAAAAAATTTCCTGAGAAGAATAAAAACTTTCAAATTACTGTAAAAACAGATTCTCTAAACGGTGTGTTGTCGTTTTACCACCAGGTATTGTTCTCATGAAAAGGTGTTAATAACATAGACAAAAGAGATTTGAAGTATAGTCTGTACTATATTTCTAGGTACTTAAATTGATTTATTTAAAAAAAACACATTAACTAACGCACCTTTAAAAATATGTTTAATTGATATATTTGTGTGTGTGGGTATTTGTCTAAGACTGGGAATTACTTCTTTACATACATTTTGTACGCTTATGTACAGAAAATACTAATTAATATATATATTAATTATAATATCATCCCTTCAGTGCAACAAGGCGCTTTCTGCAATGCTAAGGCATTGAAAATAACGCCTTGTTGAACTCAAGAGACGATATATTGTTGAATTTTTAAAAAATCAACTTTTTTCCGTAACGTAATTGTGAATTTAATCTATGCATTCCATTTTTGACCGCCGGAACAAGAGTTTGCACTGCTGAAATTTAAATTTTAGCCCTCATATTAACAGGCCTTTGTGATAGTTGTTCTGGTTTGTGCTTGATAGTTGATGACTGCTAAAGTTAGTTATCACATTTGTGATTCTCAGCTCATTACCAGTTATCGTTGATTCGTACATGTTGCAAACAGTACTAACAAACGGAGGACCAACGACTGTGTATATCCGTTACTAATACTGATACAGACTATAGCAGCGGTATGAAAATATCTTACTCCAACCTGCCTGCGAAGTGAGAATACGCCCGCTAAACAAAGAGCCACAGTGGACGTTTAGGGTTAGGAGGTATGGTATTGACAGATATCCTTAACGATGGATTATATGTGAACTGGTTGCCAGACACGCACTTTTTAACGTCTTCTGCAGCACTCGTTCACATCTGAAAATAAAGAAATGGCATATGTATTTATTAGGGGTTAACGACACTTTGACAGCCAAGGTCATATCGCGTCGGTGACAGTTTTACGGGTGGCGGAAGCCGGAGTACCCGGAGAGAACTACCGAGCAACGACGAGCAGCTGCCAGCTCCCCAACATCGTAACTCCACACTGCAGCACAGGCAGGGTTAGATTGGATGAAGACATGCGCACCATCGACGGACAGTACGCCTTAGTACACGGCGTCATCGTGCCCCATGTGGACAATTGGGGTTAAATGCCTTGTCCAATGACTCAACGCTGGAGTCCGAATCGATCGCTCCGACGGTCACCCATCCAAGGACTAACCGAGCTCGACGTTGCTAAGCTTCGGTGATCTGACGACAGCCGGATACCGGAACGCAACCGCACCCCCAAACAAATGGCAGATCTCATGGCATGTTTCATTTTTCTCCCACTGGACCGAACCATGGTAGGTCCGGGACATCTTGGACATTTGTGCCCCACAATTTTCTTTAAACTCCAGGAGCCTTTCGGAGCGATGTTTTTAGAAAGTGGAGATTAAAAAGACTATTGTCATGGGGGGGGGGGGGGGGGGAGGGGGGATTGAGTGAACATATGTGTGGGGTGGGTGGGTGGTCAAGTGCCAATAAAATGTGTGTAAACTAATGCATTTGTTTCCTTTTTCACTGTTATGGCATCTTTTGTTCACCAGATAGTAACAAAATGTCACCAATTGACCATAAAATCCCATTTAGAAGAATTATTAACAAAAGTTGAACCCTTAATATGAAAAGAAAAATATTGGAGAATTTCACCAAAATCTGACTTGATAGTGGGGGTGGGTGTCCGGTATTGAACGGGAAAAAACATCCGACAATTTTCTCCTGAAGTCGACTAAAATCTCCATTCATTCATTCATATTCGAGTTTTGTTTATGAAACATTCTTTAAAATGAAGCATAGTATATATAATACTGTCTAATGAGTCATAATCACTAGGTGGGACTGATTTGTTAAAATGAAAAAAATTAAAATATGAATTTTTATTTCAACAAAAACAAAATGACTGATTTAACAAAAACAAAAAAGTCTTTTTGACAGCTATCCTGTTTTGCAGATGCCATAATAAAAATAAAAACACAAGGTTTGCCCCTTTTGAATCCGAACAAATACAAGTTACCATTTACTCAACCAATATTTGCAACATATACACCGTTATGGTAAAAGCAATGAGTGTTTACAGGTGTTTACGTAAGCAAGCCGTTAGTCAAACTTTTATAAACACAGTTTTGGAATTTCAAATTTGTTTTTTTCAGGTCCAGGTGATAAACTAATATAATGTAGGCAATGTTATGATACTATGATGCCTTAACACAAGGCAAAAATAATATTCAACTCCAAATATTACGCCGTTACGTAACGAATCGTCCACACCCGCCCGCGTAATATAAAAATTCAGCAGTTGAAAAAATATTATTTTTCAAAAAGTTTCAACAAAACCATATCACGTGACGCCTCATTGGAAGGAGCTCGTTCCAATGAGGGGTCACATGCTATGGTTTTGTTGAAATATTTTGAATTTTAAAAAAAAATGATATTCAAAATAATAAATTCTGATTTCGTCTGCGTTGAGTAAAGGGTTAATTGTTTCTACTGCCCATTCAATATAGTTGGGTATTGATAACTGACTAGCAGTAACACGATGAATGACTTCAGCCGGGCTGAAGGAGGGGGCTTGGAGCAGGTTAGAGGATCCACAAACCACAAAATAAAAAATGGCCTAATTTATTGATGCCGTTCAAAACTCATAAAATATGAACACCAATGGATTTCAAGACAAGGAAATTGCGATTTTAGTCTCAAATTTCGAAAACTTTCCCGGAGCAGGCTGATTCGCAGCTCGAATGATGCTGCGCATCATATTTGGTGCACTCCCTGCATGCACTGCCTCTGTTTATTTTATATTTTATAGACACGCCACTGCGCAAATACCAGGAAGAGGGCATGTCAGTCAGCGTTATTTCAGAAGGAACAATGTTTTTCGCATTCTCTATATGTACCTGTCACACTATATAGGGTTGATTTGCAGATATTTGTTGGAATAATCTGCTGAACTCATAGGAAATTGTGCAGACATTTTGTCAACAAAGCTTTAGCGGGACAAAAATTAAGAGGTAAACGGGGAAATCCCTCTGGGTTTTCCTTAATTGTTATGGTAAATGCGTACAGGTTTTGCTTATGTGCATTATGCGTTTCAGGTTGGTGTTCGAGTGCCAAAGTTTTGTATATAAAAATGTAGGAGAAGGGGGGTGGGTCCCAAAAATGTCATAGAACAAAATATGCAGGAAAGGGCGTGTGCGTCAACAAATCTGCAAAATAAAAATTCCAGCTATGTTCACGTATTTTTTCCGCCCCTCACCCCACCAACCCCTGTTGTCATGACTTTCTTTGTTCACTGTCATGATTATTCATTTCTATCCTTATATTTTATTCTATTTAAAATTTTAATTCTAGTGTGTTATATTCTTCTCTTTTTAATCTGATAATGGTGTTTATGTTAATTAATATCTTGCCAGATTAGTAGTAATCATGTCGTGGTTAAGGTTCAATTATAGGAACGGGAATTGCATGGCCCTGCGGCTCCCGGTTCTGAAAGTCAATCACGATACCCAGGAAATTCATAGACCATGGTATCAATGATCGGGTATTATAGTTTACGAGATTACAGCCAACATCAACTTCTTCAGAGACCAGCATCGCCGTTGGTGCTATGGTTCAAATCTTGTAAACGGGAATTTCCCGGCTACCGTTTCTGAAAATCAGTCCTAATCCCCGGGAAATTCATAGAACAGTATCGGGAATCAAAGGGTGAGAACCGCATCCTTCTATTCCCGGTTCTGTCACATGAATTTCCCGAGTATCGGAACTGATATTCAGAAACAGGAACTGGAAAATTTGAAGTATCGTGACTGACTTTCAAAAATGAGAACCGGAAAATTCCCCTTCCCGAGATTAAACCCTACTCGTGATGTATATATTGTAGGCGACATTGGCATGTATGATTCGGATGGATACATGACTGTGAATGATCGTGTCAAGGATATAATACTTTACAAAGGACACAACGTAAGTATACTTATTTACTTAGACACACACATTTGGGAAGTCCATTTGTATGGAATGTTCTTTCACTGCCAGAGTATGATGTTCAGTCAACACAAAGTGGCGCATCGTTGTTTCCCCTTTTTCTCCTTTTATTGTGTGAATATTTAAGTTCATTACAGGTATGACATTAAGTAAATATTTGAAGTAGAGTTACCCGCCTTTAAAAGTTGCATATTTGAAGTTGAGTTACCCGCCTTTAAAAGTTGCACTCGGAAATGATGCAATCTCGGCATTACGTGTACAGTACCCATATGAGACTGGTCAAAAAATACCCCAGTTATTGATGCTAAATTTAGATTAGTGCTGTCTATTTATAGAGGAACTATTTATGAGTGGGCGTGTTCAATTAATTACTTATCTTCATTGACAACAGAGCAACAATAACAAGAACATTGGCTTTGATATATTTTGTTTCATTCAAGTGTTCTAACTTTTAACGAGCAATAAACTATAGAAACATACTACACTGCACATAGATATTAACATAAATAAGTTTGTTTTTTGCACATTGATATTTACATAAATGAGTTGTCCTTTTTTAATTTTTAACTTCATTTGGTTTCTTATAACTAACATTGCAGTACGTTCAACGTGGATTGAAACAAAAACGCCACCACGGTGTGTTCTCCTCCGTGGAGTTCCAGTGGACCGCAGTGTTTGATCAGTGGAAGACAGTTTTCAAAACACTGTGACCCACCGTGGTCACGAGCGTTAACGATTAGTTTAATTGCTTTCGCATGTCCGTTTCTCTGCTGATTAATAAATACTGTCTTGTGACGTCAACTGGCAAGACTACTGCGTTTGTTACTGGTAGTAGATAATTTATTTTAAATTAAAATTGGAATTTGGAGGAGGCAGACGGCGACTATTGCCGTGGTTTGAAATTGTAAATTGGGAATAGAACAGTCAGTTCCATTTGGTTAAGTACAAAGTCCTCGTCACTTTCGAAACTAAACTGTTGTGTTTGCGCGATCGATTTGATCGAGGAAATAAATAAACCAGACTTGAGAAAAACAACTAATATTCGCGAAGTTCCCAATTTCACATTTTGTTTACAGCTGTAGGCCAACACGTGACGAACCGTGTTTTTCTTGGGTGGGAAGTGGGGGCGAAAAAGCCTCCTGCGCCACGAAAGCGCCCACGGCGCACGGCTAATGATCAAAGTGATACCAGTTCACGACATTGAGTCAACTCGACCAGCACATCCTCTTTCCTGTCTTACTCTTGTCGGGCAACGCAATTAAAGATTCTTATAAAAATGATATAGTAAAAAGAAAATATAGTGTTTTTGAATGGATACCAAAAAGTATCTCACTCGAGACTGAAACTAATGATTATTTCACAGGGGGGAGGGGGGGGGAGGGGGGGGTGGACGGGAGATATTTGCATACAGAAATAAATATCCTTCATCCAATTCTGTAGGGGTTTGTACATACTTTTATACTCTTTGCATTTGCAGATTTTTCAACGTTCCTCTACATTGTTGTTATTTGTATTATCAATTGAAATAGCTAAGCCTGTGTGTATGTACAAATACGTGGGTGAATATAAGGGAGATGCTGAATTAAAATATCTGCGAATGTGCCATTCTAAGAGAGAGTACGCTTCAGTGGGGAAGAGATAGAGAGAGA
The DNA here is from genome assembly GCA_031216915.1 of Pictodentalium vernedei. Lineage (NCBI taxonomy): Eukaryota > Metazoa > Mollusca > Scaphopoda > Dentaliida > Dentaliidae > Pictodentalium > Pictodentalium vernedei. The sequence continues at coordinate 119,908,165 of CM062292.1, forward strand.
CAGATATACGTGATGGGGGAGAGGGGGGGGGAGAAAGTGCATGTGGGCGTTGGTCTGCATATTACTCTCTGTGTGTGTTGTGTGTGTGTGTGTGGGGGGGGGGGGGGGTGTCCGCAAGGGTGTGTATTTTGGTGTGCGTGCATGTGTTTCAGTTTTTCGGGTTTGGGTTTTTTTTGTTGTTGTTGTTGTTGTTTTGTTTTTTTTATGAACTACTGTAAAAAAAGACCTACCTGTGTCTCATAAGCCTTCATAGGCTGGATTTCATATAAATATTTGGAACATACCCTATGTATATTATGCATGCGTATTGAAATGTGACACTTAAATAAAATATTATTCTACTGCTACTACATTAAAGTAGTCGGGATTGAAGTGATTAATTAGTAGGTACAGTAGATTAAACTACCAATTGTACAAGGTGTGAAATGACATTTGAGTGGTGCGACAAAGCACAGAGCTGTCCTTCAAACCAAAATCTGTTTTAACACCTCTGCACATGACAAGCTGGAGAAAAAACAAGAGACAAATCAATATAATAATTACTTTTTATTAATTCAGTAAGCATAATTATAACCATATGTAAATAAAATCAATAGAAAATAATATTTTTTTTTATTTCCAATAATGACACGCCGATTGACAAGCCAGACCACCATACATCGTAACCCTAGCTCAAACATGCCCCGAAATTTCGTATTATAATTTTTTTGTTTTGTCCCCCCACACGTGTCTTGAAACCCCAAAAATTAAAATAGGTCTTTCAGACAGGGGATTTTAGTTCCTCTATCGGAGATTTTCTGGCGCCACCCCTGATTTTTGCGTGCAGCCAGCACATCAAAAATTTCAGTGTCTTGGCAGTGTAAGATTCAGTCATCCATACCACTATGACCGGCGAGGTCTTCTGCTCGTGAGAGGGGTGGGGATTAAGTTGATTCCACTTGAACTAACCGTGAATGGTAACCCTTTCCAACTGATGAGTATTATTCATGCGACACACATGGATATCGCGGGAGGAATACTTATCAACTAGAGAAGGCAGCTTAGAGGGGTCACAAAAAAACATGAGTTACCGACACACATCAGGCTGAAGAGTTGATTAAAAACAATAAGACTGGATAACGCTCTATTGCTTATGTATAATTATGTCCACAGATGGTTAATTAATATTTACAAAGATCAAGTATTTTTCATGGACTATATATACAATGTATTTCAAATCACATGGCCGGCCATACCCCATAAATAATACACAAATGTGAGAAATATGATGAACCTGCAGTTCCCGGATTAGTACTTGTAGAAAATATCGGGGCCGGAATGGAGTGGGGTGTTTACTCATGAATATTCATACGGCTATCAGCTCATTTAATTGTTCTCCCTTAATAATTGTGTCTAAATAAAATTGCACTGCGTTATCTCAGTAATACTTAATTCTTCGACTGATATATGCTATTCGTAACGTCGCCCCGTGAAGGTGGCGCTGAACCTTCTTAGTAAATATGATATATTCTAGTACTTAGCTTGAATCTTGAATCTGCCAGTCTTCTACTCACACGATCCTCATAACCGTGTGCATGATGCCCAAATGGCAATCCTACCGGAAATATACTACTCCGTAAGAGCTATGTGGAAGCGTTCTGTATAACCTCTTGAATCCCTGTTCTCTGTACCCCGGGTACCGTTTCTTATCTCTCTAATATAAGAACTTGGTTCATCAATTTCCATTGTTAAGTGAAGGCTATTAGCTTACTGTTCACTCACGCAAAAGGTGCTAATTCAATATATTATGTGTCAATACATGTTCAATTATGAGGGACTCTTAGCCCAATCAAAGGCTGTTTGACGGGCTTTGAAAGGATTCAGCTTTCCTCGTGATTAAACCATGCACGCTTTGTACTCTGATTACAGATTAGTTAGTGAGTTAATTAATTTACTTCGAAAAAGGCTCGTTATTTAAAATTTGGAACGGATAGATTATTTCTTCTGTTTTGTGATCTACATTATTGCTTCTTGTTATAAATGGGTTTGGGGTGGTCCTGGGGGTAGCCACGGTTATACCACTCCTAAATGGTGAAGTAAATAGCCCTCCCCCTCCCTCCCCATCCCCGAAACGAGGCAATTGGACCCCAGACTCCCATAAACCCACAACGCACAAATAGGCCTATATCATTGATTGCTTGCCGATCTGCCCCCCCCCCCCCCCCCATCTTGGTCAGTTTTCCTTGCTAGTACATGCAGGCGCTTCAATATATGGATTCCGAAGCGTCTTGGGCTGAAACATCCCAGGGCCACCACAAGCATTCCTTTTTCGTTAATGTAGTTTATTTATGTTAATTCCACTCTCAACATTTACATTTTAACATTCCACTCTGAACTTAACTTTTAAAATCGTCAATCGGATACCCTTCCTCCCCAACCCACAATTTATTCAAAATTCAATACCGGTAACATGATTCTTCTTCGTCAATAGCTACAGTTAGGTAAAAGACCGTCGGGGAAATGTCCAGATATTGTACTGGTCAAGTTATAATTTTTTCAACTCACATCCATGATTTCAGTACGGTATAATATTTATTTTTTCGTAATTCCTCGAGTTCTAAATCGATTTTCATGAACAACATTACGAATCGCAATAGTTTTCAATAACCTTTTCAAATATTGAACTATCTTTTTAATATTTCAAGTAAAAATAAAAGTAATATTTCACTGACTGTGAAAAAATTTGATCTAATTAAGAGCCGGTGACTGAGAGATCAAAAGATAAACCGACGTCAGCCGAACATCCCATCACAGAGTTTGACATATTCATGCGATATTAAAAACACAATTCAAACTCCATATTTTGATTGTTTTTTCTGCCATATTAATTTTATTATCAAAAAATATGTATGGAGCATACGTATTCAATTTATACTTAAGTGCAATACCTAACAGTCACTAAACAACAATGAACTGAAACTATTTTTGGTGGAAGAATAAACCTGATTACCGCACTTGCAAAAAACACAAGTTAATTATAGATAAATTGAAGTCACGTGGTGGGGTTTTGAGACCCCACCTCGTAGTGTAATTAGTGGGGTCTCAATTTATGTGTTCATATGGGCAGCGTACACGACATGGGAAACTAAGCAGCCTTGGGAAAATATATTACTTCAATGGACGCTTGAAGCATTATACTGACTGACATTTATTGCATTATTGTTGAATATTCCAGATAAACAAAAAACAAAGAGGGAGATTTAATGACTTTTTGGACCAAAAAAGTATAATTGACTATTAGTGTGTTTTTGTTGGAAATTCCCTGAAAAATATGTACACGTGACCGGTACGTCCTTCCGGTTAGTTTTTCTCTCTTATTTGTTGCATGACACCCTGTTTTCGTGCTTTCGGGTCAGAAAAAGATTGTCTGAAGGGCTATGCTTGACAAAGATATTTGAATGCCAAACTTAAAGTGATACGATCATATTATTTTACACTTGAACGTTATAATGTTGCCTATGGGAAAATATTTAGTGCTGTGGTACCTACAATACACGACAGTGACTCACCATGCACCAAATACGTCTGCGGAGAGAAGTGGTCAACCAGATAATAATTCAAAGTCTTTGAAAACGTAAGATGCCCAAGCAAACTGCCAGTCAAGCGAGTGCCAGTTTCAAATCCGTAATGTGTCACATGTGACTGAGTTGCTATCAATTCCTCCTGGGCATCCCTTCCCCTCAATTCCTCCAATCAACAGGCTTCCTGTTTATTTGATCTCCTTTCGCCAACAACGCATCGGAAGTTGAATTGTTCGAATCTATTGCAGAATGAAACTATAAATTATTATTTTCAAACATACATAAATTAACTCCCTCGTCATGACTTATCAGAGATTGCAAATTGTGTCACGGTGATGGCTTACAAAAGCAAAAATGCTTGCTGCCGAATCCTATCTTGTGTCTAGTCTGTATGACATTATTGTTCATGTTACTCATTGCTCCATTGTTTTTTGTAGTCATACTTCTTTTCACAAATAAATATTGTTTAAACTAAATGCGGAATATACAACTGGAAGGTCGGAATGCTCATTGGTCACACATAGAAGAATGTTTCGCCTGCCGCCATCTTTAAGGTCGAGGAATTGTTGCTATAAATAAACAGTGCTGAACAAAAACAATTATCGAAGGTTTTCAATTTCCCGACTCCCTGCATTCGCCGTTTGCTTTTTAAAAGCCTGTGTGCACATTCGCGATATCACGCGCGTGATCACGAGGCGTAATGCGCGGTGTAGTACGCCCGAAAATGACTTTTACTATGTCCACATGAGTCGTAACTCGGACTGTTTGTCATAAAGACATGGATTCCTTTCCACTTCTTTAGTGAGTCATTCTGTTTTTTATCTGCTTCACTGCGACCCATGTGTTCCTTGTCTCAGGTCTCTGTCAAATATTGTCGGTATACGTGATAGATAATGCCGATAAAAGTGCGTGTCAACTTTAACCTTTCGATATTGGTCACTGCAGAATTTCTATTGGTTCAATTGTCAAAACACTCAGCTGAAATCGCCGCGCTATCACGTTCAAAACCCTCAGAAGGTTATGGGCGCTTCGCGCCGCGTCGCCAGAGCTTTTTGCTTTTTGAAAAATACATAGTGGCAAAACTCGCTCTCCTTTTCAGTTTTTCGATTTATCCCCATTTGTGAGTTTGTACGTCACTTGAAGTTTTAGCACTTTTTTTGCTTTTATAGCCTAAAAGGACAAAATGGCGAAACGGATAACTGCCAAGTAATTACCACAGCGATGAAACGTCGTGACCTTGTTCACGCTTGGGAGATCTAGTGTACGTCATTTTAATATTTATATATTTCCATCTTTATCAAAAACGACGTTAGTTTTAACGTTTTTCTTACTCTTTGAATATCAACGCCTGCATCAAGCCTCTCACTTCAAACTTTACATATCTCACTTCGAACAAAAGCCATATCTAAACATTTTGTGCAGATCTGCAAATTCCCAATCCTTATGGCTAAATTAAAGGGTGACGTTATTGGTGTCAGCGTCATAAAAAATTAAATGGCTTCATATAGTATGTTGTAGAGCACTAAAGATTGAGACATAGCTGTTTTTTTTACGTCACTTGACGGTTTAGCACTTTTTAGCTTTTATAACCTAAATAACCAAAACGACGACACGCATAACTCCCTCTTCACAATTACTAGACATTTGAAACTTCTTGATCTTTTTAACGCTTGAGAGGTCTAGTTGATTTGTCCACCCATCCCCTCCACCACCGGGAGAACGGTGGCTCAGTGATTATGGCATTGGGCTGCAAACCAAAATGTCCACAGTTCGATTCCTGTCAGGGGTAACTGCGTTGTATCCTTGGGCAAGGCATCTAATCCCGACTGTTGTGTACTAAGGCGTACTGTATGTCGACAATGCACTTGTCTTCAGATAATGCCAACCTTGCTTGTGCGGATATAGTACGTTGGGGAGCCTAACAGTTGCTCTCCGCTGCTCGCTGGTTCTCTAAGGGTACTCCAGCTTCCCCCACTAGTAAAACTCCTGCACGAGGCGCCTCTTGCTGTCAAAAGTATCGTTAACCCCAACACATAAATAAATCCCCCCACAACAGCCCCTGGCCCAGTAAGGGCCGATTGAGCAAGACGTTCTACCTGGATTCCAAGTCAGAACTTCTTCCTCAATTGGCCAATACTGGAGCGGAAGGGTTTGTAAAAATTCAAACGAATCTTCTCGTGAGAGCAGATACTACTGTGTGTAAAACCGAACTAATATGTTAAAACATGCTTTGGATGGGGGGTTGCAATGCGGTTTATTGATGGCCCAACAGGAATGATTATCAGCCCGACTCGCCATGATCTGATCAGACATAGTAAATTTACGTCTTTGAGGGCGACACAGTTGGGAACCTGTTCGGGATAGGGACGGGTCGAATACTAAAAGTCCTCCAAAGCGAAGCTTCGTTGAAAGCTTTGCGTGGGGAAGACGCTCAGTGGTCAAATGTACTCGATCAAGCAACCCAATTCATTTCTCTGAGTTGTGTTTCCACATGGGTGGAAGAACGCCATTCAACCTCGTCCTTTAAATTGAGATCCTATCAAATATGGCTTCGAGACAGAATCAGAGACGGAATTAGAGACTGAATCGCTCCAGCCCATAACAGTTCCCCATCTGATATTTCTTTGGCCCCAGATGAAATATTGAAGTTAATATTGAAGTTAGTATTGAAGTTAATAAAATGTTCTTGCTCAAGCCAAACACCATGCAGTACAAACAGGTGCAAATGCAATGCTGCTAAAATAGAGTGCCTATTTTTCTGCTCTTCCAACGCCACAGTAGAGTGTTAGCAGATACATCAGCTATGAATAGCACTAATGAATAGAATCATCAAACACCCAAAACATCCCTTAAAATGTATAGAGGTTCGGATGCAACCAAGTCAGGAGATGTTTCTCTTACACATTCCATCGCGCAAAAAACGTTGGACGCCATTCTTAGGTTCAGTGGCCTGGCGGCCGGACTCACCACTATTACCCACGATATCTCCATTGGGACTAAAAAATTAAGGCCAACAGTGTGTGATATATAGAATAAATAGGTACTAGGGCCGGTAATCAGATTTAAACCACGGGTAGGATAAGGGTTTTAACCACGAGGCTCTGCCGTGTGAATAAAAACCTTATTCTTCGAGTGGTTTAAATCTGATTACTGGCCCTCGTACCTATTTGTTTTATTTATACCATGTTCTTAATAAGTAATCGAATTTGTCACTTAAAATGGAGAAAAAATAATACTTTCTATCGCAAACACTTGGGTTTGTTTTGTTTACATCAGCGCCGGTGGGCAGTACTTCCGGCTGCACGTGAATGCTTGATTGACAGCAAGACACATTGTCAAAGTTGATAGAATTTACTTTGCTTTTTCAGTCAGATTATTGGTAACAATTCTTAAATTTTGTTTTAAGTATTTAGTTGTAGGTATTTCGAACTTAATAAGTCATTATACGTAGTAGATAGCATCGCAAAACGTCGTATGTTTGATTAAAACATCGCAAAGTGTACTACTATAGGTGCAAATGTTTGTAATGGAATTCCCATTGAAAACGTTTTAACTACAGTAGAGGGGTTGAAAGCTAAAATTTAACATACGGCCTTTTTGCAGGTAGTAACATAGGTGAGCATGGTTTAAATTGTACGTGGCATTGCAAACCTTCGGTTTAACACCTAAAAGCCTGAAGATAGTCTCTTCGTTTCCGATGTTGTGCGCCAAGTATCATGACATTGACGTTTGGCTGAGTGTAAGCGAGAAATGGGGTATGACATGTGCAGTTGTTCCTAGTCAAGGGTCGTCTGCCCGAAAAGGAGGGAGCAATAGCCACAAAACTGGTCTTCGTAATCTCATGTTCCATAAATTCACTTTTATTTTCCTGGCTCGTGGGAGTTAACCGTTCGTTCTATATTTACAGGTTTCCCCTGCTGAATTGGAAAGCATTCTGGTAGCACATCCACAAATACTAGATGCTGCAGTCATTGGCGTACCAGACGAAGAAGCAGGGGAACTGCCGAAAGCTTTTGTTGTTAGACGCGATGGGCCACGCATACAGGAAGACGAAATTCATAAGCATATTAAAAGTTTGTTGAATTTACTTTGCAATATTTTTTTTCTAAGAAGAATATCAGACATTAAATTGCGCTATTAGAGATAAGTAGTACCAAAACGATCGATTGGACATTAGAACAAATCAAGATTAAACCTTTAACCCTATCAACACAGACGCCCTGGCTGATATCATTTCAATCAATACTGCCAACTGTGAAATGGGTTAAATTATCCTGGTTTGTTGGGAGGGTCAGTAATAATTTAATCCAAGAGCTCGGTAGAGCTGTTGAATTAAATTATTACAGGGCCTCGCTTCAGATGTTTTGCTCTTTATATCGTCTGCTCGTCCACTATCAATTTTTTCGTCATGCAAAAATTTATATGCACGCCGGCTGGAAAGGGTTACCATTTCGGAATTGTTTCATTCCTTCCAATTTTCCTCGGCTTCTCCGAGGAAAATTGGAAGGAATGAAACAATTCAGAAATGGTAAAGTAGGACCAGTAATAGTTAAACTTTAAGCTGTAGAAAGAAACGTTAGACCTAACCTTGTGTTAGAGGCTTACAACATTGCAATTCCTCCACCTTCTGAAATCTGTTTGGTCACAGTTTGCATTCACTGATGCTTTATGTATTAGAAAATATATTCTTTCCTAGAATTACCCATTATCAAACTCAGCTGACATGGCTGTACATTGAAATGTTCACAGTTATTCGTCGAACGCAAACAGGAAAAAAGGCGTTACAAGAAATGCTGGTGTGGTTTGAAGCAGAGTTTTGCATGATGAGGAATTGATGATGGTCTTAAGTAATGATTAGGTGATGAAGTAAAAATACAAGTGCCATATCGATTAACCCATTGACACGCGAGTGTCATTCTGTGTTTATTACACGCCTTCACGTCTATAAAAAGCAATTAATAAAAGGACATTCAGCAATTCATTTGACAACTACAGTTAAAACTAGAAGTCCTGTCATGAACTGTGCGCTTATCTAGGCTTAATTGCGCGTAGGAATTGCGCGCAATTGCCATGCCGAATGACACCCAAAGTACGGCAGGTTCTCCTGGTTACACATAACAAACACAGGCAATGTTTCTGCCAATGGACCCCCGGGTTACCCGGAGGTCCATGGGCTGAAACATTGCTTGTACACAGGCCATATGTACAGAATTTGATAGCCTCATTGTGGTCATAACGCGTAGATTAACGCGCAAATCGACGTGCTATTCGTGCGCATTTCATGACAGGACTTCTAGTTTTAACTGAATCAACAAAAAAGCACATTTTATCGCCTACCAAATTTGCGAGGGGAACCCGTGTTACTTTTTCATCCCCTGTGCCTACCGGCACATAGAACACATTGGAACTCAGGGGACGATTTTTAGCTATCGCTAGGGATTCAAATTGTAATTGCGGTGCAAGATTTGTAGAAAATTTCAGTGAAATTTCGCTTCTATTTAAAAATATTCCCGTAATGATTTCCGTTCCGGACATGTGTGCGGAAAGGATTTCCATTTTCCGCATGTTTTAGTGTTGCTGTAGATGGGGATTTCATAGAACAGACGTGTAATAAAGAAAGAAGATGGTTGCACAGAACATTCATGTAAACTAAAATTCAGTCGTAAGAGGAGATTCGTTGATGTGAGAGAAGAGATACTTCAGCTATCCGAACGTGGAGTAGAGATTTTCGAATAGCTGATCTAGGAATAGGATCCCTCGGACTATGTGAACATAATGAGAAACAATAACACTGTCAGAAAACTGTAACAGATCTGAGAAGTTTTGTAATTATTTGTTTTGGTTTCACATATACATGGAATACTTGGTTAGCTTTATCTCGGCGTAGATATTATCCTTTGGTATTATTTATTTATTTATTGATGTTTAAGGTCACATATTTATGCAGAATGGCTAACCATGACCGTGACAGTTTTACGGGTGGAGGAAGCCGGAGTACCCGGAGAGAACCACCGAGCAACGACGAGCAGCTGCCAGCTCCCCACCATCGTAACTCCGCACTGCAGCACAGGCAGGGTTGGATTGGTTGAAGACATGCGTACCATCGACGTGCAGTACGCCTTAGTACACGGCGTCATCGTGCCCCCACGCGGGCAATGGAGATGAAGTGTCTTGCCCAAGGACACACCGCGGTTGCCGCAGGTGGGATTCGAACCGAGGACCACTCGGCTTGCAGCCTGCACCTCCACCTACTGAGCCACCGCGCTCCCTATCCTTCGGTAACGTCACAATATATCTCAGACTGATATAAAGTTACTTCGGTCTGATATTTCGGCCGATATACAGTACGTGGAGAGTGTATTATCACTAAATCACCTGCAGAGCGGAGATTCCACCCAAGCAATAATTGCAAATTTGTCGCAAAGACGAACCAGCACAAGCAAAGTTTCAGCCAATGGACCTCCGGGTTGAACCCGGAGGTCCATTGGCTGAAACATTGCTTGTGTTTTTGTTGATATGTACAAAATTTTAAAGTTATAGCTCGGGTGATAACTCCACTCCGAGGGTGATTTAGTTACAATCCACTCTCCACGTACTGTAAAACTGACCAAGTAATAAACTCTAAGTATTAATCCTTTCAACACTGAAGGTATCGTCCATGTCAGTTCAAAACCAATAATTGGAAGAGTCCATCTTAATTATTTGGGGGTAGACCAATTAATATTTTTAACGCCTTGTGGCTGCATGTTGAAAATATTGATTGTTCTAGCAAAACAATCACTTTACAACCATCCTACATAATAAAATTATGTCGTATCATGTCCCCGGCCGGAAAAGAAGCCTCTCGTGTTCAACGGGTTAAAGGCTGCTGCAAATACGTCGGGATATGAGCGTTGTGCTCGATGTGATACAGAACAGTAAAGAAATAGTCTCAATCTTCATTGAGAACTTTCATGATGAAGAGGTTCGATTCATTACTGCTTTCTTTCTTATTTGAGAGGGAGGGAATTGATGGTGTTGATGTCGAGTGATTTTGTTTTATTTTTCACATTCTTCTTTGTTTTTCACATTTTCGTGATTGTGGGTGTTTTGGAGAGAGTATAGGCTAATTCCCGGGGCGTGGTGGCGTAGGGGTAACCGGTTTTTCGAGCCCGGTTAGTCCTTGGATGGGTGACCGTCCGAGCGATCGATTCGGACTCTCGCGTTGTGTCCTTGGGCCAGGTACTTCACCCCGATTGTCCACATGGCGGTACGATGACGCCGTGTCCTGAAGCGTACTGCACGTCGATGGTGCGCAACCCTGCCTGTGCTGCAGTGTGGAGTTACGATGTTGGGGAGATGGCAGCTTCTCGGTGGTTCCCCCTCGACTAGCTGGTTCCAACGAAGTTTCATAACCTATGTTTTTGAGACAAAAAATGAAAAAATAATGAAAATTAATTGGCGAGTTTTGAGAAAAGCGCTGGCCGGTTTTGGCCGTTACGTCGGGTAAAGGGATAACACAGTTGTTATACGCCCGTTTAAAAAAAAACGGTCGTATTATGGTATACCGCTGTCCGTCCGTCCGTCCGTCTGCCCGGACGGACGGACGGACGGACGGAGGGACGGACGGACGGACGGACGGACGGACGGACGGACGGACGGACGGACGGACGAACGGACGAACGGACGTTCTACCGCAGATGTACTTGTTAGGTGATTTTAGTGTTAGATATGGGGAAAATTGCGCAACTCATAAGTGGGTTTTTCGCACCTCACAAGTTGAAAAAAACATCAGAAGTGGCTGGAGTACTAACGGTTTTATCCTCCAACCTCACACGTAACGACTGTGCACGGACGATCACCTCGCAAGGCCATCTGCGGTGGGCCGTCCGTCCGTCCGTCCGTCCGTCCGTCCGTCCGTCCGTCCGTCCGTCCGTCCGTCCGTCCGTCCGCCCGTCCGTCCGTCCGCCCGTCCGGGCAAACATTGGGGGTTTAGGGGATATTATTAGTAGGGGTTATCTCCAAATTAAGGTATTGTTAGGGTTAGGAGTGTGGTGGGGTTAGGGTTAGGGCGTAAGGCTGGGGAGTGTTAGGTCCCGGGGGGGTTAGGGTTGGGGTCAGGGGTGGGGTTTTAGTTTTAGTAGCCCCTAAACCGAAAAATAGCTCCTAATCCTATTGGTTTGGCTAGGGTGGCGTTGGGTCAGGGGTGGGATGGGGGTTAGGGTTAGGGGTAGCCCCAGCGTAGGGCTTAAGGTTGGGGTTAGGTCCCGGGGGTGGGTGGTGTTAGGGTCTGGGGTGGGCTTTTAGGGTTTAGGTTCAGGGTGTGTAGGGTTAGGGTTAGGGTGTGATTTTTGGGTGGAGGGGTGGGGTTACTGTTAAATATAAGTTCTAGGGTGGAGGAGTAGTGGGGTTCTGGGTAAAATAAAGGTTTGGACATACAAAATGTTTTTTTGGTAGCCCATAAACCCGAAATGTTGGAGTGTCCGTCCGTCCGTCCGTCCGTCCGTCCGTCCGTCCGTCCGTCCGTCCGTCCGTCCGTCCGTCCGTCCGTCCTTCCGTCCACACGTCGTACAATAATTCGAAAACGCTTCGAGCAATTTTTGTGATTTTATGGTGGAAAGTATATGTTGATGGAAGGAAGCTCCCTTTCGATTTGGGTCGCTGTCCGATTTGTCATTCCAGAGTTATGGGACTTTATTCGTCAAAATATAGGCAATACATGTATACTCATATTGTGTCCTTCCCTCTTGTGATTAATAAGGGGCGTATCATGCGCTCATGGCGCAGCTGTTTTTTTCTGTTGTTCTCCTTCGTACAGTCTATTTTTAATTTTATTATTCATATATTTCCCCGTTTTACAAATATGGGCTGTAGTAAAACCTCGTATGTGTAGGCACTTATGTAACCAAGATATCTCTTCATTTTAAGTCCAGCATGCCAGCTCAGTTGCAAATCATAAGTCATTTACCGAAATGATAACCTGCTCAGCTTACAAACCTTAACCCCTTGGACACTGGTGGTATATTCCATGCCAGTTCAGTAGCATCAATTGAATGAGTCAATATTCGTTATTTGGGGGTAGACCAATTAATATTTTCAACATGCAGGCACGGGTCTGCGCGTTGAAAAATATTGATTTGTCAACCATGCAAATTCACGAAGCAACCATCTACGTTATGATTTCAAGTCGAATCACGATCATGGACCGATTAAGTAGTCTCTCGGGTCAAAGGGTTAATCTTAACCCTTTACCTAACCTGAAAAGCAGACGACACTTGCAAAAATAATTCTTGAATAACTCATTTTTTTCATTTTTTGTCTCAAAAACATAGGTTATGACCCCTCGTTGGAACGAGCTCGACGAGCTCGTTCCAACGAGGGGTCATAACCTATGTTTTTGAGACAAAAAATGAAAAAAATAATGAAAATTAATTGGCGATGTTTTAGAATAGCGCTGGCCGGTTTTTACCGTTACGTTAGGTAAAGGGTTAACTAATGTTGCGTGTCATTATATCTGATTAACCCTTTCGCTGCTGTGTAATTTGATTATATCTATCTTTGAACCATATATTGGAGAAATGGAGTTGAAGTGAATATTAATGAAAACGTCAAAAACGTACACTTATTTTTAACTTTGAAATCGTTAGTAAATATTTGAACATTATCGACTTTTTGTTGCAGCTAAAATGGTTGTCAATTATGTCTATCAATTGCTTGTAACACTTGCACCGTAAGTGTCAGTCTGTGTGTAGAGGTGACATTATGTTCAGCTTGAAATTCCGAGAACAGTTGTCAGCACTCCTGTTAGCACTTCTACTGAAATCTTTGTACCTATCAAAAACAAGATAGGCGCTTTTGCTTCACATGATCCTGAAATTTCTCAACAACATTTTTCATTGTTTGAGGACAGAGTTATTGAGTGATGGCCAGTGTGGTATCCCGAGTGCACAACCACCGATGACTACAAAAGGAGACCTTTTCATGCCCAGTGTTCCTCGCTGATATCGATATATCGTTATGGTGGTAAACATTGCATCTCTCGCAGGTAGTACAAACCTTACCTAGTGTAGTTCATATGATGTGATATCAAGAAAATAGGGCATCACTTGCTTCACAGCTACCAAATGGATCAATCACCCTCCATCTCAGCTCTAATGAACAGCATGATGACAGAAACAGGTTTAAAGAAGCAATCAACCCACACCTTTGTTGCTGGGCTTTTCTCTAAGAGTTCTTCCAACTTATCACTCGAGTCTTCAGGACAATCTGAACTCCCGCGACTGAAAACCCTTCGAAGTAACTCTTCGGTCAATAACCAGAATGCTCGTACATCCACTGGGAACTTCTTACCGATCAACATCTTGGCCGAGATCCGGTCAGAATTCTCAGCTCTAGAATCTCTCCTGTCGAAAAACAAACACCAAAATAGTGAATGCGAGAAGCAGTTTCCATCTGGTTTTTATTGATGAAGTCTTGATTTCGCAGTTCCCGTTTGCCCATGTGGAGGAACGGTGGCGCTGTGTACTAAGGCATACTGCATGTCGATGGTGCACGTGTCTTCAACCAATGCTTCAACCAATGCTAACTCTGTTTGTGCGGAATTAGTACGTTGGGGAATCTGGCAGTTACTCGCCGTTGCTCGGTGGTTCTCTCCGGGTACTCCGACTTCCCCATTCGTAAAACTGTCCGACTCGAGGTGACCGTGGTTGTCAAAAGTATCGTTAAACCTCAATAAATAAATAAATAAATATTGACTTCGCAGTATTTTATTTGAGAAATTTCGACCCACTCGTGAAAGTGTTTCGTCATCGGATCACGAAGGGATCGCGAAAATCACTGCTATTGCGATCACAGTACCGTATTAAGAGATTATTAGTTGTTGAATTGGCTATTAGCTTTGAGTCAATAACAAAATTTGAGCAAAAATGTGACTTCGCCCGCAAAACTTGAATAAGTTGGGTTATTGCAAATCGCACGCACAGTTTTGTGGTCAAAAAAGCGGAGAGAGAATTTCAATTCACACTGTCCTAACATTAAAAGTAGATCCTATGCAGGAATTATCACTTATCGATGTTTTATCATTTTGTAACTGTGAAAGATGGAATGAACTCAGGGTAACGATTTTACGCGATGTGATTTTCTTGAAGTGCATTTCGGGGATTTTTTTATATTGTTTTATTACGACAAGTAAACGTACTATAGAAATCTCGTACCGATTGACATCACATCATGCATACTTATGAAGCTCGATATTACGTAATCTCTAATAAATAAATAGTGACAGAATTTTTGCGGATTTGAAACCGAGTTGGAATTTGGGGAAATAAAGGAGACATCAGCATCACCAAAGAAGCTCTAAAATCTATTTCCAACTACTCATGATTTGCCCCCAGAATTTCCAACTATAGGAAATTTTCGCGAGGATTGGGGGTGACCCGCCCCCTCCCCCCCCCCCCCCCCCCCCCCCACACACACACAAACTCTCCTGTCACCACGTCCCTGAGGACATGCTATTATTTTACTTTCGGCCAATCAGACGCAAATTGCATTCTCTCCTAGAATGGAGCTGACAAATATGGGGCCGTTACACAGTGTGCTAAAAATACTAGTTTGTTACAGGAAATAAACACTACGTAACTGAAAAGAACAGAGAGGGGCTCAAATTAATTGATACCATGCGAATCAATTACAAATGAATATATGTAAATATGGATTGAGTATCTTTGTTCTACATTCGATAATATCTTTTCTCTGATACGGTGGTTGTGTAAACAGTCGCTAACTCATTGCATGTTGTCGGTGGACATTCCTGATCAGGATAAGATTTCCTTTGCCACTGAACTAAGAAAAAATTTTGGCACATTTAATCAAATTTTCTCTCTGTAAATTGCATGGATTTTTTCATCAATAATTTCCTACTTAAATGTAATCACTTTTGTTTCATCAAATCTATCCATGGCTGCTCTGAAGCTTCAGAGCAGCCATGGATAGATTTGATGAAAAAACCTCTTGAAAATACTTAACGTTTGGAGTTGCATGTTTCTGTTTGAGAGGGGAAGAAGTGTTATGCCCGTATCAATAATCATGCGTTTTCCATTGACATCTTTGTGCTGATAATGCTTAGTCGAGCCTCTAGTCTTGTCCACAGAGGTGGCGATATTTATACTAGGTCTTTCGATGACTTCCACTGGTAAACGTTATTTAAGTTTCCGTCATGTAACAAATATCATTATTCCTCATACAAAATTATGATGTCCGAGATGGAATTTTTTAACAGCTGGGGCTCTAAACACGAACGTTTTCCCATTGTGATTTATGGCATATATGTTACCTATGGAAATATGTCAGAGCTCTATTCTTAACTTGGGGGTTGGTGGGTGTCCGTGTTACGCTGATGCCCTTTGTGTAACATGTTATTGTTTGCTGTGGAGCATTGCCCTTCTTGTAACGGTGTAACAGCTATGCAAAATACTGAAAGATTCCGAACGACGATTCAGCATGTCATATCCAACACTGACGTTTACATTTAAACGAGTTACAAATCGCAAATCGTTTAATCGTAAAATTGTTAACTTGGAGACTGTTTTAATTTGAGGAACAGTTAAGTTTGCAAATATGTTTCAGATGTTGCCACAAATTGTGAATTAAATTATGGCAACAATCTTGGTCACCCTTGAATACCACACTTTATCACCCATAAGTTTCCTGGTATGATAGAACCTGACATCTTATGCGTGGGGTAAGCAGTCTCCCAAAAGCACAACATTATTATAAATAATTGGCCAACTTTGAATTTACATAAAGCCACAAATCAGAAAGTTACATTAAACATCACATAAAAATACCATTCCTCGCCGTATTGAACCCACGAAATGATGTTTGACCTGCAAAACGCCTTTAAATGTACGATAAAATGATTAACAATCGATAAGATGTACCCAAACTATGATTTGAGCCACCTCAAACTTTTTTCAAATTTTGTTGAAAAATTGTTGGTTTTCATGGATGTTTATTACACTACTGGATAAGTTTATTACACTACTGGTTATTACACTATTGGTTGATTTGTATTACACTACTGGTTGATTATTACACCACTGGTTATTTTTTATTACACTACTGGGTAATATTACACTACTGGTTGATTATTACACTACTGGTTGTTACAGACCTTCTCCGGATGAAATGAGATGAAAACATCAATAACAGTTCTCATAAAAGTGGTCACCATGTTCGTTTTCAGGACTGCATTTTTTCAGGGTGGGGGGGGGGGGGGCGGGGTGGTGGTCATTCCAGAAAGGCGTGTTCTTTGAAAAATACCAATAGTTGTTAACCCTTTGAAAGCGGTGTGCATTCATTTTGTCGTGAAGAAAAAATAGGTAGTAGACGAGCAGACGATATAGATATAAGAGCAAGCAATCTGAAGCGAGACTCGGTAATAATTTAATCCAACAGCTCGACAGAGCTGTTGGATTAAATCATTACTGAGCCTCCCAACAAAGAAGGATGGTTTCACCCATTTCGACGTTGACAGTTTTGACTGGAATGATACCTTCCATGGCGCCAGTGTTGAAAGTTTATCAATCTTTTGATTTTTCATTTTGTCCCACTAAATGAGCCATTTGTTATATTGATTCATATATTTGACAACTTCGGGCACGTAGCCAGGCATTTTGTTTGGGAGGTGCGCGGTGTGGCGATCGAAGACAAGGTTTGGAAAACGAATATCGAATGGATTTCTTTGGTAGTATCTGCAAAATATTATGTGAAATGTATAATCTAAAATACGAGCATCTTTCCACTATTGTATGTGAAAAAGTACATGCAAAATAGATGGAGGTAGGCATGGTTTATTTTCCAGATATTCGTTATACCTACAGTACGACCGTCGTTTACAGGTCACTTTCCACGGGTGGGAAATATTTCTAGGTACGCAATAAAATTAGATTCCAAACACTAACTGTTGGAATAATCATCAAAAATTTAATTAATAAAGCTATGCGTACAACCCGGTGTTTAATGAATTAAGATTTTGTTGATGATGATTTTTATTCCTTGGTAAACGCATGCGTAGTCATCACTGCCTGCGTGTGGATTACGACCAGTCCATGGCGGCAGAACTGTATATACGTAATTCTGTTAATATGTGATTCTGGCAGAATTATACAGTGATATGCTCGGTGTAACAGATAGGGCTCGTAACACGGACTGTAATAGGACCATGCAGCTAGTTTCTTTGAAACGCTGATGCTATAAAAAAAGTAGCAAGGTAGTGCCTATGCGTCTCACAGAAACTACATGCAAACGAGAACATTTATGTTTTACCACAGAGAGTGCCATATATGGGGGAAAGTGAGATCGAAATTTTAAATCACAAATGGCAGCTAGTCCCTCAAGCCGGACTGCACTTTTATGGGAAGGTGCGTTCGATTCTGTCGTACCCCTACCCCCACCCCTTCCGCCTGGCTTTTTCTCATTCAGAGTGGTGGTATTTTCTCATTTCAGACTACGTTTCACCAATACAGTATCTCAGAGGTGGTGTGGTGTTTGTTGACGAAATTCCTAAAACGGCAAGTGGGAAGATTCTTCGTCGTATTCTCAAAGATGGTCATTAGAGCAAGAGCTATGCTGTCGCCATATTAAAACTTCCGAGAGTTGTTCGTGCATTGTCAAAAATCTATAATGACAGCCAGTTGCACTGTCAAGTCGAGACTCGCTGAGAGGGACCAGAAAAACTTCATTTAATTGCAGTTTACAAACGAAACACATGCCCGGACTGCAGAAAGGTTCTAAGATCTGTGTATTACTAACACTGGTAACAATCTATAGATTATATATTTAGCTAAACAGACTGGCCCCATTAATTGGTTGAGTGCTGTACATTTGGGCCTCTTTTCTGAAGTACTGGTACCTAATTTAAAAGGCTTCATAATCTGTGGATGAGATCCAAATTCTCGTGGAAAGGAAATTATTTAGTCTTTGTGAATTTGTCGTATTGCAATTGATGAGAGAGTGCCTTTGAGCATTCTCTCATAAACTGTAACAATCCAAAGACAGGTGAACAAATTTTGATAACAAAATTAATTTAGCACTCTTCCTGTCAACCAGTCTGTAGACGACCAGTTTGTCCAGTTTAGTGTGGAAACCCATGCAGATAGGTCTTAACGCGATCTAGCGTAAACGCATGCTCATTTCTGGATATTGGATGATTATTTTACCACGGTGTTGTTCAGTGTGATTGATACAGGATGATCACAAGCATGTTTTCTATTTTATCGTACGAGGTTTATGAGTTCTATCAAGCTCTACAGCCACCAGTGTAATTCTGTAAGGAATGCGACGTTGTTATGGGCTTTTTGTACGGAAACGTATTAGCGCCACATGCAATTTAGTTATTAATCCCTAATTACGAATTCCTCATTTGTAATTAGGGATAATTAATCCCTAATTACAGAAGAGTAATTCGTAATAACGAGATAGATAATCCGTAATTAAGAAATTAAGAAATTATGTCCGTAATTACGAATTAGCTAATTCGAAATTACGAATTAGCTCATGCATAATTACGGAATACTAGCTCATCCGTAATTAAGAAATAGCTGAATCGTAATTACGAAATAGATACTTTATATACCACTTCAGTTGTTGAGATAAGCTCTGGTTTGAGGCAGCACCCCCGGAGGCGCTCATAGGTTTCCGTATATTTGTTTACGCATATTTCGCGAACTTTGGGCGCAGACTACTTTTGATGTTATGTTGCGCGCCCTTGCTCACTAAATAGACAGAGATCCTGTCGTGTCCCAGATAAGGATATTTTAATCAATAAGTATGTAAATCACCTTGAAAATATCAAGATAGTTACACAATCATTCGGACTACGCGGCGTATTAATTTAAAATACAGTTATGTTGAATCTTTCTTGATTCATAATATTTAGTAAACACACATGTCTTAATTGTATTGATAATCAAACATTCGGCCAAGTCTCCATTGCGAAACATTTCTTGCGTTGATTCAAAGAAAATGATTGTTTATGGTATTTCTAGATTCAATCGAGTGGAATATTTCATTTGGTCAGAAACGGTTCGCTTTTCTCACCAACTGAAATATTCCATCTGAATAAATCTAAAAATAGGCAATGGACTATTCAAGGGTCAGAATGGGTCCAGATTATAACAGCATCAAATTCATTAAAGAATTTGCCTGGTGGCCTTAGAGCTCTGAGAATTATGTGAAAATTTATACATCGGGGATAGCCTACCATTCTTCGTCTCCTCGTCGGTGCAGTTGATGATAGATCCTCTCCCAAAACAGCTCTTGAAACAATGGATATATTTTCAAAGATATCGGGACTAAAGATAAACTACGACAAGAACTCCAATCATATGGATAGCCTCGGATCAAAGGACAAATTTTCTACAACGTATCAAGTAAACTGTATATAATTTATTTAGTGAACACTATATTCTTAGCAATTACTTTAACAAATGTAGAAAATCTTCTCAACGGCAGGTCTTTCCGAATCCTAACACTAATAGGAAGGACAGTTGTGACAAAAAACGCTTGTTTTACTAATGAATATTCACTGTTTAACAGTTCTACCTGGCCCACCGGATAACAGTATTGACAAAGTCCAGCTAAAATTATTTTATTTTCTCTGAGAAGGGGAAAATTAAAAATAAAACGAAATGTAATAATTATTTTTTTAGAGGACGGGGGGCATTTATTCATTCATTTTTTTTTTTATTTATTTATTTATTTATTGGGGTTTAAAGACACTTTCGACAGCCAGGGTCACCTCGTGTTGGACCGTTTTACGAGTGGAGGAAGCCAGAGTACCCGAAGAGAACCACCGACCAACCGAGTGCAACTGTCAGACTTCCAACGTACTAACTCCACACAAGCAGGGTTAGCATTGGTGCACCATCGACGTGAAGTACGCCTTAGTACACAACGTCACCGTCCCCCCATGTGGGCAGTTGGAATTAAGTGTCTTGCCCAAAGACACAACGGTGGTGCTGGGGGGGGATTCAAACAGAGGACCTCTCGGCTCGCAGTCTTTCCCTACTGAGCCTCCGCGCTCCCGGACGGGGCATTAAATTTCCATGTTTACAACCTTACAGTTTTGCTTTAAAACTATCGTGGATTAAAAAAAACACTAACTGCTCTTATGATAATTCGCACCATGTAAGACCCTTATAATCGATGATTTCGAACGTATGGGGAGATATAAGATTGTGGACATGTACAAAGAAAGGTTAAAGAGAATAGGGAAATACACTAATTTATCCTACAATCTACATGTATTTTGTCTGTATTAACTCTACAACTGTCGTGTATCCGACCCCCTGATACAGATGTTTGTATCAGGGGGTCGGATACAAGCACGTTCCTTTCGTGTGAGTTCCATTTTTTTCTTTTTGTTCATCCGTACGAATAAATAGTTCGTTATATATTCGTCTACATTCTTGACTTATCCCCAATATATTGCAAGATGAAATGATTTTTACCATTATGTGGATGTACAAAATATGTATTCGAGTCTCGCTCCAGGTTCTAAGGGTAGATCACGACGAGTCTTCGACTCGTCGTGATCAGTCCTTAGAACCCGGAGCTCGACACGGACACATAGTTTGTAAATCCACATAATGGTAATTACCTCTATTTACTCTGCAAACATGTTTTGACTGCATGGTCTATTTTGGACTCTGATGACACAACAACGGAAGACGAAATCCTTTCCCAGCCTTTGTTTTATAATAATTGCATAAAGATTGACAATAATCTATTTTTTAACCCTTTCCTAACGTAACGGCCAAAACCGGCCAGCGCTATTCTCAAAAATCGCCAATTAATTTTCACTATTTTTTTCATTTTTCGTCTCAAAAACATAGGTTATGACCCCTCGTTGGAACGAGCTCGTCGAGCTCGTTCCAACGAGTGGTCATAACCTATGTTTTTGAGACAAAAAATGAAAAAAATTAGTTATTCAAGAATTATTTTTGCAAGTGGCGTCTGCTTTTCACGTTAGGTAAAGGGTTAACAAGATTTGGTGTAACAATGATATCTTCTTTTATAAATGACTTACAATCAGATTCAGGACATTTATTATTCTTTTGAGGAATTTTGCAATTTCTATAATTTCTAAACCTCTTTCTCTGTCTACCAGGGAGTAATAAATCCAATTCCAAAAGTTTGGAAGAGAAAAATACCTCACCGGACTAAATTGCAACGTATTAAGTGCGAACGATTGGAAACGTTGAAATAAGCGAACAAAGCGTGCTGAACGTTTTGCCCAATTTTTCTGCAAAAAAGTTCAACCCCAACTCAGATTCATAGCACGTGGAGTGATCTTTTAGATATCAACTTGCTGTCTGACGACTGAAAGTTGATATACATAAAAGCCCTTGCAACATAACAGATGATACATACCTCCAATTCTACACAGAAGTTTATTTACAAAATGTAAGATTTTGAGATGTAAACTTTCAGAAATTGAGAAATGTATTTTTTGTAACAACACAAAGGAAACAGTGACACATTTATTTAGCGACTGCTCTTTTTTCAAAAACATTGCTCTTGAATTTTTGTGACACGTTAAACACGACATGTAACATTTATATCCACCTTTCACCGTTGTATGTTCTTCCATGTTTTCAAAGCACGGATTTCTGAATGATGCAGTTGATCAATAGATAGATATACATCTATTCCTGTAGGGTTAGAAAGTGTACTCCTTACAACAAAATGCTTATTGGACTCTTAAAACGATTCTATAATATATACCTGTTAACAATGTATGCTTATTTGAGGAACAGGACTAACGTCATCAACAAATCCAGATGGGAATTCATAAAGCATCTTTTCAGTGACTAATTAATCATACACTGTATTTTTTTTCTCTGTCTCGATCTTCAAGTATCTCATGAAATCGATAGAATAATGTGACAGGCCGAAGGTGAAGTAACAAGATGATGGCTGACCCCTACTCTGGGGGTTGTGGAACTTAGCGACCTGCCTAGACTGTGGTACCTCGCCGTGACTCTGCTCGGGGTCACTCACCACCTGTGGTCGGGTAACCCGTATTACAGAGTCCCGCGACTCGCTTAACAACTAATACTCTAGATTTTGTCTCCGCCAAGGAGGGACGGTCGAACGGGGCTTTCCGAGGGTCGAAAGGGGTTTTCCCCATAACGTCCCAGCGCGCCTTCGGCGCGCTAAAACCATTCTTTTAGCTTTAGCTCCACCAAGGAGTCTCAAAGCAACAGTTCAAATCTGAGAGTCAACACCCAAAATGTACACACCCGTGAATCACATGCATCCCTGTGCCTCTCTCTGCTCACTGCTTAAAACAAACACGAACGAATCTTTATATCCACTGTACATGCATTGCGTATTGTGTATTATATATTTTATAGTTTTTCTGAATAAAGAAATTATGAAAGAAAGAAAAATATTCCATCTGAATGAATCTAATAATAGGCGATGGACTATTCAAGGGCTTGTCTGGTTCCAGATCATAACGATCATTAAGGAATTTGCTTGGTGGCCTTAGAGCTCGGAGTCTTATGTACAAAAAATCAAGATCGGGTATAGCCTACCATCTTTCGTGGGTTCGAGGAGTTTGTCAAATCACTCCTCAGTATTTTAGTGTTCGTCAGACAGGGATCACAGATATCTATTTCCCGTCATAGACAATTTACCAGTTCGTCAGTCATCTCCATACACAATTTACCACTTCTTCCTTGCCTTCATAAACAGCGTGCCGGTGTGACAGGAATGATAGTCCGTAGGAAAATTAGTCCCTCTGGACTATTATTCCGCGGAATTATAGTCCTAGGTCTAACATTTCTAGGAATAGTAGTCCGGTGGACTACTATTCCTAGAAATGTTAGACCTAGGACTATAATTCCGCGGAATAATAGTCCAGAGGGACTAACGTTCCTACGGACTATCATTCCTGTTACACCGGTTCTGTAGTTATTAACGTAAACAGTTCGTCGGTTCTCTGGTTATTGTCAAACACGGTTTACATTTTTATATTGTTCGTAAACAGTGCACTGTAAGTTAAAAATTGTCATATACAGTTCTTTGTCTATTGAAATAAAGAGTTTACGAGATTCCAGTAAGATCAAAACCCGAGAACGGGAATTGCACGGTCTGCGACTCCCGGTTCTGAAAGTGAATCACGACCTGTGAAATTCATAGAATATGGTATCAATGCTTACGTATTATAGTTTGAGATTAAGGCGAATATAAACTTATTCAGAGACCAGAATCGCCGGTGGCGCTGTGGTTTAATCTCGCGAACGGGAATTTCCCGGTTACCGGCTCTGCAAATCAGTTCTAATGCCCGGGAAATTCATAGACCAGAATCGGTAACCAAGTGTTGCGGTTCGCAATGCACGAAAAAGAAATAAACTTCAATTGAAAAATACCATGAGGGAAGTCAGTCACATGACGATTTGTAACCATATAAGACAAATCGTCAACTTGGTCAAAGTTTTGTTTTCAAAGATCTAAGAACTGTTGAAACGGGCACTCTCTCCTGAAATCTGAAAGGCGATGGAATTGAGAAACACTCAACGCTCAATACATTCACGGGGAAAAGATACATTGACACTTCCACTAAATCGAGGTAAAGTCGTAACTGTAGGACAAGTTTTCATCTTCCTTATCCAAGAATGCCATTTTTAGAAATGGGTCACTCCGCCTTTGTTTCGTAATATTATTCTTTGGTTGTTGTCGATATGTAAAACTGGACAAATAGGTTTCAAACGGAAATATATCCACAAACATTAATGGTAATCATAATAAATGTCTTTGTACGAAAATATCATTTGATTGAAGGCCCCACTGTATTTATCACAGACCTTTCTGTTTCCATTTCCACGTTTGTCTGCTACCCAGAAGAGTTCAAAATAAGAGAACAACAAAGCTTTTATCTGTCCAGCTCCACTGTAATCTGTGAACTCTGCAACATTAACTTCTTTGCCACACAATTTTATTAAGTGTCAAATTGATCTTTTCCGATCTTATCACTCAAGCCTTGTAAAATGAAATCGGTACCACCGAAATTGCATGTTATCCAAAACATCAAATATTACCTGGTGTTTAGAACCGTTAGATTACCGAAATGAGACACAAACGCGTTTGCTCAAAGCGTTCAAACTTTTCTCGATCTGATGACTTTGAAAGATTGATGAAAACGCGCCCGAATCAAATGGTTTTCGCGCGCCAAAGGCGCGCAGGGACGGTGTGGGGCAAGCTCCTTTCGACCCTCTTTAACTGTGGAATTGTGTCTTGTCTGGCAGTGGTAAAGGAGGAGAAGGTATAGGTAATCAGCGGCGGTTGTGTCTCTTGTCCTTCTTTTTTAGAGGAGGTGGTCTGGATGAAGAGACAGCGGCAGTCGGCGTTGTTGGTGGACTGCCCGATGGTGACTGACGTGGATTGTACTGTCTAATCCTGGCCGAGTCTGGAGTTGCCATGAGAGGTGACTGAGGCTCCTGTTGTGATTGAACCTCTGTCAGTTTATTTGCCTCTTTGATCTTATTGAGAAACTGCTCGTACTTCTTGTCCAGTTCCTTTCTGTGTTGATCTCCATTTTCCTTGTTCTCCTGTAGGATTCTCTTCAGCCGTTTGTCCAAGTCTTGGCATTTTGGTTCAGAAGGAAAAGGCGAGTGGGGATCAGGAAGAGGCGAGAGGGCAGCTGCCATATCCACCTTAGTCTCCACAGACTCTCCCACATCCGAGAACATCGGCTGGGGAGCCGGCAGTAGGATGGGGCTGTCTGTGGGAGTGGGAGGGGAGGGGAAGTGGCGGCCTCCTCTGGCTCTTTCTTTTCCTCACCGTTCTCTTTCTTTTTCTCCAAAAATGCCTCCAAGCGTTGGGCATCCCTCCGCATGGTGGACGGGCTCTTTCTTTTGGGTTTAGTTCTTCTCTTACTCTTTTCAGGGCCTCCAGACCCCTTTGGGTGAGGACCAGTGTGAGAGGTGGTCCTCTCACTAAAGGTACTACCTCTACCCTTGGGGGTGGTGTGATGTTTTTATTTGTGGTGATGAATTCCAAGGTCAGGTAGACGCTCTCTTCCTTCTCCTGGATAGTCCAGGTGATGGGACAATAGACGCCCAGAGCTGATATGGTGTTCTGTAATCTTTCCGGTAAGTCCAGTTCTCCCATGTTGTCTTAACTCAGGTGTTCACACTCTGATGTGAGATGTACGAATGACATGTGGTGTGATATCACATGCATGCGTGCATGGACGAAAACTTCCCATCTCGCTTGCCTTTTATTGTCATCTCCCAGTTCACTTATCTATTAGCCACGTCGAAAATATTGCGTGGTACGATCTGATTGGACAGTTGTTTCGGCCAATCATAGTACGCCTGCGTGGGATTGTTTTACAATACGCTTATCTATTGGTCACATGGAAAATACCGCCGTGTGGTATGTTCTCATTCGAAAACCTTTTGACCAATCAGACACCACCTTGTTTTCATTGGATACCTGTTTTGGTCAATCAGACACCGTCTTACTCTCAATGGATACCTGTTTTGACCAATCAGACACTGCCGCGATCTCACTGGGTTATCAAACACCTGCGACGTGACAATATCTTATCTATCACATAATCAAACAGAGTACATGGTCTTTATCATCATAAGCCTCTTATAAACAAATGAGACCTTTATCATAATCCCTTAACAAAGGAACCGTTATCATAAAGCCTTTGCTTTATACTTAATTCCCTTGTCTATTTACGTAACTATATAACGCAACACTATCATATCTTCTTATAAACTAAGACTCTCTCTATCTTAATCACATTTGATATGTCCAAACAAATCAGGCAATCTTCACATTAAGCTGTTTGTTTGTATGTAATTACATGTGCATGTCCTTGACAACATTGTACCTTATAGACTCCACCAGAGCTCAAAATTTACGCGGGGAAGGGACGGGGGGGGGGGGGGGCTCATTGTTAGTACTCGTTGGACGCCTCAGTTTGGACGCCCCCCAGCTTTAGGCTAGCCTTGGGAGGGCTTTGATGGAGAGGAACAGCCCATACAAGGGCTTTGGTGGGGAGGAACTGGTCTTTGGGTAGGGAAAGCCCACATACGGGGAAAGCCAAAACAATGTTGGGAAAGACTAAATGCATGTTGGGCAATACAAAGCTTGGGCCTTTTGGAGGGGCAGGGCCCTACATGGGCTTTGGGAAGGGAGATCCTAGATGTTTCAGTATTGGGCTATACTAGCAGAGGCCTAGTGTGGAGAGGGAAGGGAGAGGATACGGAGAGGTCTAACGGATTTGGGCGCCGGTCAATGACCCCGAGGTCGAGGTCGGACCTCGAGGTCTACCAAAAAGGCTTATCCCACCCCTCTATACTACTCGTATTCCTGAACCGACTTCCACATACAGTACGTGGAGAGTGAATTATTACTAAATCGCACAAGTCTCCACGCAGACAATAACAGTGGATTTCTGTGGTAATGCATGAAAAAGACAAGCACAGTTTTAGCCAAGGGAGGTCCGAGTTCTACCCGGAGGCCCCTTGGCTGAAACTTTGCTCGTCGTTCTAATGCTTTTTCCCAGACAAGGAATTTTGTCACGAGTGTTTTAGTAACAGTCCACTCTACGTGTACTGTATTTTCCTTTCAATAAATGGCATTTCATCAGTTGCTTTTATAATTACCGGCGAATCGACAGTTGATTGACGGGCGGTGTAATAACTGAATACGCAAACAACAGATAAATAGGAGCCGATTCAATCAAAGGGACCACACTCCCAATGAATGGCATTGACCCGTTCTCCCCGCTGCATTAAGTGAATGGTTGACCAGTAAAGAAGGATATACTTACATCGCCAAACAGTGCATGCATTACTTAGAACACACTATTTTTTCATTGTAAAGAAATTACATTATATGTATACAGAATCGACGGAACAGGGTCGGGGAAAGTGGTACTGGCTCTAGTACTAGCCTCACTTTTTAATACCGACATGTTGAAGGAATACACAATTGAGCATGAAAAGTCAATATATAAACTTTTCTACAATATATACAATATAGCTGCAAACGTAAATAGATTTAGTTGCATTTGACTGGTGAATGATGGCCGACAATTTTCGTCATTGGATGTGATTTACAGGAAAGTTAGCTCCCCTTTATTTCCTAAAGCTGTCAGCAAATTTAACACTAAAGGTATGGAAATTTCATATAAAAATTGAATATTTTAAACGTTAGCGAATTCCTATCATCGGTGTGCGCATCATTTCACAAACTTGAAGCATTTGTTCTGTAAAGTATTTTAAAAACACAGAAGTTGGGTTTTACAATTTTTCCCCAATCAGTTTGAACGTTTGACTATTATCCTCCGTTGAGACCCATTTAAATATTTGAAAACGACATTTTCACCATTTTATGATGTATTGTAACTTTTTTTCTGTCCATTATATCAACAGTGTGCGCATCGTGACATATAATACAGACACTGTCCTTTCCATCAATATAGAAGTGTAGGGTGAGATTTGCTAAAAAATTTTCCTGGGAAGCAGAGAAACTTGCAAATTACTGTAAAAACACATAATCTTAACACAGAGCCAAGTGGACACTTACTTAGCATTGGTAGGTGTGATACTGATAGATATTCTTAATGACGGATTATCTGTGAAGTCTTTCCTTCTAATTTGTGATGGTGAATTCCAAGGTCAGGTAGACGCTCTCGTCCTTCTCCTGGATAGTCCAGGTGATGGGACAATAGACGCCCAGAGCTGATATGGTGTTCTGTAATCTTTCCGGTAAGTCCAGTGCTCCCATGTTGTCTTAACTCAGGTGTTCACACTCTGATGTGAGATGTACGAATGACATGTGAAGTGATATCACATGCATGCGTGCATGGACGAAAATTTCCCATCTCGCTTGCCTTTTATTGTCATCTCCCAGTTCACTTATCTATTAGTCACGTCGAAAATACGGCGTGGCACGATCTGATTGAACAGTTGTTTCGGCCAATCAGAGTACGCCTGCGTAGGATTGTTTTACAATACGCTTATCTATTGGTCACAGGGAAAATACCGCCGTGTGGTATGTTCTCATTGGAAAACCTTTTGACCAATCAGACACCACCTTGTTCTCATTGGATACCTGTTTTGGTCAATCAGACACCGCCTTAAAATGTCAAGTTTCCTTTTGTAACTTGTAATCAACGAAAACAACAGACAGCTCCCGGAGCTGTCTGTTGTTTTCGTTTATTAAAAGTAACAAACGGAAACTTGGCTTTATTTTCTGCTGATGTCATAGATATTTTCTCGGCAATTACTTGATTCCTCTTTATTTTCTCCTTATTTATTTTCCCAAAACAACCCATTTTAATTGATTTAACTCAATCGATTTGTAAACAATAAGAAGGTAGTCCGTCATCGCTGAGAGTGGAACACGATGCTGGGAGTGGAATACCATTTTCGTCGAGTGGGAATACGGTTTGCTTTGAGGGAAGAAAAAAGAATGAAAATAAAATAAATGTTTTTTTTTTTGTTTTGTTTTTCGCTGTCAACTCTCTCTCTCTCTCTCTTCCTTTGGCTCTGGGTTTCGTAGTACGGGCGATGATGCATAAATAATTTAATAAATAATAAAACAAATAATTTATTTCTTACAAGGATTATGAGGCACGACTTTTAATTCTGGTGTCATAAAATATAGAGGATAGAATGGAAAATTGCCCTTCTGCCGTTTGATCGAAATTCTGACGTCATTCACTCAACAGTGATGCGCTTGAAAAAATATTCCTATTGCGAACCCCGATGAGTAGCGATGGAACAACAAAGTCAACGGCGTACCTTTAACACGTCACAACAAAACACTCAGTCTCAAATTGCCGACAAGCCGACTGAGGCCTTGAACTTTATTCATAACCCCATTAAACTTCATATTAAATGAGTGATACATAAAATTATACATTTCATGTCAAGTTTCACAATTAACCCATACCGTTGCAGATAAAAGCGCGCCCAGTCAAAAACTGAGATAAAACAGTTTCTAAATCATCATTTCTGGAGAAAAAACCCCCTGGAAACCTGTATCCATGCGCTGTGCAATTATCCCACCAGGGAGGCGAGGGGCGTACACCTGATTCATCTACCATAAAAAGAGGGTAGGGCAGAAAAATATATGCTCCCGAAACATACAAGTGTCCAAAGCGAACACTTGGTTTGAACTGAAACAGCCTTCAATTCGGAACGTATGATCAGCATGACCGATGCGCGATTATCAGCTATCCCTCAAGTCACCCTTGTTTTAACGTTTCACTGACGACAAAATTTTCACGTTATTTTACCGACCCGCGGGAAAATAAGAGTTTTCACGGTTCGAGTGAGAAAATGAAAATAATCTGTTTTTCGGTTTAAAAAAAATTATTAAATTATAATGAATGGCGCTGTGTGGTACAGTTTGAAATTTTGTGATAACGTTGCGACAAATATACTGAAAATCTCAGTTTTTCGCATAGTAATTTTTATTTTTCGTTCAAATTCGGTAGAAAGTCCTCCGGATTCCTTGAAAAATCCGTAAATCTCACCGGATTCGTTCCCGTGACTTTTACTTCGTTGTCTTTTCACGGCATTTTATGCCTGCACCGTCCATTGGTATTACACCAAAAAGTATAACCGTACAAAACATTTTCTCAGCTAAATATGATCGCATCATACAAATTTTGACATTCAAATATCTTTGTCACGTAAATCCCTTCAGACAACTTTTTTCTTTCCTCAAAACTGGGGATCATGCAACAAATTAGCGAGAAACATTGTTAGGAAGAAAACTACCCGTCATGTGCATATTTTTTTCGAGAAATTCCCATCAAAAACATCCCAATACAATAGTCTCTAAATTTTGCGACCTGGTTTCTCCAAGTGACTTTTTGGGCGAAAATGAGATTCAGGTACCGTTGGAACCGGAATATCATTGCGCGTCGACTGGTGATGGGATCTAGGCTGTATCTCGTACCTCTACAAAAATATGAGCGATTATTGTTTGTCCCAAGTGCACCCAAAGCACAATTTTTCAGTTCCATCTTGGACTTCTGCTGAAACACTAAGCTTCCATATTGCCACTTTTGGCGATCAACCAAATGAACGATTCCATTTTGTCCTAATTGACATTGCATGCATAAAATGTTTACTTCGATCAATGTGGAACTGAATGTTACACCCTTCTGTGATGTACATTCACCCCCTTAAAGGATTAAAGTCCAAGATGGCCGGTTCGAAACAGGCTTACTGATTTAGTACTGTTGAACATTGTTTTGATGCCATGGGCGCAAATATGTTGCCCAAAGTGTGTGTATGTATTTGGGGGAGAGGAGGCAGAAACCTAAAGCTATAAGCCTGCGCTCCGTATCGATTCGACAAACATGGCGATCTACGATCCTAAATGGTAAATATAAATATCCAGTATTTAGAAAAATATGCTACAATAACACCTGTACATGGTCTCTCAATACAAGACAAGGCGCCAGGGTCCCGAGTCTTGGATTGCATTAATAGATCATGAAAAGACAGCTATCCAGTATTCAGAAAACACCAAATTAACACTAGAACATGGTCTCTCAATGTGATACAAGACAGGGGGCCTGGGTCCCGTTTCTTGTATCACATTAACTGGTGGAGTACAGGATTTGTTTTAGTCTTCTACATATTTTCAGATGTCTTTGCTTTGAAACAATTTATGGGAGGCATATAGGCACTCTCCCACAAATTGTAACTAGGTATATCCGCAAAAACTAAACTCGTACACGGTTGCTTGTTTATTTGTTTCTATATAGAGAGTAATCGCTTGACTGGACTGGTTACGTGAAATCATTCATGAGAGGGACGTTGTATAAACACGAGTTCACGAATGAGCACGAGTGTTTTACAATATAGTCCCTCACCTCGAATGAATTATTTCACGTAACCAATCCAGTCAAGCGATTACCCTGTTTATTACTTTTCATTATTAACGATAATTATATTATTTAACCTTTTACCTAATGTAATGGCCAGCACTATTCTCAAAAATCGCCAATTAATTTTCATTATTTTTTCATTTTTTTTTTCTAAAACATAGGTTATGACCCCTCATTGGAACGAGTTTTGGGGACAAAAAATTGAAAATAATAGCTATTCAAGAATTTTTCGTCTGCTTTTCATGTTAGCTAAAGGG
Organism: Pictodentalium vernedei; assembly: GCA_031216915.1. Classification (NCBI taxonomy): domain Eukaryota; kingdom Metazoa; phylum Mollusca; class Scaphopoda; order Dentaliida; family Dentaliidae; genus Pictodentalium; species Pictodentalium vernedei. Next base: position 119,939,904 of record CM062292.1, read on the forward strand.
TTAAAAAAACAAAAAACAATGAAGTCCCCATTACACCCACGACAAAGCGTCTTCGTTTGCGCGCACGGGTACATGACACAATTGTTGATTGCATACTTCTCTTGTGAAGTTATCGTTTATAGTCAAACCCGGAAATCCCAGTAAATCACACTTTGGAAAGTAATAAATTTTCTTTCTTACTTTTGGGGAGTTTCTTCGATCTTCAAGATATTTCTCGAAGTTTAAGTATGATTTAATATCAACATCAGGCATGGTATAATTAAAGGACTTATACCATTCCCGGGGGATATCAAATCATACTGGCATCTGATTGGGAGTTATTTAAAATAAAATATTTCGTCAGAATTTCAATTCATATTCGTATCTCACAGTTATCATGGTAATCTCATAGGAGACCTGGGAAGTAAAGCGGTGCTTGTTTACAAATTCTGTTTCGCTGGCGAAATAGTACCCAATGTTTTTAGTGGACGTCCTCCACAATGGGCACCATGGATATGAACAATTGGACTAAACTTGACTTTTTGGGCTGTGTTGTTGTCATGATAAGCCCCATTGTCGACATATGTGACCTCAGCACCAATAAATAAATAAATAAATAAGATCAATATGCTGCGAAAATTGTGATGTTTACGACGGATGACCAGTCAACTGGAAATCAATAATACCAAAATCCGATAGCTTTTCAATGCTTTTATTTCTTTGATCTTTTACCTACGATTTAGGATTCAGTCAGATTCATTTATTTATTGATTGGTGGTTAAGGTCACATTTCTACATCGTGGCTAATCGTGACCGCAGTATGGATATAAAGTCAAGTTTAGCCAATACTGTTTATAGCCATGTTGCAATTTTTTTAAGACTTCCATCCCAAACATTGGTTACTGGGTCCTATTTTACCAGTAAAACATAGCTTGTTTAGTACTGTAAAAGCACTGTTTTACACTCAGAGATTTCTACAAGGAGATTTATCCAATTTTATATATTCGCTCAAACAAATTTCAAGTCTTTCACATTCACCAGCCTTGCCTAGATGTTGGTAAAACATGACAGTAAGTGGTGCGTCAAACTCGGTCTCTGCAAGAATTGATGGTAATCAAACTTGCTCAGTCTGGCCGAAATGTTACCCCATACCCAACTTCGCCTGTCACGAGAAGCAGGCCAGCGAAGTGAAGTACAGGGCCAGATTTCGACCACACCGTCGCTACCTATGCTTTGAAAGTACATGATGATTGACATAACATTTCCTTCGAGTATTGAAATTCCACAACCAGTGTTGACCCAGTCCACATACTCAATATAGATGCTCCCCAAAAATGTTTTTGTACTCCAGAGGCGCAAACCAAACCAGAAACGACTGTATTATTGAATTTCATTAGCAGTGGTACTATTTGTTCCTTTTCGGTGTGATTCCTCAGGCTCTTGGACGATTAAAAAGGAATCTGACGGTAGTCATAAAACATTTATTCCAATTTAATTCAACTTTGTAATGGCTTTAAATTAACAAAGCTGTAATCCCTTATAAAAAAGTACCATGGTAAACCTTGGTAAATCCCACAATACCCTGGTAATACCAGGGTATTTTGGGATTTACCATGGTTTACCATGGTACTTTTTTATAAGGGATGTATTCGTTCATATTCATTAACTGTTTTGGACTCGAAATGCCATCAGGAATAATACTCAAGATTACTTTAAGAAGTATTAGTTCTGAACGATAAAATGTGCGAAGGTGTACATGGGCATGATCAATTTGTTCTTGTATTTAACTGATATCTGTAGGGTTTCTAGAACGATGAAACATCGTAGAAACCTGCTGCACATAGAGCAGTAAGAGTTTAATAAGCCTAAATTCCATCGTGCCTTGCAGGATTTCGTATCGTCGATGGCGTCTGTCTTGTCCTAAGTGCATATTTTACTTCTGATTCAACCACATAGTACAAAATGGAACTGAAAATAAATGGAGGTGCCATGTAGGACTACGCATCACATTTCTTTACATGTGTTAGTTTCATCTTGTCCCAACTCCAAATCTGGATACCCTTCCCCCAGAAACCCGCAGAAAAATGGCATAAAAAGCCGCTAATCACCAACACCTCACATTCTGTCGCACAGAAAAATGATTTCTCTATCGTTTCAACTCGAAACCGTATATGTAGACCTAATAGATTGCCCAGACCAGACTTCCAAACTTTAAAAATCGATTATCTCGAAAAAGTAAAAAATGCACTTATTACAACTGTGGTATCTCATAACACTGTTAAAATGACCGAAACCACCATATGTTGATTCTGATCTGCTCTGTTTAAGCTGTAAGCACCCATACTTGTCTGGTACTCCATCCTCGACATGTTTGGCGTGGCATGTTACATGAATTTGGACCAACTCAGCGAAGAAGCATGTCTGTCAGTGTTTCTGAGCTATGTTCCTGAACAGGTATTAGATCTTGTTATCTTGTTGGCGATATTCTCAAATTTGTGCATTTCTTTGTTACATCCAAAGCAAAGCTATGGAATACATTTACAGAAGATTAATGTAATAATACAAGTATATTACATATTCCTTATTAGTCTCACGATCATCGTCCAATTATCTTGCCTGTTTACCACTTCCACAAAATGCCTCCATCAATCAGTTTACTTATTTAATCATTTCAGCCCCGAATTTTGTATGGTATCTTCAGTGACCTATCAGTGAATTAAAGAGTTTAGACCATAGTGAGATCGAATGATGGAACATTTACTATCTCCAAGTTGTCGCCCAGGGGCGGCAGCTTGGGAATAGTGGTTGTTGCACTCTTCGCGCTCAGTTTTCGGATATTATACGACATGACGGAACAAGTCAGCTGGCCGCCATTTCGGTCTGGAGAGCTGAAATGGTTAAAGTGTCCATGAATAACTAATAACCTTAAAAGTCTACCATGGCTTTCTCACTCCAATACGGAAACAAGATGGGCAAGCCTTCATCGAGTGAGGGTTGGGGGGGGGGGGGGCAGCCATAACTGCACTCTGCATCCACGACGGGCTTGGGGAGTCGGTTACAGCTGTTTCTTCCTACAGATCCGTGGTACTATAGGTGTCCTATTGTGATTTGTGGCACTTAATTCGGGGAAAAGTAGTTCACCACTTTTAGTAACTCACTTCCTTCCTGATTTGTAGGGAGGTTCAGCTGTGACTGACGCCTTCAGCCCCAGTCAAAATACCCGATTGTATAGATAAACTTGTAAATACATTGATATCATCTTGCAGTCATTTCTCGTTTCTTTGTTTATTTTCTTCTCTATTCGTTTTGTTCATACACTCTCTGTTTCGCATTTGTAATTATACTTGCTTTTCGATATCGGAATAAAATAAAGGAATATATATATACTTTCACAATCACAACTTTGGGTAAAAAATCTTTCAAAAGAGATGAACCAAAGGTTACTTCAAAAGGAGCAAGAGATGGTATTGATTGATGTTTAATAAGTGTGAAGATGGGGTGGGTTGGTGGCTGAGAGTCAACTGTCAATTATTGAAAATGTAAAACTAAGCAAATGAAAAGCTAAGAAGCACTTTGTCAGATGAAAAGACGTTCACACAGAAGAACACTCATAACAAGCAGTCACACATTTTCGAAAGTACAAATAAGAATTCTGACTGCCATACAATGAAAAATGCAGTGAGAAAGGCCAGGACAGGGCTATCCGACACAAAAATATCAGTTGATTATGGGTTTTGTAGTCCCAAAGCAAATCATATGAAACGGAAAGTTTATGCTATTAACTGGTAGAATGCTAAATTATTTTTGGTTATCCAAATTTTTCCACGTCTCTTTGCCTTGTTACAATGTATGGGAGAGTGCCTAGTGGCACTCTCCCATAAATTGTAGCAAGGCAAATCATCACAGACTAAATAATTTCAATTCAAAAATAATATGAAGCACATCCACAGAATATGAAGCCATTAAGTTGTGGCACTTTCACTTCAGAATAAAGACCAACTATTGGCTTCCAGCACTCTACCAGTTAACACCAGTCTCAGAAACAATACTGTACAGTCTAGTCAAATGATTTTCAATAAATTTCATGGCACTCGGTGTCTCTCTGCTCACAACCGTATCTGATAATCTCAGTTTCACATACTATTGCCAGGGATCCTTCTCCACACTTTCCTGTGGTGTTAGCAGATAAGCGTGTGATGACAAGATGTTTGAGTTCAGTATTTGTACATTTACATTTTTTGTTTCATGTACCCTACTCCGAAGGAATCCTGACATTTTGTGACGTTCTGGGGTGTCCAGGCAAAATGTTCTATTTATTTATTTATTTATTTATTTATTTATTTATTTATTTATTTATTTATTGGTGTTTAACGACACATTTGGCAGCCAAGTTCACCTCGTGTCAGACAGTTTTACAGGTGGAGAAAGCCGGAGTACCCGAAGAGAACCACCTAGCCACGGCGAACAACTGTCAGACTCCCCAGCGTGCTAACTCCACAGAAGCAGGGTTAACATTGGATGAAGACAAGTGCATCATCGACGTGCAGTACGCCTTAGTGTACAGCGCCACCGTGCACCCATCGGGTCGGGATTAAGTGCCTTGCGCATGGACACGACGCAGTGGTCCTTTCGGTTTTAAGTCCAATGCCGTAATCAATGAGCTAACGTGCTCCCAAAAGATTTTATTACATACCTATCACAAATACGGACACGATTTCGGTCATCAAATCTCTACTTCAGTATCAAATGAGTGTGATACTGGTGATATTGGCACAACGCACGTAAACTCGAAAACAAGACTGGGTGAGAACTGTATTCTCTTCTTCTCTCACGCCGTGAATTGGGCTCTAAATCCACAAACTATCAATTAATTAAGAATTTTTTTACATCTTTGTACAAATACACCAATTCATTTTGCACTGGATGTTGTCGAACCTACGTTAGATTTGTGCGAGATACACCAAGATTATGGGGTAGATAGAGCCCAACCAGTCCAGAATGGCGATAACGAACACACCATAGCAACAACTACAATAACAATTTTGTCACCTGATTTCGTACAAAATGGATTTGACCGATTCTGAATTCGAGATTCAGAATGATTCAGAATGAACATGAAAAGGAATGAAAGGGCGTTGTTAGGTGTTTAGATAAGAGAGCATGATAGATGAAGACCGGGCAAGCAACGAAATTCCATGCAAATCCATTATTCATCCCCAACCCATAGCAAGTCATGGTACCAACAGTGCCTCTTGGATATTTGTGCCGCCCACCAAACAGACACTTTCAGTTAGCTTCTGTCGTCTCTGTATGTACATTCCTCCTTCAGAAACAATATAATCTCCACGAATCTCGAACTTCACAAGCCACACCCTTCATGCACAAGGATTCAGAAGCTATATCCTATGTCAAAAATACGCAAAGATGGAGGGACGTGACAACCGTTACTCATTCCCAATTCCTTATTCGACATCGTTATCAAGCGATAAAATCGGTTGATAACGAATGTCGAATAAGAAACTGGAAGTAAGTAACGCTTTTCACGTAAAGGTGAATGGGTGGACGGATGATCTTACTTTTGAACATTATTATTACATAAAGACTATATATATACCTGCCTAATATGTTGGAGTCTTCAAAACTCATCGATAAGTCGATCTTCCGTGTCGCTGAAAGGGGTGGGGGCTGCAATCACATTTATTAACTATGTTTCAATAAAAGGTAATGCTGACGCTTCCATTGACAGACGGACAGGCAATGTACCAGTGTTTACACATAGCAGCTCTGCGGTTACTGTAAAGGCAGTCACTTCAGCTGTGTACCCAGTCGATGTCCAGAACCGACGAAGTGAAACTTCTATAACAGGATTTACGAATAAGGGCTTGAAAGATACGTAATGGAATTAAAAGGCAGCTGGGAGCTGACATCCACACAGAAGGTTGTCATGAAGGCTGATACTCCGATCCTCATAGAATAAGTGGATATTTATCTGTCCTCCAGCATCAGAAATACTTTCTTAGTACAGAGACAAGGCTTCTGTGGGAAATGTTTTGTCCAAATGAACGAATAAAGTACACCTTTGTTAGATTGATTAGCTCCAGTTCTATTTTATGAAGGTAGATTTGAAGTAATGTGAAAGTTTGGAGTCAAGATTATCAAATAACGAGTCAGACACAAAACCATTTTAAAAGTTGGAAATACGCCAATTAATCACCCCCACAGATGCAGTTAACACCCAACAACAGGATGGAATATGTTTCACTGATTTGAAATATTTAATTACTAAAAACGATCTGGCAACTGCCGAAAATCACACCAAAACTGTGAGTTTTTAACCAAACGGACCTATCGTCGCCTGAGTGCTAGAATGTTAGTAGTTGGGGGTGGCATTATAGCCCCAAGATCTGCTTACTTATAGCCCCAAGAACTTATAGCCCCAAGAACTTATAGCCCCAAGATTTGTGAAACTTATAGCCCCAAGAACTTATAGACCCAACATGTATGCACTGGTGGCACAGCAAAAATGTACTATAAGAGCTGGTCATAATGCATGATGCGGTGGCATTATAGCCCCAAGATCTGCTTACTTATAGCCCCAAGAACTTATAGCCCCAAGAACTTATAGCCCCAAGATTTGTGAAACTTATAGCCCCAAGAACTTATAGACCCAACATGTATGCACTGGTGGCACAGTGCATACATGTTGGGTCTATAAGTTCTTGGGGCTATAAGTTTCACAAATCTTGGGGCTATAAGTTCTTGGGGCTATAAGTTCTTGGGGCTATAAGTAAGCAGATCTTGGGGCTATAATGCCACCGCATCATGCATTATGACCAGCTCTTATAGTACATTTTTGCTTATAAGTTTATCACTGGAGGATAAGGGAACTGTTTTTGTCTTTTTATAACAAAGACTTGATTGTGTACATGAGAAGATCTCTTTCTAATAGTGTGGGTAGCCCTTAGAAGGGCTGTTTTAGTTTTTGATGAAGTGCAAGTCACTCAACAGTTAGCAATATTTTTCATGTATCGCCCAAGACCATCGAATCGTACCCGTTTCTTTTTTTTAGGTTTAACAATATCATCAGATGATTCTTCCTCTGGAATAGGTTGTTGAATTACTGTATCTGTTTGTGTGGATGTAGCCACTAACTGATTCTGTACTTGACGTCCCCTTTTTCTCTTAGGTTTAGGTGTCGGTTCTGCCAACTCATGTGGTACTGTTAAAGGAAGAGATGACACTTTAAATTCTATAGGAACTGTAATCTTATCAGCTGAGAGAACGATCTTTTGGTGAGATGATTTCATGTCTTGTAGAGTCTCCAAGATTTTCTGTAATAATGTTTCATTTTTTTCATCTTGTGAAAAAGTATTATTCGCCCTCTTATTTGGTATGGTATCCTTTTGGTTTGGTATTCTCTGCTGTGTCATCAATGAGTTGTCAATACGAATTAAATCGTTAAAATCATCTAGTATATTGTATTCATCCATGATTGAATGCAGAATAGGCGATTGCTTTTTATCAAATGAATTGTCTGGAATGTGTGTTAGATTTTATAGACAATGCGAGGATCGGAAATGCACTAGAGAACGCTCACGCGACAATTTTGATCGAGTGCGGGAAAATATTGTTGATAACAGACGTTTACTATCACAGCCGTCCGATGTCAACAATATTTTCCCGCACTCGATCAAAATTGTCGCGTGAGCGTTCTCTAGTGCATTTCCGATCCTCGCATTGTCTATAAAAAGAAGGTGAGTTGAGGATTTGGATACATTTCATCTGACTAAAGAAAAATCATCTTTTGACAGAGAGGAAAAAGACATGGAGCCAACGAAGATCAATTACAGTTCCGTAGAGAGTTATGAGAGAACCAAGAAACAGAGAGCCGATGAAGAATTCGCCTTGGCTTTGAGAAAGTGGTGGTCGGCAACACTTTCGATGGAAGAACAACTTAAGAAGATTGAAGACCACCCTTTCGTCAAAGCCGCCACACGTCCGTTCGGGGAGATCCAGTACAAGAATCGACCTAAACACTGGTTTGATCTCCCCGTACATTTGCAGGAGGAAGCTCTTGTAGGACGAAGCTATGCATGGGAACAAGATTGCTTTACAGATGAAGAGATGCTAGCAACAACCATAGGCGTGTGGGAAGGTGAATTCTTCACCGAAGCAGAGATGGCTTTACCAAACAGCTCTCTACGGAACTGAAGATGTTTTAAAAACGGCCCTTTTCAGGGCCAACCCACACTATTAGAAAGAGATCTTCTCATGTACACAATCAAGTCTTTGTTATAAAAAGACAAAAAACAGTTCCCTCCTTAGAGTGTGACCCAATGTCTATATTAATTTAAAATCATTTTATATTAGGGGTTATCCATATGGTTTTGGGTTGTCATCTCTCCACCCTGTGTATACAACTTCTATAACTGGGGAAATTTTGTGTGTCTTCTTGTGTTTTGTTGTAAGTATAAGGAAATTATGCTTACAATAAAACACAAGAACACATGCACAAAATAAAAAAAACTTAGTGATTCGCGTTGTGGTCGAACTCTCTGTGATAGTTGTTTTTTTCTATAGTAAGAATAGTATTCATTGTATGTTTAGCAATCAAAATTATCTCTACAGTATAAACTGTATATCAGGTTACACTATAAAAGTTTTCGATAAGTATGCATACAATATTAAAACCTAATACTCTCAGTGAAAAAGAGAAGTGACTCTTAACTCTTTTTTACTGTTGGGAAATAATAGGGACACGGTGATAAAAAGGCATTATAGGACTAACCTAACAAATTCGACAAAACTATCACAGAGGTTTTAACAAAAGACAAAACTGTATTTTAAAGTTGAATCATTATATTGAAATGAACTCTGAACATATATACACCGAGATCTGAGTTTGCCTATCCATGAGAAAACCTATTTACATCAAGATTCTTTTTTATGCTAGCTTTTTTATTTGATACCCAAGATTGTTTTTTGAAAACAATCTTGGGTATCAAATAAAAAACTGATATCACTCAAGTGATCTGATTTTGAAACAAATATAAAAAATAACTAAAAACCCTATCTCTCTGTTACACAAATGTCTGGCGAAAATTATATAATAGATGATTGACTTTTAATAAAAAAACTTAAAAAACTAAAAGATGTAAAAATTTACCTCTGTGGGATTGTTTTGACACCTGATATTTATTACAGTTATTTCAAATAATGTCTATAAGTTTGCTCAAACCATCGTCGAACATCTCTATCATTCTCTTGAAAATTTCTTGGATCAAATTTGATAGTAAGAACCGTCTCTAAATCATATCCTCTTGCAAGATGATCTAAAGCAAATATACAGTACATTCCACACACAACAGTAAATTCACTTTGTAGTCTCATTGTATTTATTGTCCAGGAATCTGTATTTTTCACTATGAAATTGTATATGTCTCTATCTAATGGTGGTAAAGCATATAAATCAAAGTAGATAGCAGAATGATTGTCTTTAAAATATATTGCTATCCAATGTTCTCCTGGTTCTTTTGATGAATCTGTGTTCACAATATATGCTTGTCTGTGTTTAGGTTTTCGTTTTGGTAACAAGTCTTTTGAGCACACTTTTCCTTTTAAGGATGATAACCTTTGAGAACTGTCAAGTATAGTTTGTAATTGTATGGTTTCCAGCTTCTTAGCCTTGAAAAAGGCTGGCACGGAGCCATTAATCAAGATATCCTGTATAATATGACCAGTCTCTTTTCACTAAATCTGCCCACTTTTGAATGTCTTTTTGGCAGTCTATTTCAAAGTCTATATGAGCACAATATTCTAATAAGTTTATTTTTCTTGCTCTCTTGTGTAGATTATATAGTATAGTCACTGGACACACTTTCTGTAAACACTCTGCAATGTTCATATCTATTAATGTTGTTGTGTTGGTTCGATTTTCTTCTTCACAGATATTTTTCATTTTCTGTTGAATGGATTTTGTCAGTTCTATCACTACACATTCTTGAAATAATGTTTGTATTTTTTCTTTACACATCTTGCAATGTTCACACTGACTCATCTTGTTTAATAGTCAAATATCACTTCTCTGAATTTGTTGATTTCTATCTCACTATCAAATTCTGCATAGACAACAACGTTGATCACCTCTGGAAGAGCTTGAGCAAACTGAAGTTCAAACCTAAGATTGCCAGACTTTATTGGGTGAGCCAAGGGCCCACTACTACTCTGATCAGGTGTCAAATCAATACCCCAAAGGGTATACCCTTTTGCATAATCCTGCAAAGATAAATTAAATGATTGATTTTGTCCAAAATAGCCCATAGCTTCAAACAATGATAAATATGAATTTAGATAAAGTCCACCTTCAAAATTCGGTTCAAAGGGACGTGCTTTAATGGAATGTCCATCTATTGTGATTTCCAACTTATTCAAATCGAAATGTTGAAAATTAAATGGATTACTGCCAATATCTCCATTTATATCTCTATTACTAACTAAACCAAGAATAATTCGTTTTGGCATCTGTTTATGAAACAGATAGTCTTCTATTTTTGAACGAAGACCACTTCCAATAGTAAAAGTTTTAATTTCACTACGTCTTATGGGCATTTTATAATTTGTTCGATCTATTTGTGCATTAAGATCATTCGCAAATTTTGGAAATAAATCCAATGCCGGTATTCTGAATATGGCTTTTTGAATTTCTATTTTTCCATGTTCACTACCAATCAAACAAAATTTAGTTGGAGCACGATGCAATTTAATTCTCATCTCAACTCCATTTGGTAAATACTTATCTTGCACAAACAGATCTAAATGCAGTTTTCCTCTTAGTTGTACATTTTTGCTACCACCAATTATTTTAGCTCGCTCAGTCAAACCTTTGTTCGACGAAGCTTTACTTGTTTCCGTGAGGTGTCCAGGAGTATCTCTATACCACAACTCACTAGCAGCTAGATGTGTTTTTTTCACATCTTTTGAATAACTAAGAAAATTCTCAAAATATGCTCTATAAGGATAAAGATCTGTATTGGTGGTGATAAGATTGCCGTTCAGTCTAACATCAATTTTACTGAACATGCTATGAAAAAAATTATTGATAGGAGCAATTTGTGTATCTCCAGCCAAAACACTCCCATCTTGTTTTGTAATTTTAAATTGAACTTCAAGTGTAGATGCTGCAAGATCTAACCACTTGGTTGTTTGTCTTGGAATTAAAAATTCTATTGGTGAAGAATTATTTAAAGATGCAATAGGAAATTGTTCAATTTCACCAATATTTTCTATACCACTTGATGTTGGTGATACATTATCTGGATCAAAACTACTACCAAAATGTTCGCAAGATCCATGTAACATCATGATTTTTTTCAATCAAATATATCAAGCGGTCTTGATTTTCGTTTTGAATAAGCTTGTCTTTGACGTGTCTTACCTCTACGAGAACGAACCACAGACTGACGTTTTCGTTCTTGTTTTTGTCTTTTTATACCTAAAGCAGATTCACCAACTGATTTCAAAAGATCTTTTCCATGAGTTAATAAAATGTCTTTAGGTGCTTTACGCTTTTTTATCAATTCATTTGCTATTTCTAAACCATGTCTTAATCCATCTCTCTTTAAGGTTTGAAATGCATTTTTTGCAATTGGTTTTATAAATGGTGCAGCTGTTCTTATTGCTGTGCGAAAAATAGACCCTAATCCATATCCATATTGCCGTGGTACACCTTGATACACCGGCATCATTTTTACAAATTTAATTTATGTCTCTGTCTAAAGTGCAACTTGACAACTGTCTTGCCACTTGCAAACTGAATGGGTTTACCAGTGTTCCCATTTATATTTATACTAATCTGATCAAAATAAGATTTTGATACTGGTACATAATGTACATTATCAAATTCTATATGAGTATGTAGAGACTCTTTATGTGATTCGAATGGAATCACACGTAAAATAGGTGCTTCAATATCACCTAAAAATGTATAATCTGCTATGTCAGAATAAATAAAGATTTGATTGAAATCCACATTTAAGTCCACATTATATTTAAATGCACCTTTTGATGTGTTGGGAAAAATGACAGGAAAAATATTGTCTTTACATCCCAATTTTTGTAATAAACTTTCTGACATTTCAATACCCACTTTCCCAATACTATTTCCTACTATTTTTACACGCCCTTGGAGAGTTGAAAATCCAACATGAAATAATACATCAAATGATTTAAATATGTCTCCAAGTTTTTCTTGAATTTCTGTTTGCATTGCATCTATGACATGAGCGCCATTTAAATATGCACCTGATAAAATATTTAATTCAACAACAGCAACACCTTTGTGTAATGTATGTTTCAAATTCGTTTTATTAATACAATTTGATATTTTGCTATCTGTTACAATGATTTTAAAAACAGATTCTTCATCTGTAATATTTTTTGCTTCCGAAGGTAAAATTACTTCAACTAATCCCACTTCCCAATGTTCTTTATCAACATGAATGGGTTTAGATAATTGTGTTTGAAAACAACATTGGCTATTACTTGGAAACATATCCATAGAACTATCACTGAGAAGTGTTACGTAAAATGAATTCATTTTTCTTATCTTGTGGTTGTTTCAAATATTTTAAACCTGGACTTGGAAGAATATATCCTAATGAACTACTTAATAACACTAACCACAATTCTTTATCAGGGCTTTGTAAACTCAAATGTGCAATGGCAGTAATTATAATACCATAAATGATAATAATCTGTGTGAAATAAGTGACTTGATTTTTTGCAACACGATTTCCACAAATTTTAAATTGTTGACTTTGTTGACTTTGTACATCAACACTTGTGGTTTCATTAGGTAATGAAGTTTCATTTAATGACATATTCTTTTTATATCAAATCTGATTCTGCTATCCAACTATCAAATTTCTTTGGATAACCTTCCCAATGTACTTTAAGTTCTTTAATAATTTTCTTTCCCACACGTCTTGACCGTCTATTAAGAATTGATTCAATTATATATTTTTTATCATCTTTTATACTTTGAATTTCTTGTGGATAAAATGTCCCTTGTATATTTTCACCACCCATATCTTCAAGTTTATAAGTGGGTGGTATTGTATGTTTTACATGAGTAATTTTAAATAACTCTTTTGTCCAATTTGGTAAATACCCTTTTTCAAATGTACGTTTGGTTTTATTAATACGTACTATATCACCAACTTTAAATTGTATTTTTTTCTTTTTAGACTTTTTTTTACCATACAAATGTTGAGATACTTCTACTTCATTTTCTAATGATACTGAAGCAGGAGTTCTCTGAATACTTCGATGAAAACTATGATTATATCCATCAACTAAATTTTCCAACACATCAATGTACCTTAATGTACGTTTGTATGTAAAATATTTCCACATTCGTGTTTTCAATGTACGTTGAAAACGTTCAACAATACTAGCTTTGGTTTCAGGATTTTCTGTTGTGAAGAAATGAATGTTTTGTTTCTTTAAAAAATTTTGCACGTCTTTATTTTTAAATTCAGAACCTTTATCAGATTGTAATGATAATGGTTTACGTCCAGAAGTTTTCAAAATACTCTGAAAAGATTTTGTTAATGTCTCTCCTGTTTTATTGTGAATGGGTATTACCCATGCATATTTGGAAAATACATCAATAACACAAACTAAATAACGAAATTGGTCATTGTAAGATTGTAAACTTTGTAAGTCTGCTAAATCAATCTGCCATTGATGATCAATACCACCCACTATAGTCTTACGTCTTGAAAATTTTTTACGGATGGGTTTATGTAAAGTATAAGTTCTTTCTCCTTTCAACCATTTTTTCACTTGATCAATTGTGATGGAATTATCTTTACTATGAGCTGCTTTGTACAATTTTTGTATACCACCATAACCAGCAGGATGTTTTGTATTGTAATATATTTCAGTTAATAAATCATTCAATAAGCTTCCCATTTTTCAGATAATCTACGTGTTGTCAATTTACGCTTTAGTGCTGACTTTGGTGTGTCTTCACTCCACTGCACTCTATGACCTCGACGAACTTTACGTTTTGGAGGGGATGATTGAGGAGTTTCAGACCAACTATCTTCTGGAGAACTTTGATATTTACTGGGTTTGGGTATAGGTTGTCTATTCATCCATAACCAACGTTCACGATTACCAACAAAATCTTGAGGGATATTTATATCTTTTAATCCACGACTAAACATTTCCCATCCACTCGGTTTAAAACCTTTTCGGTGTCTGAGAACATCATTGACTAAATCTATGATATTTGAACCTTTTATGACTTCTCCATCGTAACTTAATACACCCTGATCATCCCAACTCATGTGTGGATGAGATGATAAAGCAGATAATAATGAAGTTGCTTTACGTCTCATTGTAACAGGGACACTTTCTATAATACGATCTCGTAAAAATAATGATTTTTCTCCTGACTCAGGCAATGGAACCAATGTTGGTTGTAATGCTTTCTTATGTGACATTTGAAATTTTTGTAAAGTTTCCCCATACTTTTGTTCTTTCTCACTTTCGGACAACTCTGAATTTCCTAACACAGATGATAAATCATTTTGAAGTTGTGCAGTATTTGTAACTTGTGGGTTAGGGGGTAATCTTGGTCTTTGAGCTTTTTCATTTCTAAAACGTTGCATATCTTCTAACATTTGATAAGGTACAATAGCCATCTTTTTCATATTTTATCGACTAATTTATTTGCAAGATTTGTTGCAACTCCTATAGCAGGTCCAAGTAAACCAAGTAATGGTAAAAAACCACCTTTTTGATTTAAAATTTGTTTTTTCTTTTTAAGAGTTATTGATTTACTAGCGAGTGCTCGTAGTTGTTGACGCTTTGGATGTAATTTTTGTTTCTGACTTTTTGTTAGATGTATGTTGCCTTTTAAAAGATTATGACAGCATTCTGACACACAATTAATTAATTCTTTAGGTGCATTTTTCATAATTTGTTTTTGAAATGCTGGAGGAGTTTGACTTAAACCTATTAACATACCACCATATTTTTTAACTAAAGGAATTTTTTGTTTCTTATTTTGTCTCACCATCTTGATCTTATAGAATCTAATGATTAAATGAAACGAATATAAAAATGTAATGCTATTTATACATGTGCAAACTTTATATTATTTAAAGTAAGACCTTATCCCTTTAACAGGTTTGGGTGTATTTAAAGCTGTAAAACGTGCCATTGTGGGAATCTTTTCTTTTAATGGTACATGTTGTGTATTTTGTACAGAATACATTGGTTCATGATTTTTAACACCATCTTTTGTTATTGACACTACACGTGTTAACTTAAGTGGTGATACTTTTCTTTGTCTTTGAAGATTTTTCACAAGTAATGCTTTTGTTTTTGTAGATGGAGATCTATGAGGGGCAATTTCAAAATTTGTGTACATATATTTTGGTCCTACCTTTCGTTGATTTTTTATCTCTCTAGAGCTTGATGAATTATTTGATCTTTTCTTAGGGGATTTTCGTTTCCTTTTAGGTGACTTTTGTTTCTTACTCTTTGTTTTTTTGAATGGTGAATAGAATGATCTACTTGTCTTATGACCATCCCATCGAATTAAATTACGAATGATAACACCACCAAAAAATCCACCACCTCCTGGTTTTAAAATAATGTTTCGTTTTGTTGCAAGATCAACTCTGGGGTTTGCAAGTTGTTCAAGATCTTGTTTATGTTTATCCATATAGGTTAAAGTTTGTTTTGGCAATTTTATTTTCTTATTCAGTATGATTCTACTTGCTAATGTAAACCATTTTAAAATTTTCTTAAAACCTTTCTTAAGTAATTTTTGTCTTGCAAATGGACTTGTTTCTTGACTAAGTTGTTCCAAAGATTGTATGAATGATACCATGATGATGTGTAGTCGTTGACAAACTTTGACTAACTAACATCAACTCATTAGAACATGGGGAATTTATAGTTTTGTATAAATGATAGGGCCACGTTCATTTTGTGTTACCCAAGGATGAAAAATATCAGTTCTTAATCTCAAAGACTCAGGAGTTCTAGGATGAAAATCAATTAATAAATAACCATGATCAATACTTGTTGCATCTTGATAACATGCATTTAAATGTGGTAATTGAACTTGATTTGCCAATACTTTAATTTGCCCTTTATCTCTGGTATTTTGAAATAAAATCATATAATGTGCATTTAAACTTATGGTACGACTAGATTTAGATTGTTGAAACATATTTTGTGTAATGTAAATGACACTTGCATTTCTATGATGTCCTTTTCGTGTGAACCATAATTTAATTTTTTCTTCATCTTTATCTCCTAACATATCATCAAAAACTACAAGATGGGGAATAGTGGCATCACTGACAATTTCATTTTCATCATCAGGGATACCATCTATGAATTTAATATCTTCACTTTCTTTAAGTAAAGTATATGTATTTTGCCATTCTTTATAACACCAAATAATTTTTTGTGGGGGAATTTGAAATAAGTCATGTTTCATATCAATAAGCTTTTTGACAAATTCTGTTTTTCCTGAACCACTAGGTCCCGAAATAAAGATATTACAAGGGTGTTGAAACAATAAACATTCACTTGATGCCATAATTGTATTTGTGTGAATAAGAGTTGTCAAATCATTCACTTATATACTTTCTGATTCCATACCTTCTTCATGTCTTTTAGTAGGTATTCGTTTTAAGGGTGCTTTTAACTCAAATACAGTTTCTGAAGAATCTATTCTTCTATCTATTTGTGGTACACATTGTCTATACAAGTAATTAATGATTTCTTTATCATAAATTATATTACCCCACACAACTCTTGTCCAAATATTTTCTATATTATCTTTGTAAAAAGCATTCATGATTTGTAATGCATTACAAAATTCCCCATACATTTCATCTTTTCCCAATTGATTATGAATAAACTCTTTTGTAATTGTTAGATAACCAGGAGTGATCAATTGAAATGCATATAATAATGCCTTACGTGTAATCTTGTTGTCTAACATACGTCTTACTGGTTCCATGGTTGAAATCAAAGTGATGATTCTTTTGTCTCTTCTGATGTATTTTGTCCATCAGGTACTATATTACCTGATGCACAAAATACATCAGGACGGTCAGGAAAATCATTTCCTGCATTATCTGAAAACATTTTATCAAACTTAGTTTTGAATTGTCCTGCAGCTTGTCTTGCAATTATGGTACTAAATGATGTACTTTGATCATTTAGCACCATGAGTGCAAATAAAGACTTAGAATCTGGAAAATCATCTAAACACTTGTCATATTTTTTCATTGTTGAAAATATTTGATTTAAAGTGAATCCATAATCCATCACTGATAATATTTTATCTGGGGGTGTTTGCATACTTGTTGGTGGTTTGTATAATTGACAATTTCTTATCAATTGAATATAAGAACAATTTGGTGACCACTTAACATGTTCTTGCAAAGGAATATCTTTTTCTTCCCAATTCATTAAACCTTGTCCACATACAAAACATTTTACTTTACCATCTCCTATATAGAAAAATCCAGCTTTAGCTAAGTCTTCTTTCTTGGATTTTAAAATAGGGTTTGTAGTCATGCTAAAACTCGAAAGTCTTCTTAACTCTGACAAGTATATAGGATAAGTAGGATTGAGTGGTAGAGACATCTTGCCTGCTCAGTGTTCAAAGTTGAAATGAGAAATCTGAAGGTTCTTTTATACCTTAGGCCCATAAGGTTTTGTGTCATATTTATCCACTACAAAATGGTTTGTGTACACAGATCTGAATGTTTTGGTTTGTAATTCAATTGTGACATGTCTGTTCTTGTTCAAACTTGAAAATGAGAATTCTAAAGAGTAATTTTTATACCTTAAACCCATAAGGTCTTGTATCATATTTATCCACTACAAAACGTTTTGTGTACACAGATCTGAATGTTTTGGTTTGTTTTTCACTTGTAACTTGTCTGTTCTTGTTGCGTTTAATTCTATGTGTGTATTCAATGTTCATTTTATAATTATGTCTGTCTTGTACACATTCCACCATGGATTCAAAATTGACTTTCTGTGATGTATTGTAGTCTAATGTGATTCCTTTAACTTTACATGAAGTGTGTATTTGACCATCTTTAATGTATTTGTAACCATAATTTTTGGGACCTAAACCTACATATTCAATAATTTTTGCATCTGGATGTTCATCTGTCCATTGACCTAACCTACTGTTTATAATTTGTGGATTCCAAAGTGAGGGGTTATGGATGTAAATACAACTGTCTGTGTCAAAGTATAATACCCGTCTACCCAAACGTCCTATTACTTTATATAATTCCATTCGTGCATAAGCTGTGACAAAAGAGGCAACTGCAACATTAGCTGATTTGTGAGGTTCATAAACATCTGTAGATTTTGTGTAATTGACTAAAATGCATTTATCATGATCAAACAATTCAACATTTTTAATAATGATGTCTTTATCTTGTATCAGGTCAAAATATTTGGATGGGTCTTGTATGTATTCTGTTTTTGTTTTTAAATTGTTTTGTGCACTTTTCCCCCATAAACAGTTTAACATGGTTTTAGCAAATGATCTTTGTCCTGGATTTTTTTCAATATTTTCCAAACGTATGTTTTCAATTTGTGCATAGTCTTTCTTAAATGTGTCTCTGTCTGTTTCTGTTTTCACCCAATCTGGATATCCACTGGCTTCTTGTTTCATTTTTAAATATTTGTTCACATAATGTTTGTAAATTTCTGAAGACCATTCTCCCCAATGCCAAATCTGATAAGTGTCAAGTAATGTGTATCCCATCCCCAATGCTTTAAAAAGTTCAACAGATGTCCATGTACCTGTAATACTGCGTTGATCTGGTGTGTGTTCACATTTGTCTAATTCTTGTTCTGCACATGTATTGCAAAGTGTAAAAACCATTTTCTTGTTGCAATGAATTGGTAATACTGGCATGTGTAGAGATTGTGGTGGTAAAACTTTACATTTGATAAGTCCCCTGTACTGTCTTATATTATTCATGTCTATGTTTTCTTTTGTGAGTATATGTGGATGACCTACTGGATATTCTCTGTGTTTATTGACATAAGGATAGAGTGAACAGATGTCTATGTATTTTATTTCATTGTCTGTGCTTTGGTCTATTTTATGATGTAATTTAATGGCATTTGTTCTCCCCCCAAATAATGCTTCACGTGGTTTAATAGGATCCATGTTTGGAAAAAATGAATTTAATGTTGATTTTACTTCAGGATTTGATTTGCAAAAATCATCAAGTTCATGTTCCCATGTTATTCTCATGTTATACCCTAATGATTTTAAATGGTGTATGCGTTCCTGTGTTTTGTTGTATAGAGTTTGGTAATTTAGCAAATTGACTGGATTTTTCTCATGTCTGTTGTCTTTATAACATGTTATGCACCCATGCCACATACATCCATAAAATTCAAACATTGTATTTGTGTCTTTGTGAAACCCATCAACATAATATCCCCCTATTTTAACCTCCCCACCATTGAGTGCATGTTGAATATGTATGTTTTCTTCCTGTGCAAGTGTCTGTAAAAATCTAATAGCTTTAATGGAGTATTTGACTTTAGCTGGGTAACCTATGTCTGAAATGATTGCCATTTTGTTTTCTGGAAGTGAATTTTTTCTCCAAGCTTTTGTACATGCATCGGCTAAGGTAAATGCTTCTCTCAAAGGATCTATGCCATCACTATCTATAAATTTTTGTCTGAATTCCCCACACCCCCTACGTAAAATATCTACATCTGATTTACAGTATAATTCCATTTCTTTTTGAAAATCAAAACTGGCATGACTGGTAATTTTTTGTTTGTACCACTTGATAAAATCTTCCCTATCTGATGGAGACATTGAATCTGGCATATACAATGTTGAATCTAAATAAAGACCAATATAATTTTGATAAGCTTGTGTGTTTGCCAAATGGGGGAAATAACCTTTTGCTAATTCTGTCAAGCCAAATGTTTTGGGAAATTGTGCCAATCTCATTGAAAGAAAATTTAAAGAATCTATAAGTCTAATACCACAAGCTTTAAGTGAAAGAATTTTGTTCCCATTCATAATTACATCAGGAGTTGTTGTACCAGTTTCAATGAGGTGTCTTAAAATAAATTGTCCATCGAAACCTCTTGAATTGTGAGCAATAGCTGTTGTCCCTTTATGTTCCTTACTGAAAAGCCAATCACAAAAATCTGATAAAGTAGATTCCCCTTTAAATATTGATTGCCTATATCCAAATTTGTCACATGAAATACATTCTTGATCTATAGATTTGCAAATACATTCCCGACATGCACGATGAGCAACACAGAAATTTGGGATATGAACTCCTGAGTCTTGTGTGGTTTCAAAATCAAAAAATACAAATGGAATGTTTGGTATTTTTTCATCCTCGGGTGAAGTGTATTTTGGAATAAAACATTGGTGATCGGAATTAACTATTTGTTGACAATATTTGCATTTTTTGAATCCTTCACAGATATGTTTTCCTTTGGTTGGATATATTAGTGAATTGCATGTTTTACATTTTTGAACTAATTGACAAATTGTTTTTTCTTCTTTCCCCTTTCTAGTGATATGGTTATTATAGCATGATAAACTTCTAAATTGTCTATTGCAACTGTAACAGGTAGTGGGATGTTCAGGAATACATTTTGTTGGAGCATAGCAAATACAACCAAAAGGGCACATGTGACATTCTCTGTTATTACTCCCTTTACTGCAAAGTTCACAATAGTATGAACATCCTAAAAACCCTGTAATTGTTGTGATAGTATCAAAATGCTGGTCATGGTGGTAAATATGAATAACTTTACTATCAGTGGTGGTAACTGGAGGTTTGAATAAAAATTCACTTTTTGCATACTGTGGATGAATTTTGATGACATACTCTGGGTAAAGCAGGTCTTGTATTTTATAATATTCTTCATATCCACAAGGAATATTATAATCAAGACCTACTTTGTCCATCAATGCCTTAGCTTCCAACTCTTGTGTCGGTCTATCAGAATTTCTAATATTTTTCCATTTCTTTTGCCAAAGATCAGAATTATCTCTATCAACATGACACTTTCCCACTACAATGGCCCGTGAGAGACACATTGAATCATTAACATTTTTAATTTCAATAATACTTTTCTTGTTTCCCACCATTTTATCAACAGATGAAAATGAAATTGGTGCGTGTCGCCCAGACCCTTGTGGTAGAGAAGTGTGTGTTATTTCTAAAGATAATTGCCCATCATGGATAGTAAAGTTATCATTTGATTGTACAACCTTTTCTATTTCATCTAATATGGTGTTACCAGTGATACCTGAAGCCTTAGTAAATGGAATAAATATACCTATTTCTAATCCTGGGTGGTTAACTGATATTCTCATCGGATCATTGTCTTCTACTCCACATTCTTCTTTAATATCGTCTACCAAACTGTCAAAGACTTTTCCAAGGGTGTCAAATGGATTCTTTTGATTGAATTGTTTAAAGGTTATTCTGCATACATGGGATTTGGAACGGAATTTTCTTGATGTTCTTTGTAGGAGTGGGTGAATGGTGTATATGTCCCTTGCTGATTCTACTTTCTGCTTCTTGTTATCTACTTCACTCTCCGTCTCACTATATTCTTCAATGGCTCTCTTCATCTTTTTCTTCTATCGTCTTCTAGCTTTTGAAAATATGTCTTGTCTTCTTGAAGTCAAAAAACCCAAGTGTGAATCAACCTAAGATTCTTCCTCCTTTTATACTTTTTTAATGTACATTTAAATGTGCATTTAAATGTACATTTAATACCCACTGAATTATACTGTTAACAAATGTTTCTTATACACATTTGAAAAGTCATAAAATGTAATCCATTCACTCTATGGGAAATATTCCTATGGTAAATATTTTATTTGTTAAGTGTATCTTTCAGTCAATATTTAACAACAGCAATATAGTATCCAGAGATTATTGAGTGTAAGAGATAGCATAACTGTTTGTAACCAAATGAATGTATATTTAAACAATTGTGTGCAAATGCACGTTATGGAACATTTAAGTGTACAATTAAATGTACATTTAATACCCACTGGATTATACTGTTAATAAATGTTTCTTATACACTTTTGAAAAGTCATAAAATGTAATCCATTCACTCTATGGGAAATATTCCTATGGTAAATATTTTATAGCTTTTATTTGTTAAGTGTATCTTTCAGTCAATATTTAACAACAGCAATATAGTATCCAGAGATTATTGAGTGTAAGAGATAGCATAACTGTTTGTAACCAAATGAATGTATATTTAAACAATTGTGTGCAAATGCACGTTATGGAACATTTAAGTGTACATTTAAATGTACATTAAAAAAGTATAAAAGGAGGAAGAATCTTAGGTTGATTCACACTTGGGTTTTTTGACTTCAAGAAGACAAGACATATTTTTGAAACGCTCCAAAAGTTAAAGATGGATAGAGTTACAGATCCAAGATTAGAAAAAGCAAGTGATGCTAAAAGTATTTACTATAAACCATCTAAATGGGGAGAAGTTAGAAGACTTGTGAATGAACTTTATAAATTGATATCAACACCTAAAGAGATGATTTGTTCCATTTGTCATCAGAAAGGACATTGGGCGAATACATGTTCAGACAAAGGTCCATGTTTTTATTGCAATGAGAGAGGACATTGGATTAATGAATGTAGATTGAGAAAGCTATCGAATAACTCTGTGTCTCAACCAAGATGGGGTTCACCAGCTGTTGATCAACGAGGACCAGTAAAAGTTTATCCATGGTCAGAATACATAAAGCATGCAGAAGATAGATTACCGATTACAGGTTTCAACTTACAACTTGATGAGAAAGACATTGACAACCACACTTTACAGGGGATGAGCACGGTACCATTACCACCACCTCCCCATATAAATGAGAAAGTTGACTTAGCAGAACCTGTGTTACCAGAGTTTGATGATAATGATGATACATTATTATATAATATGGATATACCCAAAGAAACAAAAATGGAAATTGATGATGAGTTAGAAGTATTATTTCCAGAGAAAGAGGAACCACCAAAGAAAGTTACAAGAAAACGAAAAGCTAAAGACAATAATTCTAAAATAGGAAAACTTGCCAAGAAACATTGAAAACAGTTTTTGAAAGTGACATTTTCATAAAAGACATTTACAAATCTGTAAATATTCATGGAATAAAAATTTCGGATTTTGAAAAAAGGTAATATTATTTTGTTGTTATTTAAACAGGGGAAAATTTTTTCCAACTCACGATTTTTTAAAAATAAAAAACATTTTTCATAACATTATTTTGCAAGCACAAAAAATATTTTTGTGTTTGCAAATGAATGTTATGAAAAAAGTTTTTTTCATAACATTCATTTGCAAACACGAAAATATTTTTCTTATAAAATAAAAAAACTTGCAAGACAGAAAATAATTTGCAAACAGAAAAAATATTTTTTGTGTTTGTAAAATGAATGTTATGAAAAAGTTTTTTTCATAACATTCATTTTACAAACACAAAAAATATTTTTCTTATAAAATAAAAAACTTGCAAGACAGAAAAATAATTTGCAAACACAAAAATATTTTTCTTATAAAATAAAAAACTTGCAAGACAGAAAAATAATTTGCAAACACAAAAATATTTTTATGTTTGCAAATTATTTTTGTTTTTTACCTAAATGTTTTCACACAAAAACATTTAGGTAAAAACAAAAATAATTTGCAAACACAAAAAATATGCCATGACAGGGAAATCTAGTGTGGGAGCTATGAGGTTAACCTCTTTTGAATTGAGTAATGAAATTACAATTGAACAAAAAAAGTTCAATTCATTCCATTGTGGTAGCACTGAAATGTGCCACTCAAGTGTGTAAACGTGATATCTCTTTTTAAGAATATGGTGGCCCTTATAAGGGCCGTTTTTACTAAACAAAAAATGTTTAGTTTACCAACTTTATTCCATTTCTCTTTGCGGCTCTCTTGACATCCTTTTGATTGACGAGATGTTGTGATCCTCTTCCCCTAATTGTTGCATAATGATAGGTATCTCTTATCAATTTTCGAACAAAACAGTGTAAGGCTTCTTCAGCTTCATCAAGTGACAATGGTGAGATATTATTCACCCCAGCTTTTCTTGCCAATCTTCGCAAATTACTCCTTGGAATAGTATTATGCTCCTCTCTCTCCATCTTCACCTCTTCTGGTGGAATAGTATTGCAGTCCTCTCTCTCCTTCTTCACTTCTCGTGGCCCACATTCACCTTCTAGTGATGGAATCTTTACCTCGATGGATAGCTCAATTCTCATGATTGATGATAAGAAAAATGACGTTATGATATCTCCAGCAGTGTTTTTATAGACAATGCCAGGATCGAAAATGCACTGAAGAACCCTCACGCGATAATTTTATCGAGTGCGGGAAAAAATTGTTGATAACAGACGTTTACTATCACAGCCGTCCGACGTCAACAATTTTTCCCCGCACTCGATAAAAATTGTCGCGTGAGCGTTCTTCAGTGCATTTCCGATCCTCGCATTGTCTATAAAATCTAACACGCATTCCAAGCAATTCATTTTGAGACAACATGAAGTTCTCGCTAGAGATGAATGAATACAGAATGTGGAGGTCCGGGGAAATGTCTGACGCTGATTGGAATCGCCGATTAGAAGAAGAATCCATCAGAGTAGAGAGAGAGAAAGCACGGAGACGCCAATTAGCTGAAGATATTTTCGGTCATATGAGGAGAAGTGGTGGACCTCAGAAATACACTCGACAGTGGGGTCAGCAGCTTATTGATGAGTTGGAGCGAAAGGCAGGGATAAGACAGTTCTTAGCTGTCCACGGTTATGAATTGGAGAAATACCAGGTGAAGAAAGTTGACTTGTATCCTGATCTTAATTGGCAGCCAGAAAGACGATATAAAAAATGTGAAGTTAAATCCAATAACCTGTATCCAGATTTAAGTGAATTCTCATGACGATTCCTACAAAATCTGGATACAAGTTATTGAATTTTATCTTGACAAAAAAAATCAGGATACAACTTAAACTCATTCATCCTATTTCTTATTATCTCTGTTTGTCATTCTAACCTATCAATAATTTGTTACTCTCACAAATGAGTGTGATTTCAAAATGTGCCTTCGTGGCAGCCCTTCTAAGGGCTACCCACACTATTAGAAAGAGATCTTCTCATGTACACAATCAAGTCTTTTTTATAAAAAGACAAAAACAGTTCCCTTATCCTCCAGTGATAAACTTATAAGCAAAAATGTACTATAAGAGCTGGTCATAATGCATGATGCGGTGGCATTATAGCCCCAAGATCTGCTTACTTATAGCCCCAAGAACTTATAGCCCCAAGAACTTATAGCCCCAAGATTTGTGAAACTTATAGCCCCAAGAACTTATAGACCCAACATGTATGCACTGTGCCACCAACTTCTATAAGTTCTTGGGGCTATAAGTTTCACAAATCTTGGGGCTATAAGTTCTTGGGGCTATAAGTTCTTGGGGCTATAAGTAAGCAGATCTTGGGGCTATAATGCCACCCCCAACTACTAATGTTCTATGTCCCATAGGGGACATAGAACATTCTAGCACTCAGGCGACGCTATCTCGGACTCGGTTCCTCTTAGAATCCTCATTTTCTCATTTATACCTTGACTAGTGGATCGGGATGCCTCTAACGCTATCAATGGGGGTATTTCTCTTATAGTGTTATTGGATCGGGATGCCTCTAAAGCTATCAATGGGGTATTTCTCTTATCCGCTACGCTCTCATAGAAAGCAAAAAGTGATTAAGCAATCAAAGACAGACTATAAAAGGGATTCCGTAAGTACGATGTCTAACTCATAGAATCCCATTTTCATATGCTGTATGTTTTTTCACACATTGTGCATTTTCCCATAAGCACATATCGGTCTTTCAGGCATGTGTTCATGTGCTGTAACTACTATACTTTTAACTACCATATAATCACATCTCTTGTACGTGGGATACTCTAGCATGCGCTAGGTCAAGGAAAACTGATATAAGGTTAGACGAAAATGGTGATCTGCCTGAGCCTACCGAAGCCTACCGAAGATTTGGTCAATGTCAGATTCGAGACATAGCCAGCTGATGAGCCTATAGTGGGGACCACATGGCACCAGTAATTGTGTAAGTAATGTAATGGTAGTAATAGTAGTAAGATTTTGGCACAGAAAAGATAGTGGCAGCCAATAGTAGTAGTGTTGACCAGTAGTAGTGGTAAAAAAATAACGGAGGTTGGTTACATGACAGACGGCGGGGACTGTAATGCTATGAAGGCCATGGGGCGGTCAAGATTTCAGGTTCGAACAGGTACCAGGATCAACAACCATCCACATATATTTATCCCCAAAAGATATCTTCCAGGAGTACATCACCATATCGTATGTACCGATGAGGATATATGCCGTATGTGGACAATTGCACATAAGCACATATCCGCACGTCCAGCATGTTCTGTATGTGATGGGTACACCTTGTTACACATTGTGTACTGGCACACAAAAGCATCTGGGGAAGTTGGAATATGTAGTCACATTTTTGGCGCACATTTTAAAAAAGATTCCCCAAAGTGCCTATCATAGCAGTCAGGTCTGCCTTGTTTGGTTTTTCACCCATTTCGACTCAGTATTCACTATTCAGAATCACATACACGTCAGAATGTCGAGAGGATTCACAAAATGATATTAAAAATTCCATGCACATGCAAAAACGAAATCGCATTTGGGACGAAAATCTTTTAAAAATGATTGTAAGCGTTTATCTTTAGCAGTAACGCAAATTTCAAACACAGGGGATCGGGGTGAGTTCAGAACCTATTCATAAAAATCGATTTAGGTGACTTTCATCTCCCC
Organism: Pictodentalium vernedei; assembly: GCA_031216915.1. Classification (NCBI taxonomy): domain Eukaryota; kingdom Metazoa; phylum Mollusca; class Scaphopoda; order Dentaliida; family Dentaliidae; genus Pictodentalium; species Pictodentalium vernedei. The sequence continues at coordinate 119,966,831 of CM062292.1, forward strand.
AGCAATGACCCAATTATTTTCTCACACCCATTCTTGTGGTTCTGAATGTTCAATTCCCTGCAATTTTGGCTAATGTCCATTCAGTAAACCCGCCTTATGAACACTGCTACGTTGTGGAGAGAAAAGTGGGTGCTTTTGAAAATATGTGCATCACTACACCGAGCTTATTCTTGGCCACAATAAATTTATTAAAATGCTTGAGCTCCCCACCTCCCCCGTAACATTCCATTGTTGAGTATAATTGATGGAACCATTTGAAATTGCATCAACTGATGGTGAATTCAGTCACATCGCATTTTATAAACTCAGAACGATGGTGGTGGAAGAAGTACCTTATTTTGTTATCTCTTGAGCCACTTCTCAGTTGTTTACATCATCATTTGTGCTTCTTTTGCACTGAGTTACTTGTTATAGCTGAAACATTTGAAACTGTAAATTAACATGTCACTCAATGAGAAAAACACAATACAATTTGATTTTCGACAAGGTCGAAGTACAGTCGATAGCACTAATATTCTGAAAATGAAAATAAGTAAATATAATCAAAAGGGAAACCGACTATATGCCGTTTTGGAGGATTTTTAAAAAGGCCTTCGACACTGTTGGCTGAAATATACTCTTTAAAAACTCAACAGGGTGGGTATATGTGGCAACATGCTCATCATGTTAAATTCGCTACATGTGTATATAACTCACGTTTTTACCAAATAAAAACAAAACTTGTAGTGAGTCCCCCCCCCCCCCCCCCCCCCCACACACACACACTTGTCGACCATTGTTGCCCGGCACGATTGTTATATTTCGCCTACTTTGTTTACAGTTTTTATAGGGGACATTGGATGTATTTTTGGATGAAAAATGCGCGCCTGTTAAATTAAATGACACTAAAATTTAATCATTTCGTTTTTGTGGATGACCATGTACTGATATCGGATAACCCCAATGGATTACAACGACGCTTAGACCACATAGAGGATCCAACAAAGCTATAGAATTCCACTCCCTTAAAATTACCCCCCCCCCCCCCCCCCGCCCGCATTTCATATTGGTTCAAATAGAGTTACTCGAAAATCTGAATACACATACCTGGGCCTGCGATTCACAAAAATAGAAAACTGGTCAAAGCGCAACAGGAATGAAATAAGAAAGGTACGACAGTAGTATACAGTCTGCTGAATGCTTTCGAACAGAAATGTTCTCCCGCGATAACGGTTCTCACAAAACTTTTCGATTCTCTTATTAACCCTTTACCCAACGCAGACGATTTCAAAATTTATTATTTTAAATATCATTTTTCACATGTTTTCAAAAAATTTCAACAAAACCATATCATGTGACCCCTCTTTGGGACGAGCTCGTTCCAAAGAAGGGTCACATGATATGATTTTGTTGAAATGTTTCGAAAAATAATATTTTGTCAGCTCCTGAATTTGCATATTACGCGGGCGGATGCGGGCGATTCGTTGGGTAAAGGGTTAAGCCTATTCTTCAATATGGAAGTGAGATGTGAGATACGGGCGTCTGAAATAAATAGCGCACAAGGTAAAAAGGTTCCGGGCCAGGTTCCCCTACATTTCTGTATAAACTTATTAGGGGCTAACGGGGAGTCATCCAACCACGTATTGAGGATGGAATTGGGTAGATATCCTTTCCATATAGAGGCTACAATTCAGATGATAAAACATGTAACAAAATTTTATCAGGCATCATATTCATCACTTTTGACCAAGGCTAAAATTGAATCTGAAAATTATTCTCCTCCAACTTCAATGGTGTCCAGATGTCATGGTCTTACAGATGAATTCGATGGGGCAAATCTCCCCGGTAATCAAACGACAAATCGCTGTAACTGTAAAATAGATACAATTCGGGGAAAAACTGAAAAACCAACATCTCAGTGCATTCTTAAATGATATTTACAATGATGAAAAGAAAGCTGGAAAACACACTCCGAAGGTACAGAGAGTTTAAAGAGACGCACAGCATGGAGGTATATTTGCTGAACTGAACATAACATCTGAAGCTGTGAACAGATGATCACACGTTTATGTATAAACACTCACAACTTTATGACAGAGAAAGGTAGGCATATGCAACCTCCATTTCCCGTAAACGAAAGGTTATGGAGGATCTCTAACACGGGGATATAGAAAAACAAGTTTCATTTTCTTATACAATGTAGGAAATGCGACTCTCCACGTGCCGACTCCTATCGCAAAACCGAGATAGAGTATCCACACTTTTTCGTTGTAGGTATGAGTATCTCTGAGAGATTCGTGTTCTTAACCCTTTGAACCCCAGAGGCCGTTTTCCAGTCGAGACACAAGCTACGTCATAATGTCATTAAGTGGAATTGCTACAAGGTTAATGTGTGGTGTGGAGCAATCAATATTTTCAACGTACAGCCCTAAGGCTGCACATTGAAAATATTAATTGATCTTTCCCCAAATAATGAATATGGACTCATCCAATTGCTTCAATTGAACTTACATGGAAGATACTATCAGTGTTCAAAGGGTTAATAAAAACGAATTGACAGCACTGTGCATTATCATCTGTAATATAATCCTACAAATGTTCAAGCGTAGCTGGACAGTGCCAGTTTAGATTAACTAATTATCAAGTTTCAACATGCAGTATAGTCACCGTAGATGGGTCGTAAACCACAGCGTGGTCAGTGATGCCCACACACATGCGTTACCAGGAAATAAAAATCATCGTCAGCGAAATTTTAAAATTAATGAAGCACCGGGTTGTAACCGGGGCTTCATTAAATAAATTTTTGATGATTTTTCCTATAATTAGTGTTTGCGTTCTAATATTATTGCGTCCGTGGAAATATTGCCCACCATGGCACGTCGGCTGAACTGTACACCACGTGCAAATATTAGTGTGTGGAGGCTCATATTGTTTTTATGTAAAAACTCTACTCAATTATTGTTGTCATTCACTTGCAATCCTCCTTGTTTCAGGTGGTCTTCCTATCTTATCTTATCTTTGCGTTTTTCTTCCTCAGAGGTACGTCAACGTTCCCACTGTAATCAATAGTCCCAAGCCTTCGATATATGGGTGGACATATGTGCTGTTTCTTTATAAGCCACACCGGTCTTACCCATGTCATTCATACCCAGACTAGCATTGAGTCAACACGCAATTATGCCGTGTCTTCAATATAAATACTGTGGTAAAGAATTTCGTTGTTCCTCTAAGATACGACTACATCAATATGAATACTGTCCAAAAATGTAATGGTATCATCAAACTCTGAAGAAAGTGCACATGAATCATGCACAGAAATACTGAAAGTGAGATAGAAGAAAGTCAAGAAAGTAACAGTGAAAGGGAGGGAAGTCAGTGATGGAGAAAATGATTTGCATCCATTCGGACGACTGGCAGCGCAGTCAAACTTACACAATAGAGACGAGTATGAGCAATTGAAATCACATTTTATGGAAGATGGGTTGGATGAAAAGCAAGCTTTAAAAAAACGAAGAAAATTTAATACCAAGTGTGAGACGTACATATTGTGATAAATATCTGGAAACGTTGAAGTTTGTATAAGATATCCTCAATGTTCCAGTTCACACAGAATCAACGAAAATGCACAACGTATATGTGAAGAAGATTATGGCAGGTCTCAATCCAACTAATAGTCAGGGAAGAAGAGAAAATATTTGTTTGTCCCCATTATAAAATCATTTTGTTAAAAAAGATAATGAACAGTTTAAACTTAAACGTCAACTCACTGAAGGACCTAATCCTAGAGAAAGACACACTACTAGATGCATACTCAAGAGATCGTCGCCTGAGTGCTAGAATGTTCTATGTCCCCTAGGGAACATAGAACATTCTAGCACTCAGGCGACGAGATGTCAAAAATAGAGTCTAATATAGTGTGTTGTGAAATAAAGTGTGAACCATTTGGTACACTTTTAAACAATATTGTACACTCTAAAATCAGTTGGGTTAAGATCAACCCAAATCAAATGGGCTGAGTGAATATGAACCCAATTGGGTTCATATTCACTCCACACAGTTGATATGGGTTGATTTTTAACCCAATTGATATTTGAGTGTACTCATGCTGGATAGAAAAGGTGTTGGGTTGGTTGGGGGAGGTGGACACACTTGAATACTCGTACATGAATTAACATATGACAAAATGTTATTAGCATATGTGAGCTGATGGCCATATAATCACCAAGTGCTCAAAATGTGCTCAACGTGATCCTTAAGGCCCTAAAACGTACTCATATTAGAAATGCTCATCTGTGAGCACATTGCTAACATTTGAACTTTGAACATATCTTAAGCGTAGAATTAGCACGTTGTGGGCGAATGGGCACGTGCTAACAAGGGCTCATAACACGTGCTGATACGCTCATATGAGTGTTCTTACATCTTCTGGGTGTAATGACTTGACACTTGATAAGACAATTAATTGGTCATTGCCCCCCCCCCCCCCTCCCCCGTCCCTAGAAAGACTGGTAATCAGAACTAGTAGGAATGGATTGGACACATTATACAGCATATGGAAGAAGACAATGAAAGAAGGGCAAATAGCAGCCTTTTCTAGGGCTGTGAAAATGGAAACCATAGAATTACAATATATTCTTCACAGTTCTCATAATTATTATTATCAAATGGAAAAGTGTGTGACTAGTTACAGACACAAAAACCTGAACAAGCTGACAACCTTATATATGAAAACAGATTCACCAAGTGAACCAGAAGATCATTGGGTGCTAATATATTTTCAAGACAATCATTATATCTACGTTGTTTTATATGGGTTATCACTGGTGGATATAGATATTTTACAATTTTATTGAGAAAAACACAGATCCGCGGACATTAAATACAATGACAACAAAGTGTCCATAATGCAGCAAAAAATGTACTGTTTATTTCATTTATATCATCTTGCAAAATGATGTGGTTTAGAGACGGTTTAACTTCCAAAGTCCATCCGAGAAATTGCCAAAAGGATGACAGGTTTTACGGTGGTTTGAGCAAACCTATGAACATTATTTCGTTATTTAAAATGACTGTGTAGAAGAAAAATATCAGGTGTCAAATTAAAACCTGCAGGGGTATTTTCCATTGTGACTTTTCTTTCTCTTAAGTTTTTAATTGGGGTTTAATCCCGGAAAGAGAAATATTTTCTGGTTTTCGTTTTTGAAAGACAGTCAGCATACATTGCAAAGAATATAGGTTCTCTTTAGAACCAAAACTGCTTCTAATCTTGTCCCTGAGATGGAACCAGTTCTGTTTAAACAGTATTTATTTCAAATCAAATAAAGTTACCAAGATTAGCATTCAGTTTTAACAGAATATTACATGAATTGAAGTAGATTCAGCAGTAAACTTGGAGCTTATTCAACGCAGTCGCGAAACATTTTGAAACAAAGGAGATATGAACAGTTGGCATATCGAACCAGTTTTGGTTCTGTATAGAACCAAAACTAGTTCGATATGCCAACTGTTCATATCTCCTTTGCTTACTACTGATTTGAGACAACCTCGTATAAGCGCTAAACTTACGGCTGAAACCCCCTCAATTTATGTTTAATTCTGTTAACATTTAATGTTAATCTTTATAAATTTATTTGATTTGAAATAAATACTGTTTAAACAGAACTGGTTCCATCTCAGGGACATGTTAATATTTAATGTTAATCTTTATAAACTTATCTGATTTGAAATAAATTCTGTTTAAACAGAACTGGTTCCATCTCAGGGACAAGATTAGAACCAGTTTTGGTTCTAAAGAGAACCTATATTTTTTGCAGTGTACTGTGGATTTTCCGGTCCTCGTTTCATAATATCAGTCCCTATGCACGGGAAATTCATAGGGCAGAACCGAGAATCAAAGGCTTCGGATTCTAGTCCATGACTTACCCGGGCATCAGGACTGATTTTCAGAACTGGTAACCGGGAAATTCCCATTTGCGAGATTAAACAATAGCGTCAACGGCGATGTTGATCTCTGAAAAAGTTGATATTCGCCATAATCTCAAACTATAATACGCAATAATACGCATCGTAGTGAGTTCTTGGACAGTTAATGATTATAACTGCAATAACATGATTTTGACGAGCCGTGTGATTTATTGTCGGAACAACACAGTCGAACAACAACAATGTTTATTCGATGGCACTAGGGGATTATAAGAAAGCCGACAATTAGAGGTTATTATTTAGTCAGTTTCATATCGCCCGAGATATCAGCCCGAGGTAATTTCATACCAGCCCTTAAAACCTTGATTTATTGAACCACAACAAATAATTACAAAATGTTCTCAGATCTTTTACAGTTTTCTGACAGTGTTATTGTTTCTCGTTCTTTTCTCAATGCCCGATGTTTCCTTTTCTCCAACAGGAAAAGACACGGTGTTCGGATAGCCGAACTATCTCTT